>OY747118.1:12335700-13535700 GCA_963556455.1 Epiblema foenella | reverse complement strand
TCAGTGAATACCACCAAAATGCAGCTTATCTCAAAGAGACCCTTTGTCCCATATAACATATTATGTAGTAATAGTGGCATTTCATGTAAATAAAGAAGAGTTTTTGTCGTAACTTACGAGCTGAAGCCCTTTTCAAATTTTACGATTTTCACGTATAAATATCGTGATTCCTAACATCCTTTCACTCTTTTGCTTCTATTTATCCATTTGGGGGTCTGAGATATTCCTGAAACATGAAATTTTACTGAAAAAACACTATTTCCCTAAGCGACGTAACGTTTCGTTTCGGCGCGGAAACTTCCAATGACTTTGACATTTGTAGTGTTGACAGGTGCTGTTTATTTTTTTTTATCTAGGGGCTATGAAAATCGCGACGTTTAGGCAATGGTAACTCCCGCTCTCAAGTTAATATACCACGGACTGAATACTTCATATAATCAGGATAGAACTTCACTTCAGGTAAGTTCGTTTAATCCTGCCAAGTCTCTGCCCATTTTCAAAAATCTCCTGAGACATCATTACTTGTCACTCTCTTAGCTTGTATTATCTTTGTAGATATGTATATATATGTATATATAAATATTTATGTAGTTATGTATGTATATATTTATTAATGTATTGTATTGTTACCTGTATATATTAGCCTAGATGTATGTGTTATTCTATCTCTCTTGCTTTATCCTAGCACTACCTGTTGTTATTTTCTTTAAGTTTTCATCTCCTGCTACCCAAAGGTTGTCTGGAAGAGATCGCTCTATAGCGATAAGACCGCCTGTTGTTACCTATTAGTATTTATGGACAATCTTGTAACAATTTCTTTTTGTGGTGCAATAAAGAATATATTATTATTTATTATTATTATTGTCAGGATATTGGTGTTTAATTTCTTGAAGGTCACTTATGTTTCCGAATAATAAAATAATAGCTGGGCATCCGTCTGAAACTGCTGAAACGGGGAAGCCTCGCTCGTTTCGCTTGGCACTTCCTTTCCTTTATAAGTTGTTCGAAAAGACCGTTAACATCAAACAATCTCCTTTGAAAAAGGAACAAAGATAAACCCATTACAACACCTTGGCTGATGGCTTTCTAATCTCCTTAAGGTTACAACAAGGCATCCACTTTCCTTAAGTAACTTTCTGAATAAACGTTCACAGCAACAATACAATACACAAGCCATTTCAACACCCATTAGCCGCCATTTTGAACTGAAAATTGCGTCGAAAATTTTCGAACAAAAGCCCCAAATTCGAAACGCGTTCGACGTAAAAATTTAAAACGATAAACAAAATGAATGCTTCATAAATCATTCAGTGAATGAACACGGACAGATTGTTGATTTTTTATTTATAATTGTGGTGATATTTTATTTACAAAGGTTGTCGACAGCTGTACGAATTTAATTTTAAAATGGAATGAGAGACGATGGTAAGTAGTTTTTGTGATATTACGATATTGAATAATAAAGCGATTTCCACTTTCGTTCATTGTGTGCTTTGAGAAATGGATTGGATTTTCTTTATACCTTATTTGAAATTTGAAAAACTAGGAAAAAATCTAAATGGCTAAATGGTTAAAAATATCACTTGCGTGGTCTACAGCTCATAGACTATATAAGAGAGTTATCTTCGTTTTCTCAAATATACAATGAATTTTTAACATTATGTTCGTTCGAAAAAGGACAGCGCCTGCTGCTACAGCCCGTGTTTTCATTACAGTGCCTTTACCATGACCTT
Organism: Epiblema foenella; assembly: GCA_963556455.1. Taxonomy (NCBI): domain Eukaryota; kingdom Metazoa; phylum Arthropoda; class Insecta; order Lepidoptera; family Tortricidae; genus Epiblema; species Epiblema foenella. Next base: position 13,533,967 of record OY747118.1, on the reverse strand, counting down.
ACATGACCGTACTCGCTAGCGACTGAGTAAAAAATTGTATGGGCAAAAGTACAGCGCCTCTGGCGGTTACTCAATAGAATAATCTTATAAAGGGTCGGCAGGGCGTACGTGACTCCTTTGGGCGTCTATAGGCTGCGGTGGCCGCTTACCATCAGATGAACCGTACGCTTGTTTGCCACCGGCGTTGCATAAAAAAAAACTAAGAATCGTCATACTAAATCTTTTAGGCAGTCGCTAGCGAGTACGGTCATGCAAACTCATGGTAAAAGCACTGATTCCTTATAGTTTTTCGTCGGTATTGAATTGCTTTTTCCCGGCCTGTGCTATAATGTAATATTATACTATTCGTACAGCTTAGTTGTAATAATGTAGTCATTATACCATGCGGAGTTAGAATGCTATTTTGACTAGTCAAAGTGAAGCAAATCCAGTCGGGTTTAAGAGTAGTGCTTTGCAAGGTGGCACGACGGTGCAGCAAAACGGGCATATAATTACTGAAGTACAACCGGGTGCACAGAGCAGAAACTGTTAAAATAGTATATTATGCAACTGGTGTATAAGAATGGTATAAAAAGATTGGTGTGGGTTGCGGACAATCTTACACAAATCGAACTAGCCCCACAGTAAGCTCAAGAAGGCTTGTGTTATGGGTACTAGACGACGATATATTTAATAGATATAAATACTTAAATACATAGAAAACATCCAAGACTCAGAAACAAATATTCATGCTCATCACACAAATATTTGCCCTGACCGGGATTCGAACCCAGGACCGTCAGCTTCACAGGCAGGTGCACTACCCACTAGGCTAAACCGATCGTCGTCGAAGCTCGTAAATCGTTCTCTGTCATTTTTTATAATGCTAAAAAAGTCCAGGTGTAGGTACTTGTAGAATAAACATTTTGATTTTGACAGCGACTGTATCTCCTGGAGTGCTACTGCTTACCACAAACGAAGTTTTCTCTCTCTGTGGCACTTACGTGCAAACTTGTAAGTGCGACAAAGAGGGAAAATTTCGAATGACGTTCGCGGTAGCCCTGAAGTGTTGCAAATTAATCGTCTCACGGAGGTTTAGCGCATCGCTGTGGAGCGCCTTTTAGAAATTAATTTGTATGAACATCGTATACGTGCGTTGGGCTTAGGGATGCCAACTACTTTTGTTTTCAAAATAAAAATTAAAATCAAACATTTATTCTGCAAATAGGCCACAAGGGCACTTTTACATGTCAAAATATTAATTTACAATTTAAGAAAATTTGACTATAAACATTTTTCATGTATTATTATATAGTCAAATTCTGTGTCTATAGATTTTTTAAATATCCAACTCGAGGGATAAAAAAACCTAATTTAATTGACCATTATAGCGTTAAACAGTAACATTTCTTTTAAAATATATTGGCTATGTATTCAATATTTTTTAATGAAAGATTGAAAAGATAATAATTTCGAGTTTGCAATTATAACAAAATTAATGTCATACAGTGAAGATAAACTTGCAAAGTTATCTATTACAAATATTGAAACATCAGTAAAGTTAGAGATGTATAAGGTCTCAAGATTAAACAAGGAGTATAATGAAATTAATATAATATCCCAGAGATGTACATTTAGACTAATTTAATATTGTTAGAGATGTATATGGTCTCTAAGTCACTGGTAATAAAAACGAATCCACAACAGGATGACGTCTCTCGTCAATCCCCTATAAAAAACACTAGTATTAACGTCACTATGTACTTGCAAGCATGAACAGACCGGACCCCACAAACAGTTTTGAGTGAGATATAGTTATTTATTTATTTAGAATACCAAACAGTCACATAAAATATCCAAATTGTCAGTATATGGAAGGTACCTACACAAGAATAAACAATAGACCTGGATGTTAATTGTTTTACATTGTGTTAACTACAATTATATTAATGCTAACTAAAGCAAAGTAAAAAAATCTATAAGTAGGAACAAACTAATCTCATTCGAAAATTTTAATTTGAATGCCGAACTAAAACAAACATATAATAATGCTGAACTAAAATAAATAAATATATAATGTATTGCGAATTGTCTTCTTATAAATATAGTACACCAAAAGAAAATAATTATGGTGTCTTCGGGTAATTCCGAAAATAACAGATTCCAATTCAATTCAATTCATTTCAATTCATTTATTGCATACATGTTGTTAGGATTATATGGTGTTAACTCTAAGCTTATGTATCAAACATGCACCTTGTCTAGCTAAGTGATTTTGTTGCACTACCAAACATCAACAAAAATATTTAACATTTCTTTTTGATAGTGATGATGATGAGATACAATAAAATACGTTAGTTAGACTGGGATTTGTTATTTTCGGCATTAGCCGACATTCGAAGTTACCCGAAGACACCTTATAGTACGACATAGAAGATGGTTCAAAATAGCTGCAAAGTTTGCTCAATTTTTTTTTTCATGGCTTTCACTCCTTGCTGACTTTGGCAACCGTTTGCTCAATTATAACGACACTTCACTGACACTCGACTTGATTTCACTGACACTGACAGGTGTGACAGATGACAGTGACATTGACATGTAGATTCACGGTCAGAAACACGGATAAGACGTCATACAGGTGTAAGTTATATTGTAAGCCAGAACCACAAAAATCGTTTCGTTTGAGCATTTGAGCAATGTTGTCTTTTAATATATAGAAAAAATAATATCAACACGAAGCACATTGTAAAGACACCTTAAAATGTAGTATTTTGCATACAATATATTTTTTCATGTACGTATATAGTACACTGAGTCAAAATATATTATAATATATATTATATAGCACGGTTGGCAACCCTAGTTAGGCTGCCTTTCCACTTAGCAGAGCGGAGCGGAGACGTATAAAAGTCACTGCTCATTAGCCACCTCACCTGTTCGAGGAACGTCGACACGAAAGAAGAAAAACGCATCGGGAAAAATCAAGAAGAACATAAAAAAAATCCTTAACAACAAATTAACACACGAAAACATGGCCGCTCGTAATTAGACGAGCTCACCGAGTGTCGTCGAGTGTCGCTGAGTGTCGTCGAGTGTCGCCGAGTGTCTGACACTAATTGCATAACGGGGTTGCGTTGAGGTTTAGGTGTCGTTTTCGGGGAGTTTAGTGACGTTTTGAATCCGTCTTGATTATAGGACAAGGAAAAAAATTGCTTATGATTACGGTTTCACCCACGTAGAGCTTAAATGGGTTTAGAGGATTTTTGCTTTTCAATTCTTGTAGGAGTAGACTTAATAATAATAATAAGGAGCTACACGGGTGGTTCTACAGGGCCCTCACAGGGCCCGACGTAGACCTGCTCGCGTCGGTGAACTGGCTACGTTTCGGGGATCTCTTCGGGGAAACCGAAGGTTTTGTCTGTGCAATTGTGGACGAAGTTATCATGACGAACAACTACCGGAAGTATATCCTGAAGGACGGTACGGTCGACATTTGTCGGGCATGCCGCCGTCCCGGAGAATCACTCAGGCATATCATTTCCGGTTGTGGTCATCTTGCTAACGGCGAGTACTTGCACAGACATAACTTAGTAGCCAGGATCATTCACCAGCAACTTGCTCTTTTATACGGTCTTGTGGACTTCGAAGTGCCGTACTATAAGTATACACCTGTGCCAGTTCTCGAAAACGGTTGTGCCACGCTCTATTGGAATCGATCTGTCATCACGGACAGGACTATTGTAGCCAATAAACCTGATATCGTGCTGACAGATCGATCGAAGCGCCAGGTAGTGCTCGTTCACATCACCATCCCCCATGACGAAAACCTCGTGAAGGCCGAGAAGGACAAAGTCAGCAAGTACCTAGACTTGGCACACGAGGTGACCGCCATGTGGGATGTTGATTCAACGATCATTGTCCCGATAGTCGTCTCTGCGAACGGTCTAATAGCGAAGAGTCTCGACCAACACCTCAAGAGACTCTCGCTAGATGGCTGGGTCAAGGGTCAGATACAGAAGGCGGTACTCCTGGACACGGCGCGGATAGTCAGGAGGTTCCTCTCTCTGTCGCCCTAACCACCGGTAGCTTAGGCCCCGCCTCGCTGCCGGCGGCACCCTAGGTTAGGTTTTTATAATGATTTTATGTTTTGTAAATATTGTTTTATATTTTATTTTTACCTACGTATTAGTATTAGTTATAATAACAGTTTAAAAATTATATATATAAAAAAAAGTTACTGATTATTATATAGGGCGCAGCTCCTAATTTGACCAACCCAGTGCGCCGAAACCCGAACTTCGTATGGTGCCGTCCCTTTCACTCATATGGTGTATAACACGAGAGAACATTATAAACTCTCGCGCTTTGTGAACATACTTAAAGATTTGTTTAAACGGGTCTAACGCGATATTTATGTATTTACCTTTGTTACCGACGTTTCGACTGATCGCCATTATTACCCGCGAGTGGTACGAGAAGCGATTGAGATCAAAAAACACTCAAAAAACTTCAATAGGGAAGACGGTTTCAATCTATCGGCAACTTGGGGACCAGTGATACAAAACCTAAAATCTCGAGGTAAATCTGCGGATTTGTGTGCGGATACTGTGAGTGTTGTGTGACGTGCCCTAGACAATTAAAAACATAGTGGACGGGTAGAAAACTTTTTCTGGTCTACACTTCCTATTTTTATAGACTTTTGTAGGGTATTCAAATGTTGTGTACCCATATCTCCGTTGACAACTTGCTGAGACCACAGTTTAACCGCGACCAAGACACCGGTGTCGAAACGTCGGTAACAAAGGTAAATACATAAATATCGCGTTAGACCCGTTTAAACAAATCATTAAGTATCTGGGTCATTCTACTTTTTTATGTACATAATTTTCAGACACTTTTTTTAAAATGCAGTTTTTGGAATACTCGGCCCTCACTTCATATTTTTGTATTGTTATTTAAAAAGAGGTTTACTTAGGGTATCACTTCCGTTAGTTTTAGTAATTAACGAACCACAGCTAATATACATAAATCAAGTAACTCAGTGGTTGTTGGATGTCTCGCCATTTGTATAAAAAAGTGGTTTTTACCACTGTGTTACCCACCTTTTACAGCAATATGTTAATATTTAAGTATTTTTACCTATAAATTATTTTTATTAGGTTCAGGTACTATTTTGAAATCCTATTTTTGTACAGTAATTTAATACATATCATAGATTTTTTTTTTGTAATAGAAAACTGGTCATGAAAAAGTAGAATGACCCATCTATTAGTGTTATTAAAATAAACAACGGAATCAGAGCAATGTCAGTGGTAAACTAAAAGTAATTTACCTGCATGGACCATTTACTGGCTGAAAACACCTACGTTTGATTATTTTTCGTATCCATATTCGGTAAGCCACCATCCACATCGGCGCTGTCGTTCGGTAAGCCACATTTGAGACCGATGTTGCCATAAACAACAGATGTTGGCGGCTGTCGATTCGATTTATGGCTTGGTAAGTGAAATATGGCGACATAATAAAAACGAGAGGACTAGTAGAGAACTACCTAGTGTTTGCAATGAAGGTTTTGTATATTTCCCTCATTTTTCAAAGATTCAAAGAATGTATTTGCTCAGAATACATGATAATGAAATGAATGAAATGAAATGATATCTTTTATTTCAGGTCTTTATCGACCCATATTAATTTATGTTAGTAACATTAAAACTTATACTTAGGTTAGTAGACAGGGGTATTATTTAATATACTTAGCTACAGATTTTACTTGCCCAACCCAGTACTGAAACAATGCGCAGTCAAATCTGTTAGCTACGCACTACATCATTTAGGCAGTCCCAACAGCATCCTGAACGCATTATTATATTGCACGCGTAGGGCATTATAAGCTCGCTTCGTGTACTTAACCCACATGCCACTCGCGTAAAAAGATTGATTAATACATAAGGTGTTGAAAATAAATATGTCTAGTGTATTCAGCCTGCATGCAGGCGTGCAAACATTATTTCGGAGCGACATAATTAATCAATATTTTAATATATCTACACAATTTGCAAAACGAAACAATGTCAACGTAGTCAAAATTATAATAATGATATCAAATAATAATAATATTATTATATCATTCACCAGTAACTTGCTCTTTTATACGGTCTTGTGGACTTCGAAGTGCCGTACTATAAGTACACCAGTTGTCGAAAGTGGTCGTGCCACGCTCTATTAGGATCGATCTGTCATCACGGACAGGACTATTGTAGCCAATAAACCTGATATCGTGCTGACAGATCGATCGAAGCGCCAGGCAGTGCTCGTTGACATCACCATCCCCCATGATGAGAACCTCGTGAAGGCCGAGAAGGACAAAGTCAGCAAGTACCTAGACTTGGCACACGAGGTGACCGCCATGTGGGATGTTGATTCAACGAGCATTGTCGCGATAGTCGTCTCTGCGAACCGTCTAATAGCGAAGAGTCTCGGACAACACCTCAAGAGACTCTCGCTAGATGGCGGGCTCAAGGGCCAGATATATGTGTATTTACACATATTTGTTGCGTTTTAGTTAATATTTAATTGACATCTTACCTTTCAAATGCAATAAATAGCGATATTGAATACAGGTATTTAATATCGTAAATAGTCTATACCTCTATATAGATAAAAGCGGAATGACAATACCTCTAATTAGAAAATAGGTCTTTTTTATTAGCGGTAATAGTTTGTCAATTTCTTTACAGGTATTAAATAAACCGGTTTTACAATCCCTGCCTGAAACATTCTTAGTTTTGCCGTCCTTGGTTAGTATTGAAAGAAAGAAAGAAAGAAAGAAAGAAAAAACGTTTATTTGGTGTACATACAGATAAAAAGAAGATATTACAAATTAAAAGTGGGTAGACACCAAAAAGGTTGTCGCTCAGCATGTGCCACGACTGATGTGTCGTGACGCTGATTTTCAGGACAACCAAAAAATATATATACTAGTCTTAACCTAATTAATATATAATGGGTGACGACACGACCGCTCTTAATAACACAGCTCAAATAACGTTTATATTGTATGGCAACACTAAAACAAACAAGTTCCATTTGAGTTGTTGTAACGGCCAAATCCTAATGAAAAGAAAAAGATGTGAGACTTGTATTGTATTGTATATGTATACTATTTAAAACCAACTTCAGGAGGGTGGGTGATGTTTACAGTACGGGCATCGTCGGGATCATAACTTACACTCAGCGAGATTACGTCGAGATTGCGCATGAAATATAAACTACATGTCCGCCGCCAGGGCTAGATGTAGCTGCTGCTGGATAATTATTTTATGCTGGTATCATGTTTTCACTGATGAAATTGTAAATACTAATTGACTGAGTGAAACGAAGGTCTCTGCTTCAACTTCGACAAAATCAAAATCAAAATCAAACATACCCCCTTATTCATAACTGTCAAACCTATATTAGTTAACTAGCCGCTAAACTTCGTTTGTCCTTATCTGTCACTTTGACATTGACGTTTGTGAGAATGGGACAAAGAACATTTTAGTTAGCAGAGGTTTGTTAAGTTTTATGAATACGGGGGTTATTCTGCAAATAGGCCACAAGGGCACTTTTACATGTCAAAATATTAATTTACAATTTAAGAAAGTCTGACTATAATAAGTAATACATTTTTCATGTCAAAATAATAATATAGAACGAAGGAGGCGGGACTTAAAAAGTCGGTTTATTGACAGATTTTTTTCGATATGGTGCTGACAGCATTCAGCCAAATCAAATACTATTTTGGCAGAGGTTTTTTGCCACATGGTAGATTAATTACATTTTAACATGAAAAAACAATTATTTTTAATTTATATGCGATATATTTGTAAATAAATGTATCTGTTGGCGAAAATTATAAAAGTTTTGTTTATTTATTGTTTATTTTAATCCTAGTTTTGGGGCACTCACAGAAAACCAGCGTCACGGTTTCCGTGACAACATGCTGAGTGGGTGTCCTATTTAGCACATAAGATCATTTATCATTTATAAGTAATGTACAGAGTGGATTTTTCGTTATGCGGTTCGACTGGCCCCTACACTAGGCTAAGCCTGTCCCGTAGGTAGCCAATTCAAAAATGGATTAACAATATGTGCGCGAGAAGTCAGAAAAGATGACAATACAATATAATTATTATTACTAACATATACTAGATATAAAAATGGAAACAAGCATAGAATCTACGAATTGAGAGTAAGTATGTGTTTAGTGTGTATGCGTGGGCGTGTACATGAGTGTGTGTGTGTGTGCGTGCGTGTGTGTGTCTGTGTGTGTAGGTATTGATTTATGTAGTCACTCTCAACATGTACTCTATATGCTCATAACAAAGGGATTTCAGCCATGTCCGCACCTTAAGTTTTAGTTCTCTGATTGAGTACAAGTTGTTTTACAATTAAATTGTATACTTTTTAATAATGTGTGCTAAATAAATATATTTCTATTCTATTCTATTCTAAAAAAAAATTAGCGTTCATTCATACGGAGCGGCAGTCTTGCATAATACTCTATTAATCGGTCATTGGTCTACTCAATCAGGCAACTTTTTGAAAACAGTTTTAGATTTTTTAATGTTTGATAACCCTTTAACTAGTCTAATATGCAATTTTAATGGTTTAATAGTACATTACTTACCAAGGGCGGTAAAACAAAGAATGTCCCAGATCGCAGGTATTTGACGCCCGAGCCGAAGGCAAGGGCGATAATTATGCGATCTGAGGCTTTCTTAATTACCGTCCGAGGTAAGTACAAAATTTTATGTCACCCCCTGGCCAGGAAGTGGAATTTTCCGCGCGCGGAGCGTGCGGTAATTGCCACTTTATGGCCAGGTGTGACATAAATATAATAAAAGTATAGATTTAATGCCAAATGCTTTATTAAATAAATAAGTAAACTGATTGAACCTAAAACTCTTTAGTTGGATGTATATGGCGTGGACCAACATTAAATTAAAAAAAATGGAAAAGTAAAAATAACTAGTGCGAGAAATCCAACTTTGCGCACGATATACAGCTACATAAAGTGCCACTTTTTGAACAACCGTATTAAAAATTCCTTTATTTGTCGAGTTCCAAACTTGTTAAAAAATTGAGAGGCATATAAAAGACCGCACAGGCGGTATTCAGTAAATTCTACTCGTATTTTTCTGTTGGAATGCGAATAGTATTTTTATGCTGCGTTTTCGTATGTGCCTCAAAGAATTTGCGTTTTTCGGCGGAAAATTACACTTGCGATTCTGTTAAAAAATAACGGCGAGAAAACATGAAGTTTTGACGTTTTAATGTTAAGTTTATCAAAAATGTATTAAAATTTCGTCTTATTTCCCCCATTTCGAGAAAAGCAATATTAGCCACGGCAATGGCAATTGCAAGTTTCGTACATACATAAGCTCACACCTGTATTTCTAAAAGGGGTATGCAGAGTGTAATAACTATATTGACACTCAGTATGTACGTTTTTATATTTGAAGTTGCACCGCCCACAATTTGTCTGCTTTGCCCTAAGGTTGACTGGTAGAGCATGCTTATGGCATTTAGTTCTCCTTTTGTACGATAAGCTTTACTTTTGTGAAATAAAGATTACATAAATAAATAAATATTGCAGTGACAGGTTGCTAGCCCATCGCTTCTTATTATAACTAAACGGACTCGCGTGCTCGTCCGTTTAAACAAATGCCCATATTAATACAAAATTCGTAATATCAAATCTGTCAGTACTCTTCGAAACCTCGTATCTCAGTACTGAAACGATGCTGATATAAGAGCTTTTTTAAGTAGGTATTTGTTACTTAGTGAGTTTTGCTTGTAACTCGACCAAATATTGTTTACAATAAAGTGCTTACTACTAGTATAGTACTCCTTTTTCGTGCGTGTCTATATATAAAACCTCAAAATGTTGTTATAGTAGTTTATGCAACTGATACATAATGAGAGGTCTTAAAACACGAGTATCGTTTTATGAAACGAGAGTCAGCGAGTTTCATAATAGGATCACACGTGTGTTTTAAGGCCTAATTATGTACAGTTGTATACACTACTTTATCATCTTTACATCCATACATTAAATCCTCTTTCATGTGTTGAGGCACCATTGCGTTGAAAGTGCAGGAGTTCGAGTTCGTGAGCTCGCTGAAGTCTTTTTGAGCACGAGCCTGTATCGTAATGGGCGGAAATGGCCATAACGATACCGTTTTTGATGCTGTTATGGCCATCTCCGCCCCGGACCGGCGCGATATTGTAAAGTTGGTTACCTACACTTTTTGAGCACATAAAAGAGGATTTACTGTATGGGTGAAGATAAAGAGCTTATCAAAATCGAAATGTCGATGGTAATAGAATATCGTATCCGATTTATTAGATAAATCACAAGTACTCCTTTTAAAAGGTGGTTTAAATATGAATAATATGGGGTGGTTATTACCTTTTGGAACTGCCGTTCGATAGTCTCCGGCGGGGGTTGTGTGTATCGATGTCTCCATGCTTTTTATCACTCGCACACTAAAGATTAAGTGTATGGCAGATAGGGGTTAACAATAATAATAATAATATACTTTATTGTGCACTATACAAAATGGAAATGTTAAAACAAATTTTAACTCTGACAATAATGCAAACAACAGGCGGTCTTATCGCTAAAAAGCGATCTCTTCCAGACAACCTTTGGGTAGCAGGAAATTCAGAAAAAGAAAGTTAACAGGTAGTGCATATTTAGCAGAGAGATAGATATACAATGATCTATACTATATAATAAATTAATACAACTAATAACTATATTATATATATACAAATACAATAGATACATACATATATAAATATTTATATACATATATATATTATACACAAATACATATATAAATCCAAAGGCAATCAAGAGAGGGACAAGAAATGAAGTTTCAAAGCATTTTTAAAAACAGGAAGTGATTTCGCACACCTCAAATCCAACGGCAAAGCATATAAGACAATATAAGATAACAATATAAGATTTCAAGCTCACATGGTCATTTAACATGGTTTTTTAAGAACTCGCGTTTTGATACTGTGAGTCCAAATGTAAATTGAAAGTTACCAATAGGATTCTTATGTTTCGATGAAAAAGAAATTGTACGGCAACTATGTACATAAACGCAATATTTCACAACTAAAATGGCAAATTACTCGTTTTTCCATACAAAGGGATTATGAGGCCATTGCACTGTGACGTCACATTTCACTGCTCGTCAGCTATGCTGTACTTTACCTCCCGTTTTCGTCTTTTGTCTTGCTCTAATTGTAGTTGACCCATACAAACATTAGATGGTCTCCAAAAACTGGTTCGAATTAAGATTTCAAGCTCAAATGGTCATTTACATTAGAATTACGATTTGAAACGGGATATTTACCATGTATATTTGTATTTGTGAGTTCCCGATATTCGCGTATTGACAATGTGAGTGTGGTGTGTCGTGACCGTAATCGAGTTTCAAGTGATAAGGCGGACGGTGGTAGTGACGGTGACACTGTGCGAAAAAAGCGAACCAGGAAGAGGGGATCGCTATGGTGTGCGGGTAGACCACAACTGAAACTCGCAGCACGTCAGTTAATCCTTGATAATGGCGCTTGCAACGGTGCCGAAATATCGGGAACTCACAAATACAAATATACAATGGTAAATATCCCGTTTCAAACCGTAATTCTAGGGTTAACAAGTTCGCTGCCAGGCCACGCCCCCTAGGAACAAATTGTAAGGACGTGAACGCAACTACATGTGTTGCCGGCAATGCCTTAAGAGGCCTTGAAAATTTTAAAATGTTTTGAACTCGAAATAACTATAGTATTCGTAATTAAAAAATATACGATGTATATTATAATATACGATGTTTTTAAGTTTTAGATGAATAACATTAATTTTGGCTTTAATAAAAAATATGCATGTGGAATTAATAATAATTAGATGTTTTAGATATAAAACTCCCGTGAGTTTAAGACATATTGAAGTATATTAAGGACCATCTAATTGGTCCGAAACATGTCGAGCTATACTCGACCTTGAAGGCGTGAGTGACCCGTTTAAAAACTGGGTTTAGCTTGAAATGTATCAATTTGAACTCATATTTGAAGCTATATTTTTTATAATTTAATTAAATTAATTTTATTTGTAATGTAATATTCTTTTTTTTAAATCATCATCATCATCATCATCATTTCAGCCGAAAGACGTCCACTGCTGAACATAGGCCTCCCCCAAGGCTCGCCATTCAGACCGGTCCTTTGCCGTTCGTTTCCACCGGATTCCCGCGACCTTCACCAGGTTATCACTCCACCTTGTCGGAGGCCTACCGACAGCTCGTCTTCCGGTGCGTGGACGCCACTCAAGCAGTTTCTGGCCCCATCGACCGTCGGTCCTGCGAGCAATGTGCCCTGCCCACTGCCACTTAAGTCTCGCAATTTTGAAGGCTATGTCGGTGACCCCAGTTCTGCTACGGATAGCTTCATTCCGAATTCTATCACGCAGAGAAACCCCGAGCATAGCTCTTTCCATTGCTCTTTGGGTGACCTTGAGCTTTCTTATGAGGCACCTTTTGAGGATAATGAGACTGTATTTAAAAAGAAAGGTAATTTTAACTAACCGGGATCATGCGACACAATTTATAGGCTTCCATACAGAAAAGGTGACAAAATAACCTACATAGTACGACTGTCTGTCCGTCTCGTGCAACTTTGTATGACATTTGAGACACCGCCCATCAGCTCGGCGTAATTCTGTCGTCGAACTCGCCGAATTGTAGCTGTATATGGCGACTCGTTTCTTAGAATCGAATGTTTTGATAAGTAATTATGAACGTTTTGATAAGTAATTATGAAAAATATATAAAATATAACTTTTGCGTTAGAAATGTAACTTTTCAAGAAAAGATATGTAACTTTCGTCCCAACGGCCCTGGCACAGGGACCGATACCGGTACTTTTAAAAAACCCTGAATTAGCCCAATATTTTGGATTATTTTTTGCTCTTTACGTAGGGCTGAATCATGTATTTAGGTAACAACGTCGTATTATTAGATTGTCCCATTAAAAGCGAAATAATGAACCGGTGACCGTAATAATACCGGTATTTTTCTATGGAGGTATTTTTCGATCCCTGCCCTGGCAACACTGATCAGAAGACTGATATATTCATAAAAACGATTCTGACATTTCATAATTAGTCATGCTGTATATACATTGGCGCGAAATTTAAATTATGCCAATTAAGCCTATTCATCGATGACGTTTCGGTGACACAGGCCGATCACAAATAATACTCATAATCATTTTATCGATAAAATATAAAATTTTACATGTCAAATAATTTTAAATTATACGTATAAAACGCCTGGGCGGTGGGAAATTTTTCAAATTTGTTATACTCATACTCATACTCAATAAAATCCTTATACGCGATGCGGTATAGACGAGACATTGTATCTCGTTCCCACGTATGTTATTGTCTATGCTTACATCTCTTTCGCACGTCTTTGTATGTATGTATTGCCGGCTTCATTCTTATCCTTATTTCAAGTTGACACCGAATGTTTATACGACACAAGTTTGAAAACGGTCAGCGTCAAGCAGTGGGACCTTATTATTATTTATTTATTTACTTTAAAAAAGGTACACTATACAGACATCACACGATAAATGATACAATTATCCAACAATTACAATTTGCCTGTGAAGCTGACGGTTCTGGGTTCGAATCCCGGTCAAGGGCAAATATTTGTGAGATGAGCATGAATATTTGTTTCTGAGTCTTGGATGTATTTATACCTATTAATTATATCGTCGTCTAGTACCCATAACACAAGCCTTCTTGAGCTTACTGTGGGGCTAGTTCGATTTGTGTAAGATTGTCCTCTAATATTTATTTATTTATTTATTTAATTAAGTTTTCACAAAATCAGTAGCTTATAGACCAGCATGACATCCAAAGCAAGTTCACACAGCATCAAAAGAAATCAAAATCAAAAATAACTTTATTGCTCAAGTAGGTACATCTTTTACTGCTGCTATTACTACTAATAAATGTTAGTTGCTGTTTTCAAGGTAACAGCTGGATACCCAAAACCGGCCAGTAGTAGACCCTATGTCGTGGCCATAAGGTGTACTAACGGTCAGCTCAGATATGTGCCGTCATAAGTATAATAATAAACAAGCATGATCAATAAGTAAGCATATAATTGACCAAGTGCATATACAGCACTAGTGTCAAGTCGACTAACACAGAGCAGGGTTAATTACATGTTTAAATCCAATCAAGTTCAGCATTCAATTATTCTAAAATAGTTCTATTCGCATCTACGTTGTATCGCATCTAACGCCATTACAACATCGAGACGTCGTTTCGTGATAGTTTCTTGATTCCTCTTTATCACACTTCCGGTTGTTTACTCCGCTTTCCGCCATTTTGATTAGCTCACTTCCGGAAATGGCGGTAATGTTACCAATGAAATATTTGACACGATATTGTTAGTAGGAAAATTGTTATTGGCGCAAGAAAAAACTGTCTTGATATTGCCTTTTTCAGTCAAGGGTCATTGTCAGACTTAGGTTCGCGTCTTTTCGGTGGACATATCAAAAGTTAAGGGCCACAAAGCTTTTTGGATTGGTCTAGTAACCCGCATAAACGGTGTTTCCATAAATATTAACCCATGTAATAAAAACGTTACTTATATGTACATAAGCCGTTAACTATTGACCATCGGGTGGACAACTTTTGTTTTTACAACTGAAAATGGCCGTCAAATAAAAAATCAAACAGTCGTTTTTTTGTAAAATTGTATTTTGATGGTAATGACACTAATTATCAAGTGATATTATTTACGTTTTCGACCCTAATGGGTCTATTTTGATAATATCCAAAAATTATGTTAAAAATGATGTCAATAAAATCATCGAACCTGGCTCCGTATTATGGTCATGTTTATCGACGACAAAAGACAAGATAAAGCATTTATAGAATAGAATAGAATAGGAAAACGTCTATTCATAACGTTGACAAAAAATAAAAATAACAAGACAAATCCGGTCCGGTGTCCGGTTTAGCCTAGTGGGTAGTGCACCTGCCTGTGAAGCTGACGGTCCTGGGTTCGAATCCCGGTCAGGGCAAATATTTGTGTGATGAGCATGAATATTTGTTTCTGAGTCTTGGATGTTTTCTACGTATTTAAGTATTTATATCTATTACATATATCGTCGTCTAGTACCCATAACACAAGCCTTCTTGAGCTTACTGTGGGGCTAGTTCGATTTGTGTAAGATTGTCCTCTAATATTTATTTATTTTATTTTATTTATTTAAATAAAAATTACAAAGATTTTATAAGTTTCTGCGTCCGAATTTCAGTTTGTTCTCCTCTACAGGTCGCATTTTTCAACCGCTTCTCGTGAAATTTTGTTAGCAGGTTTGATATTCATAATTGATCTTTTTTATAATGTCAGATTCTACTAATCTAATGTCACAGTCTACAGCTCACAGAGCCACTAGTATATAAGTAGAAAAATAATGTAGGACAAAGAAAAAAAACAAATAATAAATAATTAATTGCAAATACTCAACTCTCGTTGTAGCCTTTTTATGAATTTTACGATGACTCATAATTATTTTCTATTAAAATTTAATGCAACGTCTTCAATACCGGTATTCCGATATTTTGGTATTGGTTTGTTTCAATCCCGGTATTGAAATACCGTAAAAGTCGAACCGAGATCCCGGAATCCCGGATTGCATGTCCTAATTACAAGAGTCTTCTTCCGCCATTGTTATTGTATGATAAGTCTTATGTTACGAGAGGCGTCTGATACCTTTTTTTTTGACGGGGGAAAATCCGTTGTGGATACCTCCGCACCGTGGGGGCGGCGCGGTAGTTATGTCGGACTTGCACCGACTAAAAACCCCCCGCTTGTCCTCCTCAACCCATTTCGGGCGGCTCTGGGATCTCCTACGGAACGCGCGAGTGCCACCCTAGAGTCCACTTATGTGGGTCCCGCTATGTTTCTATGACGATCGTAGCCCCCAACTACGACCGTCTACGACCCCGAGGACCCCCTTTTAGTCGCCTTCTACGACAGGCAGAAAAATAATAACAAGATAATTATAAATAATCAACTATCTTGTTGGTACCTTTTTCTGAATTCTACGATTTCAAGACTCATAATTATTTTTCTATTAAAATTTAATTTAACATCTTCAATATCGGTATTCCGATATTTTGGTATTGGTTTGTTTCAATCCCGGTATTGAAATACCGTAAAAGTCTGTCCTAGATCCCGGAATCCCGGTTTGCATGCCCTAATGACAAGCGTCCTTTTCCGCCATTGTTATATGTATGATAAGTGTTATGTTACGAGACGCGTCTAATACCTAATGTGGGGTCTCAGTGAAGGGCCGAATACCCGATAACTTACGACGGCTAGCGAGGGCTCTACTCAGTATGCATAAATCCATTTCACTTCTCATTCTCTGAAAGTGGGCCGATAATGTAGGCGGCGTGCTGAAAGTGGTACTTTTCTGCTCTTGAGAAGGAAAGTATTAGAAATTAATTAAAATTATGCCTGTCCAGAGCTGAGCGACTTGTTCACTCGAAACACAAACACACGCACGAGAGGACACAACTTTAAATTGTCAGCTAACAAATCTAAAACAAATATCGGCAAGAACTTAATCTCTAATAGAATAGTAAAGTCATGGAACAAATTACCCTCAGAAGTAGTGAACGCTAACAGTGTTAATCAGTTTAAAAACAAACTTGACAAACTAAGATCTAAGCAGTGCTAACCAGTGCCAAGTGAACTATGATTTAGACGTATAAGCGTCAGCTGCCTGTCTAAAATATATAATAATAATAATAATAATTAAGCACGGGGTGAATTGTAGTTAGATTGGGCAACGGCACACCCATGCAAACATAAGTACGATTAATTCTTAATTAAAAAAAAATGCATACCCAAGTATTATTAAAGTCACTCAACGTTCCCGCTTGGTTGTTTCGCTGGTTCAGAGAATACATACAATACAATACAAATACTCTTTATTGCACACCTCAATCAAAGGATACAGTACGGTACAAAAACACAATGAGTAGAGGCAAACAACAGGCGGCCTTATCGCTAAAGAGCGATTTCTTCCAGACAACCTTAGGGTAGCGGAAATGAAATCTAATCAGAACGATTCATAGCAGGTGGTGCAGAGGTAATACATATGAAGTCTACTAATAATTACAACAATAACATACATACATATACATATATATATAACATACATACATACATAGTACATATTTCGACATTTTTTAGTTGTCTCGTACTCGAAGTGAAAAGCAGAGTGTTTAACTCGGGTGGAACCACCCATTTAAGTTTCAGCTCCAAAATATCTCGTCTGAAATGGGTGCCTTTCAATCCTTAATAATCTATTATTGGTGATTTAGGAGACAAAGGAAATTTCAATTCTTCGTCATTATTTATTTATTTTATTTATTAAGAAACAAACAGTCTCATATGTTTACAATTGACACAGTAAAGGGTATTAAGTTATAGACTTACAGTTTCCTTAATTCGAATATGTAAACCTAAACATTAAAAACAATAAAATTTAAGAGCTTTTGATATACATCGTTAGTAGCATAAATAAATAAATAGTGCCAAAAACTTACAATTATGAAAAAATATTGTTATGGTTGTTGAATACATTGTAAAGATAAACGTTTGAAGCTACATAATGTCTCATGGAAAATATCTAATGTTTGAAATTTTTCGTCATAAAGTCTGCACGCTCTTTTAATGAAACCGTTTTTTGCATAAGAAGTACGACTACGAGGGATATGAAACAGGGGTTTTTTTCTATAAGCTCGCTCGCAACGCCGGGGTACTCTATAAGAAAGCGATCATGTTAGGAATTATCAATATCTTTGACATATTTTTCATTTTTTGACATAATTTGAGTTCTAAACATTTTCAAATTTGTAAGGCATCTTACCCCTATTGTATATAGACACTTTACTGAAAGTGAAAATTTTGTGTAGTTTAGTTTTTCATTTTAGTTATTCAGTTAGTTAGTTACCGCCTGGACTTTGTGGAATCGTGGCCATCTTGGAAAAAATAATAATTTCCCGTATCCAATCGGCTGTCAGCCGCTGCGAGAAAAGCCGATCCTGGCGCCGCGCCAAAAGCCGGGCCGGTATTAACGGCTGACACGCGTGTAGTGTACGTTTGTTCCGCTGTAGCTCTGAAACCAAACGGTAATAAATCGATGGCTTTGATACAGTCTTTACATGCGGACATCTACACAGACAGGATGGCCGTGGCGATGTAAATCACTTTGTCTATAAATGAGAGGGAATACCGGAACAAAAGAGCTCTAGAGGGGAACTGAACTACTTAATACTTTAGGTCATTTCACTCATAGGAAACCACTTTTCATGGGTTCCGTAAAGAGAAAATATAAACGAACCCTCGTGGCGCGACCCCGGCTGTCCGTTTATCACAACTTTTGTATCTCAGAAACTACTTATGCTATCGATTTGAAACTTGGAAAAGTAAGATTGAAAGTGAAAAGTACTTTGTCTGTGGAGGACATTCCGTCCCAGGGGTCGTCAATTGTGCAAGTGGGTCAATCAACTTTTCTTTGTTGTTATTCGGTCCCGTCAGCGAGGAGACAACAGTAACAGAGTTTATTAGAAAAATTACCATAATATAGACTTCAAGCATGCTCAACAGATGACCCATGTCCAAGTGGATAGATGCTCATCGCTAAAACTCATGTTTGGTAAATGTCATCATCATCATCATTTCAGCCAAAAGACGTCCACTGCTGAACATAGGCCTCCCCCAAGGCTCGCCATTTAGACCGGTCCTGTGCCGTTCGTTTCCACCGGATTCCCGCGACCTTCACCAGGTCATCACTCCACCTTGTCGGAGGCCTACCGACAGCTCGTCTTCCGGTGCGTGGACGCCACTCAAGCAGTTTCTGGCCCCATCGACCATCAGTCCTGCGAGCAATGTGCCCTGCCCACTGCCACTTAAGTCTCGCAATTTTGAAGGCTATGTCGGTGACCCCAGTTCTACTACGGATAGCATCATTCCTAATTCTATCACGCAGAGAAACCCCGAGCATAGCTCGTTCCATTGCTCTTTGGGTGACCTTGAGCTTTCTTATGAGGCCCATCGTTAGCGCCCATGTTTCGGATCCATATGTCATCACTGGCAACACACACTGGTCAAAGACTTTTGACTTGAGGCACTGCGGTAAATTGGACGAGAATACACTGCGAAGCTTCCCGAACGCTGCCCAGCCGAGTCGGATTCGACGAGTGATCTCTTTCTCGAAGTTGGACCTACCTAACTGGACTGTTTGTCCCAGGTATACGTACTCGTCAACAACTTCGAGCGCAGAGCCGCCGATTATTACGGGAGCTGGTACAACATGGGCATTAGACATGACCTTCGTCTTGTCCATGTTCATTTTCAGACCAACTCGATCGGAAACTCTGCTGAGATCAACGAGCATTGTACTGAGGTCCTCCATGGTCTCAGCCATGACTACAATGTCGTCAGCAAATCGAAGGTGAGTGATGTACTCGCCATTTACGTTGATGCCTCGTCCTTCCCAGTCCAGAAATTTGAAAGCATCCTCCAGTGCAGCGGTGAAGAGCTTCGGAGAGATCACATCTCCTTGTCTGACTCCCCGCTGCAGTGGAACAGGCTTTGTTTCCTGGTCCTGTAGTCGGACGGACATGGTGGCGTTTTCGTACAGGCACTTCAGGACTTCGATATACCGGTTGGTAAATGTAAACCCTATAAAATCGCAGTTTTCAAGAATGACTCAGGAGGCGTAACCATGGTAACGAGCAACAAAGAATAGTTGATCCACCCAAGTAATTCCGCATAGTTGGAGCAGCCCAACCGGGGAAGTATTTATTATTTATTGAAAACACGTTTACATGCTTTGCCGACAAGGCATATAATTCTAAATTGATAGGGTAATTTTATATATGCATAAAATAAGTTAGAGATTAAGAGTGGATTGCACTAAACCGTCTGTAATCGTAAGCGGTATTCGTTAAAATCTGAATGTATGGAAAGTTTGACAAGTTCCTATGGGATGACAGCTGCCGGCGCCATATTTGAGGATGACCGGCCTGTGATCGTATGTTGGTGCAACTGAGCCTAAGAGCGTGCGAGATGTATGGATGATTATGTATATATGTTATGGTTTTGACGACCGGTTTAGCCTAGTGGGTAGTGCACCTGCCTGTGAAGCTGACGGTCCTGGGTTCGAATCCCGGTCAGGGCAAATATTTGTGTGATGAGCATGAATATTTGTTTCTGAGTCTTGGATGTTTTCTATGTATTTAAGTATTTATATCTATTAAATATATCGTCGTCTAGTACCCATAACACAAGCCTTCTTGAGCTTACTGTGGGGCTAGTTTGATTTGTGTAAGATTGTCCTCTAATATTTATTTTTTATTTTTTTATATGTGCTAGTATATAAGGAAACAGCATTATTAATAAAGGCATATTCACAGTTGTGGAGATTACTTCTGCGTGTCACTGAGTGTGGACTTCCATAAACCCCTCTGGGGTATAAAGAAAGAAAGAAAGAAGAAAGAAACATTTATTCGCGACAAAGACAAGACATTTACAAAGATGACAGAACAGAATAACATACTCGTATTGCCACAAATGGTCACAACTCAGCGTTATGCTGGCAGGGCCAGCGCTGATCTTCCGTTGCGACCACACTCCCTCAACCAACTTTCCCTAAACATGCCATGACAGTGTATAACTAATGCGCCATATATAAAAGTAAATTATATTTAAATTACGATACATTTATAAGACTACTATTTTTTACCTCATAAAAATAAAATAAAAAATAAATAAATATTAGAGGACAATCTTACACAAATCGAACTAGCCCCACAGTAAGCTCAAGAAGGCTTGTGTTATGGGTACTAGTCGACGATATATTTAATATATATAAATACTTAAATACATAGAAAACATCCAAGACTCAGAAACAAATATTCATGCTCATCACACAAATATTTGCCCTGACCGGGATTCGAACCCAGGACCGTCAGATTCACAGGCAGGTGCACTACCCACTAGGCTAAACCGGTCGTCTAGGTTAGAGCAATATGATAAATACAAATACAAAATTTATTAGTAATTATTGTTATAAGTGATACAAATCACTACATAATATAAAACAAAGTCGCTTTCTCTGTCCCTATGTCCCTATATCCCTATGTATGCTTAAATCTTTAAAACTACGCAACGGATTTTGATGCGGTTTTTTTTAATAGATAGAATGACTCAAGGGAAAGGTTTTTATGTATAATACATGCATCAGCATTGCACCCGTGCGAAGCCGGGGCGGGTCGCTAGTTAAATTTAAAATATCAATTAGGTGCTCAACTAACAATGTTGTTGTCGGCAATAATAATTACAATTTTACAGTTTTAATTCTGCATTTTTTTTCACTTTTATTTTTACATCTGCATTCTTTTGTTTTGTGCTATCAGCTTATATTTACGTATATTTTTTCTTATTAGAGATTAAGTAGTTTTAATCAGAAATACTTTTGATATGAAATATTTGGACCGGATCAGTATCAGTGTCTTAGCATCAGCCACTTAGCATACAAGACTTTTTGACGACCGGTCTAGCCTAGTGGGTAGTGCACCTGCCTGTGAAGCTGACGGTCCTGGGTTCGAATCCCGGTCAGGGCAAATATTTGTATGATGAGCATGAATATTTGTTTCTGAGTCTTGGATGTTTTCTATGTATTTAAGTATTTATATCTATTAAATATATCGTCGTCTAGTATCCATAACACAAGCCTTCTTGAGCTTACTGTGGGGCTAGTTCGATTTGTGTAAGATTGTCCTCTAATACAATGCGTGTCGTAATTCGGTTATAGTTTTATAGCCAACTAACGTAATTCTGCATTAGTGAAGATTCCAGTCATATCATATTGTGTATATATTTTTTTCATATTACATGATCCGGTTAGTAAAATATTTACATACAAACTTGGCTACCAGGTGAGCGAGCGAAACCTTCCAGAGCAAAACCGACTAATGTTGTTAGGTTCAAAAGACTAATTAAGCTAAACAGTCTAATTTACATATCAAGTAGCAATTAAGATGAAAGTACATTTTGCGCATTATGCTACGCAATTATCATAAGCAAAATTTCATATTTATTAATATAACATTAATTTAGGCATTATATGTGCTTTCATAATGTGAGGTTGAAGAATTCTTCAAAGCTGTAGAACCGTTCTGTCATAAGGTATGATGTCGCTAACAGGTATAATTACGGGGTATGTAAAATCGACAATATATTTTTTTTATACAATGCCGGTGGCAAACAAGCTTACGGTCCACCTGGTGGTAAGCGGCCACCGCAGCCTATAGACGCCCGCAACTCCAAAGGAGACACGTACGCGTTGTCGACCCTTTATAAAATTTGAGGATGCACTGTGTTGACAACAGAAGGAACAAAAGGTCCCTCGCTCTCAACACAGTGCATCCTCGGGAGCTCTGGCAACCTTGCTCACCTCCAGGAACACAACACTACACACTTGTATAGTAGATAATGTTATTATGGCTGTGGTCTTCTGCAAGGCGGAGGTACTTCCCCAGTTGGGCTGCTCCAAATTCGAGCAAGATGACATTTTGCTGTACCCTACCTCTCTCAAGAGCGCTTTAATAAAATGTAACAGGTCCACTAGCGCTACTCGTAAATAATTGTGATTGATTAAATTTAACGATAGATATCTAAAAAAGGGGGCCGCTGCGTGCTGTATTTTGTATTTAAGTATGTTCTGAATCCGTCAAACTAGTTATCACGTTGCTGGATTCATCAATCTATGCGTCCAAAGTTAAAACGGCCGTTTTAATTTTGAGCTCATAGAGAGGCCAATCTAGCAACGTAAAAATTAGTTTGATGGATTCAAAAAGTACTTAAATACAAACTACAGCACGCAGCGGCCCCCTTTTTTAGTTATATATCATTAAATTTAAATAATTACAATTATTTACGAGTGGCGCTAGTGGACCTGTTACATTTTATTAAAGCGCTCTTAACTCCAGTGAATGCCTCCGAGAGTGTGTTTCAATAATAAGATATTTACAGTCCTCATTCGTTTTATGGCCCATTATAACGCGTAGTCTAATCTCTTTACAAGTGTTTATAAACAGAGCAGACGAGAGAGTGTATTGACACATGGTCGTGACTCCGCCATTTTGAAATGTTACTTGCCAAATTTCTTAGTTCTAGCTAGGTCAACGGAAAGTACCCTACATTTAGTTTACAATTCCAGTCCCTACGAAAGCTCTGCGCGTAGTTTCGTTAATATTTAGTACATATTAATTGATTTTTGGAACACTGGATCACTTATGAAAAGTCTATGTGGTTATTTTATTAGAAAACTAGCGACCCGCCCCGGCTTCGCACGGGTGCACTATTTAATGGATGTTATTATACATATAAATCTTCCTCTTCAATCACTCTGTCTATTAAAAAAAACCGCATCAAAATCTGTTGCGTAGTTTTAAAGATTTAAGCATACATAGGGATATAGGGACAGAGAAAGCGACTTTGTTTTATACTATGTAGTGATAAAAAAGATATCCTTTTGATAAAAAAAATCACTGTCGTTGATAATTACGAAATCGGCAGCATGAATGTTTATTTTTAGGGTGATATTTACGATTTTTTGAGTTACCAAAGGCATTTTTCAATATCTTGTTCAAATTCAGATTCAGATTATTTTTTGGTAAAAATATTTTTACAAGTCATAATTTACAATAGAAAAAAAATTAACGCTATACAAATAATTATCACAAAAATGTCAGAGTAATAAACAATTCAATTCACACACATTAATTATATAAACAATTCTCAATTCTATAAATACAATAGTCAATTTCGATGTCTAGCAACAAACGCACTGATTATAAAATACACAAAAAACAAAAACAATTCTCAATTCTATAAATTCAAGTCAATTTCGATGTCGAGCAACAAACACACTGATTATAAAATACACAAAAAACAAAACAATTCTCAATTCTATAAATTCAAGTCAATTTCGACGTCAAGGAACAATTATACGGACACAATTATATGTTAGGTTGTTGTGTTTCTTTCAGGGATCGGATACCGGTATTTTATCCATAGAAAAATACCGGTATTATTACGGTCACCGGTTCATTATTTCGTTTTTAATGGGACAATCTAATAATACGACGTTGTTACCTAAATACAGCCCTACGTAAAGAGTAAAAAATAATTTAAAATATTGGGCTAATTCAGGGTTTTTTAAAAATACCGGTATCGGTCCCTGGTTTCTTTTTTCTTTTTCAGTCTACAATAATTGTTGTGTAGTGTAATTTTACATTATTTCTTCACACTGGAAGCTCAAACTTCAATATTTTAGTGAAATATCTGTATGGGTATTGCCTTCTAACCCGTCGTCTACCGGTCCCAGGGATCCCCGGGATCATAACAAAAGAATGCTATTGTTTATTTTTTTCGACCGGAGACGACGACTTTAAGTAGGTTTCATACTCTCTCGTGTACTCTCTGTCTCTTAAAACTAAAATAAGCCAGTAATTTGCAAGGCTGAGTAAATATGTACAGTCGACGGCAAAAATATGTATACATTCTTGGACCTTATTTCAATGGAATAAGGTGAAAAATGTATACATATTGGTGCCTTTAGCTGTACATATCTCTTAAATGAGAATATTGTTCGTATTTACTAATATAACTTTTATCTCATGAACGCGGGTTTTTTTATGTTAAGGGGGCAAACGAGCAGACGGATCACCTGATGGTAAGCAATTACCGTCGCCCATAGACACCTGCAACACCAGAGGAGTCGCAAGTGCGTTGCCGGCCTTTCAGAAGGGAATACGCTCTCTTGAAGGTTTGAAGGTCATATCGGTCAGGAAATACCGCAGGCGACAGTTCATTCCAATAGTTTGGTTGTACGAGGCAGGAAATTTCTTGAGAAACGCACAGTTTTGGACTGCCAACCATCTAAATGGTGACTTGGATGTGTTGAGATATACATGCAGATTGTCTATGTGTGCGTGAGCGTATGAGTATGAGTTCACATTGTCTATGTGTTTGTGTCACAACTACAAGTACGGCTAACCCGCTTGTACGGTCTGAGGGGCTACCGCGAACCACAAACGAAGTTTTCCCTATCTGTCTCACTTATATGCAAACTTGCAAGTGCGACAGAGAGGGAAAACTTCGTTTGCTGTTCGCGGTAGCGCTCCTGGGCTGCTACCGCGAACGGCATTCGAAATTTTCCATCTCTGTCGCACTTGCATGTTTGCACATTTGCACACAAAGACATTTTTAGCCAAAGTACACTAATGCTTACCGAAAACTGTTTAAATTGTTATAGGTTTCTAATGTTTATTGTTATAAAAACTTAAAAAATATTACAGTTAAATTTTTAGGCATTGTCATATTGCACGACCCAAGTAATAAGGCGTGTGGATTAAGCAATAATAGTCTCTCAGTCAACTACTTAAGAGCTTTGACGCGCGCCATATTAATTGTGTTCTCCTGTACCCCCTTATTGATAAACGTCTATCAAACCTATATTAGTTAACTAGCCGCTAAAGTTCGTTTGTCCTTATCTGTCACTTTGACATTGACGTTTGCGAGAAAGAGACAAAGAACATTTTAGTTAGCAGAGGTTTGTTAATTTTTATGAATAAGGGGATTAGTGTTTAAGTTTAGTTGATAATAGCATAGTATAGCACGACCCAAGTAATAAGGCATGTGGATAAAGCAATAATAGTCTCTCAGTCAACTACTTAAGAGCTTTGACGCGCGCCATATCAATTGTGTTCTTCTGTACCTAACATTAGTTGAATGAGCGCGATCTCGCCAACAAACTGTTATGGCAGTTTGGCGAGTAATTAAAATGTTGGAACTGTTATGTACTTTTTTTATAAATAAATTTAAAAAAAATAAGTGCGACATGACCACAAATTTAACATAACTAGAAATAATTTACACTGTTTTTTTTTCTTATGTAGAATGACATTATTAAATAAATTAATTTTCTTTAAAATTATAATCATAAATTTGCATGCCATTGTAATTGTGAATTATTATTATTATTTATTATTTATTTATTCGCTTAAGCACACAAGTTTATAATACATAACAAAGAGATGTCTGGCGGACCCCAAACTAGGCTGAGCCTGTATATTGGGGCCCTGGAGTGCAGATATGTGAGACAGATTTGATTAAGTGAGCAGACTCTTTTTATAATAAGATAATAACAAGACAAATTAAAGAAAAGACAAGACAAGTGCATGAGACACGTGCATTGTGCAGTTCTATATTTAATGAATGTATATTTTGTCATCTGTTATGTACCATAATTCTCGCAAATAAAATTTTGACTTTTGACAGAGAGGGAAAATTTCGTTTGTTGTTCGCTGTAGCACTCCTAGTCTCGTTACGTTGTTTTTGAGGCTGTCAGCGGCTGTCGGTCGATATCTTACTGTCGCCGCGCTGCGTCCGTTCTACTAAGGACCATATACAATAGGACCGACAATCTTATACAAAAAAACGTAACTCTGAAATAGCTCAAAATTCGGTATTAAAACTAGATGGCGCTGCTTCGTAGCCTGGAAGTCGCAAAAATTTTATTTCCACCAATGTTTTTCCTGTTTTTTTTTGTTTTTTAAGAACAGACGTCTTAGTGCTTTATTTTAATACCATTATATATATACCTTCTATAAACAATTTTTAAAGATTATATTTTTTACTCATCAACATTGTATATGGTCCTTGGTTCTACTAAGGCATGCGAACCGGGATCCCGGGATCCCGTACCGAGATCTCTGATTTTTACGATATTTCAATACCCGGATTGAAACAGACCAATACCGAAATATCGCAATACCGGTATTGAAGATTTTGCCTTACAATTTAATAGAAAATATGAGTCTTATGTATTCGTAAAATTTCTAAGAGGGCAACAGTAAAAGAGTATTATTCATATTCATATTCATATTTATTGGTAAGTGGTTAAGTTAGTAAATTAGTATTAGTATAGACATGCATGCAAGATCTGGACTACAATGTTTGTATGCCGAAAGGCAAAACATAGCGATACCTACCTAAAATTATTGTAAGACCTTTTCAACCTATGTTTACAAATAAGCAATTTTGAATTTTGAATTTTTTGGTAGTGTTCAATTACATGTCAAAAAATTACATAAAGTAGGTATAATAATACATTAAATAACATTGTTGTTACCGGTATAAAATTACACTTTTTAATAAATTAATTCTTCTATTTATAATTATCTCGTTAGAATTTGTTATTATTTTCTGTCCTACATTACTTTTTTACTTACATATATACCGAATATAGATAGTTACGATGTGATGGTAAATTGTCACTTACTTGTATTTTCAGATGAAAAATCCCGGGATCTCGAAATCCCGGGATTGAGGTAGCGGATTTTAGTCCTGGGATAAGAACCGTCCGGTATTGCATGCTCCTTCATGGTGCATGGTCCGACACGCACTTGGACGGTTTTTTATCTTTGTTTTACTGTCTTTGTCTACGCGTCATACTCGTGAACGGGTGCTGTTTGTGGGGTCCGGTCTGTTCATGTTTGCAAGGACTAGTAACTTCGTACTAGTGTTCAGTGGAATTGACATGATGAGAGACTTCGCTCTGTTCTCATTTGATTTTATTTTTAGACTGACGCTCAGAGACCTTATACATCTCTGAGGATATTTATTTAATAGATTTTATTATTTTCATGTTGACGTGTTATAGATATAGCTCAACATATTTTATTATGATTATTAATAGTGTACCTACTTTATTACATTTCATCTTGACGCTTAGAGACCATATACATCTCTATCAAATCTCGATTGTTATTAGTTTCTTAGTCTTATTTTTGACATGTAACACTACATTTAATTAATGATACTTTGATTATTGTATTATTTTTATTTGATGTACCTAGATAGATTTTGACTTGTAAATGTGCCCTTGAGGCCTATTTGCAGAATAAATGTTTTGATTTTGATTTTTATTTTTTGACTTTAACTTATTTTTTTAGATAACTATCACTTATTACAAAACGAGTAGGTATTCCTATTCCGTTTACGAACAATGAAACGCGTGAAATCCTTCCATTTTGTTTCTTTTTATCTGCAATCTGCCTACCTCATATTTCTTGATTTAAACCTCAAGACAATTCACATAAGGTTGATATTACATTAACCAATATTTCACCTGCAATTTTCATTGATACACGCAACGCACGGGATTGTGAACTTCAGATATGCAATTTTTACCTTAATAAAGACAATATAAAGTTGAAATTCCTGAAACATGGTTGAGGTTAGTGTCGTATAAGAGATACTTGCAATTTTAACCTAAACGAAGGTGAATAAGGTTGAAATTACTGAGACGTGATTGAGGGTAGGGTTGTATCAAGCTGGTGTTGGCGGCTCGCCAGCCATGCATTTTTTACAACGCGTCTGCACTCTGGCGTGCTTTTTAAAAACAATACAATAACTCCAGGCAGAGGCAGCTAGAGGATGTGTGTTATAGTAGCTGATGATGTTTGTGGGGATATTCCTATAGCATTTTTTTTCAGTCCGACCCAGGTCGGGCCTAGCTGAGTTTCATGCTGGACTCTTCTCAGCTGGGTCATTGTCAGTTGCAAAAACAAAAGTAGTCCCTTCGGTGGTCAATAATTAATGGTTTATGTGCATGTAAGCTATGTTTTTAGAACATGGATTTATAGCAACGGAGGCATTGTTTATGCTTTACTGGACCAATCCAAAATTAAGCTTTGTAGCCCTTAACTTTTGGTATGTCCACCGAAAAGACGCGAACCTAAATCTGACAATGACCCAGCTAGGCTAAGTTTTGTAAGCCAGCGACAACTCTCAATAGCTCGATTCCACATCGCTGTTAATAGTGTATTTCCTGTTTTTTTAAATATCCCAAACAAAATAACATTAAATAACATTCCATTATAAAACATGGGCTACATTAAAATTTCGCGGTTTAGGTCGCGGGAGTCCGCTGGATGCGGGTGGCATAGGACCGGTCATTATGGCAACCTTTGGGGTAGGCCTATGTCCGGCAGTGGACGTCTTTAGGCTGATATGACTGATTACTCACGTCATAATAAGGCACATTCACAGTGGAATGTTTATTTTGGGACCAAATTCAAACCGAAAAAAAAATCTCAATTTTTATCTTATCTACTACAATTTGCTAAAAAAATATTTTGCATGTGTATATCCGAATAATCCTAATAATATTATAAACGTGAAAGTTTGTGCGGATGGATGTACGTTCCGTTTAATCTCAAAAACTACTTAACGGATCTCTATGAAACTTTACAGTATTGTAGCTTAGACATCAGAATAGGACATAGGCTACCTTTTATCCGCGGCGGCGGGGCGTAATGTATATTTTCATTACGGAAGGTACCAATTTATTTAATCAGTAACGTAATGCTAATTGATAAATAAAATAAAATAAGAAAAACGCAACAATACCTAACTTAAATTATTAAAATTAGAAATAAAACTAACAATACGAAATACTTTTAAAATTTTGTTAATAACCCTATTGGCAGGGTGCCCAGAAAGCTGGCTGTATTGCCTCGCTGTATAGCAATACTTGTTCGCTAAGCGAAATAGTGGCCAGCCCTCTGGTCACCTGAAGCGTTTAATAAATAAATAATAAATAAATATTAGAGGACAATCTTACACAAATCAAACTAGCCCCACAGTAAACTCAAGAAGGCTTGTGTTATGGGCACTAGACGACGATATATTTAATAGATATAACTACTTACTTAGAAAACATCCATAATATTCATGCTCATCACACAAATATTTGCCCTGACCGGGATTCGAACCCAGGACCGTCAGCTTCACAGGCAGGTGCACTACCCACTAGGCTAAACCGGTCGTCAAATTTTATTAGGCGCTTCGAGAGATCTTTATAAAATCGACACCTCCACGGCCCAAAAGTTTCAACGCTAAATGCCACAAATACGTAGCCAATAGCCACTTCCAAGCGCGACAGATTTACGGTACTTGTGTTCGGCCGTGGATGCCGCAGCACCAGTAGCGATTTTGGTGCTTAAAATTTTTTGACGACCGCTTTAGTCTAGTTAGTAGTGATCTTGCCTTCGAAGCTGGAGCTCCCGGGTTCGAATCCCGGTCAGGGCATTTATTTCTGTGATGAACACGAATATTTGTTCCTGAGTCTTGGATGTTTTCTATGTATTTAAGTATCTATTTATCTATATAAGTATTATATCGTCACTTGGTACCCATAGTACAAGCTTTGCTTAGTTTGGGACTAGGTTGATTTGTGTAAGATTGTCCAAAAATATTTTTTTTCTTAGAATATGGGACGGTGCCAGGGTATCAACGCAAGTAACGTTCCAAACTAGTGGCCGACCCATACTCAAAAGCACCAGTGTCATTCCCTCGGGCCTTTTGCCGTCGTCTCTGGCCAAACCACTAGGCTCTATATTCGAAAAAGTAAATCAAGACCAACAGGGGTTGCCACTGTAATAAAATACGTTTACAGCAGGGACCGATACCGGTATTTTGAAAAAACCCTGAATTAGTCCAATATTTTGGCATAATTTTTTGCTCTTTACGTAGGGCTGAATCATGTATTTAGGTAACAACGTCGTATTATTAGATTGTCCTATTAAAAACGAAATAATGAACCGGTGACCGTAATAATACCGGTATTTTTCTATGGAGAAAATACCGGTATCCGATCCCTGGTTTACAGTGATATATTTTTTTGGTCTCTGCTTCAGCTTCGCCAAAAATTTCTTGTTATTTCCGGATTTCGGCTTGTTCTCCTCTACAGGTCGCATTTCTGAACCGATTCTCGAGAAATTTTGTGAGCAGGTTGGATAAATATACAGATTTTTTTGTCGAATCAGTTTTTGAAAATTAAAAAAATATATATTCAACGGTTTGTTCTCCTCTACAGGTCGCGAAATGCGATTCTCGTGAAATTTTGTGAGTAGGTCCGGTAATTACATAGAATTTATTTGTCTAGCCAGTTTTCGGAATTTTTCAAAAACAATATTTATTTCAAAGATTTCAATGTTTCTGCGTCCGAATTTTAGTTTGTTCTCCTCTACAGGTCGCATTTTTCAACCGCTTCTCGTGAATTTTTGTTAGCACGTTGGATATTCATAACTGGATTTTTTATAATGTCAGATTTTGGAAATGATAAATTAAACTTTTTTCAACTGTGCATGATTGTGCGGGCGGATTTCGGTTTGTTCTCCACTACAAGTTGCATTTCTCAACCGATTCTCGTGTAATTTTTTGAGCAGGTTCGATAATGAAATACTTTTTTGTCTAGTCATATTTTCAAATTTATTTTAAAGGTTTATGTTCCTCTGTAGGTCGCATTTCTTAACCGATTTTCGTGAAATTTTGTGAGCAAGTTTTGGCAATGTTCAGAAAAAGAATATTTTCAAACAAATTAAAAAAAACACTCACGAGGTCTACAGCTCACATAGCTACCAGTTCTATTATATTCTAAAAAGGGGGGAGACTGCAGTACTCATAAATAATTTGCGAATCTTATGAGCTCCGTTTTCGAAGTCCTATATATAACACAAATCCCCGACCGGTCTTACGGGCATAAATACTATGCTTCAATGCTTCGAATTTCCCTTAGGACCCATGTGGTTTCACAGTTCAGCTTGCGATACTGTGTCACGACTTATAGGACCTTAAAGCTATGTAAATAGAGGTGGGAGTTGAATGGCTGACGAGATTGAGCGGATGCCGTTTGTATTGAAAAACTGATTGGTTTTTTTGTTGGTGTTCAGGTTTTGTGCTGTAGTTTGGCGTTTCAATTTATCAGTTATTCGGAACTGTGTTTTTAGTAATGAGTAGTTTTTTTAACTGTCGGTAGGTAATCGTAGTAGTTTTCAGGGATTGTAAAACCGGTTTTATTTAATATCTGGTTTGTATAGAAATTGATAAACTATTAACGCTAATAATAGAATACCTATAGTCTAATTAGAGGTATTGTTATCATTTCGCTTTTATCTATATCTCTATGTATAGACTATTTACGATATTAAATACCTGTATTCAATACCGCTATTCGTTGCACTTGAAAGGTAAGATCTCAATTAACCCTTACTACTAAAACGCAACAAATAGGCGTAAATACCTGCTTTTTACAATACGCTAACAACGCTAACGAGTGAAATGAAGGTCTCTGTTTCCTGTATGTCCGGATTTCCGTTTGTTCTCGTCTACGGTCGCAATTCTCAACCGATGCTCGTGAAATTTCGTGAGCGGGTTGGATAAATATACAGATTTTATTTGTCGAATAAGTTTTTGGAAATTAAAAAAATATATATATTTGTTCAACGGTTTGTTCTCCTGTACAGGTCGCATTTCGCAAACGATTTGCTGTAGACCTCATGAGTGAGTTTTTTTATCATTCCCAAAATCTGACATTATAAAAAATATCAATTATGAATATCGAACCTGCTAACAAAATTTCACGAGAAGCGGTTGAAAAATGCGACCTGTAGAGGAGAACAAACCGAAATTTGCCCGCAGAAACTTACAAAATCAATGATAATAAAATTGTTTTTGGAAATTTCCAAAAACCGTGTCGGCAAAAAAATCTATATAACTACCGAACCTGCTCACGAAATTTCAGGAGAATCGGTTGAGAATTGTGACTTGTAGACGAGAACAAACAGAAATTCGGACATACGAAAGCATTTTTGTCGAAGCTGAAGCAGAGACCTTTATTTCACTCGGTCAACAAGTCTGCAAAAAATCAGAACTACCGGACTTAATGCATAGTACAGTAGATTTTTAGGCGACAAGGTTACTGTATTATTTATCAACCAGTGAAATTTTACAGACTAGCTTGATATCAAATTACTAAAAGGCAAAATTAAAAATGTTGAAATTACCCCCGACGGATGTGGTGAAAAATGTTTGCTGCAGCGCCCCCTGAGTTATAATCGTAACTCCTGCTAAAATTCGGTCTGACTAAATTACAAACCTATTGCAAAAAACCGTTTCTAAATCGGTCCAGCCGTTTCGAAGATATTGATGTGCACACACAAACAAACAAACAAACAACCTCTCACCCTAAACGCATATACCTTCTCTGTTCCGTCGTGGGTAAAAAAGGAGCAACAAAATAAATGTTATCACTATCACTACATAGTATAAAACAAAGTCGCTTTCTCTGTCCCTATATACCTATGTATGCTTAAATCTTTAAAACTACGCAACGGATTTTGATGCGGTTTTTTTAATAGATAGAGTGACTCAAGGGGAAGGTTTATATGTATAATACATGCATCAGCATTGCACCCGTGCGAAGCCGGGGCGGGTCGCTAGTTCTATTATATTCTATTCAACCAGCAGACAAACTATTATCGAAATATGTAGTAAATCAGTCTAAAAACAAAAGGTATTCATTAAATTAAATTCCAACGTTTGTGAATGAAACTTTTAAAGTAAAATGAATAACAAATTCCGAAAGAACACGAATCGCTTGCCAAGTAACTGCGTAAATATAAGGAAAGTCCAATGAAATTAACAACATGCTGGGCAAGGAATTGTACGTAGATTATCTCACAAATCTTTCCAGCCAAAAATTATGCTGAATGATTCAGATTCAGATTCATTTATTCACAATATAAATTACATGTCAATTTACAAGAATCTCTACTGTGATCGTCAACAACATTAAATGAAACAAAATAAATTAAAAATCGATGAATAAAATAGCAGTTAAATAATACAATGAGTATGATAAAATTCACCTGAGTGGATCGTCATGAAATACAACTCGTATTGAGTTACGCAATAAAGTCAGAATTAAGATTAAAATTATATTTATGCTGTTATGTCAAAAAATTCGCTTACAGAATACAGAGGATTTTTCAGTAGAAAGTTTCTCAGCCGACATCTGAATGTTGTTTCCGAGGTCTGTGTGCGTATTTCAGCGGGTAGACCTTCATAGTAAGTCGGACCAATGACACGAGGGTTTTTTACTGCAAGTACAAATGAAACGAAGATATTAATAAAGGTGATGTATCATCACCTGAAGGAAAGGAATTTCAGGAAGTTTCCATTCAGGGCACTGAATGTAAACTTGCTTTAATCCTTAATTTACTAAATGGAAACGTAAAAGATATATTCTTTTATTTAAAAAAAGAAACATAACTTACATTTGTTTCTCATTATTTTTGTCATATTTAACATTTTTGGGCAGGGCACATTGCTCGCAGGACTGACGGTCGATGGAGCCAGAAACTGCTTGAGTGGCGTCCACGCACCGGAAGACGAGCTGTCGGTAAGCCTCCGACAAGGTGGAGTGATGACCTGGTGAAGGTCGCGGGAATCCGGTGGAAACGAGCGGCACAGGACCGGTCTAGGTGGCGAGCCTTGGGGGAGGCTTATGTTCAGCAGTGGACGTCTTTCGGCTGAAATGATGATGATGAATGATGATAACATTTTTAGATAACAGGAGACCTTTTACATCTCTAGTAAAATGGAAGCAGTTTTCAAATATTTGTATATTGTGTATGTACTATTGTATGACATTCAAAACCGCCCGAGGGGCCCACTTGTAAGAAAAAAAAAACTGTATGCAAACATTTTCTAAAATTTTGAAGTGTAGGGCGTTCGGGTGACACACTCAAGTGTCGAGGAAACACTCTCTTTTTTTTGGTAGAAATATATGGTTTTTATACTAAGGTTTGTTATACAAAGAATGCGTAATGCGCAATAGAAAATGGTCATGATTTATTTAATATAATTTTCTTGGAATCAATGTCACGGCCGATTGCATTCTTTAGTTCTAGGAAGTACAAAGAAAATAGTAGATTGTGTCTCAAGGGAGCAAAATGATATATTTACGGCGAGGGCGGTATCTTGAATTCTGAGTGAAGCGAAAGATTCTGCAATAGAATCCTCAGCGTAGCGAGGGATTCTAAAGTAGAATCTTGAGCGTAGCGAGGGATTCGTTTACGCCCAAGACGGAAATAATTTTGCTACCGTGTGACACATACAAATACAAATACAAACATTTATTCTGCAAATAGGCCACAAGGGCACTTTTACATGTCAAAATATTAATTTATAATTTCAGAAAGTCTTACTATAATAAGTAATACATTTTTCATGTCAAAATATAAATTTACAGTTCAAGAAGGAATAATAATTTCAAGTTTACAATTATAACAAAATTAATGTCATACAGTGAAGATAAACTCGCAAAGTTATCTATTACAAATATTATTACTGCTTTTCACACCGTCTATGTGGCCCGCTGCTAAAAACATGAAATATCTTACAAATGATTTTAATACAGAATGTCACATACTGCTTTTCACACATTCTATGAGGAAAAGAGTCATTGTTGCCCTCAAATGAAGGAAGAAAAGTACATCTTGATCCCTCATTCGAAGGCAACAATAACTCTTTTCTGAATAGCAGGTGTGAAAATATTATTATGTTTATATCTAATGTGTATCAGCTGTGGATAGCTGTGTTATAAGGGTGTGATCTCATTACAAATTGCTTGTTTCATTCGGGAATCAAAACTAAAAATTCAAAATATCAGCGCGTGCTATTTTATTCCCCTAGTCAATGTTAAGGATAACATTTCTTTAAACATTGGGCCTTACATTTATCCACTTTATCGTACAAGACATACATAAAATCGAATATTATATATGGGGTCGACAACGCACACGTGACTCCTTTCGAGTTGCGGGGGTCTATAGGCCGCGGTGGCCGCTTACCATCAGGTAGACCGTACGCTTGTTTGCCACCGGCGTTGTATAAAAAAAAATTAGTACACGAGAAAATTTTAGAAAATTGTAGAAAAACTTTGAATGCATAATTTTTATCCACCCTGTATAGATGCGTGGTATACTTATACAGCACTTGCTGTATATTGTCTGCGTTATTCGCGATTGTTACATTCTGCCACCTAAACTGTAGATATTCTTTAAAGTACTACTTTACGTTATGCTCAATGATATATATCGTTTTGTGCTCACCGGTTGGCGCCACTGTCGAGTAATGTCCAGCTGTCAAAAATTGTTATTGGTTATTATGGGCATGAGAACAAAGTTTACATTTAAATCATATTTGATACCTTAAAACCGTATCGTAAAAATATCGAACATCCCGCATTGTAGCGCAGTCCCGTTTTGTTTGGAAAAAAAGGTTATTACTTATGTCCTAAGATTCCGAAAGACAAAACTGTCTCAAAGCACTGACAGTCATTGACCCGTAACTCATATTTGCCATAATCAAGCTCAGGTATTGCAAAATACTCACCATATTGTTCCAATTAGATTAACCCGCGTAGCGCAACCACAAAGGGTTGTTTCACACGTACCACAACCACACGACAACCACAACCACACCACAACCACAACACGTGGTCGGGCGCATATTTTGTATGTTTAATAAATAGTACAATTCACACGTAACCACAACCACACCACAACCACAACACGTGGTCGGGCGCATATTTTGTATGTTTAACAAATAGTACAATTCACACGTAACCACTGCTTGACCGCATTTTAACGCTGCGACGTGGTGTGGTTGTGGTACGTGTGAAACAACCCAAAGAGTGACATTTGACATTTCGGAGATCTCACGCTACACTAGCGCCTCTAGCGGCGATCATACGCGGTAGCCCTCATTGGCCCCCTTGCCAGCTAAACGATTGACTGTATGAAAAATATTAGCTGCAGAGTGATTTAATTTTTAATTTATATTGATTTTTATTTTTGATTTTGACGACCGGTTTAGCCTAGTGGGTAGTGCACCTGGCTGTGAAGCTGACGGTCCTGGGTTCGAATCCCGGTCAGGGCAAATATTTGTGTGATGAGCATGAATATTTGTTTCTGGGTCTTTGATGTTTTCTATGTATTTAAGTATTTATATCTATTAAATATATCGTCGTCTAGTACCCATAATACAAGCCTTCTTGAGATTACTATGGGGCTAGTTCGATTTGTGTAAGATTGTCCTCTAATATTTATTTATTTATTTTATTGATTATATTTTTCGAATTGTTTTTTTATGTATTTTTATCCAATGTTTTGTATGCCTATTGGCAAGACATAGAAGATCACTAAATGTATTTTTAAAAACTCTGTATTCATCAGCCTACCTATGTCTACAATAAACATTTTTCTGATTGTGATTTGAAAACCCCATTTCTATGCTTAATTTCTTGCTACTACTAAAACTATATGAAACTGGTCTGAACAAGGAACTTAACCGAACATAAGTGGCTGAAACTACAAACAATGTAACAAACTTCCGTACAGATTCCTAACTGCTCTCTCATATTTTCCGCACATGCACAAATATTCACGCTGTTTGTAACATGGACCGTGTATAATACTTGTATACGCTGCCCCTGTAATAAATGTATGTAACCTCTTTAGTACTGGCCGCTTTGCAGCCTGCTAGGAAAATAATAAAAAACAAAAGACGATTTTTTCATGCTGCAAAACTGATTGTCGTAAAAGCGTGATTCGCTGTCTGTAGTAATTGATATTTTAATGTTTTATTTGCCAAGAAGTGAAATGTACTTTGTTTTGTAAATATAACTGAGTGATTTTAAATGCGTTAAGTTATTTACCTACTGCGCCGTTTACAATACTAGACTGAGCGCTTTTGAAACTGTTCGAAATTGAACTCTAACATATATAAGGTGTTAATTGACCGAGTGAAAAGAAGGTCTCTGCTTCAGCTTCGATAAAAATGCTTTCGTAAATTTCCATAAACAATTTATCAATGATTTTGTAAGTTTCTGCGGGAGAATTTCAGTTTGTTCTCCTCTACAGGTCGCATTTCTCAACCGATTCTCGTGAAATTCTGTGAGCAGGTTGGATAAATATACAGTTTTTTTTTGTCGAATAAGTTTTTGGAAATTAAAAATATGTATATTTGTTCAACGGTTTGTTGTCCTCTACAGGTCGCATTTATCAACCGCTTCTCGTGAAATTTTGTTAGCAGGTTCGATATTCATAATTGATCTTTTCTATAAAGTCAGATTTTGGAAATGATAAAAATATTCACTCATGAGGTCTACAGTTCACAGAGCCACTAGTCTAATTAGTTGCAGATATACTTTACTTTAATACAATTAACTTTAAATAGAAATTAAGCTTTTCATATGTTTTCATTTAAGTACAGAACAAAAAATTAATTGTAATTTCGTCTAAAAATAATCACCATGTGCATTTAATTGACAAGAAGTATAACACTATCTGTCATTTCAGTGATAGTGCTCCAGTGATAGTGCGAGCATCCACATTCACATTGTATCGTTGTAGATAGAACCTTGCAGCGCTCGCCGCATTATAGTTTGCATCGTGATAACACGTTACCATGTTAAAATGATCATCGTTTGTGTAGCGGTAAGGTATTTCAAAATAAAATTTATTTTGAAAAAAAAAAAAAAAATTTAATAATTCACTAGACTGAAATTTTGAACCAAGTTTTACCTGTCATTTTCCACAGAAAATAAAGAGAAATAATATAAATAAAAAACATGTTCTATGCATCTGGGTTACCCTTCTTTATAACTATTCCAAATTGATAACATTAGTAGTTCTTGAGATATTTAGCGATGTGACAGACAGACAAACTGAAACCATAAGGGTTTCTTTTTTACCATCTTAGTACGGAACCCTAAAAGATAGGGTGTGAGAATTACAGTGATACTTATGAGACATCATCCTGTTGTGGATTCGTTTTTATTATCAGTGACTTAGAGACCATATACATCTCTAACAATATTAAATTAATTTTAATTTTGACGCTCAGAGACCATGTACATCTCTGGGATAATATATTAATTTCACTCCTTGTTTAATCTTGAGACCTTATACATCTCTAACTTAATATTTGTAATAGATAACTTTGCAAGTTTATCTTCACTGTATGACATTAATTTTGTTATAATTGTTAAACTCGAAATTATTATTCCTTCTTGAACTGTAAATTAATATTTTGACATGAAAAATGTATTACTTATTATAGTCAGACTTTCTTAAATTGTAATTAATATTTTGACATGTAAAAGTGCCCTTGTGGCCTATTTGCGGAATAAATGTTTGTATTTGTATTTGTATTATTATAGATTTTACCAAATATAAACAGAGCTCACTCAAATACTTTTACATCCATGAATCGATTTGTATTCGAGCAGTAAGAAAAACTACTAGCAGTTTTCCTTGCAATATCATAAATCTGTACATTATATTCCATAACTCGCTTCTCTCTATACAATATCAGTTGTATTCATTTCAAAATAGAGTTTGTTTTGCAACGACATGCAAGTTTAAGATACGAGGTTGCAAAAACATAGGGCATTCGTGTCTCGCATCTCTCCATTACCGCTCGATATAATATGAGTATTGTTTTTATAGTCGTAGAGTTTATTTTGCATAAGCTTAAAATGTGAGGTTGGCGAAGTAAATAGCCGAGATTGTGCACTTAGTGATATTACGATTTTGTATTGAAAGTTGAAACGATTTATATTCTTGTAGTTTTATTTTCAAACAAGCTTTGCGATTCACTAGGCTCCGTTCGCATCAGTCACGTCACAGAAACTGTCAAATGTCATTTGTCACCGTTTGACATTTTCCATAAATTGTTGCAATCACTTTTCTTGTATGGGAGCCCCCTTAAATATTTACTTTATTCTGTTTTTTATTATTTGTTGTTATAGCGGCAACAGAAATACATCATCTGTGAAAATATCAACTGTTTAATTATCACGGTTCATGCGATACGACCTGGTGACAGACGGACAGACAGAATGAGAGTCTTAGTTATAGGGTCTCGTTTGATCCTTTGGGTACGGAACCCTAATAAAGACGGATGATGGGTAATTTATTTATTTATTTTATAGGTGCACTACCCACTAGGCTAAGCCGGTCGTCAATAGTAGATTGTGTCTCAAGGGAGCAAAATGATATATTTATGGCGAGGGCGGTATATTGAATTCTGAGTAAAGCGAAAGATTCTACAGTAGAATCCTGAGCGTAGCGAGGGATTCTAAGGTAGAATCTTGAGCGTAGCGAGGGATTCAAGTGTTTACGCCCAAGACGGAAATAATTTTGCTACCGTGTGACACATACTGCTTTTCATACCGTCTATGAGGCCCGCTGCTAAAAACATGAAATATCTTACAAATGATTTTACTACTGTGTCACATACTGCTTTTCACACGTTCTATGAGGAAAAGAGTTATTGTTGCCCTCAAATGAGGGAAGAAAAGTACAACTTTGATCCCTCATTCGAAGGCAACAATAACTCTTTTCTGAATAGCAGGTGTGAAAAGTATATGTCAAAGTATGTGTATATGTAAAGTATATGTCTCTTCTCCTCTACCCTTTCCAATACATCCTCATTGGTAATTTTTTCTGTCCAGCTTATTCCCTCCATCCTTCTCCAGCACCACATCTCGAACGCCTCAAGTTTCTCTCTGTCCCGTTCTGTCATGTCCCACGTCTCGCAGCCATAAAGTGCAATGCTCCAAATATAAATTTAGATAAAATGCCAAGGCCTAGGTCCTAGGCCTTTACCAAGTCATCAATGAGAACGAGTGCATAATATATTGAAATGTAAGATAGATACGAAAGCAAAGAAGTAAGTAGGGTATTCACTCTTCCAACCCGCAAACTCTTCTAAAACAATACCTTACACGAGCGAGATGGGACGAAGATCTAAAGAATACAACTGGGCCTTTCTAATTTTGCATGTACATAATTTTCAGACACTTTTTTAAATGCAGATTTTGGAATACTCGGCCATCCCTTCATTATTTGACATTTATTATTATTTGACGAAGTAGGCTACAATTAAATGTGAAATTAACAGTTGAATATAAAACTAAAACTACCTACAATTAAAATCTATTATCTAAAGCTAAAAATACCTATCAAAATCCCTCCATATATAATTTTTTTTTATGTTACAGGGGGCAAACGAGCAGACGGATCGCCTGATGGTAAGCAATTACTGTCGCCCATAAACACCTGCAACACCAGAGGAGTCGCAAGTGCGTTGCCGGCCTTTCAGAAGGGAATACGCTCTTTTCTTGAATGTTTGAAGGTCATATCGGTCCGGAAATACCGCAGGCGACAGTTCATTCCATAGTTTGTTTCATATTTATGTATTATTATTTAGAAAGAGGTTTAATTGCAGTATCATTTCCGATAGGTTTGGTAATTAACGAACCACAGCTAATATCCATAAATCGCGTAACTCAGTGGTCTTTTGATGTCTCACCATTTGTATGAAAAAATAGTTTTTACCACTGTGTTTTTGCAGAAATATGTTAATATTTAAGTATTTCTACCTATGAATTCCTTTTACTAGGTTCAGGTACTATTTCGAAATCCTATTTTTGTACTCTAATTCAATACATATCATAGTTTTTTTTTGTATTAGGTCATGAAATGCCAACACGAAAAAGTGTGACGTAATGTATGTCTAACCTGAGCCTTGTTAAGCGAATTTCTATAAAAATGCTATTAGATTTTGAACCTTATTGTTCGATTGGTAAAATAGATTTTTGAAAGAATTACTTTGATGCAACTCGGCCAACTGAATGATTTCAAGTTATACCTAAACAGTTGACGGTGAAATCGGTTTATCTCCTCAATTTTATTGAGAGTTAATAATAATAATAATATATTCTTTATTGCACCACAAAAAGAAATTGTTACAAGATTATCCATAAAAACTAATAGGTAACAACAGGCGGTCTTATCGCTATAGAGCGATCTCTTCCAGACAACCTTTGGGTAGCAGGAGATGAAAACTTAAAGAAAAATAACAACAGGTAGTGCTAGGATAAAGTAAGAGAGATAGAATAACACATAGAGTT
Organism: Epiblema foenella; assembly: GCA_963556455.1. Lineage (NCBI taxonomy): Eukaryota > Metazoa > Arthropoda > Insecta > Lepidoptera > Tortricidae > Epiblema > Epiblema foenella. Next base: position 13,491,931 of record OY747118.1, on the reverse strand, counting down.
CTGTAAATACTGATCGGTTGGCGACATATCGATCAATCTGACGGCGAAGGCAAACCGGGCTGTTAGGCCTCTGCTCGGGATGCGACGGCGGCGTAGCGGCAGGCCCCGGCGACTCCGTATCATTCCGTCTTTTTATAGGGCCCACCTGCCACCTTCCCTAACAGATGGTCGAAGGAGGCGATGGCTGAGGTACGCGTCATACTCGTGATCGGGTGCTGTTTGTGGAGTCCGGTCTGTTCATGCTTGCTAGCACATAGTGACTACGTTAATACTAGTGTCTTTTTATAGCGGATTGACGAGAGACATCATCCTGTTGTGGATTCGCTTTTATTATCAGTGACTTAGAGACTATATACATCTCTAACAATATTAAATTAATTTTAATTTTGACGCTCAGAGACCATGTACATCTCTGGGATATTATATTAATTTCATTATACTCCTTGTTTAATCTTGAGACCTTATACATCTCTAACTTTACTGATGTTGTAATATTTGTAATAGATAACTTTGCAAGTTTATCTTCACTGTATGACATTAATTTTGTTATAATTGTAAACTCGAAATTATTATTCCTTCTTGAACTGTAAATTAATATTTTGACATGAAAAATGTATTACTTATTGTAGTCAGACTTTCTTAAATTGTAAATTAATATTTTGACATGTAAAAGTGCCCTTGAGGCCTATTTTCAGAATAAATGTTTGATTTTGATTTTTGTGATTTCTGATTGTATGGAAATTTTGTCAAGTTTCTATCGGATGACAGCTGCCGGCGCCATATTTGACGATGACCGTATCTGTGATCGTGTGTTCGTGCAAGCGACCCTAAGTCTGGTAACTAAATGGAATCTGTTAACTAGGTATAAACAATTAAACTAAGCCAAATCAAACAAACACAAACACAAGAAACAAAAAGCAATTTAGGTAAAGGTAAGTGTGAATGTGAACGCAGTTTACGCATAAACTCTTCAGTGCCTTTACCATAAGTTTCCATTACCGTACTCGCTAGCGACTGCATAAAAAAATTGTATGGGCAAAAGTACAGCGGCTCTGGCGGTTTGGTTGTTTTCTTATGACGTTATCACGCAAAATTATTACTTATCCGAAAACCGACTTTACAAACATTTTTTTTCATATTCGTGTCCCTTCCATTTTCCGTATGTCGCCTTGAGGGCTCTTTAACCCGCACTCGAGCTTGAAACTGGCGCGAGTGGCGACGTAACGACGGATTACACACACACAGGCAGCGATATACACCGTGGGCATTAATAACCCGAAAGATTTAAACCACGTATTTTTGACGACAAATAACAATACTAGTATAAGATTTCAAGCTTACAATGGTCATTTACATTAGAATTACGATTTGAAATATCGGGAACTCAAAAATACAAATATACATGGTAAATATCCCGTTTCAAATCGTAATTCTAACAATACTAGTAAATAACGCTATATTCAACGTGGGTCCAATTATGTATATTAACTGAAATACTGTTTTCAGTACAAATCGAGGGTTGCGTGGTCAAACCCGATAAATCGTATAAAGGTTTTTGAAAATAGAACTATGCGTAATGGATGTTCAATTCTTATTTCAAAAAGCAATTATCTCAATTTATCGGGTTTAACCACGCACTCCTCGAAATAAAATCATATTAATTGACCGTTTTTTTGTGAACAAACCTTTACGTCAGAGAGTGAGCGTGTTTAATTAATCTCAAGTTGAGAAACAGAGAGCAAGCATTATTATTTTAGGGACATCAATTTCAAACTATCAGCCAGTTATCAATAAAGGTTTGCACTCTCGCGATTGAGAACAGAACAAAACTTTCGATAGTAAAACCTTTTTGTAGGATAGATACCAAACTTAATTAAGTGAAACTGGCTAACAACTAGTGCGTCTGCGTGTAAAATTTGTAGGTGGCTACGGTACGCCTTTAGTGTTAGAATTGAGATTTTAATATTTTATATACTATATTTATATCTTGTAATTTGTTAAAAATAATCAATCCCTTAAAGTATGGGTTTTTGGACTACATGTTGCATAACGTTATATACTCTGATTAGGCTCTAAAGTTGTCGGTAGAAAATTTCGGATTATTGGCGCTCACGATGTATATTTATTTGATTGTCGGTTCAGCATAGAGATTACCTAATGATCCTGTCTGTGAAGCTCTGGGTATGTGGTTCTAGGTTCAAATCCGGGTCAGGGCAAATATTTGTGGGATAAGCAATTCAGCATGAATATTTTGTTTCTGAGTCTTGGATGTGTTGCAGCTTGGGCAAATTTATTTATTTATTTATTACACGTGAAGTTTACATATATATATTTTTTCTCATCTATTCTGCCAAACTGTATTACAGTTTGTTGGCAGAAAACATGTATATACCCTCAATTACAATACTATGGTATCTAGCTAATCTTAAATGTGGTCATATGTGCGGATTAACGGAAGCCCCGTGAAGTTTTGTGAGTAGGTTCGATAATTATATGGATTTATATGTTACAAAATGGCAGAGATCTATAGCTCTAGAGCCACTTATATTAAGATTTAAAACAGTGTCTTTACCATGAGTTTACATGACCGTACTCTAGCGAGTACTTTAGCGAGTAGCGAGCTAGCGCGACTGCGTATTTGTGTGGGCAAAAGTACAGCGCCTCTGGCGGTTACGCAATAGAACTAAAAATCGGCCGGCTAAGGATCGGAACTAAGGGTCGGTTGGACCAACATACGATCACAGGCCGGTCATCAAATATAGCGCCGGCAGCTGTCATCCCATAGAAACTTGTCAAACTTTACATACAATCAGATTTTAACGAACACCGCTTACGATTATCTATAAGATCGTCTATAGACAGTTTGGTGCAACCCAGCCTAAATCGTTATAGCTGTCGCTAGCGCCTTTACCATGAGTTTGCATGACTGTACATGCAAACTCATGGTAAAGGCACTGGTATGCCATTTTCGAAGTTGACGTGCAACTAAGAAAGTAGGTATTATTCAAAACTTATTCTCAACCGTAAGCAAATCCAATCAGAAATTCATGATCGCAAATTCAACTAAACGTAACTTCTAAATAACAAACAAAATCTACAAGTCCTCAAGAACGGAGAATTCGTTAAGTCAAAACTTTGCGAGTTACAGAAGAATTATAAGTTGTCACCCCTCTTTCCAGCCAGTACAATTTGGAATCAAATCCGTCACTAAACTCGATGTAAAATGGACTCAGTTTACTTTGATTAAAGTTTAATATCGAACGTTCAAGAACCGTATTATTAGACCAATATGAATGGGCTACTAAATCACAATTAAAAATCGTTGGATTAAGGGATTTTAGACTTTATTGTTAATGACTTAAATGTTTTGGAGCTGCTACAGAAATCTTGGTAAATATAATGTTCCTTGTTCCACACTTGATCCGTGAGTTAAGTTTACTTCTTAATTCGTCAACGAATTTGTGTTTGGGTGTTATTTGTAAAGGGGACAATAGATGGCGCTTTTACGTTGGCGCGCTGTAATTGAAATGAAAAAATTCGGAATTCCGGAATCTCGGCCTTTTTGCCGATATTACATTTCCGGAAAGTGCGCTCGAAATATCCGAAATTTCCGGAATTGGATTTGATGAAGTTCCAGTCTTTTGGACGTTTATTTTTAAAGTTCACCATAAAACTGAAAAAAGAATATTGAATTGAATTGAATTGAAATCATTTATTTCGTGTAACATTGACACAGAAATTATATACATAATACAGCTATATTAAGTGCACACATAGTGCTACCAATTGATTACACTGGCGGAAGAATGCAGCCCCGCACAGTGTAACATGATAGCACAGTCAGGCTTGTCCGCTATCATTCTCAGAATGGTATTGGGACTGTCCCGCACCCGGCGCACCAGGGATGCTCGCATAAAAACAGGCAACACGCGCCTCCGCAAACATCCCTGATGTGCTACAGAAACGAGGCAGCCCCACTATCACCCGGAACGCGTTATTGTATTGTACTCGAAGGGCCCTAAAGGCCCGTTGCTAATACTGCACCCAGAGGCTGCAGGTATACATAGATGTGCAGAAGGCTCTAAACAGGGTAACTTTGACCTCCCTGGAGCACCCTGCAAACCTCCGAGCTATCATATTCGCTCGTACCGACAAGGCCCTCCGCTCCCGAATAGTAATTAATTCTCTAATTTTAGGTATGAATATTATCGTGATATTCTTCAATACGAATGTGATACTTATTGTGATATGACTGTATCGCATGATAATAATAATCGTGTAATACATGCCATACACTGAAAATACACATAAAATTTAATATTGCTTCCAATTTGCAAGTGCTTCTATACCATTATTATTTTGAAAACGAATTTCAATAACCGGTAACGAAATGTAAAATATAGATTCTCAATCACTAGCTTTCGAGTGATGACTCTCAAAAATAGCTTTTATTGGGATCATGTGGAAAAATCGAGACAAATCGCGTGCGAGTCGTGGGACTATTTTCTACCGCTCGCCTTTGATGTCGAGCGTCCAAAACTCAGAATCGGCCCCCAGGTTCGATAATTTTATGTTTTTTTTTGTCGATTTCATTTCAATTTTGACGACCGCTTTAGCCTAGTTAGTAGCGACCCTGCCTACGAAGCTGGAGGTCCCGGGTTCGAATCCCGGTCAGGGCATTTATTTGTGTGATGAACTCGAATATTTGTTCCTGAGTCTTGGATATTTTCTATGTATTTAAGTATATATTTATCTATATAAGTATGTATATCGTCGCCTAGTACCCATAGTACAAGCTTTGCTTAGTTTGGGACTAGGTCGATTTGTGTAAGATTGTTCACAAATATTTATTATTATTTATTATTAATTTTACTAATTAGTGACGTTACAATAGCCATATTGTATACATTTTCTGTTTTATCATACAATTATTTTTATGTTTCCTTAGTTTTTCGTAAGTTTTTCAAGACAGGTCTTACATTGGCATAGTGTCGGTCTTAAATATCAATATTTTTCAGATGGTACCTAGTTTTTAGCAAAATGACTTCACACCTCAGATTCGGTTGAAACCGCTCAACCAATCTCACTGGAGCGCAAACTCTTGAAAGTATTCCAGTGTTCCAAACCACACGCGTGGTCGCGCCGGAGGTGTCCCCTGAGGGGCTACCGCGAACCACAAACGAAGTTTTGCCTCTCTGTCTCACTTATGTGCAAACTTGCAAGTGCGACAGAGAGGGAAAACTTCGTTTGCTGTTCGCGGTAGCGCCCCTGGATTGTCCCCAGGCCACTCCAACCGCGCACTCCTATCGCTTTATTGGGCCCGGCCTATAAAGCCACAGTCAGGTTAAAAAAAAATAGTAGATTGTTAACCAAGCGTTATTCTCCCTAGATATTTTAAGGGTGCAAGTGCTAGTGTCATTAGTTCACGGCCTATAAAGCCACAATCACGTTAAAAAAAAAACATGCGATCTTCAGACAGTGTGTATGAAATAAAACCCTATTACATTATTATTAAAGTAGAATATCCAATGATATAAACACAAAAATCAGAGTACTTTACCTGTAGAAAAATGACGCCAGTTTGAATCAACCGAAACATAATTTGGTTCACGTCAAGTTAACAGAGTAGGGCTCGGTTTTATAAAGATCCGTTAGACCTTAATGTCGGTTTGTTATGTCAAAAAATGCACTGAGTTACTGAAATTTGATCTGACATTTGGTCTAACGGATCTTTATGAAACCCGGCCTAAAAAGTAAACCAAATAATCCCATACTTCACTTACTGGCGAGTTAACGGCTCTTTAACAGGTGATGATAGTAAATCGCAGGGTAATCGTAAACACTGTTAACCCCGACTGAGGTAACGACGTCGTTTGTCGCAATATGGCACCATTACCCGAGCGAGCCCATTAGCGTTTAATGTAAGTCTGTTATTATACCGAAAATAAAGTGTTTTCCTTTTAATTTATGGTTCGACCCGATCTGTGAACTCGCTAAGTGGGTTTTCGATTTAAAAATGTATTTGTTTGGTAAAGAATCATCATCTAACCTTTGTTTGGTTGACACACATACATAAATGAAATAAATTAACTTTATTCTGCAAGTAGGCCGCAAAGGCACTTATACAAGTCAAATACTACTAGTGTTTCTCATGAGACCACTGCCGAGAAGAAACGCCGAAAGAAACTCGACAGTCAGTTATTTTCTCCAAAATATACTTATTACAAGTAAATGTAAGTGGTAAACAACAAAAGAGAATTGAAATTAAGAAAAACGAGGAAAAAAATAACAATAGGTATTTACAATGTGTCAAATCAAACACAAGAAAACAAAACATGTCGAATCGTTTGATATGCTTTCCTGCAAGAAATGTGTCAACTAGATACAATGGAAATATTAGACTCTATTTAGGTATTTGGTTTCATACATAATCACTCCTCTTTTTATACAAACGCCTTAAGGGAGGCGTACAGCGACATCTACCAGAAGACTCATGCTTTATTAACGGTTGATGAATTTGGAACTGGGTAGTGATTGCACCTATAGCTCAGTTGGCTAGAGCGACTGGCCGCGAGTGCCGGGAGGTCGCAGGTTCGAATCCTGCTCGGTGCCTAAAATTTTTCAATTTTTCCTTCGTGTGAAACCAACTCACTGACTACGGGTGGGCTTAAAACCAGCTTAGCGCTGTGCTCACACCGATTTTTCCATGTCTTTTTATTCCTATACTACTAAAAATGTAATTCACACATTGTGAAAAATAAACAACTGACTATTTCATTTAGTTCTACGCGGACGAAGTGGCGAGTAAACTTATTCATAAATACTAAAAGTTTCACTATTTGTAATGTTGCCAACGCAACCTTTAATAAATCTGTCCGTTCTACAGCAAATCATTAAATTATTCCGATTCACTAGGTGCCTTCGTAATCTCTATTCCGCTGCAGAACTTGAGGATAAATTGCACAATTCTATCTTCTTTTCAGACTGAAATATCTTGAATAAAATGTCGAATGTTTTTGGTACGGCAACAGCACACGATCTGGGAATTCTGAGTTTTATGAATGCCTTTTGGTTTCAAGAACGCGATGCATCAGACCTTCACTAAGTGAAGTGTGTTTTATAGAGCTGGGTCTCGATACGAAACGTAAATAACCGTTTCTTTAAATCACAAAACTGTTTTGAATAACAGTTATAAAATAACTAGTTTCTCTCCGCCGTGCGTTTCGGTCAGGGATCGGATACCGGTATTTTCTCCATAGAAAAATACCGGTATTATTACGGTCACCGGTTCATTATTTCGTTTTTAATGGGACAATTTAATAATACGACGTTGTTACCTAAATACATGATTCAGCCCTACGTAAAGAGCAAAAAATAATCCAAAATATTGGGCTAATTCCGGGTTTTTTAAAATACCGGTATCGGTCCTTGGTTTCGGTCGCCGAACGAAATGAAACGAAACCATTCTGATCCAGTTAATATGTCGTAACAGGATGGGAAAAAAACCAAAATGTTCTTAGCTTATTAAGAGATGTAAACGAAAATCTGAACAATGTAAGACATTTTGCCCCCATCAAGTCAGCACAGGGTCCTCGAGGTGGAAAACTTAGTATAGTCTTCGTAGTGTACTCCAAAATAACCATAATACACCCATAAAGTACATAGTACATAACAGCTGGATTATTCCTGTTGTGTGTAGTGTGAAAAGAATAACTAATAAGCGGCTTGCTTCCTCTTTTACGATGCGAACAGCAAAGGACGCGAATATTCATTTTAATTTATGGTTCGAACCAAACTGCGAACTCGCTAAGTAGGGTTTCCATTAAAAAACATATTTTGTTTGGCACATAATCATCATCTAATGTTTGTTTGGTTGACACACATACAAATCACGCCTGTATTTCCAAAAGGGGTAGGCAGAGCACATGAAATTTAATTCCAATGCCACGTTTAGCAATTGTCCCAAAAATGTACAAAGCTTGTCATTAAATAAGTTTAAGTTGTTCATGAAAAGTCATTTAGTTCGCAAGGCCTACTACACGATAAACGATTTCATTAATGACAAAGATGCCTTTAGATGATTTTGTTGTAAATTTTTATTTATATATTATCATTTTTTCTCTGTGTGCTGACATACCCTGAATTTGAATTTGTTTTATATAATCCTGACATGAACCTATTTTATTTTATTTTTATTTTACATTGTGATAACGTCATTTACGTTTGTAAGTGAAGATGTGCTTAATTGTAAATTTTAAATGAACTCTGACCTTCAATAAGTGTTCTGTATGAATCTATGTTGAATAAAGTATTTTGAATTTTGAATTTTTTTTTAGGTTTAAAGAATGTGATATTGCAAAGGAATGGAACTTGCTCCCGTAATCTGTATTTCCGGCTATAATTATAATCCAAGCCACTTCAAGGGTATTACTGAACCAGCGAGCTACATCTTAGGCCTTGCCATCGCTTGCCATCAGGTGAGACTAAGTCCAATCGCTGTTCAGTTATTAATAAAAAAAACCGTTTTTTCGTTACTATACGAGAAACCCTAGTTTTTTATGAAAAATCAGACACGGCCTTTTATAAGTACCTCATATTTCTAGACAGTCAAATAATGATGGTGCTTACCACGCATAATAAAAAGAGGTTTCTGTTTGGAGAGGTTTCAAACGATATTAAATCCTAAAGGGTCTAGAGGGGATATGAGTAAGTGATACGTTGCTTCTACTTGATGTGTGAGAGTGGTTTACGTACCAAATACATCATTATTGTGTTTTGTTGCATGTTGTGCGTTTGTTTTGTGACCGGGAATAAATATAATAGTCAGTTTTTGGACATTTTAAATAACAAAAATTTCAATGATTTTGTTTATTTCTGCGGGCGGATTTGATTTGTTTTCCGCTATAGGTCACATTTCTCAACCGATCCTCGTAAAATATCGTGAGCAGGTTCAATTATTACATATACATAGATTGTTCTTGTCTACATTTAGGCCACATTTAAAACCACTATGCAATACATTCAATCTAAAAAAGTCATACGCATTATGAGGCCCGTAAAGATGAGTTTTGCCGCGCCCAGATATCAATCGCGAAAAAATATTTCCATGAAGTTTGGCAATATATTTACATAATTGTTAGCTTTATTAGTTAATGGAATTGACGGTTCATTATTTAGATCATGGTTTGTTAATGGAGTTGAAGGTTCACGGAAACTCTAATGTTTATTTAAAAACTTACAACGAGTATGTACGTAGAAGCCGTAATATGAAAGTGTTATCTTCATGAAATGAAATGAAATGAAATGAAATGAAATGAAATGAAATGAAATGAAATGAAATGAAATATATTTATTTGCTTAACATTATGTACATATGAAGATGGTGAGGTAAATGATAAATAGCGTCCATATAATGTCAATACCTTATAAAGTAGGCATGCAAATGTTTTATTTATGGTTAAAAATATTTTTATTTAGTTACAAGGTTTTATTTTTACAACAAAGGTCAATGTCAAGACTGTCAATATTAAAACATATTTGATTAATACAATCACTACAATAATAAAAAATGAGAATACAACATTTAGTTATTAATATTATCATTATTTAAATATTCATTAACGCTATAATAATTATATTCATTCAGAAAGTTTACAATTGCTCGTCTGAACTTAGTGAGCGGCATGTCTATTAACTTTTGCGGAAGTTTATTATAAATTTTTGTCATCATCCCCCCAACATTCTTGCGGTATAAGGCTAAATTCCGCTTCGTCACTTTCAATCTGTTAAGCCGGTTGCTCCGTGCATAGGGGTTTGCTTGAGCAATTGTGGTGAAATATTGGCCGTGCTTTTTTACAAATAAGCATATTTCCGCTATGTACATGCATGGTAACGGGAGGATCTTAAGTTTTTTAAAAATAGGCCTACATGACTCTCTAGCACTAATGCCACTTAATGCTCTTATGCATTTTTTTTGAGATTTGAATGCTCTTTCAATTTCTACAGAGTTACCCCAAATTATAAGTCCATATCGTAGGACTGAGGAGATGTAACTGTGGTATACGTTTAAGGCTGTCGTTAGGGACGCAATTACTTTTAAACGTTTGAGCGCATAAACAAATCTATTTATTTTAGTACAGACAATGTCAATATGTTTCTTCCAGTTACAGTTTTCGTCAAGAGTTAAACCTAAAAATGTTACTGAGTCAACTGTTTCAATGGTAGTATTGTTACATTCTAAGTCTAAATGTATTTTTTTACTCCTATTTGTTCTAAACTGTATAGCTTGTGTCTTGTTAATATTAATTTTTAAGTCATTTATGTCCATCCAATGTATTACGTTCTTAAGTGTTTCATTTATGTCATTTTCAAATGTCCTTGGATTATTACACCGAAATAATATTGTGGTGTCGTCGGCAAATAATATGCATTTGTGTTGTGTTATATCAGGGAGGTCATTGATATATAGAAGGAACAGTAAGGGACCTAAGATACTTCCTTGAGGGACTCCACGTTCATTTAGTTTATATTCTGATAAGACACTAACTTTTTCTTTATTAATTATTTTGGTAATTTCTGTACACTGCTTGCGTTGACTTAAGTAACTAGTAAGCCAGTCATGGGCCTTTCCTCTAATACCATAATTGTCTAACTTGTTTAGTAGTGTTTTATGATTAACGAAATCAAAGGCCTTAGACATGTCTAAAAGTAAAGCTACAACAGGTAATTTATTATCAATACACTCCGTGACATATTGGATTAATGTAAAGCATGCTAGAGACGTCGATTTGCCTTGTTGGAATCCAAATTGCTCTGACTTTAATACTTGTTTTTTTAAAACAAAATCATATAGCTTTTTGGCCATCACTTTCTCAAATATTTTTGATATTATTGGGATGAGAGTAATGGGTCGGTAGTTATTCATGTCTAGGGGATCACCTTTCTTGAAGATAGGTTTAATTACCGAGTATTTGAGACGGTCTGGGAATATTCCTTGAACAATTGACAAATTAATTAAGTGTGTCAAAGGTATGGCTACTTTTCGGGCACATAATTTTAACAAGTTCGTAGTAATTGAATCATATCCGACAGAGTTTGTGTTGTTAAGTGACATTATGATCTTTATTATTTCTATTTCTATCACAGGTGTCAAGAAGATTGTAGTCGTTTGATTATCTATTTTATGCGAACCACCTGGTGTGGACGTCGTAGTCGCTTTATTTGTCAGATTTATAAAGTAATTATTAAATGCCTCAGCTAGTTCTTGAGGATCATCTATATATTTTCCGTCATGATTTATTTGGGTTATTTCCTTTACAGGTACTTTTGTATCAAGATTTCGATGAATGATTGTCCACGTTGCTTTACATTTGTTCTTTGCGTTGTTGATTGTCATTTTGTTTACTATCCGATGTGCCTTGTTATAACATTTTTGTAGGATTTTTGAATACTTTAAGTATAGGTTCTTACGAATATTTTTCTCACAACCATTTGATCTTAGATAAGCTAGATAGAGAGAGCGCTTATGCTTACAGCATTTCCGCAATCCTTTTGTTACCCAAGGTAAGCACTTGCTCCTTTGGCTGATTTTAATCTTAATTTTCGGAAAACAAAGCTCAAAGAACAAGATTAGTAAATCGTGGAATTCATTGAACGCTTCATTTGTTTGTGTGTTATTAAGAATATTATGAAAGGATAGAGAGCAAATGGCATCAACAAATTTTTGAGTATTTTCTGCACTAAAATCGCGCCTATACTCAGTCCAATCAGTTAGGTATTTTATTTTCCCCACATTGAAGGAGAGTATCTGTGCAGTTTCGTGATCAGAAAGACCTAGGCGATCATTTCTGCCCAATGCTTGTGGTATATTGCTAACTATCAAGTCTATACATGTCAATTGACGTGTCGGTATATTAATATGTACGTTTAAGTTATTACTTTCTAATATACTCATCAAATGCTGCGTTATCTTGTCACTTTTCAAAATATTAATATTCCAATCACCGCACAAAATTATTTTTTTATGCTTATTGTTTATTTTCGAAAGCAATAATTCAAGTTTTCTTAAGAATATTCTCACATCTGAAGAAGGAGTTCTATAAATACATATGACAAGAAGCCCAATCTGTTCAATTTTTATTCCACAACTTTCAAATACATACTCTTCAGACATCTCGTCACATAACTTTAATACTTGGGAGCTCATTTCGTTCCTAGTTAAAATACATGACCCACCTCTTTTTTCTTTAAGTCGTGTATATGAAGCAGTCATTTTGTATTTATTAATGCATACACTATTTTCCATGCCTTTCCTAAGAAAAGTTTCAGTCAGGCATATGATGTCAATTTGCTGGTTTTTTGCTGAATATTCATTAAGAATTATATCCAACTCGTCCTTTTTTTTAAGGACACTAGCTATGTGCATAGATAACTCATGGCACTTAGGAACGACCTTTTACTTGGGCAAGACCGTTTTCCAGCGAAAACTGTAAAACATATCTTGTTCAAATTAAGAAGTTTAAGAAAATATACCTTTATTGCAGAAAATAAATATTATTAAATTAATTCTAAAATAAAAAATAAACTTAAGATATAGCTTAAAAATAAACTTATTACTAAAAACTAGGAAAACTATTACAAACGTAACCTATGTCTCCTAAATCGCCGCTGCCGGGAATGGTCCCAAGAAGTACACATCACTTTTATGTAGCGGTTCATAGAATACACCTTCCTACCAAATTTCATAATAGTGGTTATAGTTTTAGTAAATCGGCTGTGACATACAGACGGACAAACAGACGAAACTATAAGGGTTCCGTTTTCGCCATTTCGGCTACGGAACCCTAAAAAGTGATCTACCAATTTTGACCTTCGTTGTACTAATATTATTCTGTGCCTTGATTCGAATCTTAAAAGCTATGCTTATGTACAGTTCGCCCTTCTAGCCATATACTCAATAAGAGCACATACTTTACTGGGATTAAGATCTAGAATAATTTACCGGAAAGTCGTAAGTCGCTTGAAGGGACACAATTTAAAAAGAAACTTAAGGGGTGGCTGCTAGACAAATGTTTTTATGACTTGAACGAATATTTCAAATGGGATGTAAAATGATGATTATTATTATTTCATTAATTATTATATCACTGTTTTCTTAGTTATTTCAGATTATTATCTTATTATTATTGTACGTCCGATGGGAAAACTGTTGATACTCATTATTTTATGACATGTTAAAAATCAAAACATTTATTCTGCAAATAGGCGTCAAGGGCACTTTTACAAGTCAAAATCTATCTAGGTACATCAAATAAAAATAATACAATAATCAAAGTATCATTAATTAAATGTAGTGTTACATGTCAAAAATAAGACTAAGAAACTAATAACAATCGAGATTTGTTAGAGATGTATAAGATCTCTAAGCGTCAAGATAAAAGGTAATAAAGTAGGTACACTAATCATAATAAAATATTTTGAGTTACAATAATGTACACAGTTTTGACAATAAATAATTATTCTATTCTATTCTATTCTAAGCCCAAAAGTGGCAAAACTGGTAGAACAATTTCTTGGTTTACTGTATCTATTTATGCAGTCACGTCGTATCTTAAGCAATGTAATTAGGGTCAATCACGAAGCTACGTTTAACATTTCGAATTGATTTGAGGGAGGCAACAGCGTCTGGGCGACATCCGGACTTGACGGGGAGGGATCGATATGTTTTTTACACCTCACTAGCTCGGAAAGCCCTTTTGTATTCTTTAAAAATAGACAGCAAAACTGCGTTTTATTCACAACAGTGCAAAGAAATTTTGAAATCCGAACGTGTTATTTGTAACTTTTTAGGGAGTCACGTACGAGTTGCCGACCGTTATAAAATTTTAGGATGCACTGTGTTGACAGTAGTAGGTCCCTCGCTCTCAACACAGTGCATCTTTGGGAGCTCTGGCAACCTTGCTCATCTCCAGGAACACAACACTACAATCGTCTATCTGTCGTAACTTGGTGATCACTGATTAGGGGCCGCAATTCCGGCGACTTAGGCACACACTCACGGACCCGGACGACGTACATGGCGGGGACGTCCACCGCGCGATCGCGACAACACAGAAATATATAAGCCCTATTCGTCCCGATACCGCCGTCAGGTCAGACCTAGCTGATTTTCTTGCTGGACTCTTCTCAGCTAGGTTAGGTATAGTGTACTAACGATAAAACTCCCAGTAGCTCGATTCCACTCACACCTCAGATTTGGTTGATGACGCTCAACAAATATCACTGCATCGCAAACTCTTAGAGTATTCCAGTGTCTAAACCGCCCGCGTAGTCGTCTCGGAGATTTTTCCCAGGCCACTCTTCAACCGTGCACTCCTATCGCTTAATTGGGCCGACTATAAAGCCACAGTCAGGTTAAAAAAACAAAAAGTATACAGCGCACCCTCGGGAGCTCTGGGGACCTTACTCACCACAACAAATGGAACACAACACGGCATACCTGAAGTGCAAATAGTGGTGTTGTCTTGGCTTTGGTCTCCTGTAAGGTGGATGGAGGCAATACCTCCCCAGTTGGGCTGATCTGATTGATCTGATCCAAATCTGAGTGAGATAACGTTCCGCAGTGAATCTCTCTTAACTATTTTTTTGTTACCAAGTAGAAGTTTCCTATTGTTTCCAATCGAAGTGAAATCGAAAAAAATATTTCCGCAAATGGGATTTGAACCATGAAACCTCTGCATTGCTTTGAATCAATTGAAATCGGTTTGTGGATCTGTTAAAAGGTAGTATGTGTTAATCCAGGGTATAAGCTACCTCCATTCTTCAATAAAATTCCAAGACACATTACTGAACTTACGGATTCTAAATTTAAATCTGTCGTGAAACAGACACTTATTTCAAAAGCATATTATAAGATAAACGATTACATCATGGATAGGGATGTTTGGCAGTGATAGCGTCCCGCACAAGTAATCTAACACAGAAATATTTTGTCCTTAATATTAAAAAATATGTATGTATGTTTATTATTTATTTATTTATTTATTAAGAAATAATAATACAACACAAACAAGTACATAGACCCACAAAACCGTTTGCACAGTTATACTGTAGCATTTGAATTTTGTACTATTTTTACTGTTATTTTATATACATTGTATATTATTTTGAAAAAATGACACCTCGCCGAGTTTCTTACGCCGGTTCTTCTCGAGGCTGAGGTTTATTTTATGAACCGGTGGTAGTTTTTTGACATTCATAAGTGCATGTCACATGCCTAAATTGAAGAATAAATGATTTCATTTCATTTAATTCCAAATTTCAGCCAAACCCGTCCAGCCGTTTTTGAGATTAAGACGAATAAATATCCATCCGCAAAAACTTTCACGTTTATAATATTATTAGGATTAGGATTAGCTTTTACATGTAAAAATTACAACGAAATCAATTTAAACGCGAAAAGTGATTCACATTGATCCCCAGGTAGCCATTATTGCTAACTAGGTTCAATTATTAACACGCAAGATGTACGAGCGGCCATGTTTCTCGATCGCTCCACTAACGTCTACTATATATCACGATGTACGTAGGTATGTAGACACTGTATTAGCCTTAGACTATATTGATATAAATTGAGATTATTTATTCTTTAATTTAGGCATTTTACATGCACCTATGAATGTCAAAAAACTACGACCGGCGGGGTAATCACGTAACTTTTGGACTACCGTTAGATAAATTTTAATGTCAAATTTCAACTGTCAGCTCATACATTTATACTTCAAAATTGACAGTAAAATCTATCTACCGTTAGTACAGAAAGTTACGTGATTCGCCTGCGGTTCATAAAATAAACCTGTGCCTTGAGAAGAACCGGTGTCAGAAACTAGGAGAGGTGTCAGTTTTTTCAAAGCAATGTCTTCTTCTTGGTAGTCGATCCCTCATGACTGCTGAGGGTCGTGACCGCACGCTCCTCGATGGAGCTCGATTCCCCGTCAAGCAAACCTAATGTAAATGTCAAAATTTGTTTTTTTTTTGAACCTGACTGTGGCTTTATAGGCCGGGCCCAATAAAGCGATAGGAGTACGCGGTTGGAGAGTAGGCTGGGAAAATCCAGGGGAAAACCTCCGGCACGACCACGCGTGTGGTTTGGAACACTGGAATACTCTAACAGTTTGCGCCCCAGTCAGATTGGTTGAGCGGTTTCAACCGAATCTGAGGTGTGAGTGGAATCGAGCTACTGGGAGTTTTGTCGCTGGTTCACTAAACCTAGCCTAGCTGAGAAGAGTCCAGCAAGAAACTCAGCTAGGCCCGACCTGGGTCGGACTGACTCTACCCGGTGTGCGGCGGTACCGGGACGAATAGGGACTATATGAGCCATTGTTGTCGCGATCGCGCGGTGGACGTCCCCGCCGGCGGGAATGCCTAAGTGTACGCGTCGTGTCAGAGTTGGACGCCGTAAGCGCAGCGTTCCACCTTTCGATAGACGCTGTGATTACATCGTCCGGGTCCGTAAGTGTGTGCCTAGGACGCCGGACCGTGCGGTCCCTAATCAGTGATCGCCGAGTAACGACAGAGGGGGGAGGGATGGGAAACGTTGTATGTAAAATAACAGTATCATTATAGATACTATAGAATTACAATGCTACAGAAAACATTTTTCATAATTAGCACAAAATATTACTGTGTTATGTATGTATGTAAAATTCTTTATTGTACATGAGTAAAACATAACATAAATTACAAGAACAGTTGACATGTATGTTAACATATATGTATATGTTATATACTTGTCTATTGCCTCCTTCAAACACAATCTCAAAAAATATTTAACAGAAAAGCAAATTGCTAATACCTAAGCAGATGTTTTATAGTGTTTAGTTAGCTTCATGTAAGTTCAGTATTATAATCAAAGATTTAGCTTGTATGTGCAGGTACATAATATTATTCTGTATGGCCACACATTTCCCACATTGTCAATGTCATGTTGTATGTTAAGGACAGTTCTCTCTCGTTTACTGTTTTATAATTTCATGTTGTTTCCTGGTTGCCGTGAAAATCAGCGTCATGATTTTCATGACACTATGCTGAGCGGCACCCATTTTGGTACTAAATAGGTACCTACAACTTGTAACAAGTAAATATTTCTCTCTCTCTCTCTCTCTTTCTTACTTGTGCGGGACGCTCTCACCGCCAAACATCTTTATCCATGATGTAATCGTTCATCTTATAATGCCTTCGATATAAGTGTTTGTTTCACGACAAATTTAAATTTAGAATCCGTAAGTTCAGTACTGTGTCTTGGAATTGTATTGTAGAATTTTATACAATTTAAAGAACAAAGTTTTCGCCTTTCTTTGGAGAACCTATACGCGCGCTACCAAGAGGAAGGAAAAACTCTTATTCAGATAAATTGAGTATACGTTTAAAATGGCTGACCGTTTATCACAAATCATATCCTTAACTTAGGCGGTTAATCGTTTGACTGACGCATGAGAATATGCATCTTTTTAGCGTTCCGTAGCAAAATGGTAAAAATGGTGGTCTGTCTGTCTGTCACATCGCTAAATATCTCAAGAACTACTAATCCTATCGATTTGAAATTTGGAGTAGTTATAAAGAAGGGTAATCCTAATGCACATAACATGATTTTTGTTTATTATTCCTTTTTATTTTCTTTGAAAAATGACGGTTAAAAGTCTAGTGAATATGTCAATTCTTATATCAAAGAGCTTAAGTTACACATTATGAAACATTTTTTTACGTCTAGTCATTTTCGATTTATGAGGGAATGTAAAAAAATACCCCCCCCCCCACCCCTTATCTCCGAAGTTTACCAAGGAAAATGTGGAATTATCGCATAAAATTACTATCAATTTATATTTTATAGGAAAAGTATAAATGTGATAATCCATATTGAAAGGAACCTTATGGCGGCCGGCACTTACGCCTTTATTGCCGCTGTTCCAATACAGTAGTGAATAGGTGTAACGTAAGCGCCTGCCGCCATAAGGTCCCTTTAGATGTGGATTATCACAAATATAGCTGAATCTAACTTTTCTTTCTTGTTATCGATTAAAAAATATTTCTATACTAAGTTTGTAATTTAATCACCTTTGCGTATATTTTTAAATATTGCGTTTAAGTACATTGTTATCGTACATTTTTTTTGTTTTTTAAAACATAAGAATACTCTACCTGTATACTGTTCTTGTTTTGATCCTGTGTGTAGCTGATTCATTTGAGTGAGGTGTGCAATAAAGAGTATTTGTAATATCGTATTGTAATACTTATGGTGTTTTTTGCTCGTGAGATAAAAATACCGTACCCGGTATAAAATACTGGAATACAAGAGCTTAAAGCATTTCACTGCGAATTCTCAAAAGCCGAGATAAAGTTATCAAGGCAAAATAACTGGAATACTTAAGCAGTTGTGGATGGTTGAAGTCGACACCCCTAAGTATGATTGTAGGAAGTTGAAACGTTATCCTGCATTACTGCCGCTTCATTTATCAAGAATGTCAGAGTAGGGTTGTCACTTCTGTAACAGGAAATTATTTTACAAATTTAGAATAAAGGAAAAATTGAAAAATTTACGCACCGAGCAGGATTCGCAATTTGTAGTTTACGTTAGCAGCGGTACTGCTTAATACAAAAATTAATTAGGAAATTATTTTTTTGTGTTTAAACTTAATTTTTAAGATTTGCTCTTTCACGGTTTTTAAGTTGTTACGCCATGTCCAATAAAAATAAATAAATCAAAGTATCTAAATGAAACAAATACATTTGATAATGAAATCTTATCTTGACGCTTAGAGACCTTATACATCTCGATTGTTATTAGTTTCTTAGTCTTATTTTTGACATGTAACACTACATTTAATTAATGATACTTTGATTATTGTATTATTTTTATTTGATGTACCTAGATAGATTTTGATTTGTAAAAGTGCCCTTGAGGCCTATTTGCAGAATAAATGTGTTGATTTTGATTTTATGATTTTGAAATAAATGAATTTTATTCTGCAAGTAAGCCTACAGCATGGCACTTTTACAAGTCAAAAACTACTAGAGATTCTCAAAAGACTACTGCCGAGAAGAAACCCCGAAAGAAGTATGCTAATTACAATGATAATTCTTAACCTACTTCAGTGGTAAAGAACGAAAAAGACAGAAATGGGAAATACAATCTGCAGTATAAGATTTCAAGCTCACATGGTCATTTACATTAGAATTACGATTTGAAATGGGATATTTACCATGTATATTTGTATTTTTGAGTTCTCGATATTTCGGCACTGTTGCAAGCGCCATTATCAAGGATTAACTGACGTGCTGCGAGTTTTAGTTGTGGTCTACCCACACACCATAGCGATCTACCCTCTTCCTGGTTCGCTTTTTTCGCACAGTGTCACCGTCACTACCACCGTCCAATATCGTCCGTCGAATATCGGGAACTCAAAAATACAAATATACATGGTAAATATCCCGTTTCAAATCGTAATTCTAATACAATCTGCAGTTCTACAAGAAAACATTTCGAAACTGTATACGTATTACCAATACCATAGTAGATAAGGAAAATAATAATAATGGGAAATACTTCCCCTAGGCAGTAAATTAAATTACACATTGACCTATAAAAGATTTCTATATTTTACGGACACGAATCTTATTAGAAGCAATTTTCTTTTGGTTCCTAATATTCAAATTATCGATATCGGATTTTTAGGGTTCCGTAGCCAAAATGGCAAAAACGGAACCCTTATAGAATCGTCATGTCTGTCCGTCCGTCACAGCCGATTTACTCGGAGACTATAAGCACTACAATTATGAAGTTTGGTAGGAAGGTGTATTCTATGAACCGCTACATAAAAGTGATGTAAAATCACAAAAACATATTAAATTGGGGGGGGGGGGGGGGGGCAATCCATACATGTAACCGGTGGATGAAAAAAAATTTCAACGCACATAGTCGTGTGGGGTATCGATGGATAGGTCTGTAAAAATGATATGGAGGTTTCTAAATAACTTTTCCATTTTAGTCAACCGTTCGTGAGATATTAGCTGTCAAAGTCATAAAAAGTATGTCCCCCCCCCCTCTAATTTCTAACTATAAAGTTTATAATTCTGAAACAAAATTGAGGTGGTGTGCATTAGTAAATACTTTCAACGATTTTTGGTTCGAACAATATTGGTTTTAAGGTTTTTGAGTTTTCGCTTAAAAAACTGTCTTGACTAAACAAAAGGTCGTAAGTGCCGTGAGTTCCCTATGAAGATATGACTTTTTTTGATTCAACGTATTAGATAGTGATTTTAAATGTGCACTAGTAGATGTTGGTAAGGAACCCTTCGTTGTGCGTGTTCCGATACGCACTTGGCCAGTTTTTTACGGAATGAATCTATTATTTATGAAATATACAATATTCTCGTAGATGTATATACGCTACGATCTATTTACCATAAAAGTCCCCCCCTTTACCATATCAGAGTGGCTCATTATTTAGTATATTCTACATTTAACTAATAATAGATGTTACTATAATATTTTATAACTTTACCTAGTTTCGCATGACATAAGAAATGGTAATATTCCCCCATTGTTCGCGCTCTGAAAACTATACCCAGGAACAAACTAGCTAGACCTAATTTAGCGTTAAAAATTATCCTTTTTTTTAACCTGACTGTGGCTTTATAAAGCCAAAGCCTATAGGCCGGGCCCAATAAAGCGATAGGAGTGCGCGGTTGGAGAGTAGCCTGGGGAAAATTCAAGGGAAAACCTCCGGCACGTGATTGCGTGTGGTTTGGAACACTGGAATACTCTAAGAGTGTGCTCCAGTGAGATTGGTTGAGCGGTTTCAACCGAATCTGAGGTGTGTGTGGAGTCGAGCTACTGATGAAAATGTTCCATTCAAGCCCTTATGGCATGTCAATAAAAGTTTATAATAAAATACCCTATAATATTAAAGATATTGATAATTACAAATCATTTAAAAATACAATAAATTATACATTACTAAGAAAGCTTTATACATATATAAAAATAGAAGAGTAGTAATAATTATTATTATCACAATTATAATTTATAAGTTATATCCTTACAGGATTAATGTTGAACTGCAATTCATAACTGAAGAAGTTTATACAACCATCAGTGCAATAAACGATTTGATTTTGATAAAACAAACTATTTGACAACCCTAAAGGTTTAGTAATCTTTCTCTATATATTTCAAGGACGTTTATTCTCTGTATCAGGAATCTTTTCAGATATAGAACGAATATTGACGCCATTTGTGAGGATAATTTTTGGACTGTAAAATTCGGTCCAGTGGGTTCGACTCCGTGGAATTTTTAAATAACTGATAACTTTCTGTGCTATTAGGTAGGTATTGTATACCTCGTTTTTACTGCCAGATTTAGGCCGGGTTTTATAAAGATCTGTTAGGACGACCGGTTTAGCCTAGTGGGTAGTGCACCTGCCTGTGAAGCTGACGGTCCTGGGTTCGAATCCCGGTCAGGGCAAATATTTGTGTGATGAGCATGAATATTTGTTTCTGAGTCTTGGATGTTTTCTATGTATTTAAGTATTTATATCTATTAAATATATCGTCGTCTAGTACCCATAACACAAGCCTTCTTGAGCTTACTGTGGGGCTAGTTCGATTTGTGTAAGATTGTCCTCTAATATTTATTTATTTGTTAGACCAAATGCCAGATCAAATTTCAGTAACTCAGTACATTTTTTGACATAACAAACCGACATAATGTCTAACCCCAACTTGCAATTTTCTCTTACGGAAATTCTTATTTAAGAACTAAGGTGTTACAGAAGACCTATATGTGTCTTGATTATGATAGTACATCTTATAAAAGCATGATTTAAGTCAATTTGTACTAAAAGAACACACACTTAGTACATACTCTTATAGAAATAACGACGATAAAGTGTTGACGACCGCTTTAGCCTAGTTGGTGGTGACCCTGCCTTCAAAGCTGGAGGTCCCGGGTTCGAATCCCGGTCAGGGCATGTATTTGTGTGTTGAATACGAATATTTTTTCCTGAGTCATGGATGTTTTCTATGTATTTAAGTATATATTTATCTATATAAGTATGTATATCGTCGCCTAGTACCCATAGTACAAGCTTTACTTAGTTTGGAACCAGGTTGATTTGTGTAAGATTGTCCACAAATATTTATTATTATTATTAAGTTCGAATTCTTTATCAAATGGTGAAAAAAGTAACTCAAAAGAATAAATAATTACATAATTATTAGCCTCATAAATAATTACACAATCAAAATTTTAAGGGTCTGTCCCTTTCGCAAAACGCACCTTTTGTATCGGAAAGACCTTCATTTACTATGGCTCTCGGGATCACCGACGTCACTGATTTGTCACGCTTTCTCTCTCTAAGCAGCAACATTAAGGTTGTAGCTTCGTTATTTATTCAGATATTTGAATAGGATTCTCACCTTGGCATACTGTTTTGCCTTGTTTTTTTTCAGCAGTCTTTTCGAGACTTTTTAGTCAACAACCTTATTTGCTATACGATATGGGGCTAGTTAAATTTGGGTAGATTATGCCCTATTTCTTAAAATAAAATTAAAACACATGTATGTATTTAAAAACAATTTAATATAAAACTCAAACATGAAATGCAACTAAACAATCTAATAACAGTTCAATTCATTATTTATAATTCAATTCTTAATCATTATTTTTTTTTACATTCATCGAATCGATTTAAAACTTTTTACAATAATCTTTATTAATTAATAAACAATATTCCAACTGTTAATAATAAATAGGCTCGGGATTTTTGGATGCTCGCCGTGGTTCTAGAATCCACGGAGTCGCCATTATGTTAAAATTTTTTCGAAGTCAAAGTTAAAGTAGATAAGTACGTAATTTATTTATTTATTTATTTTATTTAATAGAACATACATTTATAAGCTAACAGTGAGGTACCAAAGCGCCTATAATGTTATGAGATTTGCAACTTCAGTGCTAACAGTAACAAATTAAAGAAATATTAACTAACAATGTAAACATAAAATAATATAAACGTGTGCACATCATTATACTAAAAACACTCTACTATTGGTAAACAAAATAAATTAAAACAAATACTTTAAACATACTTTACTATAAATCACATAAAGCTCAAAATGTACAAGACTTTTCTCCTTTTTGTGACAGTGTTTTTCTTATTTCTATAATAGTTGTCAGTAGTCTGTCCCAACACAAGCATCAAAGAGGTTGCTTAATTAAGTAAATAATATATATGAATATCGCGTCACCTGTGATAAAATAATTGCAGTCATAATAACGAGGTTATTACGTGATTTTATTACAGCATAAATCATGACTTGTGTTGTGTATCGAATATGTCTGCGGTACTGTGAGATGATGGATGAGAGTTGATTGATATTTGAATTTTCCTATTGTGAATTATGTGTTTTATAACCTAAATTATACAGTGCCTTGGTTTCGACTGTAATGCTGTATATGTTTTGTTTGCAATAAATAAATAAATAAAAATAAATGACATCTAATATAATGTTTTATTTTTACACTTTGACTTTGACTTCGAAAAAATATTTTGACGTAATGGCGACTCCGTGGATTCTAGAACCACAACGAGCATCCAAAAGTCTCAAGCCTAATAATAAATGACATCGCGCGATACATTAATTATAGTTTTGCTTGTGACTTTCGATTGTCACTTGTCGATGAAAATGTCTCAAGGCGACATTTTTAAGTGACACAATAGAAATCAACCTGAAAGTGGGACCTGTGGCGCTACCGCGAACAGCAAACGAAGTTTTCTCTCTCTGTCGCACTTGCAAGTTTGCATATAAGTGAGACAGAGAGGGAAAACTTCGTTTGTGGTTCGCGGTAGCCCCTCTGTGGTCGTTTCGACCTTCCAACCAAAATCGCTCTCAAAGCATAGGTATCTCATTGCATTAAATCGTGACACAATCTCATTATACTTATTTAATAGTTAATATTGGTCTACATCAGGGGTCGGCAACATTTTAGCTGTCAAGGGCCATAAGGGCGAATAAAATTGTAGCGGACCACACGTGTTATAGTGTTCACAGAACAAAGTGACGACCGAATTGATAGACATAGACATAGACATAGACATTATTTATTGGTAATAACACATTACAGTCAACTGGGGTAACTTTTTAATTGAGGGGCGACTTTAAACATCCAGTTATATACCGTATGTTAGTTTTAATTTGGCTAGCATGAGATCAGTGAAATAGCTTGGTAAATTCCCTAACCAATTACTAAACTGAATCAGACTAGAAATTCTTATTGATGATAATATAAGTGTTCTAAATCTATCAAAGTGGCCCCGTTTTTTCCTAATGTCACCCCAGTTTACGGTACAAGTCGAAAAGTAATAATAATCTGTCGGCAATTCGTTAATATGAAATAGAATTAACATCGTTTACACTTGAATTGCATATTATTAGCATTGTTTAATCTTTATATTCCATGAATTCCTTAAAGCTATAGAAACATTTTTCAGCGAGCCATTTTTTTAATTTGGTTCTAAATGCTGGAAGGCTCACAGCTGTAATTATAAATAGGGGTAATTTATTATACACTGCACCGCAACATGGACTGTTTTCGCAGTTTTACTTATCTTGTGGGGTATCATGCAAAGCTTATTCGAGTTTCGAGTGACCCAGGCACTGATATCAGGATATTGCTATCTCTTACATACTTGCACGTTTTACGAAGTGTGTCTCGATTTTTTATGGTTCCAGTCGTCAGTTTGGTTTGCGGTCACAATAATGATGTGTCACTCTAAAAAAAGGTGCAACATGTCAACGAGGAGACTCACGGACCGCAAAAAAGGGGCTCACGGGCCGCAAAAAAGGGGCTCACAGGCCGCCTGTTGCCGACCTCTGGTCTACATTATGCCTAAAATCTGTACAATTAACAATACTTTTTTTAAATTACGAAGAAGTTATTTTCATCATTATTGTTAATGATATTTTTGTTACTGTAAAAAATACTATTTAGTATTTGACAGTAGATATATAGTTCAGTCACTAAAAAAGTTAGTAACGTAATATAATTTATGTCACACTTGGCCATAAAGTGGCAATTACCGCACGCTCCGCGCGCGGAAAATCCCACTTCCTGGCCAGGGGGTGACATAACATTTTGTATTTACCTCGGGCGGTAATTAAGAAAGCCTCAGATCGCATAATTATCGCTCTTGCCTTCGGCTCGGGCGTCAAATACCTGCGATCTGAGACATTCTTTGTTTTACCGCCCTTGGTAAGTAATGTACTATTTTATGTCCTCTTAAGCGAACATAAGATTTTTATATTATTTGTTTGGTATAAAATCAATTTAAATTGTTGTACAAAATTGTTTCGTTTTTTATATACCTACACTCAAAGACAATGATAATGGGTTTATTCAATTTATACAAATCTCATACAGATTATCTGTTAAGGGGCTCCACGCGCTAATCATCGATTTTTCACGAGTATTAAGTTGATATAGCTCCGTCAAAGCTATAGACATATTTATGACACAAGCGGCTATCTGTTCTTCAATAATTTATCTACATTTGCAAGAGCCAAATTTTGAAACAACTGACTACTTATTTTTTATGTATTTTTCAATCATGGTCCAAAAAGCTCTATTTTCGATATTAGTATGCTGTTCATGCACTTATATATATGAAATATACATGTAACTGTTCCTTATTAACGTCTCTAACAACGCAAGAGAGATTATAATTTTTAACTAATTTGCACAAAAGCTACGTCCAAAAAACTGATTTTTTGGTCTAAAATGGCCATATATTTTAGTGGTTGTCCGCTGGCGCTAGTTGCGACTTGTGACAGACCACAGATATTTGAAGATTGTTTAAGGTCGCGTTCATGTTTATCTGTTCTTGTCTGTTTAAATTGTGTTGTGTTGTTGACTTTAGTATTTTTTGTCTTTCGTGGCGTCTCGTGGTCCCAAAGGAAGACCAGCGCTAGCCAATGGCTAGCACTATGCTGATTTGGGGCCATTTCGTGGCTATTTTCTGTATTTTGGTGTTATGTTAATTTGTACTGTGTCTGTGCCACGAATACATGTTTTTTCTTTCTTTCTTTCTTTCTATATCTCGAAGACAGTAAATACGGTATATTATTTCGGTAAACCTCGTTGTTCTTAATCCAAAAAGCCATAAAAAAACATGAGAAAACGGAGAGTTACAGATCGAAGGTCATTGGGAGCTAGGAGCCCCTTTAAGTCTGACTAGCGAGTCGTTACACATTTTTCGAATTCTGTATATAACAAAATTTTACCTGAGAAATATGATGTTATATACCTATCAAGTTGCTATGCATTTTTGTTACCAGTATGAGTTTTTTTTTTAAATTTGCCGCAATTCTGTTATTCCACCACTAGATAGTCAAATTATCATTGCTTTCAATTTCTATGATCAAGTTATTCATACTATAGAAAATGTTACAGAGGTCATCAGTTAAGGAAACAGCTTAACCCTTTTATTCATAATCGTTCACCAAACCGGCAGAGGCCGCGAAATTTGAAAATTATAAGAAAACTCTAAGGATTCAGTAATAACAACACGTGCTGCAGCAGCCGGCGGCCGGCGTCGTTTTTTGTTACGCTCTCCACCGCGCCTGGGAAACATAAGACGATCACTTTGCCGTTCCAGGCCGGCAATGTTGTATGAAATTCCATTATGGGCCGCTCGTTGCGACGCACCCAAAATGTTATACGTGTTATAACATAAAGTTTTATATTTCATTGCATGTTTGAGAAAAAATCATTTGTCGTTATCAGTCATTTAGACATTTATGTTGTGAGAAACGGACAAAATACATTTTATTTAGCAGATGTTTGTTAAGTTTTATAAATAAAGGGGTTAAAGAATAATAATATTTATTCAAGAAAAGTGTAATGTATGTATTTGAACTTGCAAGATTTGGAAACGAGACTTAATCGCGTACAATTTATTTACCGTTTTATGATTCATCCGATGTTTCGGACGTGTCCAGAACATTTTTGGTCGCGAGCCGACTAAATATATTAAGATAGGTGAATAAATGTACACGATTAAGCACCGTTTACAAAGCCGAGTACTCACTAACGAGCTGTAACTGTAACCGATGTTTACATTAACCCATGTTCACACCAGTTTGCCCTGTTTTGAGGTAGTCTCATCCATATAATATTACCTATGATTTTATTCATTATATGTATACCTTTCTTATTAGTATGTTGTGTTGCGTTCCGTGGATCGCGTATGGTGTTTGAAAACCAGCGCTGCAGGTGTCTGACACCTCGGCATAATGCTGAGACAGCAACCGATTCACTACCGCGAAGAAGCATTTTATAATTATGTGTTTAATGTACTGAGTCTATTCTGTTTGTAACGGTGTGCCTTTTCGTGCAGTGAATAAATGCTTTCTTTCTTTTCTTTCTTTCTAACCAGGGTATACGTGGTTTGCGAACCGTTCGCTGTAGAACGGCAAGCAACGAGCCGATAAGTGGCGCTCTCAGACAGACACACTTGAACTAGTTATAATATCCCCACCAAGGACACCAACCAAACAGTTGTTTACTGACATACGCATCCTTACACTACCGTCACAATACCTCTTCGACATCGCTAAATGTCAGTTGTTACAGTGTACGTAACACTGTAACAAAGACATTTTCAACACAAACAAACTTTCCCGCACCCGTATGGGATCTAAAACACGGCTTCTCTCAGCCAGTCACAGACTGAACAAGTCCTCCAAAACTATGCAAGTGATCGGCCCGAAAGTATATAATATGTTACCAATCCACATCAAAACAGTCGACAACCCTAACACTTTTACTAAGAAGTTGAAAAACTGGTTAATCGGTCATGCGTTCTACAAATTAAATGACTTTTATAACGCTAATTAATTAAATAAATTATATTTGACATGTATAAATTAATTAATAATGGCTATTCACTGACATTTATAATAATTAACAACAATTTGTTCACACTGTATCTAATAATGATTGTACTAAGATAATGTTACTTTATATATATTGTGCAAAATTGTAATGTGACATGTAATATTTAACAATATTATCAATAAAGAGTATGAGTATGAGTATCCGTTCGGTTACGGTTAAAATTTGCTAATGAGTACTCGGCTTATAAATAATAACGAACATGTTTTCGGAAGACTTGATACTTACTACATTTATTAAGCAATTGTGCGTCTAATACTACTGAAATATAAGCGATTTTGGCTTAGCGATAGGGGCTAGTCCAGGAGGCAAGTATAAATTTCGTCAGTCATTTCGTCTTAGGCGTTAACTAGTAAATTAAACTAGTGAAATAATTCCCCTATGTAATGGTCCATACAAGATGTATTAAATATAAAAGAATATGCAAAGCTGGAGATATGATTTTAACAATAAATCCCTAAAATTTCAAGTCACAAAAAATAAAATTGATACAATTTGGTGTACAATATCTAGTCTCAGAAAATAAAAATGGATGAAAAAGCCTTGTTACCATCGCGGTCAGAAGCTTCCAAGTGATATTTCTTGAGGAACTCCGTACTTTTGATCCTAATATCCTGATAATTTTTATTCCCTATGTAACGGCCCACACAAGATGTATTAAACCTAAAAAAATATGCAAAGCTGGAGACATGATTTTTAACAATCATCATCATCATCATAAATTTAAGAGTTAGACTCTTGTCGGTGGAGCTCTCTCCATCTGACTCTATCCAGGGCCTCCTTGATCTCCTTATACGACACGACTGCTAGCATTCCTTTTTAACAATAAAATCCAAAAATTTCAAGTCTCAGAAAATAAAATAGGTACAATTTGGTGTACAATTTCTAGTCTCGGAAAATAAAACGGATGAAATCGTCTTGTTACCATCGTCGTTGAAATCTACCTTTATACAATTTATAAACAACACTCCAAAGTTCTACCAATTAAGCTCCGCTAACGAATCTCTCGCGATTTGAATACTTAATTAAACTAAAGCTTAATAATTATAATGAAGCATTTAAAAACGAAACTTCAACAATGAAATTCCTAAAATACGTTGTATTTGGGTAAGTTGCACCAAACTGTTTTTTAACGTAAGAGGTGTACGTTAAAATCTGATTGTGTGGAAATTTTGACAAGGTTCTATGGAATCATAACCGCCGGCGTCGATCAATGTCAGCCGTCAATACTATTTGTCAATAAATATTGATTGTTGCGGTCATCATTCAAGTGAATGTCAATATGTTTACGTGATTAGAGCATTGAAGGAATTTTGATTGTTGAATGGTAGTCAACTGGGGTGACTTTCAAATTGAGGGGCGACTTTAAAAATCCAGTTTTTATACCGTATGTTAGTTTTAATTTGGTTAGCATGAGATCAGTGAAATAGCTTGGTAAATTTCCTAACCAATTACTAAACTGAATCAGACTAGAGATTCTTATTGATAATAATATAAAGAAAGAAAGAAAGAAAAAACATTTATTCGTGGCACAGACACAGTACAAATTAACATAACACCAAAATACAGAAAATAGCCACGAAATGGCCCCAAATCAGCATAGTGCTAGCCATTGGCTATAAGTGCTCTAAATCTATTAAAGAGGCCTTGTTTTTTTATAATGTCACCCCAGTTTATGGTAAAGTGGTGGATCGTTGCGGCGAATCATTGTCAATCGTTTTCGTGTTGTTGAGGTTAGAAACATTCACCAGCCCATTGACGTTCTCGTTAAAACACATGAATTGCACTTCAATGTAGCTATCAACAATCAATCAATGTAGCTTCAATGTAACTTGACACTAAAATTGGAATTTGATAATAACAGAACTTGACATTGCGATTAGAATTTAAATATTTTTCGTATGCATTGTGTTCTCTTAACACTAGTAAACATTATGTGCCCTATCTGGGTGTCATGTACCTACCAACTACCTGTAACATCTCCTGTAATGCACTTGACAAAAATGTTGAATAAATGATTATTAAAAACGTACTTAGATATAATTAACGACTACCGGGTCTCCGGGCTAGTTAGTTGATCGGTGTAATCCGCCCTAACTTTGTCGAATAAATATTAACAATATTAAAACAAGTTCATTGCGAGCGAAACTATAATATGCTGCAACGTAAAGTTTCCCGAAACCCCGATATATATAATTTTGGCATTATATTACAACATTATGATATATTAACGATACAAATCACTGCACATTTGACATAGTAATTATCCTTATGTGCTTTTGCATTTTAATTGATGATTAGTTCGCTTTAAAGTAAAGTATAGTTAAACCGTATTGTCCAACATTGGCTACTATTTAGCACATCCTTTGGCAAGCCTACTCTTATTTCACCAACGTAAAAGACGAAAAACACGTTTATGTTACCATTATTGGCTTTTTTCGACAAAATATGAAATTTCATAACTTTGTGAAGTTTTGTATAAGATCTTAAGTGAGGTAAAATACCATAATTTTAACTTGATACTATCTTTACTTAATTAATGAAGTAGGTAAAAAAAGAAACAGATGAATATTTTTTTTATTATCTAGTTTCAAACAGTCATGCTTCAGCTATAATGAAAAACAATCATAATATCAAGAAATCAAAATAAAAATGAAAATCAAATGTCCAAAATGAAAGTCGGTTCCATTTGTTTGCTTAGTTGGCCAGTAAAGTTTTAAGGAACGCTTAATTCTCCAAGATACCCTCTAAACTGAGAGAACGCTAACGATGGGTGCGGTAGCTAGCGTCTGACGAGTGCCCTCCGTAGCCTTTTGGTCTTAATTTTCCCCTATCTCGTTTCAAACACCATCCGCCTAAAATTTCAACCATTGTGATTAATGAATAAATAAATAACAATCAGCAAAGAGTACCCTCAAATGTATTATTTGTGCGAAATTGTGTAAATTTGAGAATATATAACGCACAGCCAAATTGCTGTACATAGTGGGCCAGCAATATCCATACGAATGCCTTAAAAATGTCACATTGGTGGAATAAGAGCTTTTCTACTCTCTATTCTAACTCTTAATCAAAGTTTCGTCTATTGCAACTCTAGGACCAGTCACATATTAAGTTTCCGTATGAATTTGAGTCGTATGTAGTACGATTAACCCACAGTCTATTTCAATTTGATGAAAAAAGTGATTTTAGTGTGCGCACACGGTTTGCACCCCAATCATAAATTTACAATATGACTCAAATTCTCTAATATCGACTGGTCTAGAATCTCATTGAATGCTATCTGGGCGGTTCAACATCTGCCTTAACCACCATCCTCCTCCTGTAGTCCGCATCACAGAAACACTCTCTCTGAGGATACACTTTATCCACAGAAGACCCCAAATTCCTTGGCAGTGTTTTAGCTTTCTTATAAATGTCACTTTTTAAACAATAGTCATATATTAACTTTGGTCCTTCGTGGAAGTACTGGCTGTAGTAGCCATCATAGTCCTCAAACGATACACTTTTGGGTATGTGGTCGTAGATTTTCTGGTAGCAGCCCTCGGGGCGATATCGCTGGGGCAGCACCCAGGAGGGAGGTGGAGTCGGGGCCCAGGGAGGGGGCCCCGAGGGTCAGCCTCAGCGAATCGGCTTGGAGACGATGATGACGTCAGGAGCTGATCGGGTGGTCTCGGAGCTCATCGGGCGACGGTCCAGCTTCTTTTCTGTTGGAGATATTCAAAGTCAAAGTCATTTATTTCACTTAAAATGTGGTACAGATGGTGAATCACACATCTGGGTTCATTACATTGAAAGTCAGTTCTGGAAAAATAAAGAGCATGCAAACATCGATGCGGTTGGTAGAAGGTGGTGAAAGAAAAAAAGTGGACATTTAATCATAAGTGTATAGAGGAGCAAGATTGAGATCATGTTCCAGAAGAGCATTTACGAAACGCTTTCGTTGATTTAAATGTAAATATGTAAATGTAATTATGAAACTAAATATGACAGTTAAATCTACCTAAACTAATTTTAATTAAGAGAACTGGTGTATGATACGGCAAAAAGCAGACATCACCATACCTAATAATATCCACGGAATACTACAATAAAATTCTGATATATAACCGACTACTTTATAATGCCCCAATGATAACTGACAAGCAACTAAGGAACTTACGAGACTTGATGGACTCATGCGGAGTCACCTGACGGAGCAGTTCGATGGTGATCTGCGAGGTGTTTGCGGGGGCGGGGGAGGGGCGGACGATCGTCGCCCCGGAGTACCCAAACGTGGAGAACCCACGGCTGTTGGACGAGTTTGTTCCTAGAAGTAGAATAATCTTACATAAGGCCAAGGAGTTATTACAGCCGCGGTCTTATGCTTTGCAGGTACGTGATACATTGTTCTTGGTATGGTCGCAGAACTCCTTTGTCAGTTTTAGGACTGTAACGTTCGTTGAAGATAAAATAGCGAATTAGTTTCACACTTGAGAGAAAGAGGAAGGACGCTCATTAAAGCTCATTCATTCATCACGCTCATTTAAGCCATGCTTTCGCCAGTCAGTTATGTTCTAAATAGCGTAAATATATTGAACAGATATACTCGTCGTATCTAATGATTTTAAGTGGCGATGTATAGTGTCTTTAGAAGGTCCAAGTGAGACCGATAACCGACGAGTGCTGGTACTGGATTGGTTTTCAATGGCTTCCTTTGTAGCCTCAATATTGATCGAGAGGGGATCGATCTTCAAGAGTCAAATCTTTACTATTAATACAATTAAACTAACGCTGTGCCATGCATTTAACAGTTCAACTTCACATTATTTTCTTGCTGCACCGGCTGCTTTAAATTTTTGTTTCCAATAATGTCTCAACAAAACACGTATTTCGTATTTGTCGCCTTCCATAATTTTTATTATCAAAACGTGTTAGGTGCGCCGTCAATTAACAAAGACAGTATGACTAAAATAAAGTACAACAATTGCATTATTTATAGAACTAGGGAATTTTCTTACCAGGTTACGGCATGCATAAATTGTGGTGTAGTATTTTTTTATTTACGAAACCTGACATTACTTATGAGACACCTTCAGTAAAATCATTCTGTGACCACACGGAAGAGACT
Organism: Epiblema foenella; assembly: GCA_963556455.1. Lineage (NCBI taxonomy): Eukaryota > Metazoa > Arthropoda > Insecta > Lepidoptera > Tortricidae > Epiblema > Epiblema foenella. The sequence goes on along the minus strand of OY747118.1, from coordinate 13,458,814 downwards.
ATTTATAACCCACTTAACGCCATCATTTACTAATTTTTCCGGACTTGACTATTTACATAATATAATTAATTTTCATTCGAACCTTGGCAGACATAACGTATTTTATAATTATTATTTGTGATTATGACATGTTATTACTTATTTGGTTTCTGTTTTTCTCTATGACATTGTATAATTATTATTTCAACTCATGTTTCCTATTTCTATTGTATTTTTATTTTTTATTGAATTTTTATCATTATTTTTATTTTTTATTGAATTAATTTAATTGACTATTGTATTATCATTATCTTTTTTTATTGAATTAATTTAATTTACTACATTGTATTTGCATGCATTTAACTATATTCTACTGTAAATAAATGATTTGATTAATTGATTGATCACTTATTTATGTTTGTTCCAGATTTAATTATAGTTACCACCCAATGTAAAAAAAAGGCTATGTGTCATCTAAAACCATTTTTTAAACCTGTATAATGATGCATGCCGCCCTACCACGGGGAAAGGCGGTGATATGAGACTCCTGCGCAGATCCAGACTATTCCCACTTACCATCAGAGCTAGGCGCCGTATCTACTTGGAACAGGCTTTCTCTTGTTTGACAGCCTGACTCCTTAGTGTCAGGCGCTCCGACTGATGCGTCTCTGTTTTCCTTTTTCTCTTCTTCTTTAGGGCCCTTACTCCTTTAATCGATAAAAAAACATAAACTTAAATATTTTTTTTTTCAAATAAATTAAAATTATAATAAAGATGTCTTTTTTTTAGTGTTTCGTTAATTAGACAAATACTGTAGTTTTTATTTCAAAAAATATCAGAAAACAAAGGAATGAGTCACGAAAGTCAGCTTTCTTTACAAAATTATGCTCCAAAAATTTTGTAAATATAATAACCTATGAACTTGAAATTTGTTTGTTATTACGTATATACATATTGATAAATAAGTTTTTTAAACAGATATACACAGAACTTAAACAAAATACACAGAAAAAATCCAAGGAAAAATGATAAATATTTACGCCCATCACACAAATAATTGCCTTAACTATTGGCTCCGTAGACAGGATTACCAACTGGGCAAAAGTGGTCGTCAGATTATTTACCTGAGTGACTCCTCCTTCTTGCTGGTATCGCTTCTCCTCGGTCTCCCCTTATACTCTATTCGGACGTCCTCGTTCGGGATCGGTACGACTTCGGGCCATTCGTCGTGGTCGAGAGAGTCATGGTGAATGTAGTCCGATTCTATGCTGTTTGACTGCAATTGACAATAAATAAATAAATATTAGAGGACAATCTTACACAAATCGAACTAGCCCCACAGTAAGCTCAAGAAGGCTTGTGTTATGGATACTAGACGACGACATATTTAATAGATATAAATACTTAAATACATAGAAAACATCCAAGACTCAGAAACAAATATTCATCCTCATCACACAAATATTTGCCCTGACCGTGATTCGAACCCAGGACCGTCAGCTTCACAGGCAGGTGCACTACCTACTAGGCTAAACCGGTCGTCAAACAACAATAACAACAATAACAATAGTTTTATGGTTATTATTAATTACAAAAAAACCTTAGTATTAAATAAAAATAAGTATTAAATAAGATTTAAAATTATATCTAAATAATTTTTATAAGATTTCAAGCTCACATCGTCATTTACATTAGAATTACGATTTCGAAAAGAGACTGTTTCCGGAAAGAACTCGCGTATTGATACTGTGAGTGTGGTGTGTCGTGACCGTAATCGAGTTTCAAGTGACAAAGCGGACGGTGGTAGTGACGGTGACACTGTGCGAAAAAAGCGAACCAGGAACCACAACTAAAACTCGCAGCACGTCAGTTAATCCTTGATAATGGCGCTTGCAACAGTGCCGAAATATCGGGAACTCACAAATACAAATATACATGGTAAATATCCCGTTTCAAATCGTAATTCTAAATAATTATTTATTACTAGCTAACTTAAAACAAATAAACAAAAGGGTTGCCTGGAAGAGACAATAGCGATAAGACCGCCTGTTATCTACCATTAACAGTACCCGGTGAGATACACTAACAAACATGAATAACGGGTACACTTTTTTGAATTTGCGTAGAAAGTGTACCCATTATTTTTGCTCTTGAGTATATATTGCACGTTGGTCTTTAGATTAGAATAGAATAGAATAGCCATTTATTAATATTAAATTTTTACAACACTAGTATTAAAATATATTACAATGATATGATAAAGTTACACAGTTATATTAAAATATGTATGTTACAATTATTTATATACTGTTACCGCATTAAATTAAATTAAATGGCCTCTCCTTCGGTGAAGAAGGAGTGACGGTAATGAGACTCCATGGGTTACCAGCCCTGCTAGGAGAATATATATGTATGTTTATTATGTTTTTATACATTATATTTGTTAAGCACAGTTTATTTAATTTTACCCATGTCCGTTTTGTGTATTTAATGTATTGTAAATACACAAAACGGACGTTGGTCTTTAGAAAGAGACAATTGGCGGTTACAACGATCTTTATTAAATGATTTTTCATATTATTTGATATATTCTTCATTTTATGGACTTTATTAGTTTACGTCAAATCAACGACATGTAAACTTTGGTCATCTATACGGGGTGTAACAAAAAGAGTGAGTATTCATTTAAGGGCATATCCGGCAACATGTTCTGATTAGGAATAAAATATATTTTTTTACCGCAATAAATCTTTGGCCTTTCTATGGACAACTCTGGCTGACTTGGACGACCTGCGCCATAGAAAAAAAAATCGCTTCAAAAAAAATTTTCCTCTACTTTTTCCTAATCAGAACACAATAACGAATATGCCCTTAAACGGATCCTAACTACTTTTGTTACAGCCTAATCATAATCATTGTTATAATTTTCAGACACTTCTTTTTAAATGCAGATTTTGGAATACTTTGCACTCAGTTCATATTTTTGTATTGTTATTTTGAAAGAGGTTTAATTGCAGTAGCACTTCCAATTGTTTTGGTAATTAACGAACCACAGCTAATATCCATAAATCGAGTAACTCAGTGGTCCTTGGATGTCTCACCATTTGTATGAAAAAAATTGTTTTAACCACTGTGTTACCCACCTTTTACAGCAATACGTTAGTATTTATTATTTTTACCTATACTTTCCACTTATTGGGTTCAGGTACTGTTTCGAAATCCTATTTTTGTACATTAATTCAGTACATATCATAAATTTTTTTTGTAATAGAAAATGGTCATGAAAAATTAGAATGACCCTGTTATAGTCACTGCTAATTTAAAACGCAGGTATTTTTTTTTTCGGGCTTGTATGCAACACTATTTTTTGCCAACTTACCGAAGATCTAACTAACGGATCTTTATAAACGACCGACCGAGCCTAAGCAAACGAAAAGTATTATTAGAACTTAGAGCACGTTGGTTTGTCGTTGCGGGATTAAACTGTTGCATAAACACATTAAAGTACAAAGCGGTCTTAATCCCTTAAAACGGTTTCTAGTGGTCCGCCATTGGGTTGAACACAAACATTTTCTTAGAGGCTTTAAAAGATTTTCCTTGTAGCCAGCTCCCTGGTACGGCAAATCGTTTGGCATTAGAGAAACACGAAATCCGTCTAGGTAGCGTGCCATACATTATTAAAACTGATCCGGGTGAAGGCAGCTTTTCAGGGTTTTTTTTTTAATTTGGGGGTACAACAGGACCCTATTATTAAGATTCCGCTGTCCGTCCGTCTGTCTGTCCGTCTATCACCAGGCTGTATCTCATGAACCGTGATAGTTGGCTATTTAAATTGTCAACATCGCGAGTGTTTAATTAGAAAGAAAACGAATAACTGACTCGACAAAAAATCTTTAATTATAGAACCTACTCACAAAATTTCACGAAAATGGGTAGAGAAATGTGACATGTAGAGGAGAAAAAACAGAAATCCAAGTGCAAAAACATGCGAAATCATTGAAAAAATGTATGTATTTGAAAATTTCCAAAAAGTGACAACGTAAAAAAAAAAATACTAAAGCTGCTCACAAAATTTCACGAGTATCGGCTGAGAAATGCGGCCTGTAGATAACAAACCGAAATCCGCCCGCAAAAACTTACAAAATCATTGAAAAAGTACTTACATCTTTTTCTGTTAGATATTCCGACACGTTATAATAAGATTTTTCAGTTAATTTCAGTTTTACAAGTTTCTTAAATTTATGATCTGGTAAGTCAATTATATTCTTAGGGATTTTGTTATAGAAATGTACTGCCTGTCCAATAAATGATTTCCGAGCTTTGGCAATTCGCAAGCGACGAACAGCAAGTTTATCCTTGCTTCTGGTGTTAAATGTGTATATGTCACTGTTTTTCGGGAGATAACTGTCAAAAAGGAACTGGTATATATTTCGCACAATAGTCGTCTTTACGAGTATATAGGATCCCACAACAAGGCCTTACCATAGATACATTTAACCGATGAAATAAACACATAGACGCTTCCTTTTGAAGCAAAATCGAATTAACGACGATTCCTTGTTACATCTCGATCTCCCTCAACCGAACCCTTTCAAGTCCCAATTCTACCAATTAAGCCTTATGTTACATGTATAAAGTCTATTTCGCAACGACAATTGAAGATCACACGAGAGAAAGAATTGTATATAGGAGATCCTTTGCTGAAATTAGATGACCGAAATATTTTTGGTTAGCATTTTTTTAAATCATTTTGAAAAGGTCCACGCTATATCATATCCAACAAAAATGTCCTTTTGATAGTACTTTTTGTTATTATAGGTCACATTGGCTAATGCGTGAGTGTTGTTTTAGGACATGACGCGATGTTACTTTAAAAACAGAGTTGAACGGTAAAGTTGACCCAATTGCACGCTAGATGTTGCTGTCCCGGCCGTGCGAATCCTGAATCACGCGAACGGTATGTCAACGTAGAATGTATAAGGTCGAGACGAATTATTTTTAAATATACTGTTTATATATGATTGCGCACGTGGCCCAGCGGCGCCCGTGTACCGCATGCGATATGCGGGGTTAAGCAACGTCGGCCCAGGTCAGTTATTGGATGGGTGACCGCTTTGAGTGGTTATTAACTGAGCGCTCCCGTGCTTTGGAAGGCACGTTAAGCCGTTGATCCCGGCTGCTGTCTATGATAGCACTCGTTAAGCCAAGTTAGAGGCCTTCGGGCGGCTTGAGAACTTCTAACAGTCAAGTTGCCCACTCACATGACAAGCTTAATTCCAATAAGGTCTGGTTTCCCCTCGGGTTGGAAGGTCAGATGGCAGTCGCTTTCGTAAAAATTTGTACCTAAGCCAAATCTTGGGATTAGGTAGCGGACCCCGGGCATCCTTCAGGATGCAACTGTACCGGGATAACGCTAGGATGATGATGATGATGATGATATATGATTGGTTGTTACCCACCACGGAAAGGAGAAGGTATACTGGTATATGCGTTTAGGATGAGAGGTTGTTTGTTTGTCATCAATATCTTCAAAATGGCTTGTCCTTCTGCAATAAGTTTGTAGTTTAGTCAGGACAAATTTTAGATAGGTGTTACGATGATAACTCGCCAAGACGAGGACTCGCTTCGGAGAAAAATCCGTCGGGGGCTGCCATTGCCATGTCAATTTCCAATTTCATTAAAATAGTAATAATAATGAAATTCAGGATAAATTAAATGACGGTATAAAATAAAATGCATACACTGTTTCTTCATTTCAGGCAATGGCAGCCCCCGACGGATTTTTCTGGACTTGTAAATACTTCGCAACCATTTAAAAAATATATTTTTATCTCTATGTAATTATTTCCTATATCGTCGGGGGATTTTCTAATACATTAATTAATTATTTTTCAATTCAGTACAATATATATATATATATTTAATTTTGCCTGTTATTTTCTTTATCTACACCCATAAAGTAAATCCTCTTTTATGTGCTCAAAAAGTGCAGGTAAGGACTAACTTTACAATATCGCGCCGGTCTGGGGCAGAGATGACCATAATAGCATCAAAAACGGTATCGTTATGGCCATCTCCGCCCATTACGATACAGGCTCGTGCTCAAAAACACTTCAACGAGCTCACGAACTCGAACTCCTGCACTTTCAACGCAATGGTGCCTCAACACATGAAAGAGGATTTAATGTATGGATGTAGATAAAGTAGTGTATACAACTGTACATAATTAGGCCTTAAAAGACCTCTCATTATGTATCAGTTGCATAAACTACTATAACAACACTACTATAGAGGGCGCCCTTTTTGAACAAGTTAGGCTTATAGTAAGAGAGTGTTTAGGGCACAGAAATTAGGCTTACAGACAGTGTTTTTAGAGAGGTATGGCACAGTGGAACGTCATAATCTCGCTCATATTTGGAGCAGCCCGATTGTGGAAGCATCTCCACCTTACAGAAAACCAGAAGCATAAATAATAATATTGCATGTTCTTTATGTATGGGTTTTGTGATCCTGCAGGCGAATCACGTAACTTTATGTACTAACGGTAGATAGATTTTATTGTCAATTTTGAAGTATAAATGTATGAGGTGAAAAATTTGACATTAAAATATACCTAACGGTAGTAAAAAGTTACGTGATTACCCCGCTGGCCTCCTATGATGGACATACGATAAGAGCTCGATAAGCGCTAAATCAAAATCAAAAATCTAAATCAAACATTTATTCTACAAATAGGCCACAAGGGCATTTTTACATATCAAAATATTAATTTACAATTTGAGAAGGTCCGACTATAATAATACTTTTTTCATGTCAAATGCCCCAAATAAAAATAAATAAATAAATAAATAAATAAAATATTAATTTACAATTTAAGAAAGTCTGACTATAATAATACATTTTTTCATGTCAAAATACTAATTTAGAGTTCAAGAAAGAATAATAATTTCGAGTTTACAATTATAACAAAATTAATGTCATACACTGAAGATAAACTTGCAAAGTTATCTATTACAAATATTACAACATCCGTAAAGTTAGAGATGTATAAGGTCTCAAGATTAAACAAGGAGTATAATGAAATTAATATAATATCCCAGAGATATACATGGTCTCTGAGCGTTAAAATTAAGATTAATTTAATATTTTTAGAGATGTATATGGTCTCTAAGCCACTGATAATAAAAACGAATCCACAACAGGAAGATGTCTCTTGTCAATCCTCTATAAAAAGACACTAGTATTAACGTAGTCACTATGTCCTAGCAAGCATGAACAGACCGGACTCCACAAACAGCACCCGATCACGAGTATGACGCGAAATGATATGTGACATTTTCATGGCAAAGGTAATATATTGTCGGTATTGAGTTATTGGTACCTCCTTATAGCTGAGAACATTCTCCTTCATATACAAAAAGAACGAGATCGCTATGTTGAGTATTTTATTTTTAATAATTTTTTGAAGAACCAACATATCATTATACTGTTTTAAGATATTCGAGTTTAAAGTTTGAAAGCCTAAAAAACCTAGTTATAGGTTGAAGTTATGGAGATAGTGGTTTTAAAATGTTCCACATACATTATATTACTCGACAAATCATATGTTGTCTCTAACATTTTACATTTTATAGAAATAATACAAGAATAATGCACGTAGGGTGTAGAGGCAAAATCAAAAATAAAATATTTTATAAAACTCAAAATCGACAGATTTTCAGCCGGCTTATGTTGATTTCTGAATATGACGTAGGTAAGGTTTATAATAAAAATAATGAAACAACCATATCTCAAGGCATAATTTTTTTAAATAATAAAACAAAAAATCAACACTTATATAAAAAATATATAAAATGAACATTGTACTGTTTAATTCTCATAATTTACATTAATTTAGGAATAAAACTAACGATCAAGTGTAATTAAGCACAAAAGTAATGAAGTTTTCTATCAAAAAAGTGACTTCAAAGTTTAGTAATATTAACATGATTTTTGTATGAAAAGTGATGTAGGGTACCACATTGTCGCTATTCATAAGTTTAGAGAAATAAGAATTCCACTTCCATTATTTTAACATAGTGTCCGCACTAGAAGTGCATATATCTAATACAAATATTATTATCAATCAATAACATAACTTATTTTATAAAAAATAACAGTCTTTTCGTCAGCTTTACTAATTTAGATCAAGTTTGTTAGTTTAACATTCCTTAGGGTACCACATTGTCGCCTTATGACTTATGAGATCAAAATTATTATTAAGACTTATTATATTAAAATTATTACTTACACAAGTAATCATATGCATTTAACATCATTATGAAAATGATTGACTCAACGCGTTTGACGGCAACCCGACGTAGTAGAGAGAGATAGCATGCGCCTGCGTCGGCTTACTTCAAAGGTTTGTGCCTACCGCGCCAACTCGCTACTTAGGTAGGTAGAAAGAAGTGTGGTTTATATCGAATCAAAATACATAATTTTAATTAAAATTTAGTTTAGGGTTTAGAACATGTGCCTAACAAACTAGTACATCGTGTTAGTGTGGGTGATAAGCGTGACGTGAACAAATAATACCTACCTAGTTAATGTTGTTATTTTATGATAATTTATAACGCACTAGCTTTTGCCCGCGGCTTCGCTCGCGTTAAATGCTCCATACAAACTTCCACTCCCCCCCCTTTTAGGGAAGGGGGGGGGGTTAGAAAGAGACAAAAAGTAACCTATGTCACTCTCTATCCCTTCAACTATCTCCACTTAAAAAATCACGTCAATTCGTCGCCCCGTTTTGCCGTGAAAGACGGACAAACAAACAAACACACACATACACTTTCCCATTTATAATATTAGCATGGAAGTATGGATTTTACGTCTGCAATTATTACATATTATGTTTTCTAAATTATATTTTCATTTTCAAAGCAAATAAGTTTAATGAGTTTACTTCAAGCTTATGAGCGACAATGTGGTACCCTAGTCGGTAAACTTTGGCCGTGTTTTTTTCCGACTTTTAGTTGAAAAGTTTAACTTTTTATCAATACACCGTATTATTTTAAGTGTGTAGAAGCTATTTTTAATCAAAACAAATTTACGCTATTTTCGAGTTGATTGACAAAATCAGTGATATCTCGGAATCCATAAGCGACAAAGTGGTACCCTAACCCTGATAACGTCACATATTATTATCGATTATTCACGACTTTAATGGATACATAACACACGGACTCGCGCTATAAACTTTTGACAGCCATCTGACAGCATCCAGTGACAAACGATGTAGCCACTGCGGCTTTTCACAACATGGTCGCTTGTTTAAGCGATAAACTGTAGTGAATTGACATTTTAATTTAGTATTTATGTGCTTTCGAGGTGATGATAAGCTAGTACTATATATTGGGTGAGAAAAACTTGGTTTTTAACATAAAACAAGCGAGTGTTTGATTTTACAGTGATAGTAATATTAATTATAATACGGCTATCATCCTAGCGTTATCCCGGTACAGTTGCATCCTAAAGGATGCCCGGGGTCCACTACCTAATACCAAGAGTTGGCGTAGGCACTAGTTTTTACGGAAGCGATTATCTGACCTTCCAGCCCGATGGAAAACCAGACCTTATTGGAATTAGGCTTATCAAGTGAGTGGGCAACTTGACTGTTAGAAGTTCTCGAGCCGCCCGAAGGCCTCTAATTTGGCTTAGCGACTGCTATCATAGACAGCAGCCGGGATCAACGACTTAACTTGCCTTCCAAAGTACGGGAGCGCTCAGTTAATAACACTTAAAGCGGTCACCCATCCAATAACTGACCTGGGCAGAAGTTGCTTAACCTCGCACACCGCACGCGGTACGCGGGCGCCGCTAGGCCACGAGCGCTCGGCTATTTCTTACGTATAAATAAATCAAAGTCTCTAGCTGCCAACACATTGAAATCTCAAGCCAATAAAGGGTCGGGAACGCGCTTTTAAATCTTCTAACGTAAAATGTTAACAGAGCACTAATTGAGCTAGCTTTTTTATTTATTAATATCAGTAGAACCAATATAAAGCAAAGCAAATAACAGTATGGCAAATAACAGGATCTCCCAGATATCGCTTGTGTGTCTGTACACATGTAAACAGTATTAGAATAAAAATATTGGACAAACAGTAAAGGGTTTTAAGCCTTAGTCACACAGCTTGCGCGACTGCTGTGCCTTTACTATGAGTTTGCATGACCGTACTCGGTAGCGATGATGATATAAACGATTTAGTTTCATTTGCTTATGTGTTTAATTTTAATCAGTAATTTTAATATTATCATATGACGCTAACCTAATGCCTCCATTCTCATTTCACGAAATCGCGTAATCTGTCACTGTTTTAGTGGTTGTCCGCTGGCGCTAGTTGCGACTTGTGACAGACCACAGATATTTGAAGATTGTTTAAGGTCGCGTTAATGTTTATCTGTTGTTGTCTGTTTAAATTGTAAATTATGATGTTATGTTGTTTGTGACTTTAGTGTTTTTTGTCTTTCATGGCTTCTCGTGGTCCCAAAGGAAGACCAGCGCTAGCCAATGGCTAGCACTATGCTGATTTGGGGCCATTTCGTGGCTATTTTCTGTATTTTGGTGTTATGTTAATTTGTACTGTGTCTGTGTCACGAATAAATGTTTTTTTTCTTTCTTTCTTTAGTATGCCGATTCTTAGTTCTATTGTGTAACCGCCAGAGGTGCTGTACTTTTGCCCATACAATTTTTTACGCATTCACTAGCGAGTATGGTCATGTAAATAATGATAAAGGCACTGCGCATCGGAACGTAAATAGGTGCTATTTAATACATGACCAGTTTTCTATTCCATAAAGTCTATGATATGCATTGAATTAGTGTACAAAAATAGGATTTTGAAATAGTACCAGAACCTAATAAAAAGAATTTGTAGATAAAAAATACTTAAATATTAACCTATTGCTGTAAAAGGTGGGTAACATAGTGCTAAAAGCCATTTTTTCTTACAAATGGTGAGACGTCCAAGGACCACTGAGTTACTGGATTTATGGATATTGGCTGTGGTTCATTAATTACCAAAACTATCAGAAGTGATACTGCAATTAAACCTCTTTCTAAATAACAATACAAAAATATGAAATGAGGGCCAAATATTCTAAAATCTGCATAAAAAAAAAATTGACTGAAAATTATGTACATGATAAAGTAAAATGGCCCAGGTACGGTAACAGCAAGCCTTCTCCAATCGCCACACACTGCGTGACGCAAGCAGGTATGTTTTTAAGCCTCGTTTTTTTTAAGATTAGAAATTAGACACACGAAGAAACAGTCAAACAGTGTGTTAGAAAAATAAACTTACAGTTATTCTAATTTCCGTTTATATACATTTCGAGTCTTACTTATTAATTTATCGTCGACATTGTTAAAATGGGATTGAAAGTGCGGCCAATGACATGATCTTAGGGATAGTTATTTGCAATAGAATTTATCGCTTAAATAAGTATTAACAAAGAGATTAAGTGTTTAAATATTGTTGGTTGTTCGAATAGTTTATTTTAACTAAATACTAGCTGTGTAAAATATAAATTACTAGTGCCCTGCCCCGGCTTCGCACGGGTGCAATGCTGATGCATGTTTTATACATATAAACCTTCCCCTTGAGACACTCTATCTATTAAAAAAAACCGCATCAAAATCCGTTGCGTAGTTTTAAAGATTTAAGCATACATAGGGATATAGGGACACAGAAAGCGACTTTGTTTTATACTATGTAGTGATTTTAAAACGGAACGTAATTATTATGCGCCGGCGAAAGCGAAAGATGACGCGCGGACACTAAATAGGTTGGTGATTGTAACTTCATGTTTTCAGAAACAACTCTCACATAAATAAATTGTATATCGTGTATTTGTGGTGTTTTTATTAAGCGGTCGTAAACACACACACATTTAACTCGCATTATTCACACGACAGATCAGAATAAGTGACAGTTAGTGACTATGACAAATGGGTCAATCAACTTTTTCTTGTTGTTATTTTGTCCCGTCAGCGAGGAGACAACAGTAACCAAGTTTATTAGATTTTTTTTTATAATATGAACTTCAAGCATACTCGTTCCTCGCGCAGCGAATTGGCATTGCCATTCAGCGAGGCAACGCGGCCAGCCTTATGGGAACTCTGCCCAGTGGCAGCGACTTGGGCGACCCATGCCCATACAGTTTAGGCCTTTAGTTTAGGTTAGGTTTAGGTAGTTAGTAAGATCTTGTTTTGTTTTTGTTCTATATTTTAATTATTTATATTCTGAATAAACTAAATAAATACACAAAAAGTATGCAACCGTTAAAAGCATACTCAACGGATGACCCATGTCCAAATGGATTGTTGCTCATCGCTAAAACTCATGTTTAATAGATTTAAACCCTATACAATCACAGTTTTAAAGAGTGACTCAGGAGACGTAACCATGGTAACGGGCAACAAAGAATAGTTGATCCACCCAAATAACTATTTTAAACCCGAACTGATAAAACTTTGCCTCTTTAGGTTTTTGACTGTACAATTTTTAAAATGAAACGAAACGTAATTTTAATGGCTTATCATTAAAAAAATATAATTAAGATATATTTTCTTATTTTTTAATCACTACATAGTATAAAACAAAGTCGCTTTCTGTGTCCCTATATCCCTATGTATGCTTAAATCTTTAAAACTACGCAACGGATTTTGATGCGGTTTTTTTTTAATAGATAGAGTGATTGAAGAGGAAGTTTTATATGTATAATAACATCCATTAAATAGTGCATTCGTGCGAAGCCGGGGCGGGTCGCTAGTAACACTATATAACGTAAGCATGAAATAACGGTTTTAATTTGAAATTATTTGACACTTTCATCATAGATCGTAGCTGATAAAAAATCCTCATAAGTCGTTTTTGTCATTTTTTCTAATGTTTGAAAATCAAGGTATATACTCGTACATTCACTTGCATTGCGCACGACGTGTGACTCTTTTAATGATAATATAATAAATGAATTACTAACCCAATCCATGCTTATATTGACCTTTTTTTTCTGAACTTGACTGTGGCTTTATAGGCTGGGCCCAATAAAGCGATAGGAGTGCGCGGTTGGAGAGCAGCCTGGGGAAAATCCGGGGGAAAACCTCCGACACGACCATGCGTGTGCTTTGGAACACTGGAATACTCTAAGTGTTTGCGCTCCAGTGAGATTGGTTGAGCGGTTTCAACCGAATCTGAGGTGTGAGTGGAATCGAGCTGCTGGGAGTTATGGGAGTTATATATGGACCTACCTTTCTCTTGTTTCTCTGTTGTTTATACATCTCATTCGTGTGGTTTTCCCGCTCAAGGCTGGCGCGGGGTTCCGTGTCCCTTCCTAGGAGGTTAGCGTCGAGTGTGAGCTGCGTCTCAGCCAGTTTATCCAGCCGGTCTTCGCAGGACTTCGCCAAGTGCTCCTGGTAACAAGAATAGCACAATAATTACCTAGGAATTTCTCAGATCGCAGGTAATCAACGCCCGAGCCCAAGGCAAGGGTGATAAAAATGCGATCCGACGCTTTTCTTACTACCGCATGGGGCAAGTCAATTTTTTATGTGATATTCTACTAACCAGGAAGTGGGACTCGGTAATTACCATTTTATAGTCAGGTGTGACATAAATATAGGAGGGTCATACGGGGATTTAGGTTCGCGTCTTTTCTGTGGACATATCAAAAGTTAAGGGCTATAAAGCTTAATTATGGTTTGGATCAGTAACCCGCATAAACAGTGCCTCCGTTTCTATAAATCCCTGTAATAAAAACATAGCTAACATGCACATAAGCCGTTAACTATTGACCACAGGAGGGACGACTTTTGTTTTTACAACTAAGCATGAACAAGGAACTAGTTTCATCTGAACTCACCTTAATATACTTATGGTCCTGATATAGCTTCCGAATACACTTGAAAAGGAACACGAAGCTCATCCCGGAGAGGATCAGGGAGAAGATGACCAGAATCACCAGAATATGTGGCTCTTTCACCACAGACTGGGCTGCTTCCTGGAAAAACACACCATCTTTATATCAGCCGAAAAATATCCACTAATAGACCTGCTTCACCATAAGAGTCAATCAGAATAATATATGTATAATAATAATAATAGTTTGTCAAATTCTATACAGGTATTAAATAAAACCGGTATTACAATGCCTGGTCAATATCGCTTTTTACTGTGCTCCTATATCTAAATCAGTGCTTCCTGATTGGGCAAGACAGTTTTTAAGCGAAAACTCTAAAACCGTAAAACCTATATTGTTCAAACTAAAAATTGCTGAAAGTATTTACACACCACCTCAATTTTTTTCAGAATTTTAAACTTTATACTTTGGAAATTAGAGGGGGGATGGACACTTTCTATGACTTTGACAGCTAATATCTCAACAACGGTTGACTTAAATGGACAAGTTTTTTAATAACCTCCATATCATTTTTAAAGGCCTATCCATCGACACCCCACACGACTATGTGCGTTGAAATTTTTTTTTGATCCACCGGTTACATGTATGGAGTGCCCCCTTATTTTTTTGTTGTTGTAATTTCACATCACTTTTATGTAGCGGTTAATAGAATATACCTTCCTGTCAAATTTCATAATTGTAGTGCTTATAGTCTCCGAGTAAATCGGTTGTAACATACTGACGGACAGACATGACGAATCTATAAGGGTTCCGTTTCTGCCATTTTGGCTACGGAACCCTAAAAAATAACGTACCTTGCATCCCTCTGGGTCCTCGTCAGCCTTAAGTCGACAATTGGCGCTGTTATCACACATAAGAGAGACGTCGATACAAGTTCCATCTTGGCAGTCGAATTCAACTGTTTCATCACATTTTTCTGTGAAAAAATAAATAAATATTTACTGTTTTATTGTTACTATACTTGGAGTATACTACACGAGTATCCAAACGTCACAACTATTAATGCGTGTTTCCGAACGCTGCCCCTGTGCCCTTATATAAGGAAATTTAGATTATATGGTCACCTTTTTATGCTGTACACTCTAATAAAATCGAGTGTGCAAAAAAAAAATTCTTAGGGCCATATGTTTTCGCTGTCTCTATGGACGGTGGTCTATCTCAGGCTATAGTCAGCGTATGGCAAAGTTTAATGTCACATCATTAGAAATTAGACGTAAGCAATGTGACCTTATTTATTTATATAAAATTATCCATTCCCATATCGATTCTCCTTATCTATTGTCACCTCTGAATATCAATATAGTTTACAGGACTCGTTCTCCAAAAACTTTTACTCTGGCTGTATACCGAAATAATACTTCATATTATAAATCCAATTGTTCGCATGTGTCGGGAGTTTGATGACTTGGTTCGCGTCTGTAAGGACCTTGATGTTTATGTTTCCAATATCTCTCAATTCAAAAAATCTGTATTTTTAGCTACAAATAATTTAAAATGATTGAATAGGTAACTGTTTGTTCGCCTTTTGCTATTCACTTTCTCTGTAATTCAAACTACTTTTTTATTTTCTCTCTAAATTATAACTCATAGCCATGATGTGTACATATATTTTTGGACTGTAATCTAGTCATGTGTGTCTTCTTATATATATTATTTCACTGTACGTTTCGATTACTGTCTGTTTTATGTACCTTTCGAAAAAAAATTATAAAAAAAAAATCCAAGATCCTCTTTTTCATACTAGGAGACAAGACTTGAAGACGAAGAAACGATGTAACAAGTTTATAAAATAAATGCGTATATCCCTCACATACATCTTTTATTTAAGAACATTACAATACTTACTGCACAATATTTTCGTCAAGATACATCTAACAGTCAACAGATTTATTATTTAAGTTATTAGAGTAAAACCATTGGCTATTTGACAAAAAAATTGCCATTCGAACCAGTTTTAAGAGAAGATCAAACGTTTGTATGCGACCACCTACAATGAGGGCTATCGTTTTTACGTGCTCACCAGTTGGCGCCACTGTCGAGTAAGGTCCGGCTGTCAAAAATTGTTAGGTATTGGTTATATTACGCGCTTGAAAACGAAGTTTACATTTAAATCATATTTTCACCTCACTAGCTCGGAAAGCCCTTTTTTATTCTTTCAAAAACAGATAGCAAAACTGCATTTTATCCACAAGAGTGCAAAGAATATTTGAAATCCGAACGCGCTATTTGTAACTTTTTTAAACATAATAACATGTAAAGGCCAGTCCAGACAGTCCCACAACAATCATTTTATGTTGTGCTGTTGTGTTAAAAAACTAGTACCTACGCCAAATCTCGGGATTAGGTAGTGGACAACTATATTTAGGACGCAACTGTCAACGTTAGGACGAGGAGGAGGAAAAAAAATCCTCGCTCTAGTGAACTGAAAAGATTTGTGTTATACTCGGCTGCAAAGTTATTTTACGTCTCGTGTGTTGCAACACTCGCTACGCTCAGGATTCTATTTTTGAACCACTCGCTTCGCTCAGGATTCTATTTTCGAACCACTCGCTTCGCTCGCGGTTCAACCATAGAATCCATTTGCTAGCTCGTGGTTCAATCCTAGAATCCATTCGCTAGCTCGTGTTTCAATTCCACACTCGCGGTTAAAATACAACTTTGCACCCTTGTATAACAAATAACTATTAATACCTTAAAACTGTACCGTAAAAACATCGAACATCCCGCATTGTAGCGCAGTCCCGGTTTGTTCGGATAAAAGGAGGAAATAAATTTCCGAAAGATAAAACTGTCTCAAAACACTGACAATCATTGACCGGTAACTCATATTAGCCATAATCGAGCTCAGGTATTGCTAAATAGTCACCATATTGTCCCAATTAGATATTAACTTGCGTAGCGCAACCACAAGGAATGACATTTGACATTTCGGAGACCTCACGCTACACCAGCGCCTCTAGCGGCGAATGATAGCCCTCATTGGAGCGACACAAAAGACGAAAACGAGAGGCAAAGTACAGCACAGGTGACGAGCATAGAAAAAGCTCCATACTGATAGTCAGTGATATTTGACGTCACAGTTCTATGGCCTTGTAACACCGTTGTATGGAAAAACGCTATTTCACACCTGCTATTCAGAAAAGAGTTATTGTTGCCTTCGAATGAGGGATCAAAGTTGTACTTTTCTTCCCTCATTTGAGGGCAACAATGACTCTTTTCTGAATAGCAGGTGTGAAAAGCAGTATGTGACACTGTAGTAAAATCATTTGTAAGATATTTCATGTTTTTAGCAGCGGGCCTCATAGGCGGTGTGAAAAGCAGTATGTGTCACACGCTAGCAAAA
Source organism: Epiblema foenella (assembly GCA_963556455.1). Lineage (NCBI taxonomy): Eukaryota > Metazoa > Arthropoda > Insecta > Lepidoptera > Tortricidae > Epiblema > Epiblema foenella. The sequence continues at coordinate 13,441,530 of OY747118.1, read as the reverse complement.
TTATTTCCGTCTTGAGCGTAAACACTTGAATCCCTCGCTACGCTCAAGATTCTACTTTAGAATCCCTCGCTACGCTCAGGATTCTATTGTAGAATCTTTCGCTTCACTCAGAATTCAATATACCGCCCTCGCCGTAAGTATATCATTTTGCTCCCTTGAGACACAATCTACTATTGTTGCCTTCGAATGAGGGATCAATGATGTACTTTTCTTCCCTCATTTGACGGCAACAATGACTCTATTCTTCATAGTACTTGTATCTGTAGTAAAATCATTTGTAAGATATTTCATGTTTTTAGCAGCGGGCCTCATAGGCGGTGTGAAAAGCAGTATGTGTCACAGGGTAGCAAAAATATTTCCGTCTTGGGCGTAAACACTTGAATCCCTCGCTACTCTCAAGATTCTACTTTAGAAACCCTCGCTACGCTCAGGATTTTTTTCTTCTTTATTTCAATACAGTGGTACTTATGATTAATTACATGACACCTCACATTTAAGATCGCAACCTAACGCTGTTTGATTAGATTATTGTTTACAGAATCAAGTTTCCCTGTGTCCTCTGCACTAGGCTTGGCCTGACTCGCAGGTTGACACTTGAACGATTAACAGTTTTAAAGTTTACCTGGCGTTAAATCATTTTAACCGTTACATACAAAGACAATTTGAAGAACTTAAAGTATATAAAGTACAATGTTATGGATATAAATTATTTAAAATATAGATTCTATTAGACTCGACGGGTTGACTCTCGTGCCCTGGCAACAGGGACGGCCGTTAGTCTGGGATGCCACATGCGTGGACACCCTAGCGCCGTCCCACTTGGGTACGACGTCGTTGAGGGCCGGTGGAGCGGCCGCCGTGGCTGAATCAGCAAAGCGCCGCAAATATGCAACTCTTGGCGATAGTTACATATTTGTGGCGTTTGCTGTGGAGACTCTGGGTCCGTGGGGACCGGATGCAATTAAACTTTTCAAAAGATTAAGTTATTTGCTTATCCGGTCCTCAGGTGACCGTAGGGCTGGCTCGTTCCTCGCGCAGTGAATTGGCATTGCCATTCAGCGAGGCAACGCGGCCAGCCTTATGGGAACTCTGCCCAGTGGCAGCGACTTGGGCGACCCATGCCCATACAGTTTCGGCCTTTAGTTTAGGTTAGGTTACGCCCTCGCCGTAAATATATTATTTTGCTCCCTTGAGACACAATCTACTATTACTTACGATCTGGCTTCAGTGTCCTGAACGATGTGTACTCCGCAGTGAAATGCGAATCATGCGCAACATTTGTGACATACATTCTGATGTAGAGGACGTTGCTGGGCCCCAGACGCTCGTCCTCAGGCTTGGTTGTCACTGAATTAGCTATCGATCCACAATAATAAGCCAATCTGTGAAATATTAAATACATTAGGTATATAAAAAGAGATTAAAATCGATACTGTTAGATATGACAAATAAATAAATAATAAATGAATAATAAATAAATAATAAATGAATAATAAATGAATAATAAATAAATAATAAATGAATAATAAATAAATAATAAATAAATAATAAATAAATAATAAATAAATAATAAATAAATAATAAATAAATAAATAATATATAAATAATAAATAAATAATAAATAAGTAATAAATAAATAAATAATAAATAAATAAATAAATATTAGAGGACAATCTTACACAAATCGAACTAGCCCCACAGTAAGCTCAAGAAGGCTTGTGTTATGGGTACTAGACGACGATATATTTAATAGATATAAATACTTAAATACATAGAAAATATCCAAGACTCAGAAACAAATGTTCATGCTCATCACACAAATATTTGCCCTGACCGGGATTCGAACCCAGGACCGTCAGCTTCACAGGCAGGTGCACTACCTACTAGGCTAAACCGCAAACAAATACGGGAAAATAGGGGTTTATTGTGTAGGTAGTTACTGTATAGCACTTAGACAGTAAACCGCTATACATACATATAGACATATACACATACATATACAATAAATAACCTGCAATTATACAGGAAATAGTGTTTATAACTTGAGAATAATTGTTATTAATTACGTGGTGAGCGCGCCACTGGCGAAACGTTTAACCGGCCGTTTGTGAACCTTACTGCAACGAGATAAGGACTTTAATTGAAGAAGAGGCTGACCGGTACGGCGTAGCGTCGTTGGTGCACACACTACGTATCTTAGGTAGTTATTGTTAGATTTGTTAGCCTGTCATTAGCATTGCATGATTTAGTTTATAGGAAAGAAGTAGGTGTAAGTTCCGAACCTGTAAGTGAGAGAGCGCAACACTCGCCAACAAACTGCATATACAGTTTGGCGAGGTAAAATGATATGCCTACTGTAATTTATACATTTTTTTTTAATTTTTTAATTTATTTAGAACACAAACAGTCACATAGAGGTATCCAAATTGACAGTACATGAAATGTACCTATACAAAAGAAAACAATAGACCTGGAGGTTCATCAATTCACATAGTGTTAACTACATTATTATATATTTTTTAAACAACACGTAAATGTTAACTTGGTAACTAAAGAAAAGTAAAAAACTATAATAATATATAGGAACAAACTAATCTCAGTCGACAATTAGGTATGATATCTAACTTTAACTAAAAGTTATATAAGTTAAAAAAAAAATTAGAACAGAAATGGATTAAGGGTCATTATCAGTTAAAAAATGCTCATCTATTTACGCCATTTTCTGTTTGAATTGACACGCATCTTGACATTTTCTCAATGTTACTACCTGGGCCAGAACTATTGCGGCCTTACGTCATAAACTTTAAATGTATTTTTTGGATTTTTCATTAAGAATTATCGTTTCAAGCACTCCAAATCGACCATTTTCAAGCCTAAAACTTGTTTTTCCCACTTAAATTCTACTGCACACAATAAAATAAAAAATGGCTGTTACTTTATGAAACTTCAATAAAATTATCGTGGCGTTTAATTACTTTATTAGTATTATAAATACTTTTGTCATAATTTGAAATAAAAACATTTTAAAACTTAAAACCTTTGACGATCGCTTTAGCCTAGTTGGTAGTGCCTGCCTTCGAAGCTGGAGGTCCCGGGTTCGAATCCCGGCCAGGGCATGTATTTGTGTGATGAACACGAATATTTGTTCCTGAGTCTTGGATGTTTTTTATGTATTTAAGTATCTATTTATATATATATAAGTACGTATATCGTCACTTGGTACCTATAGTACAAGCTTTGCTTAGTTTGGGACTAGGTTGATTCGTGTAAGATAGTCCAAAATATTTATTTAATTTATTTTATTTATTAAAAAAAAAGATCTTGTTTAGTTTTTGTTCTATATTTTAATCATTGATTACAAATAAAATGTAATTAAAAAATAATAATTTATTAACATTTTGATTATTTTATAACATGTTATTTTTTCTTTATGGCTCAATTATTATTTCTACTTTTTATGTAAAATATATAGAATAGAATAGAATAGAATACATTTATTTTGCAACAACAATATAATAAAATACATTACAAAAGGCTTAAATCTAAGAGATATACAGTGTTGTCACAAAAAAGGAGTCCACTCAGCATGTGTTGAGGCACAGAGTGCAACAACGCTGATTTTCAGTGGATCCCATAAACTAAAACTAAAGAGATCAGTCGTGACAAGATTGAAAACATAAAAAGAAAAATTTATACAATTGCATTGTGCCACATTAATGTTTTTACTAGCGGAAACCAATACAACAATAACAACTCAATGTAAACTTAAGCAGACACATATACAAGACGCCGACACAGATCAGCTAGGCTGGAAATTGTACTTTGAGTAGGTGGAGTTTCAAACTGTTTATCTGTATATCTGTCGTTGACGTCTGTGTCGCCACTTATCTTAGTTTTAAGTTAGGTCCCCACTGAAAATCAGTGCCTCGGCTTGCTGTGTCTCGCCGTGGCTTAATGCTGAGTGGGGATCCTTTTTAACGTCTTCTTTTTTTTTAAATTAATATATGTATGGCTGAATTGTGATGTTAAATAAACGTATTTTCTTTCTTTCTTTCTTTCTTTAATTTTGGAATCGTGTCCACATTATTGCGAGCAATGACGCAAATTTGTCCGATCTGGGTCATAATTAGTTGAAAAAAACAAAAGTCGTCCCTTCTGTGGGCTACTGCCCTTTACCCGTGTAGCTAACATGCACGTAAATGTGCATGTTAGCTATGTTTTTATTACAGGGATTTATAGAAACGGAGACACTGGTTATTTATTTATTTATTTATTTATTTAACACACAATGTAAGTTTACAGCACTGTTGCACCAAATCACTTACACGCTCGGATAACTATTTCATCATAGAATTAAAACAGGTACATGCACTTAATTCAATTTCAATAATAATAATAAACATTCAAAGAAATATATTACAATAATAATAATTTAAGCAATGTCAAAACTAATAAAAATTATAAGAAATTTCAAAATCATAATAATAATTTAAACAATGTCAAAACTAATAATAATTAAAAGAAATTTCAAAATCATTATACGGGTTACTGGCCCAATCCAAAATTAAGCTTTGTAGTTAACTTTTGGTATATCCACAGAAAAGACGCGAACCTAAATCCGTGTATGACCAATCTCTGTTTATTAAACATCGTAATCTACTTACTTGTGATCAAAATTCGGTTCCGCTCCAAAAACTTGTACCAAGTTAAGTTCACATTCATTCGGAGATTGCAACTTGTACTCCGTAAAGTTTAAATAAATCTGAAATAATCAATCAATCAAATCGTTTATTTGCTGGAATACAGTAAATACAAATAGGTCTTATACATTATAACACAGTTCCATGTATTCAGCCTGCACGCAGGCATGCAAACATTTGCGAGTGCTACGTACGTTATGATATAATATGTCAGTTATAGTATAATATGTCATAACATTGAAGAATCAGGTAAAGAATAAGCGATTACTAAAAACTATTACAAAAATGTCGTGAAACAGACACTTATTTCAAAAGCATATTATAAGATAAACGATTATATCATGGATAGGGATGTTTGGCAGTGACAGCGTCCCGCACAAGTAATCTAACACAAATATTTTGTCCTTAATATTTAAAAAAATATATATGTATGTTTATATTGTAGGATATTATTATTATTTTTCTTATATGTATTATTTTTTTCTTTTGCAGTCATATTTAATTATTTTTCTTTTGGCTATTATTTAGTGTATGGCGGTTCGTGAGTCACCGACGGTACTGGCTGAAAATCAGCGCTGTAGGTGTCTGACACCTCAGCATAATGCTGAGCCAGTGTCCGTTTCACTGCTGCGGGGACACACATGTTGTGGTTTGTTTTCTTCTGTTGTTTTTGTAATGTGTGTCTTCTGTGTCTGTGAATAAATTTTTCTTTCTTTCTTTCTTTTCTTTAAAAAAAACAGTTCTTACTCTAGTGCCCGGTGGGGTTTCGATCTTCCACTGTATGTCCAGGGTGCCACCTTCCGGGATCTTCTCTTTGCACTTTTTAGCGTACTCGTCTTCCGAACCGACAATGCCAAACTTCGTATCGGTTATAGTTATGATGCATTCCGTGGGTATTTTACCTGAGAAAATATTAATCACATTATTAATCTTCGTATGTCACAGTCTTTGGGTATTGAGGGTGAGGGCGTAAAGCGGGCGGTGAAGGAACGCTTCTTCTGTCGCCTGACAAAAGTGCTTAATAGTCTTTTGTCGGGCGGCAACAAGGTGCGAGCCTTCAACGCAGGGTGATGCCCTTGCTCACATACTCCTTTGGCATACTAAGATGGACTCAGACCGAGCTGGATGCCCTGGACCGAAGGGTGCGTGTACTGCTCACTGCGCACCGCATGCTACACCCACGCTCGTCTGTTATGAGACTGTATATCCCACGAAAGTGTGGAGGTCGCGGCTTTCTAAATGCCAAAGACCTCCACAACCGTGAGTTGTGCAGTCTCAGGGATTATTTCCTTAACAGCGAGTGTGGGATGCATCGGGACGTAGTAGCAGTAGACGCATCTTTCACACCGCTTTCCATGGCAAAGGAGAACTGGCGCAGACATAAAGTATGGAGCACCGAGGACCGCAAGGCGGAACGGAAGAGTAAGGAGCTACACGGGCGGTTCTACAGGGCCCTCACAGGGCCCGACGTAGACCTGCCTGCTTCGGTGAACTGGCTACGTTTCGGGGATCTCTTTGGGGAAACTGAAGGTTTTGTCTGTGCAATTGCGGACGAAGTTATCATGACAAACATCTACCGGAAATATATCCTGAAGGACGGTATGGTCGATATTTGTCGGGCATGCCGCCGTCCCGGAGAATCACTCAGGCATATCATTTCCGGTTGTGGTCATCTTTCTAACGGCGAGTACTTGCACAGACATAACTTAGTAGCCAGAATCATTCACCAGCAACTTGCTCTTCTATACGGTCTTGTGAACTTCGAAGAGCCGTACTATAAGTATACACCTGCGCCAGTTCTCGAAAATGGTCGTGCCACGCTCTATTGGGATCGATCTGTCATCACGGACAGGACTATTGTAGCCAATAAACCTGATATCGTGCTGACAGATCGATCGAAGCGCCAGACATCACCATCCCCCATGACGAAAACCTCGTGAAGGCCGAGAAGGACAAATTCAGCAAGTACCTAGACTTGGCACACGAGGTGACCGCCATGTGGGATGTTGATTCAACGATCATTGTCCCGACAGTCGTCTCTGCGAACGGTCTAATAGCGAAGAGTCTCGACCAACACCTCAAGAGACTCGCTAGATGGCTGGGTCAAGGGTCAAATACAGAAGGCGGTACTCCTGGACACGGCGCGGATAGTCAGGAGGTTCCTCTCTCTGTCGCCCTAACCACCGGTAGCTTAGGCCCCGCCTCGCTGCCGGCGGCACCCTAGGTTAGGTTTTTATAATGATTTTATGTTTTGTGTAATATTGTTTTATATTTTACTTTGTATATAATTACTATAAAATCTAATCTAAGTGCTAAAGCAAATAAAGATAATAATATTATTTATTGCACCACTAATACAGGAGTACATTTGTAGGTTCGGTAAAATTATTAATAATAATAATAAAATCTTTATTTCGGACTTTGTTTCCATATCGTGTTAGTACAGCTTACACCTACGTATTAGTATTAAATTAAATTAAATTAAATTAATAATAATGTGTGTTATAATGGTAACAACAGGCGGTCTTATCGCTATAAAGCGATCTCTTCCAGACAACCTGCGACATACTCACGGCTCATGGTGTTATGTTGGAAGTCGATGTTGATTCTGAACCCAGCGTACTCTATGCTGTCGTCCGACCTGAATTTCAGCCACATATACTTCCCAGCGGACGTGATTGTGGGCGGGAAAGTTTTGCCACATAACGTATACACCGGCTGAGCGTAGCCGAACTGGCCATCGCGAATCTAGAAACAGGAGGGCTAATAAGAAATCCGAACTTCGTATCGTGCCGTCCCTTTCACTCATATGTACACGAGAGGGGTCATCCACAAGTATGTCACACTAATTTTGTGATTTTTTGACCCCTCCCCCGTCCTTGCCACAGTTGGTCACATTTGTGAGACCCCCCCCCCCATAGTGTGACGTCACATATTCCGAAATTAACTACTAACCAACATCAACTCAAACATTTGAAAAAAATAACATAACAATAAATTATCGCCAACACACAATTTAAACCTTATGCGTATACAAATAGGGTTTTTCCAACTCTATTTGTATATGCACTTGTAAGTTTTTCGTTAATAGTCCATATTTGGCATTTTAACTCATTAGATGTTTTGGAGTTTGAAATGTGACGTCACAAAAGGTGGGACCCCTCCCTCCCCTTGTCACACAATGTCACACTTCTTCGACCCCCTCCCGCCCCCTTAACGTGTGACATACTTTATGGATGGCCCCAGAGCGAAAGGGACGGCACGATATAAAGTTCGTATTTCTAAGTTCGGAATACAGGGGCAGAGCAGGAAACAGTCGAGAACTATCTGATCAGTCGTCTACGTCAGAGCGGCAAAATACAGATTTAAAGTTACCTTTTAAAAATATTAATGAAATTATTGAATAGTACATTACTTACCAAGGGCGGTAAAACAAAGAATGTCTCAGATCGCAGGTATTTGACCGAGCCGAAGGCAAGGGCGATAATTATGCGATCTGAGGCTTTCTTAATTACCGCCCGAGGTAAGTACAAAATTTTATGTCACCCCCTGGCCAGGAAGTGGGATTTTCCGCGCGCGGAGCGTGCGCCACTTTATGGCCAGGTGTGACATAAATAAATAAAATAAATACTGTAAACTGGGGTGACTTAAAGAAAAAAACGGGGCTACTTTGACACATATAAAACACTTATATATTCATCACTAAGTATTTTTACTTTGTTTCAGTTTAGTAAACTAAATAGTTAGGAAGGTGGAAGGTGTAACTTGACTCAAGGTTAACTAAATAAAAAAGTATCACGGCATAAAAAATGAATTTTTAAAATCGCCCCTCAATTTAAAAGTAACCCCGGTTTATGGTACCTAATAAATGAATATTGCGGGACGATCTTACACAAATCGGCCGTCCACTGACACACACACTATAACCTCCTGAGGTCTGACCTTCAAAAATTAAAAAAATAAACTGCCGGTTTAGCCTAGTTGGTAGTGACCCTGCCTTCGAAGCTGGAGGTCCCGGGTTCGAATCCCGGTCAGGACATGTATTTATGTGATGAACACGAATATTTGTTCCTGAGTCTTGAATGTTTCCTATGTATTTAAGTATCTATTTATCTATATAAGTATGTATATCGTCACTTGGTACCCATAGTACAAGCTTTGCTTAGTTTGGGACTAGGTTGATTTGTGTAAGATTGTCCAAAATATTTATTATTATTATTTTTATTATTATTTAATCTCTACCTTAATAAATTTACGTATAGTTCAAAATCATTTGTATTTTATGTAGTATCTAAATGACACGAGGCCTCAGGAGGGTATGTCGGCAGTCAGACACTGCCGGTTCGCGCCAAAATGAGGTAAATTATGTAATGATATTTCGCATTAGCCTCCTGAGGCCCACCATACAAATAAAAATACAATCGAATTTGAACCTAACAGTTCCGATTACAAATTTGAATTTTATTTTATGTCAAATCAATCAAACCAAAACAAATGCAACTCTATCACTTCAAAATTTAACTTATTTTCCGTTGACCATATTTTGTCCTTTATATAGGACGCGGGGTCTTAGGAGGTTAGGTACCTACTAGGGATGCGCCGAATATTCGGTTACTATTCGGTATTCGGCATATTCGGCATGTTTTTGAATGTTCGGTATTCGGCCGAATTATTCGGTTCAGCTGCCGAATATTTACCGAACCATTTTGTGAGGGTTTTGTTACAAGTTACAATAGTGTATTATAGTTACTGCTTCGTGAAATTAATACTTGACCAATTATTAACAGTGATTTAACTTATTTTTTGTCAATATTTCGCTTTGATAATGAACAAAAATTTTACCATTCAATTAGTCTGTTTTATTTACATCAACAGATGAAGAAATTACGTTGAACTAATAATTCGGCCGAATATTCGGTTCGGCAACAGCTGGAATGTTCGTATTCGGTCAAACCCATATTCGGCGCATCTCTAGTACATACATATAAATATATACATATAAGGGAACATACCCAAGTATTTTCTCATACGACCCCTAAAAATGCATACTTCGAGAGTGCAAGCGTGGTATAGCGTAGCTATTCAATTGTAATTGTATTAAGTAAAAAATATATCAAGAAGAAACAGTACATTGCATACAATTCAATGTCTTTTTTAATTTTAATTTTATAATGCTATCTATATATGGACTTGTTCTGGAATAAATTATTTTCATTTCATTTCATTGCGCACCAAGGGCGGTTAAAAAAGGATTACAATCAAGTGCCTATAAATATAATTTTGTTAAGTTTATTGGCTTGAGTCTGCCATCCGTTTTTCCGCCCTTCACAATGATTTTGATCATATTTGCGGGGAAAGAAATAAAATCAAAATACAGGAAACACAATGAACTATTTATTAAATTAATTATTAAATGTCTTCAATAAAACGTTTCCAGAGTCGATCCACTCGGAAACGTTATGTATAACGGGGGCGGTGGTTTCTGAAGAAAGAGGGGTGATGGGGTTAAACCGTGGCGCGTGAGTCCGCTTCAATTAGAATGTTTCTCAAAAGTATTCTACCGGCTACGTGACAAGAAACCGACCCCCCCTCCCCCCGGTGACCAAGAGTGGTACTTTGACGACCCCCCTCCCCCCCTAAACGGGTCACGTAGTTTGGGTATGTTCCCTAAGTATAATGAATGTGTGTATGTAATTATATATAATGATATTTGTCTTTACGTTCTTATCGTGCACCGAACAAATGTTTTTTTAGCCCAGTGATTGACTGGTAGAGAATTTGTGCCTTTTTTAATGTGCATTAAAGTTTGAATAAATAAATTACCTCTAAATAGTCATATTCACATTTAGGCGGGCGATCCTCCATCTCGAATTTATCCACAAATGACAGTACTATCACATAATCATCGGGTGCTGAAAAAAAAAACTTATTCACTTCTCATGCTCGAAAAGTGTCATATTAGGTTTATCAAGCGGGGTTAAATGTACTACTTTAGCCCCTAGGGAAAATATGAATACATATATATGTATGAATACGTCAGTAATCTATTGCGCAGAACGAAATTGAACAAAAATGGGTATTTTAGGTAATCACCCAATAACTAGCACTAATTGGTTGGCGCCGTTGCCGGCACCCTCGTAAAGCCCAAACGATACCTTAATGAAAACGGTTCAGGCATCGAAAAAAATAACGTTATTGTTATATTCAGCTACCGAAAATTTTCTACCGAAAATCACGACCAACAGCGAACAGCGACTACGTCAGTAATCTATTGCGCAGAACGAAATTGAACACAAATGGGTATTCTAGGCATTCACCCAATAACTAGCACTAACTGGTTGGCGCCGTTGCTGGCACCCTCGTAAAGCCCAAACGGTACCTTAAAGAAAACGGTTTAGATATCGATATAAATAACGTTACTGTTATATTCAGTTACCGAAAAAATTCTTTTGCGGTATCGAAACCTAACCGAAACGAAACGGTATGACGTCATACCGTTTTAAAATGATACCTTTATTTTCCGGTTATGCAGTCCCTGCCCTATTTTGTTATGAAGGCCAGGGGCGTATTTACCCTAGGGCCATCCGGGCCATGGCCCGGGGCGCCAATCCGCCAGGGCGGCGTAACCGCCTAGTCGCCCCCGACCGGCAGCTGCAGCGTGTGTTTTTATTACAGAATCCTTAGAATTTAATTTCAAGGTTTATTTTAATTTTCAAACTTCATTGCATTTTTTGAAAAAAAAAACACTATAAAAGCCTCTGCGGTACCGGGGTTGTCAGCCTCGTATCTCTAGATGGCCTCGTTAATACTCGGCCATCTATAACTACTCGGCCGGCAATCCCCTATTTCGCGGCCTCTTCAGTAATGTACTATCATACAGTAAAAATGTAGACTTAAAAAAAATTACATTATTTTTCTTGGTTTATGGGGCGGCGAACATTATAGGCCCGGGGCGCCAAATTTAAAAAATACGCTTCTGATGAAGGCTGTCTTCTATATCACTCCACTCACCTTCTATAGTAGTTATACACATAGTATGATTAGAGTACGTGCTCTCTCCTGGCTTGGTTTGGTCCTCAGGATTCATCGGATTCGTCAACATCCGTAGTCCAGGTTTGTACATAAACGGCGTACACCGCTCATCCACATCAGCGTCCCGCTTCGATCTTACGTATTGTCTTGCATTATCTCTAGGTTTTTTATACAAATGTGCTAATCTAGGATTGGTCCCAGGCATGTCGAAGTCATACAACTCGTCAGGGTTTATGTTGCGCCCATGATCAGCTGGCTCGGTTGTGCCGGATATGGAACAAACTGTAACAAAGAAAAATCAAAATCAGTAGGTATTCATGGTTGCGTACGGCGTTTCAGAGGAATTTCCTCCCTCGGTCGCTGCGGTTGTGGAATGAACATGCCGAGGTTTGCCCGAGGGACTATTTTATTATTATTTATTTATTAAGAAATAATAATACAACACACACAAATACATAGACCCACAAACCCGTTTGCACAGTTTGACTGTGGGATCGATCAGTCTCATCTCTCTTCTAACAGTAAATTATTTTATGAGTTTAACAAGGCAACTTTATATATTATGATTCTACATCTAGGTACAATAGTTTATTTTACGAGTTTAATAAGGTAACTATGTAGCTTTTTACTAAGTTTAGCTTTATTGGCTTCCTGCCTGATATCAGAGGGCAGGCTGTTGAGTATGTAGGGAAGGCGTTTCTGAAGACACCTATCGCCGTAGTAATTAGTGACCCTCGGCACAACAAACTTGCCCGCTGACATCGACCTGGTTTAACAAACATCGTTTCGGTGTAATTGTAATTGTGCATACTCTCGATTGCCATGATTATTTAATACTAATAATATTATGCTAAAGAGCGCTTTAATAAAATGTAGTGGGTCCACTAGCGCCACTCGTAAATAATTGTAATTATTTAAATTTAACGATATATAACTAAAAAAGGGGGCCGCTACGTACTGTAGTTTGTATTTAAGTACTTTTTGAATCCATCAAACTAGTTTTTACGTTGCTAGATTGGTCTCTCTATGAGCTCAAAAATAAAACGGCCGTTTTAACTTTGGACGCATAGATTGACGAATCCAGCAACGTAATAACTAGTTTGATCGATTCAAAACGTACTTAAATACAGAATACAGTACGTAGCGGCCTCCTTTTTTAGATATCTATCGTTAAATTTAAACAATCACAATTATTTACGAGTGGCGCTAGTGGACCTGTTACATTTTATTAAAGCGCTCTTAAGCAAGGCGGTTTTCTTGCCCACATCTGCTATTTTTGTTAAGGGGCGCAGCGTATTCCGGACTCTATCAGTGCTCTTGATACTTAAGATGCTGTGTTCTATTGCATGCTGGCAAATTCTGCACACCCTGGTTATCCTAGTACAGAATAAAATGAATATATATATATATAATACTATGTAAACAAAGTTTTATTTTATTACTTATGTGTTCTAATATGAAACCAAATCACAAGCACTAACAATTAAAACGTACCTGTAAACAAAAAAACGACATTTAAAGTTAATTCTTCCTTTTGTCAATTCCTTCTTGAAGATTTATAATTACGAATTAAGTTTATTTTACAACCGCTTTTCTAACCTCTCAATTCACTAGCGTTTTGACACTTGACGTTTTTAATCTAAGCCCTGCTTTGCCGACATTACCGCGAACTGCTTTTCCGATCGAGCAGAGTGTGGTTATATTAAAAAATAACTAAATTTTCCTTTATTTTTTTACATATACATACAACCATACATATATAATTATACTTCATATTAATAACGTATTTGTATCATCTGACACAAGTCGCACAGTACGCCGCCCCGCACACCCCGCTGGCTCCACAGAAAACCAGCGCCGTTGGTCACGCTAGCCGCGCCAACTGCATTGCTGAGTGGAGGCCGTTTCAGGTTCACATCCTGATGGCACTTGTTTTGTATTATTATTCTCTTTATTTATTTCTGGTCTTAGGTTAGGTTTTACAATATTTTTATAAAAAGTAAAATATAATAATACACTTACAAAACACAAAAATATTATAAAATCCTAACCTAGTGTGCCGCCGGCAGCGAGGTGGGGCCTAAGCTACCGGTGGTTAGGGCGACAGAGAGAGGAACCTCCTGACTATCCGCGCCGTGTCCAGGAGTACCGCCTGCTGTATCTGACCCTTGACCCAGCCATCTAGCGAGAGTCTCTTGAGGTGTTGGTCGAGACTCTTCGCTATTAGACCGTTCGCAGAGACGACTATCGTATTATTATTATTATTATGTCACTTTCAATGTCTACCCACTTTCTCGATGTAATTTTTATTTGTTTTCATTTTCTTTTTCACTTATGATGTGTTACCTGAATAAATGTTATTCTATTCTGTTATTCTACAGTACAAACTCACAGCAAGTAGAGGTAAATAACTGTCGGTCTTATCTCTAAAGAGCGGATTCTTCCAGACAACCTTTGGGTAGCCATACTAATAGGCTCTAAATATGACGACTCCAAAAGAAACAAGGCTAAAAATATATCAATTGGTGATCATCCTATTCAAATACACCAAAAAATAACGAAGCTACAACCGTTAATGTTGCTGGTTAGAGAGAGCGCGACAGATGCGGAAAAGAAACAGAGATGAGAGATGTGGATGATGCCCCCTCTTAAAACGCTGATGACTTACAATTATGTAATTATTTTGAGTCACTTTTTTGGTCATTTGATTAAGAATTCAAGATTGACTATGATGCTCCTGGACAAATGTTATTACTCTGTAAATGAATACCTGTCTGACACCTCTATGTGAAAACTAAGCTTTTGACATTATAGTTTCCCTTAACATTTAGTTATTAATTATCTCCATTTATAATAAGCATAGTCAGTGACATTCATAAGTAGCATTAAGTTTTTGCCATAAAATCTATTGATAACGACATTATAGCTAACATTAAAATCCAGTTTGTATCTTATAATAATCTATAATATTACGCTGTGTTATATATATTTTTTTTTCTCTTTTTAGTTATAAGTTACTGCTGTGCCCTACCAGGGTCATGTTTTAGCACATAATTGTAATTTAAGACCTATTGTAAAACTACATGGAAAAGCAATAAATAAATAAATAAATAAATTTTCTTCCATCCCTATTAACTTTGGAACTTTCTCTTCTGTTCAGATTTGTGTTCTAAAACAGAATACTTTTGAAATCGACTTTAATAGCCATTTAAAACTGTAATATTTTAAGCCGCTATTTACATACCTAATTACTTCTTTTATGATCCACCCTTTCAAATTCTAAACGAATATCTCGGGAAAACTTTACAAAAGCTTTCTTAGAGTCCTTGTATTAGACTCGAAGCTTTTTAATAATTAATTTAAATCATTATCCGTTTAAGGACTTATCTCCTCTCCGAATCAGTTTAGACACAAATGCTTTCGAGTGTTCTTCTCAACGGGTCGTATTCTCAATTGATTCTCAGGATTTTCGGAGCAAGTGTGATCGTCATGTGCCGACCAGGCACATAATTCTAAATTGATAAGATAACCTTATTTTATTTTATTTTATTTTATTTCGAAAGGTACATAAAACAGACAGTAATCGAAACGTACAGTGAAATAATTTATATAAGAAGACACACATGACTAGATTACAGTCCAAAAATATATGTACACATCATGGCTATGAGTTATAATTTAGAGAGAAAATAAAAAAGTAGTTTGAATTACAGAGAAAGTGAATAGCAAAAGGCGAACAAACAGTTATTCAATCATTTTAAATTATTTGTAACTAAAAATACAGATTTTTTGAATTGAGGGATATTGGAAACATAAACATCAAGGCCCTTACAGACGCGAACCAAGTCATCAAACTCCCGACACATGCGAACAATTGGATTATAATATGAAGTATTATTACGTGCGTAAGATAAGTTAGTGATTAAGAGCGTGCGAGATGTATGGATGATTATGTATGTTTGTGCTAGTATATAAGGAAGCAGTATCATCAATAAAGAGAGATTCACAGTTGCACAGATTACTTCTGCGTGTCACTGAGTGTGGACTTCCATAAACCCCTCTGGGGTGTAGTCCACACTCCCTCAACCAGCTTCCCCTAAAGGCCTAAAGTCAGATCGATTTGTTGACGTTTCTATGAAACCGAAGAGCTGGCGACTTCCTCGCACAACGTATCAGCATTACGATACAGCGAGGAAATGCCGCCAGCATCTTCGGTACAATGCCCCAAGGGCCTGTTTTAGATTTAAGTTAGGTGTAATATTATTTAAGTTATTGTTATTTAACTATTATTACCGCCGGTAAATTTGTTATTGAAATAAACATGTTCAATTCTTCTATTATTGGGAATTTTCAAAATGGCGGCTCTATGAGGGTTGAAAACGTAAACAATATTCCTCAATTTTTTTTATATAAACGCCTTAAGGGAGGTGTACAGCGACATCTACCAGAAGACTCATGCTTCATTAACGGCACTAACGTCTCAAATCATATTGAGAATCGTCAGTTACGATGCGCCATCCCATACCCAAATTTAGAATGAAGGAAAAATTGAAAAATTTAGGCACCAAGCAGGATTCGAACCTGCGACCTCCCGGTACTCGCGACCAGTCGCTCTAGCCAACTGAGCTATAGGTGCAAGGTGGATATAGGTAAAAAAAAATAGTTTACGTTAGCAGCGGTACTGCTTAATACGAAGGAACGGTTGATGAATTTGGAACTGGGTAGCGATTGCACCTATAGCTCAGTTGGCTAGAGCGACTGGCCGCGAGTGCCGGGTGGTCGCAGGTTCGAATCCTGCTCGGTGCCTAAATTTTTCAATTTTCCTTCATTTAAAAAAAATATTCCTCAATATACTCACACCTCAGATTCAGTTGAAAGCACTCAACCAACCTCACTGATCACCTACGTGACTGTCTTACAACGGATTAGCTCTATACTTGCAACTTATACGGCTTGTATTTGAATTCCATATATATTGTGATACAAGAATAAAGCCATACGATATAATAATAATAATTGAACTTAATGATTGAATAAATATTAATGAAATATATGTAAACAAATTATAACAAACAAAAAGTATCCACCACAGGTTTCGTCAATTTATGCTACAAAGAATCATCCACAACACGTTTCGTCACCTGCTACATACTCCATTAACAATGGCTTGTCCGATAAGTACCCGGCTCAAACGTCCCAAATATACTCGCCGCGTTCCCGCGCTGGATTGCTAAAGAGATACGTTGAACCAGGTACGCACCGGATCTAGGATCGCAACCCCTATCTTGCAAACGTCTTCCCAAGGCTCGTATACATTGCTTTGCCTCTGAACACCAAGGTCCCGCCGTTACGCCGTTACGCCTCTTATTGGAAAATCCATTATACTCGGTTAAAGAGTATATGGATCTTAGCTTACTGGCATGTAAATAATTATAACTCAATTTGAATTCAACTGATTTGTATTTTGTAATGGACATTATTATTATTTATCTGACTGACGATTCCGAATGGAAGATGCATTTATTTTTCTGTTAACTTTTTATCGTGTTTTGTATTACTCTAGTTGACATTATGTTATTTTTATTTTTCCTGTTATGACGATCATTATAACAATTCTTGTAATTTTGACATGTGTGCAAATTTATAATGTAATTCCTTATCATGAAATAAATTATCTAAATCTAAATCTAAATCTTTCAACAGCAAGAGGTACGAAGAGGTTTATGTGAATTTAGGTAACTTCTCTTATACTCGTACTTCTGAAGGAATGCCGACCCTGTAACATTGTACCTTCACAAGATTACTTTAATTAGGAAGTTATATTACATCTAAAATACGTTCAAAAAGTTGTTTACGGTAAAACTTTAATGAAGGAGCTTCGGAAGCTTTAGGGTACCGTATAAAATGGGCCTATAATTATCCTTTGGACGTGAAGGATTAAGTTACTAAATAGCTTTGCCCTTCGACTCCTCATCGCAAAATAGAGAATAATTATGCATGCGGATGAATAATAATAAGAGATCACTATATAAATAGTAAACTATCAAATTAGGAGAAAAAAATAGTAAATTAATAAATATGCTCAAAATCTCAAAACGATATGACACTTGAAAGTTTCTAAAAATGACATTTTATTATTCAAGCGTCATATTGTTTTAAGATTTTGAGCATACAGGGAAAAAGTAGAAGAATAATATTTTTGAAGCAACAAATTTTTATCCCTTGTAAGGAGGTCGTCCTTACAAGGGATAAAAATTTATTGTGTACAATGCCCCAAGGGTCTGTTTTAGATTTAAGTTAGGTGTAATATTATTTAATTTATTGTTATTTAACTATTATTATCGCCTGTAAATTTGTTATTGAAATAAACATGTTCAATTCTTCTATTTTTGGGAATTTTCAAAATGGCGGCTCTATGAGGGTTGAAAACGTAAACAATATTCCTCAATTTTTTTTATACATATAAACGCCTTAAGGGAGGAATACAGCGACATCTACCAGAAGACTCATGCTTCATTAACGTCACTAACGTCTCAAATCATATTGAGAATCGTCAGTTACGATGCGCCATCCCATACCCAAATTTAGAATGAAGGAAAAATAAGTAAGTAAGTAAGTAAGTTTCTAAAAATGCTATTTTTTTATTCAAGCGTCATATCGTTTTAAGATTTTGAGCATACAGGGAAAAAGTAGAAGAATAATTTTTTGATGCAACAAATTTTTATCCCTTTTAAGGACGACCTGCCCCATAGAAAAAAAAATTGTAGTAAAAAAAAAATCTACTTTTTCTTAATCAAAATACGATACCGGACATGCCCTTATACGGATCCTCACTAGTTTTGTTACACCCTGTATTTATTATTTACTATTTTTCAAACTCAACTTTCACTTCAGTGTCAAAGTTTCTAAAAATAACTTTTTTTTGACTTGTAAATGACCATCAAGATCTGAGTTTGACGACCGGTTTAGCCTAGTGGGTAGCGCACCTGCCTGTGAAGCTGACGGTCCTGGGTTCGAATCCCGGTCAGGGCAAATATTTGTGTGATGAGCATGAATATTTGTTTCTGAGTCTTGGATGTTTTCTATGTATTTAAGTATTTATATCTATTAAATATATCGTCGTCTAGTACCCATAACACAAGCCTTCTTGAGCTTACTGTGGGGCTAGTTCGATTTGTGTAAGATCGCCTCTAATATTTATTTATATATTTATTTATTTAATGTATCAAAATCGATACTTCAAAAGTCAATGTCAATGAACCCTGAATAGCTAAAGTTTTTTTTACCGGTTTTTTACCAGCAAGTGCCCGCGCGTTAGTGCCGAATAAGCAATGCATAAATTAGTGCGGCCCCAGGCGGCCCCGCGGGAGCCGGCCCAGAGTTCACTAGGGATGGGCTAAGATACCGGTTTTTTGTTAAAAATATTTATTCTGCCCGTAATGTAGTTACGACATGGCGTCGATCAATGTCAGCCGTCAATACTATGGGATTGTCAATAAATATTGATGTTGCGGTCATCATTCAAGTGAATGTCAATATCGTTTACGTGATTGGAGGGCATTGAAGGAATTTTGATTGTTCAATGGTACATACCAGGGATCGTTACCGGTATTCTTACTACCTAACTAAGGTGTAACCGGTTATAATTGCATTTCGCTATTTCTATCGCTAAAGCTCTGATTAGAGGTATAATCAAAACCGGTATTAAAATATATTAGCGGTTTCGCCAATTGACAACGATACCTCTATTTGACACTTTACCCATAAAATCTATTACCGGTAATAGCTGTCAGTGCCAATATACTCGATTATTTGTTTCTGAAAACTGGCGTATTGTAAAAAGTATGTATTTACACCTATTGGTTGCGTTTTAGTAATAATATTTAATTGACATCTTACCTTTCAAGTGCAATGAAAAGCGGTATTGAATACAAGTATTTAATATCGTAAATAGTCTATAAATAGAGGTATATGTAAAAGCGGAATGACAACAATACCTCTAATTAGAATTTTTTTTTTTACTAGCCTATATAGTGTCCCACTGCTGGGCAAAGGCCTCCCCTCTTTTTGGCCACTCGTCTCGGTCGTGTGCCTGTTCCCGCCAATCCGTACAAAATGTATCAAGGTCGTCCCGCCATCTTCTTTTCGGTCTGCCTCTGCTTCGGGAGCCATCTTGTGGGATCCATTCAGTGGCCCAGCCCAGTCCCACTTCAGCTTTGCGGCTAATTAGAATATAGGTATTATTTTATTAGCGGTAATAGTTACCGGTTTTACAATCCCTGCCCGTAAATACACACCACTGCTGAGTTTGATCATCTTCTTTATTGGTCTTTCTTATCCGCCCTCAGCGGCCGTAGGTCCCTGGTGCCTTCTGGAGCCCTATCTCAGGCGGGCCTCCTTGCACGGGGCCCGCCGCCAGTTAAGCGGTCGGCCCCCTCTATCTCGCCTCTGCTTATGCAGGTAATTCAGATGCTCACATCATTTTGACAATAGATAGACGACATCTGTCGAATATTAGAATTACGATTTGAAACGGGATATTTACCATGTATGTATTTTTGAGTTCCCGATATTTCGGCACTGTTGCAAGCGCCATTATCAAGGATTAACTGACGTGCTGCGAGTTTTAGTTGTGGTCTACCCACACACCATAGCGATCTACCCTCTTCCTGGTTCGCTTTTTTCGCACAGTGTCACCGTCACTACTACCGTCCGCCTTGTCACTTGAAACTCGATTACGGTCACGACACACCACACTCACAGTATCAATACGCTTTCCGGAAACAGTCTCTTTTCGATTTGAGAACTTTCGGATCACTGGACGCCAGACACTTACACATGATTATGATATACATGGTAAATATCCCGTTTCAAATCGTAATTCTAATGTAAATGACCATGCAAGTTTGAAATCTTATATCTATCGAATAAGCAAGTAAAAAGTGCAAAAGATTGGCACGATACAGAGGAGAGAGCCTTTTTTTAACCTGACTGTGGCTTTATAGGCCGGGTGCAATAAAGCGATAGAACCTCCGACACGACCACGCGTGGGCGGTTTAAAACACTGGAATAATCTAAGGCTCGGTTCTATAAAGATCCGTTAGACCTTATTTTGGTTTGTTACGTCAAAATATGTACTGAGTTACTGAAATTTGATCTGGCATTTGGTCTAACGTATCTTTATGAAACCCGGCCTAAGAGTTTGCGCTCCAGTGAGATTGATTGGAACACTTTCGACCGATTCTGAGATGTAAGTGGAATCGAGCTATAGGAAGTTTTGTAGCTGGTTCAGTAAACCTAGCCTAGCTGAGAAGAATTCGACAAGAAATTCAACTAGGCCGCACTGACTCTATCCGGTATAAATACGGGTACCGGGAAGAATAGAGACTATGTGTGTCTGTGATGTCACGAACGTGCGGTGGACGTCCCCGCCCGCGGTTATAACTGAACGAACATTTAAACATACAGACATACATACAATCCTCGGCTTTTTCCGAAAGATCCTCATACAATGAAATTGTGGCTCTCCAACGACTTGTGATTTGGTTGAATACTATATATATTTATTTATGTATATTAATTTAAATACGTATATATTTATAATATCTATTTATTATATGTTATAGTTGTTATATATTTATTTACTTCTGGTTTTAGCTATAAGTTTCCTTATTGAAAAGTTTTAGCACACTGTGTAAGTTTGTCTATCTCATTCTCCCACTCTACACTCAATCCCTCAAAGGTTAGCTGGAAGAGATCCCTCATAGGGATAAGTTCGCCTTTGTACTCTAATCTTATGTGACATGTATATTGTTTTAACCTGTTATTGTGTACAATAAAGTGCTTACATACATACATACATACAATGACAAAAATAACCTTCGACAGAAAATCCTTTCCAAAGTCAATATTGGGAAACAATTTCAAAACCTGAAGCGAAATTTATTCCTTTCTAAAATCCGATTTCTATCTGAATTCATCCGCCATTCTGGATTTTCTGTCACGGCAAAATGGACCGGATTTTCCCGTTAAGGTAACGTCACTAGTTGTCAGTCGCTCAATGGGAAACGGGAGCAGTGTGAGACAAGTAATTCGCATTCCGATTTCAAGGAAATTTTCAGGTACAGATGTAAAAGAAAAGAAAAGAAAGAAAGAAAAAACATTTATTCGTGGCACAGACACAGTACAAATTAACATAACACCAAAATACAGAAAATAGCCACGAAATGGCCCCAAATCAGCATAGTGCTAGCCATTGGCTAGCGCTGGTCTTCCTTTGGGACCACGAGAAGCCACGAAAGACAAAAAACACTAAAGTCACAAACAACATAAATAACCCATGTAGTTAATAATGTTTTTGCTGCCGCTGGCGCTAGTTGTCTTTGGAGGCGATAATGTATGACGTTCACGGATACGAGATATTTAGTTTTATTTTTATTTTATTTTTTATTAAACATAGCCGTGTTAAAATTCATGTGCGAATTTTTCTTTTTAGTTATTTGTAATATGTCTCTACAGTTCGTTTTTGTTTATGTGTTACCCTCCGTGAATTTCACCGGTTGGCTCCGAAGGAAGACCAGCGTCGACCAGTTAGGTTGGCACCATGCTGAGTCGGGACCATTTCGTGGCATTATTGATTGTTTTCTTTTTGTTTTACACCTTTATTACTGTTTTTACTCGTTTTTCAACTTTAATCCTTTGTATGTGTATTACTCCTGTGCCACGAATAAATGCTTTTTCTTTCTTTCTATCTTTCTTTCTTTTTCCACTGGGAAAACTCGGAATACGATTAGAAATTAATCCATCCCTACACATTAGGAGTGGGCCGAATATTCGGTTATTATTAGGTATTCTGCATATTCGGCATGCTTTTGAATGTTCGGTTTTCGGCCGAATTATTCGGTTCAGCTGCCGAATATTTACCGAACAATTTTGAGAGGGTTTTGTTATAAGTTACAAGAGTGTATTATAGTTACTGCTTCGTACTTGACCCATTATTAAGAGTTATTTAACTTATTTTTTGTCAATATTTCACTTTGATAATGAACAAAAATGTTACCATTCAATTAGTCTGTTTTACAACAATAAGAAAGAAAGAAAGAAATATTTATTTGGTGTTAAATCATTACACAATACATAAAAATGAAAAAAGGTGAAATAAGCACTAAATTAAACACCAAAAAGGATACCACTCAGCATATGCCAATAGGAATATATGCTAAGGCGCTGGTTTTCAGGGCACCCTAAGAGAGACACAAAGATAAACTTAACTAATATTTAACACATCTGAACTAAACTACCCAGCTTAACTTAATGATGGAGAAGAAGGAGAGATCGCTGGTCAATGATTTCAAATATTTGGAAATTAGCTACAGATTTGGTTAAACTAAAATATGTAGATGATACAACATTGTCATATATGGTACTTAGTATATATGGAGTGTCCGCTTATACATTAGCAATTTGTGACTTGATTAGATATGCTTTAATATTAATATAGATGAAGGAATTACCTACGTTGAAACGAATAATTCGGCCTAATATTCGGTTTGGCAACAGCTGGACCTAATATTCGGCCTAATGTTCGTATTCTGTCAAACCCATACTCGGCGCATCTCTAATAGACATTTTCAAATGCAGCTTACCCACGTTTAAAAACACCATCAGTGCCTTTACCATGAGTTTGCATGACCGTATTCACTAGCGACTGCCTAAACGATTTAGTATGCCGATTCTTTGTTGTATTGCGTAACCGCCAGAGGCGCTGTTCTTTTGCCCGTACAAATTTTTATGCAGTCGCTAGCGAGTAATGAAATGAAATGAAATGAAATCATTTATTCTTCAATTTAGGCATGTTACATGCACTTATGAATGTCAAAAATCTGCCACCGGTTCATAAAGTAAACCTCTGCCTCGAGAAAAACCGGCGTAAGAAACTCGATGAGGTGTCATTTTTTCAAAACAATATATCATGTGTAACAATATATCACTACAGAATTCAAATGCTACAATATAAACATACATACATATTTTTTAATATTAAGGACAAAATATTTCTGTGTTAGATTACTTGTGCGGGACGCTATCACTGCCAAACATCCCTATTCATGATGTAATCGTTTATCTTATAATATGGTTTTGAAATAAGTGTCTGTTTCACGACAGACTTAAATTTAGAATCCGTAAGTTCAGTAATGTGTCTTGGAATTTAATTGTAGAATTTTATACAGGTACGGTAATGTTAACTCACGGTAAAGGCACTGAAGAGTTTATGCGTAAACTGCGCTCACATTCACACTTATTTATTTATTTATTTATTGTTATAAAATCCACAGCACAACTTACAGCATTTTTAGAAAAGGTTACATCTTACTTTTTCATTGGCCAATTACGGATTTACATTTTGTTTGCTAAACAATTACAAAGAAAACCAATCATTACGGTCAGACGTATTCCGACTTGAAAAACAGAAACTAAAGTTAGTGAAGTTAAAGTTAGAGTTACACTTATACCTTTACCTAAATTGCTTTTTGTTTCTTGTGTTTGTGTTTGTTTGGTTTGGCTTAGTTTAATTGTTTATACCTAGTTAACAGATTTCATTTAATTACCAGACTTAGGGTCGGTTGCACGAACTTACGATCACAGGTCCGTCATCGTAAAATATGGCGCCGGCAGCTGTCATCTGATAGAAACTCGACAAAACTTCCATACAATCAGAAATCAAAAAAATCAAAATCAAACATTTATTCTGCAAATAGGCCACAAGAGCACTTTTACATGTCAAAATATTAATTTACAGTTCAAGAAGGAATAATAATTTCGAGTTTACAATTATAACAAAATTAATGTCATACAGTGAAGATGTTGCAAAGTTATCTATTACAAATATTACAACATCAGTAAAGTTAGAGATGTATACGGTCTCAAGATTAAACAAGGAGTATAATGAAATTAATATAATATTCCAGAGATGTACATGGTCTCTGAGCGTCAAAATTAAAATTAATTTAATATTGTTAGAGATGTATATGGTCTCTAAGTCACTGATAATAAAAACGAATCCACAACAGGATGATGTCTCTCGTCGATTTTAACGAACACCGCTTACGATTACGAACTGTTCGGTGACAACCCATCCTTCAGCAATAGTTGCTTTGTGGTTAGTTTAGTAACGTTTATCATTAACCTGTCGTTTTCCGGTCCCTGGGATTCCAGGGCTCATTAAAAAAGAATAAAGAATGCTATTGCTAATTTTTTTGCCGGGAGTTGGCTTAAATAGTTATAGGTATAGTTTCCAATTAGCCACTGTGTAAAATAAATAATAAATAAATAAATATTTTTGGATAATCTTACACAAATCAATCTAGTCCCAAACTAAGCAAAGCTTGTACTGTGAGTACCAAGTGACGATATACAAACTTATATAGATAAATAGATACTTAAATACATAGAAAACATCCAAGACTCAGGAACAAATATTCGTGTTCATCACACAAATACATTCCCTGACCGGGATTCGAACAGGGGACCTCCAGCTTCGAAGGCAGGGTCACTACCAACTAGGCTAAAGCGGTCGTCAAAAAAATCAATCTTATTTTATTTTATTTTTAGCCTATATAGTGTCCCACTGCTGGGCAAAGGCGTATGCCAGTTCCCGCCAATCCGTACAAAATGTATCAAGGTCGTCCCGCCATCTCCTTTTCGGTCTGCCTTATTTTCTTTAAATAATGTTTTCTTTACTGACATCTCCCCTCTCTAGCGTTTATGTATAATCCACGTATAATCTAAATTCGTTTTGTAACTCATGTGCACACGTGTTCAGAGTTAGGGTGGGTTGCACCAAACCGTCTGTCATCGTATACGGTATTCATTAAAATCTAATTGTATGGAAAGTTTGACAAGTTTCTACGGGATGACAGCTGCCGGCGCCATATTTGAAAAATATTATAAGGTTTCTAAAAGCATTTATTGATTAAAGAATAGGTTGGCGTGATAAGCTTTGAAGTGATAATTTTGCTATGGTCAAGTGTCCCCCCCCGCCTGCCAGCTAAACTAGGCATGTGAAAAAAATCATGGTAGTAGTATATACGATGAATTTAAAAGGAAAACTATCACAGCTAAGTAGACGTTACCGTAAAGGGCAAAAATATGTATACAACACAACATCTCAAAAAAGTACATCATCAGTACTAAGATCAGTAAAAACCCTTCTACGGGTCCGTAATTCCGGTGACGTGATGGACGGGCAACTACGGAACCCTACACTGTGCGTGGTCCGACACGCACTTGGCCGGTTTTTCCGACACGCACACGGCACAAGCATGTGAAAAAAATCATGGTAGTAGTTTATACGATGAATTTAAAACGAAAACTATCACAGCTAAGTAGACATTAGACACATAGATGTAAGATAACAGTGTGGAGGTAATCCCCCTTTGGGCCCCTCTAAACAAAGCGAGAAAAATCCCACTGAGCTCTACCTCTCTCAAATTTTAATATTAAATGTATCCCAAACTCGCCATAATGATAACCCTGATCTAAAACCAATCATGGCGTTCAAAATGCATTCACTATTGCATTAATGTCTAACCTGCTTTTAATAAAACTAGGTTGGCGGCATCCGCAAAGCTGCGCAGTAACCAATTTAAATCTGACCTCTAGTTATGTATAACTGTTGTGTGTTTGCGGGTCAAGATATAGCAGAGATTCTCAGATGTTTGTGAGTATAGGTCTGGCGGCGAGCCAGCGCGGCAGCTGTCTAATGTTCTTAAAACAATATACCTTGAACCGTTTTGCTCTATGGGTTAAGGTATTTGTTTAGTCTGAATATTTTGTGAAATAAAAGCTATAGGTATTAGGGCCATTATACTTTTTCATGTACATAATTTTCAGACACTTTTTTTATTCGGGGCACAGATACAGTACAAATAAACATAACACCAAAATACAGAAAATAGCCACGAAATAGCCCCAAATCAGCATAGTGCTAGCCATTGGCTAGCGCTGGTCTTCCTTTGGGACCACGTGAAGCCACGAAGGACAAAAACACAAAAAGAGGTAGTTTGAGATCCAGGAAAGGACATAGGATATTATCCCGGAAATCATCCCCTAAGGGGGTGGAAGTTAGTGGGTCATTGTCAGATTTAGGTTCATGTCTTTTCGGTGGATATATCAAAAGTTAAGGGCTACAAAGCTCAATTTTGGATTGGTCTAGTAATCCACATAAAGGGTGTCTCCGTAACTATAAATACATGTAATAAAAATATAACTTATATGTTCATGAGCCGTTAACTATTGACCACCGAGTGGACAACTTTCTTTTTACAACTGACAATGACCCTAGTGTGGAAGACAGGAAGGTAAGCGACTGAAATAAAAGAGTAGCAATCAAATTCCAATGCGATCAACTAGCTCTACGCGGACGAAATCGCGGGAAACAACTAGTTTGCTGTAAACGAGGTCTTATGAACGTGCGAAACCAGAAACCACCCTCTAGCTTATTACACCAGCTTGCTTTTAAAGCTAAACGACTCACTCGAGGCGCCGCCATCTTGTCCAAAAAGTCCTACATCCATTTAATTATGTAGCAACTTGTTACTCTTTGGCTTCGAAGGCTAACCTCAAACGTCGCTGCCTAAAGCATTGCTTCACTAATTAGACGGAAATTCTGGCTAATTTAACAGTGACTATGAGTGTTTAGCCGCGTACAGGTAAAGTACTCTGATTTTTGCGTTTATGTCATTGGATATTCTACTTTAATACTAATGTAATAGGGTTTTATTTCATACACACTGTCTGAATATAGCATGTTTTTTTTAACGTGATGCGGCTGTATAGGCCGGGAACTACTGACACTGGCACTTGCACCCTTAAAATATCTAGGGAGAAATGTTAACCCTTGGTTAACAATCTACTATGTATTTTTTTAACCTGACTGTGGCTTTATAGGCCGCGGGCCCAATAAAGCGATAGGAGTGCGCGGTTCGAGAGTAGCCTGAGGAAAATCCAGAGGAAAACCTCCGGCACGATCACACGTGTGGTTTGGAACACAATACTCTAAGAGTTTGCGCTCCAGTGAGATTGGTTGAGCGGTTTCAACCGAATCTGAGGTGTGAGTGGAATCGAGCTACTGGGAGCTTTGTCGCTGGTTCAGAAAACCTAGCCTAGCTGAGAAGAGTCCAGCAAGAAACACAACTAGGCCCAACCCGGGTCGGACTGACTCTACCCGGTGTGCGGCGGTACCGGGACGAATAGGGACTATATGTGTCAGTGTTGTCGCGATCCCGCGGTGGAGGTTCCCGCCGCTATTTAAGTGTCAACTTTCATGAACTAGTGTACTTAGGGTGGGTTGCACCAAACCGTCTGTAATGGTAAGCGGTGTTCGTTAAAATCTGATTGTATGGAAAGTTTGATAAGATTCTATGGGATAACAGCTGCCGGCGCCATATTTGACGATGACCGGCCTGTGATCGTATATTGGTGCAACCGACCCTTAGCCGAATGATACATTTAGTACACGTAAACCTGTTTCATTAAAATTCCTGTAGGCCTCATTATTTTATTATGAACGAGCATTTTTAATATTCTTCAGAGACTGAAAAAGAAAATTTAGCGCAAAACTTTCAAGCAAATCAGGCGTGAGGTAAAATATGATGGAGCAGTAGTTTTCATCTCATTATTAATTTAAAAAGTTTGCTTGAAAAGTTCATGAAGATATATGACTGTGCTGGCGTCCAGTATAACTTAGACTACCGATTTTTTTTTGAACCTGACCCTGGTTTTATTGGTCGGGCCCAATAAAGCGATAGGAGTGTGCGGTTGGAGAGTAGCCTGGGGAAAATATGGGAAACCTCCGACACGACCACGCGTGTGGTTTCGAACACTGGAATACTCTAAGAGTTTGCGCTCCAGTGTGGTTGGTTGAGTAACGCGACGAGTTGGAGTGTGTAACCCGACATTGAATAATAGTGACGGAAATGAGGGTGGATTTTCGCCTCCCGCACCACCGCCGCTAACATCGAGTAACCGATCGAGCAGCGCGAGCGCACAGTGCTAGACGCGCGGCCGTCGCGGCTGTTTCTCATGATTAAGGGCTACATATTGGTCAAACATTTCCAGCGATACTCGATATTAAAGACGTGACCCGTTTACATACATATTTAAATATTCAAAAAAAATTCATAATTCAAAATTATTTGTTCTTTTATCAAATAACGTTAACAAGGTTGTCGAGTCCTCCTTTTAAGTAAAAACTTGTGTTAGAAGGAATTCGCTCTCTCATACAAGGTGTTGAATAAGTTAAGAATATAAATAAAATAAATTTAAATTAATCTTAAATCTATACTCAAGAGCAAAGGAAAATGAGACACTACCAATCTGGATTACAAAACAATTTGTTCAGATCTCCCAGCTCTTAAGTTTGGTTACAAAGATAAAGTTGGAACAATTTTATTACATAGTAGATATCTCTAAAACAGTAGGTCTGTATATTAAGCTCTAGTGAGCAAATATGTCTGAAACTCACGGTAGTTTTATATTTAAAACAATTGGCATATGTACAAAGATCAGCTTATCCGTGCTCCTGCTTTTTGCCCAAGCTGAAACGGAGACGCATCGCTAGTTCGATCAAATTTCTGTGCCTAGGTGTATCAGTTTATTTTGCTTCTGAGCCGTTGGAAGCTGGTTCCTGAATGGCTGAATGCATATTCTGAAAGCATTCTCAGTTCTTTATTTCAACGGTCGTACTTTTAATGGCCATATTTTATAACCTAGCTTATTGTGGGGAAAACTCATTTCTAAGAACGTGAGAATATGATTATTTTTATTCATGCTAAAGTTTTTCGTTTAGTTTTACAATTATCCGTGACTCGAGTGACTTTGGTAAATGGCTAATTGAAAAAGAAAACACTCAAGCTGCTATAGAAGTGCTGCAGTGGAGACTTTAGGACCGTGGAGTCGAGATGCCTATTCTCTGTTCCAAAACTTAAAAAAGAGACTTTTGGAAACAATACTCTGGCTGGCTCATTCCTCGGACAAAGAATAGGCATCGCCATTCAACGGAGCATTGCAACGAACTCGACTACCAACGACACTGAGTAAACCTCTCCTCCCACATCCTGGGCACCCACCATCATGTACTAATAGTGACATCTTTCGCATGTATATAATTTATTGACACAAACGTCTCAAATAAATTAAGCACACATGGCCATTTATGCCTAATAAATTTCAATAATGCTTTGCCAGGGGAACCCTTTCCAATCTAGAACCAATTTTTGTACGCAATATCTGCCGACCGATCTACAATCAAGAACCGTCGTTATGATAATATAGGGACAATTAACCGTGTTTGTACCCTAATAAGTCAGGGACATTAGGGTAAAGGGGTTTTTGTGCTATATAAGACGTAAGGCAGAGGTTGGAGCAAGAAATCTAATCATATCTACTGTATTGTTAGATATGAATGGAAATCCTGTTGTAATATCTTATATAGATACAGTACTTACTCATACTCATGCTCATTTTATTGATAAAATATAAAATTTTACATGTCAAATATTTTATTATACGTATAAAATTCAAAATTATTATAAAACGCCTCGGCAGTGAGACATTTTTCAAATTTGTTATACTCATACTCATTTATAAATAAAATATAAAATTTTACATGTCAAGAAAATAAGGTAGATATTTATATTATAGATTTAGATTAGATTTAGATAATTTATTTCATGATAAGGAATTACATTATAAATTTGCACACATGTCAAAATTACAAGAATTGTTATCATGATCGTCATAACAGGAAAAATAAAAATAACATAATGTCAACTAGAGTAATACAAAACACGATAAAAAGTAAACAGAAAAATAAATGCATCTTCCATTCGGAATCGTCAGTCAGATAAATAATAATAATGTCCATTACAAAATACAAATCAGTTGAATTCAAATTGAGTTATAATTATTTACATGTCAGTAAGCTAAGATCCATATACTCTTTAACCGAGTATAATGGATTTTCCAATAAGAGGCGTTTCAGGCGGCGTCGAAATGCTTCGTCAGATGGTTCAAGTCTAAGATCAGCGGGCGGGTAATAGGTATGTCAGTTGAGTTAATTTTTCAATTTGATTATACATAATTTGTCAAAAAGTCAATGTGGTACATATGGAATTAAGAATATTAGTTACATTTTTTACTAAAATTCATTTATATTGTAAAAAGGGTTTTCAGTCAGCCACTTGTTCAACTGATTGAAGAATGTTGCATCATTTTCGATGTTTCTTATATCGGCGGGTACATAATACATAAATTTATACTTAATACATGAATTTAAACTTTCGTGAGTCATATTATAGTTGTATTTTAATAATCATGATCATCATCATATCAGCCATATATGAATCTTTTATATCACCCTCGAAATCACAAGATGATATACAAGAGGAACGTCTTCAACATGTGTATTGTCATTTATAATCATCTTCCGGAGGAACTAAAGCTGCTGGAGGGAAACGCCTTTAAACGCAGTCTAACAAACTGGCTTTTAGAGCATTGTTTTTACAGCGTAAAGGCGTATCTCGAACACCAGCATTAGAATTAGTAATATTTAGTTATATAATTGTTATTATTTTATGATTTTATTGTGCCTCTTTGACTGTGATATGCCTATTATGTTAATTTTACTAGTATTTCAATTTGACTTCCTATATTTATTTCAATTATTTTTATTTTTATTCTTTTGACATTTTAATGACTGTAACTTTTGACATTTTATGTATTTGCACGCTTGCATGCAGGCTAGATGCATGAAACAAAATGTATTGTAACATCCATACTTACTGTGTCTATGCAAATAAATAATTTCTGATTTCTGATTTCTGCCGAAAGACGTCCACTGCTGGACATTGGCCTCCCCCAAAGAGTGCCATAATGACCGGTCCTCTGCCACCCGCATCCAGCGGACTCCCACGACCTTTACCAGGTCATCAGTCCACATTGTGGGGGGCCTACCCACGCTGCGCCTTCCGGTCCGGTCCGGTTGTATCTTAATAAACGTTTGAAATTCACGTGTTATCTGTTACTCATGTTATGTGTTGACTTGTGTACTTCTAGTTACTCCGGGGAGCGATTCCGCTTAAATTCTAATACATACAATAAAATCAAAAAATGGCCATGTTACTATCTAAAACTTTAATAAAATTATAGTATCCTTTAATCACTAATGGTACTATCAATACTTTTGTCATAATTTGAAATCAATACATTTTTAAACTTATAAGGCCTCTTCAGTGATAAGTCTGCCTGTTTATTTAAAAAAAAATTATATTATGAAACGTGTATTATTATCAATACTTACAAAAGCTACTCTAAAAATATTTTCGATCACCCCAAAGGGTGAAAAGGGGTGAAACGGGGATGCCTCATCTAATTATCTTCAGCGGAACAGTATGGCGGTATATTAAATGTCCTTATAACCGTAATAAGTCAGTTCAAAGGACGACGTCGGTCTTGCCTCTTGCCATTTCTGAGCGTTACTGTTGGAACTCGATCAAACCCCTTATTCATAAAAAAATACAAACCTCTGCTAACTAAAATGTGTTTTGTAGTAGTAGTAGTAGTAGTAAACTCTTTATTGTACACAAAAACAAAAAGAAATGGTATGTACAAAGGCGAACTTATCCCTTTAAGGGATCTCTTCCAGTTAACCTTTGAGGAAATGAGAGAAGAACTGAATGGAGGTAGATAAATTCAGCAACCTGTACAACAAGGTATAAAAAAGACAAGAGATATAAAACATACATACATATATAATTTATTAAGGAGAGAGGAGAGGAGGAGATAAATACACAAATAAACGATATTGAGAAGGAAATTATAGCCAATAGGAATATATAGGTAAATATTTTATGAAACTTGTTTTGTCCCTTTCTCACAAATACAAATGTCATAGTGGTAGATAAAGAAACGAATATTAACGGCATATGATATGATATGATTTATTTATGTCACAATATGCAAATATCACTTAAAATTAATCATAGTTAATTTTGAAGGAACTGAAATAAAACCCCAAAGTGGTAAAATGGGGTGACATGGACAGGCCTCGTCTTATTATCGTATGCGGAACAGCATGGTGGTATATTAAACGCCCGTATAATCCTAATAACTCGGCTCAAAGGACGGAGTGGCCCTGTTTCTTCAGTTTTCTGATCGTTACTATTTGTACTCGGTTGAGAAATATTATTTTGGTTACCATATATTAAATAGAAATCTAAAACTCATTTTTTATTAGAACCTGTACTTCCTACAACATTAATTTCACACATGTTGATATTTGACCTCTCTTTAGTTCCATAAGATATCCCGTAATATCCCGTTTCAAATCGTAATCCTAATGTAAATGACCATGTAAGCTTGAAATCTTATATCTTATTATTCATTTCGCGTTCATATTCTCTATTATAATATTAGTATGAAGGAAAATCAACTTTTTAGTGCCACTCGTTACCGTGGTCACGTTTAGTTGTCCAGGGGACAAAATTCGAATACAACCCTGGTTCTAAGCTATTTCAGTTTATCAAACATACGTATTTGTGGTAGCTATCTCCATAATAAAATCATATTATAAGATAAACGATTACATCATGGATAGGGATGTTTGGCAGTGATAGCGTCCCGCACAAGTAATCTAACACAGAAATATTTTGTCCTTAATATTAAAAAATATGTATGTATGTTTATACTGCAGCATTTGAATTTTGTACTATTTTTACTGTTATTTTATATACATTGTATATTGTTCTGAAAAAATGACACCTCGCCGAGTTTCTTACGCCGGTTCTTCTCGAGGCAGAGGTTTATTTTATGAACCCGTGGTAGTTTTTTGACATTCATAAGTGCATGTAACATGCCTAAATTGAAGAATAAATGATTTCATTTCATTTCAATGATCCATCTACTAAGCATTTTAGTAGAACAAAATACTCCATTTTTTAACAAACTGCGCCACTAGTGTCTCTTGGGTAACGGGTCAAGATAACAACACAAAAAGATGATCCACCCATGAATACCAATGGTAGGGGCCACACCTGGTGTACGTTTCAGTATTTTCTCGCGTAGAAACTCTAACAGCGACGTTATTAAACCGTATGAATGAACCCGCTGCTAACAAATAACAATAACTAACAAAGCTCGGGGCAAAACTCAGGCGGAACTTTCGAGAGATTCAGACTTTGAATACATTGTTGACATTTAAGAGGCCTTATATTTCATTTCATTTCATTTCATTTATTTCATTGCAAGAATGTAGTTTACAAAACAAGGTGTTACAGATATTAAATGTCCAATATATTCTGCTTTACTAAGCATGCAATAATTTACATTTTGTATATTATAAGTCGTCAAAATTAAATACATTGATAAACAATTAAATTAACTAATGAGAATGTCAACAGGGTCAAAATAAAAAATAAAAATAGAATTCGATAAAAAGTCAAAGTAAGAATAAAAATAAAAATAAAAGAATAAATATAAGTTTTTAAATGTTTTGATTCCAAATTATGACAAAAGTATTGATAATACCATTAAAGTGATTAAAGGATACTATAATTTTATTAAAGTTTTAGAAAGTAACATGGCCATTTTTTGATTTTATTGTATGTATTAGAATTTAAGCGGAAAAACAGTTCTTAGCTTGAAAATGGTCAATTTGGAGTGATGTTTGAAACGATATTTCTTAATGAAAAATCTAAAACATACATTTAAAATTTATGACATTAGGTCGCGATAATCCTTTTCTAAATAGTGACCTTGAGAAAATGTCAAGATACGTGTCAATTCAATCAGAAAATCGTTTAAATAGATGAGCGTTTTTTAAGTGATAAGGACCCTTAAAACGTATGAATGAACCCACTGCTAACAAATAACAATAACTAACAAAGCTCGGGGCAAAACTCAAGCGAAACTTTCGAAAGATTCAGAGACTTTGAATACATTGTTGACATTTTAGCGTTCTATACATCTATAAGTGTGTTAAAGTCCGACCAGGCCCCTATTTCACCAAGTTGACATATGTATGTATTTGACATATGTAGGTTGACAAATCGATAATTTTCATGTGAAAACTGTTTCACCAACTACAATTGTAATGTTTTTTGACAATTGTCGCGCCTGTCAGCTTTGGTGAAATAGGGGCCTGGCCCCTATTTCACCAAGTTGACATATGTATGTATTTGACATATGTAGGTTGACAAATCGATAATTTTCATGTGAAAACTGTTTCACCAACTACAATTGTAATGTTTTTTGACAATTGTCGCGCCTGTCAGCTTTGGTGAAATAGGGGCCTGGCCCCTATTTCACCAAGTTGACATATGTATGTATTTGACATATGTAGGTTGACAAATCGATAATTTTCATGTGAAAACTGTTTCACCAACTACAATTGTAATGTTTTTTGACAATTGTCGCGCCTGTCAGCTTTGGTGAAATAGGGGACTGGCCCCTATTTCACCAAGTTGACATGTGTATGTATTTGACATATGTAGGTTGACAAATCGATAATTTTCATGTGAAAACTGTTTCACCAGCTACAATTGTAATGTTTTTTGACAATTGTCGCGCCTGTCAGCTTTGGTCAAATGCGTTATTATTATTATTATTTATATGGCAACAGACTAAATCACATTTTGACTTGTTTACCTGTCAATTTTGAAATGTTTTGTAGCGAAATAGTTCCATGTATTGATAATGTATGGGTTTATGATTGGGACTACAGTATGGGGTTCTTCATGAAAGGAGTGTATACATTTTTAAAGGGTCGGCAACGCGCATGTGAAACCTCAGAATTTGCAAGCGTCCATAGGCTGAAGAGAGGTAGGGCACAGCATAATGTTATCTTGCTCGAATTTGGAGCAGTCCAACTGGGGAAGTACCTCCACCTTGCAGAAGACCACAGCCATAATAACATTATCTGCTATAAAATATATAGTGTTGTGTTCCTGGAGGTGAGCAAGGTTGCCAGAGCTCCCGAGGATGCACTGTGTTGAGAGCGAGGGACCTAAATGTGTTCCTTCTACTGTCAACCCAATGCATCCTCAAAATTTATAAAGGGCCGGCAACGCGTACGTGACTCCTTTAGAGTTGCGGGTGCCTATAGGCTGCGGTGGCCACCTGGTGGTTACCATCAGGTGGACCATACGCTTATTTGCCACCGGCGTTGTATAAAAAAAATACGATATTGCGGTGGAATCTGTACGTACATCAAGACAAACCTACACGGTTTCATGATGTACTTCATGTAATAGCTTGTAATTTTAGCATGATTAGAATTAAATTAAAAAAAAACACTAAAAAAGAAGGTTGTATAGTATTATTATTTATTTTTCAAAGTGTTTCACAACTATTTTTTATACAAACGCCTTAAGGGAGGCGTACAGCGACATCTACCAGAAGACTCATGCTTCATTAACGGCACTAACGTCTCAAATCATATTGAGAATCGTCAGTTACGATGCGCCATCCCATACCCAAGTTAAGAATGAAGGAAAAATTGAAAAATTTAGGCACCGAGCAGGATTCGAACCTATATCTCGATACCCCCTACCAGTGGCGGCGCGTCAAAAATTTTCTTAGGGAAGCCGGAAATAATTTGCCTTTCTTATTCTTCATGAGTCGTAGTGAAAGAACTGGACTGGCTGAATATTAGGCAAGCCGGTGGGAATCGAGTTGTATGGACGCTCCGCCACTGCCCCCTACCTAACCTAACCTATATCACCTATAGCTCAGTTGGCTAGAGCGACTGGCCGCGAGTGCCGGGAGGTCGCAGGTTCGAATCCTGCTCGGTGCCTAAATTTTTCAATTTTTCCTCCATTCTAAATTTGTTTCACAACTACAATTCTCGCCGCTTAAACACAGACGTATTCGAGAACAGTGGCTACAAAATTACTCTTCGTTTTGGAGAAGTTAAAAATACCCGAGCGAAGAAACACAAATACTGAGAGGCCTGTTACTAAACTTCAAAGGGTGAAAACTCAGGAGAATAAGGTCGTAAGTAACTATGAAATGTATACAGTTAAGGTATTTAGAATGGGTAGAAAGAGGTTTAATTCTGGACCGGTTAACTCCAGTTAATGGCGTTTGCCAGGCAAGCAACTTTCAATGGCGGCCAATTTAGAAGGATCTAAGTTTAGATGCGGTGGAGAGAATAGTACAAAATGATTTACAGCGACTCTGGTGGTTACGCAATAGAACTAAGAATCGGCATACTAAATCGTTTACACAGTCGCTAGCGTGTATGGTCATGCAAATATTATAGCACAAAAGACTACATGAATGATAAAACACCGTGGGTATAATTGTGGTTGAAATACTAATTATATTTTAATAATTATGACATTACATCTTAATGACTATTTTCATAACTATGACATTAGATGTTGACGTTAAATTTTCCACTTGACATTCAGATTTTATTCTAGAAACTGTCTAGATTATACTATTTGTTATGTTTTTATTTTACATATTGACGATCTTTTTGTGAATTTATTATACTCTCTTTTGACATATTTAATAAATTGCTCTGAATAATTAGATTCAATTTATGTAATATATAACTGACGATTCAAAAGTGCTTGTTGCTAGGCCTATTTGAATAAAGAATATTTTGAGTTTGAGTTTGAGTTCAAACTCATGGTAAAGGCACTGGATCTGCCTTTACCTTGAGTTTGCATGACACTCGCTAGCGACTGCGTAAACGGTTTAGTATGCCGATTCTTAGTTCTATTGCGTAACCGCCAGAGGCGCTGTACTTTTGCCCTACAATTTTTTACGCAGTCGCTAGTGAGTACGGTCCTGTAAACTCATGGTAAAGGCACTGATTGTCATGCAATTTTGTTAGCAGATTGATAATTTTATAATCGATTCGGTTTTTTGTTTTTTTTTTTTCTAAATGGTGATGCTGTGGGGGTTGAAATCATAGGAGTAGGTTCGATAGGTAATTGGCTCGCGAAGTCTGCTGCTCATAAACTACAATATGTATGAAAATTTGGATGATTGGGTGTTTGCTACACAACCACGCCAAAGCGGCTGGATGGATTTAAATGAAATAGCGTTGACATATGGTATTTTTTTTATCAGAAAAATCATCCCCCAAAGGAACGGAATTATTTTTTAAAGCGTTTGTATAAAAATAGTTTACGCTAGCAGCGGTACTGCTTAACACGAAGGAACGGTTGATGAATTTGCAACTTGGTAGCGATTGTACCTATAGCTCAGTTGGCTAGAGCGACCGGCCGCGAGTGCCGGGAGGTCGCAGGTTCGAATCTTGCTTTGTGCCTAAATTTTTTGAATTTTCCATCATTCTAAATTTGGAACGGAATTAAATACTTGTAACTAAATTTCCAAGCGCCTATTTATATATGGATAATTATTTCATCATATTTTCATCAATCGTCTAATCTAAAATGTATTCATTCTACAGAAATCTCGCAAATAAGCAACCGATAATGCTTGCAACAGAAATACCTACTTAATTAAATTCCTTCAGACCACTCAGGTGAGAAACCCCGTTTTGTGGAACAATACCCTTTGCTCTGCCTTTGTGTACAGTTCAAATATATATAAAGCCTTATTACAAAGGATTAAGGTGCAAAGGTTTAATCATCTTTGATGCCAAGGGTACGCTTGTCTAGATTTTAAACGACATAGGGATATTGTTACAGATTCTCCGTCACTAGCGGCGTTTAAAACATCGCTAAAAAATGGCTTATCGAGCACACTTTTCATAACTTTAATGAATTTATTATGCACGACTCAAGTACTTAAAGTATTTTGACATATTTTTTAATTTTTTTTATTGTGACTGATAATAATTATTTTATTTTTAAATTAATATTCTGAATTGAATTGAGATTTATTATACATATAGATTATTAATATTATCATTGTTCATTTGATGTAACTATTGACATGTAATATGAATTATTATGAAAATAAATGAATATAAAATATGAATATGAATATTGGTATCGAAATTTATTAGCATCCAAATTATTATTCAAATAAAGAAGACATCAAACAATGCCAAATTGTGAAAATCCCATTAAAATCTCAATAAATAATGAAGCTGCAATCGTTAGAACGTTTCTAATTAGAGAGAGAAAGCAACAAATCTATGACGTCATTGATCTAAAGCGCCATAGTAAATGAAGATCGTTCAATGCAGACGTGCGTTTTGCGAAAAAGGAACACAACATATCACCATTTAAACTTTGAAAACTCATCACCTTGGGGGGTTGAAAGGCGGTGAGCATTCTGTATGGGGAACAAAATTATCTTTAACAAAGAAACTTGAAACTTTCCAATACATTAAGCTTCATAATGTAATAAAACTGTCATGAGCGTTTTTCAAAATTTGCCCTCTAAAGAGGTGAAAAGAGGGTTGAAACTTTTTATAGCAACCTGATTTTCTTTAGTGACTTCTTTTAACCTGACTGTGGCTTTATAGGCCGGGCCCAATAAAGCGATAGGAGTGCGCGGCTGGAGAGTAGCCTGGAGAAAATCCAGGGGAAAACCTCTAGCACGACCACGCGTGTGGTTTGGAACACTGGAATACTCTAAGAGTTTGCACTCCAGTGAGATTGGTTGAGCGGTTTTGTCGCTGGTTCACTAAACCTAGCCTAGCTGAGAAGTCCATCAAGAATAGTGACTTCATACTTTGCCCGTAGTCAGTTAAAATATAAGAAAAGTCAATTTATTGTTTTTGAAAATTCATCCCTTAACGGTTTTAAAACCTTTGTATGAAAACGTGTGATTTTCGAAGTGAAAGACTAGTATACATATATATACAGTAGTATACAGTATATGGTAAGTTGATCAAAACATTATAAAACTAGACTCCCCGTGCAAATCCACGAAATTGCGTAATCTGTCACTGTTTTAGTGGTTGTCCGCTGGCGCTAGTTGCGACTTGTGACAGACCACAGATACTTGAAGATTGTTTAAGGTCGTGTTCATGTTTATCTGTTCTTGTCTGTTTAAATTGTAAATTATGACATTTATTTAATTGTTATGTTGTTTTTGTCTTTCGTGGCTTCTCGTGGTCCCAAAGGAAGACCAGCGCTAGCCAATGGCTAGCACTATACTGATTTGGGGCCATTTTGTGGCTATTTTCTGTATTTTGGTATTATGTTAATTTGTACTGTGTTAACACGGATAAATGTTTTTTCTTTATTTTTTTCTTTCAAATCGCTAGTTCTCAAAATAATGAGCAAACCGCATCTAAATAAGTGTTAATCTAAACCAGAGGTGAGAAAAAGCGAACGCAGCGTAGGGTAAGCAACATAAATTGGGAGTGGGCGTGCCTGCAGGCGGTCCCGCCGCGTGATAAACTTGAGTGCGGCTGCTTAAACTGGGAATTTATAATACTTGTTACGTTACGAAAACAGATGTATTTATTTATTTACTAGCTTTTGCCTGTGACTTCGTCCACGTAATCCATTCCCTACAAATTTGGAAATCACTACATAGTATAAAACAAAGTCGCTTTCTCTGTCCCTGTATCTATAAATGTACTCCTGTATTAGTGGTGCAATAAAGAATATTATTATTATTATCCCTATGTCCCTATGTCCCTATGTATGCTTAAATCTTTAAAACTACGCAACGGATTTTCATGCGGTTTTTTTTAATAGATAGAGTGACTGAAGGGGAAGGTTTATAATGTATAATACATGCATCAGCATTGCACCCGTGCGAAGCCGGGGCGGGCTAGTAAAGGATAAATTAAAAAATTTAGGCACCGAGCAGTGGCCGCAAGTGCCGGGAGGTCGCAGGTTCAAATCCTGGTTATAAAAGGTAAAATAATGTCGAAACATAGATTTCTTTTCTAAAAATGTGATAATCATAGATCGACAACATTAAGTTATTTTGTTTGCTTTATATATACACATGCATTTATAAAAAAAAAACCTGAGCATAACTGTAACTTAGTAGGGGTTAGAAATGACAACAAAACAAATTTAATAATTATTTTTTCTTAAAAAAAAAATTTGTTTGTTTTCATTTGAAACCCATACTAAGTTACAGTTATGCTCAGGTTTAAGGTTATTGGTGAAAGTAACTAGTGAATATTCTTCCTTCCGCTTGCTTTTCTAAAGGAAAGGAAAATCAGAAGCCACAGCGTATCAAAGTTACTGTAAACACATCTAGAGCCAGCA
Organism: Epiblema foenella; assembly: GCA_963556455.1. Taxonomy (NCBI): domain Eukaryota; kingdom Metazoa; phylum Arthropoda; class Insecta; order Lepidoptera; family Tortricidae; genus Epiblema; species Epiblema foenella. The sequence continues at coordinate 13,400,579 of OY747118.1, read as the reverse complement.
GGATACTTTGTTGACACTGATTTAAATCATAATAGATGCCGCATATATAAAAAATAAAAAAATAAAAATTTTTTTGGGGACAATCTTACACAAATCAACCTAGTCCCAAACTAAGCAATGCTTGTACTATGGGTACTAGGCGACGATATACATACTTATATAGATAAATATATACTTAAATACATAGAAAACCTCCAAGACTAAGGAACAAATAATCGTGCTCATCACACAAATAAATGCCCTGACCGGGATTCGAACCCGGGACCTCCAGCTTCGTAGGCAGGGTCACTACCAACTAGGCTAAAGCGGTCGTCAAATTTAATATGCACTTGTGTAGATTGTGCGGGATCGTGAAGCGTAACGCCAGCAAAACAGCAGGAAGTTGTTGTACGTATTTTATTTGGGAGTTGAAAATAAAAGAAAACGAAGACAACTTCTTATCTACGTACGAGCGCCGACCCATGGAAGCAGGAGCGTGCACCTGAAGCATAAATAAACTGCGGGCAAATCGGTACCACCGAGAGTCCTTAGTGGTCTCCAGGTACAGACACAAGCTGAGCCATGCACCTTTTTAATTATTTTGAATATTTTTTTTTATTGTACCTGTGTAAATTGCCATGTATACAACCATTGCATAAACGTCTTATTATTATGTCAGGCGACCACAGGGCTGGCTCCTTCTTTGCCCAGCAAAGAGGCAATACCGCCAGTGTCTTAGGTAGCAGCCCTCAAGCGCGTAAACTGGGTGGGGTATTTTTTTATAGGTAGTTATGGTCCAGTTTAGTATTTTGTTATTATCATAATTTTCATGTTTTAAAAACATTTTATATTGAGTAAAAGTATGTATATGCAAGTTTTAAGTTTAGATAAGTGTAATTGCATCAAAGGTGGAGGAGTTATTAATTTTTTATTTATTTATTCATATTTTAAAAAAAGTACAGTGATTCTAAGGGTAAGATGCGTTACAAAAAATCTGTTTAGAGGTTTATACGTGCCGCGAATGCATTCCCTATTGGGAATATGTGTATTTTAAAGAATTACAGTTTGGTGTACCATCTTCTCTGGTCTATTTATCTAGAACCTAATATGTCTGTGGTTGGCGGGAAACTGGGATGTCGACAAACGATGCGAGGGACGGGATGTGTCGCATTTTGCGACATGATTGATGTTGGCGCTACAGTGCACTCGCATACAGCAGGAAATTATAATAATTACTCAAATATCAAAAACTAAAACTGTTGTGCGTTTGCTTTGGCTCTAATAATAATAATAATTTATGGGCTAGATGGCTGGGTCAAGGGTCAGATACAGAAGGCGGTACTCCTGGACACGGCGCGGATAGTCAGGAGGTTCCTCTCTCTGTCGCCCGACACCACCGGCAGCTTAGGCTCCGCCTCGCTGCCGGCGGCACACTAGGTTAGGTTTTTATAATGATTTTATGTTTTGTAAATATTGTTTTATATGATTATTATAAAACCTAACTTAAGCGAAAAAAAAATAAAGAGAATAATAATTTTAATTTAAGGGTCAGAAGAAGGCGGTACTCCTGGATACGGTGCGGATAGTCAGAAGGTTCTCTCTGTCGCACTAACCACCAGCCAAACCGATTATAATTATAAGCACGTATAAACTATTATCTCCGGAAATTCAAATATCAAGAAATAATGAACTGATTAACATTTTGATTAATTTTGGAGTCATGTCCACATTATTGCGGGCAATGACGCAAATTTGTCCGATCCCTGATAATTTCAGACCAAGAAAAAAAAAACATTTATTCTGCTTCATTAAGTTGTTTGTAATGCCCCGTCTATCATTTTTAGGGTTCCATACTAAAAACCCTTATGTCCAAATTATTAAATACTAGCGACCCGCCCCGGCTATGCACGGGTGCACTATTTAATGGATGTTATTATACATATAAACCTTCCTCTTCAATCACTCTATCTATTAAAAAAAACCGCATCAAAATTCGTTGCGTAGTTTTAAAGATTTAAGCATACATAGGGATATAGGGACAGAGAAAGCGACTTTGTTTTATACTATGTAGTGATTTATTTAGCTACGTTATTCGCTCAAATTAGTAACAAAATGCGTTGACAGATGGCGCTATACATATAGCGTCCAATTTCCACATCGCTCTGTTAAGATTTTTCCTGAATTGGGGTAAGGACGGGTACACGATTTGTGTACGGAACCCTCAGTGCGCGAGTCGGACTCGCTCTTGACCGGTTTTTTGTTGGTCTGAGTGTGTAATATCTGACCCAATCCACTGTAGCCGGACGATACGACTTTCACTCTAGTGTAAAACCGTTTACAAACTTGGCATTTATTTACATTTATGTTTTTGATGAGTCGAAATCCGGCTTTGCAGACGTTGGAGTCAATCGCTAGAGTTGAAAATCAAAAATCAAAATCAAACATTTATTCTGCAAATAGGCCACAAGGGCCTATTATATTCAGACTTTCTTAAATTGTAAATTAATATTTTGACTTTTACATGTCTCTAACCAGCTACATTAAACGGTTTTTTGAGATAGCTGGGTCATACGCGGATTTAGGTTCGCGTCTTTTCTGTGGACATACCAAAAGTTAAGGGCTACAAAGCCTAATTTTGGATTGGACCAGTAACCCGCATAAACAGTTTGCCCGTTTCTATAACTCCCTGTAATAAAAACATAGCTAACATGCACATAAGCCGTTAACTATTGACCACAGGAGGGACGGTTTTTGTTTTTTCAACTAAGTATGACCAAGCTTCGTTATCTTTTTGAGACATTTGAATCTTCACCATTTAGCATTTTTTTTTGCCCTGTTTCTTTTGGAGTAGTTAAATTTTGAGTCAACTACCCTATTAGTTGCTAAAGTACCCGGACTACTTTTAACCACAACCGGGAAAACGGAATAGGAGGGTGTGAAACTTAATTGAATTTGTTTCCGACTGTTAACCAAGACAGTGGACTACCTTTTGAACCTTACTGAACAAACAGTAGAGTCGAAAATTGGTAGACTCATTGTGGAATTCTTGGCTACCATGTAAAATGAAAACGTGTATCTAAAAGCCAATTACAGCTTTTCATTTAAGTAAACCTTATTAGCGTGTGGTAAAGCTTAAAATACTGTTTAATTTTGTAGGTAAACTGAGTAAGTGGAGAATAATGTTGATAGGATTGGATGAAGGCTGGCTTTTCAAATGCAGTTTTCGATATTACGTAAATTATTAGTGAATATTTAATTTTCAAAGGCGTATAAATAAAAAAAGTATGTAAAAATATTTGTGGACAATCTTACTGAAATCGACCTAGTTAAGCAAAGCTTGTACTATAGGTACTTAGCGACGATATACGTAGTTACGTAAATATATATACTTAAATACATAGAAAACATTCAAGACTCAGAAACAACTATCTGTGGTCACCGTTCACCACACAAATAAATGCCGTGACCAGGATTTGAACCCGGGACCTCCAGCTTCGTAGGCAGAGTCACTACTAACTAGGCTACAGAGGTAAGCAAAAGCACGTAAAATAGTTCTTATTAGTTTACTTTCTCGTAGGTAATTGAACACTAAGCGACAAGGGTGTTGTAATGGATTATTATACAATATACGATATGGATTGGAAAATACGTCTGTACTTCCCAGCAATGTGGTATGAACGCGGACCATTTATAAAGCTTTTTACAGCAATGGATTTTATGCAATAGTTCTATAAGAGGGTTCAAAAAAGGTGAGTGGCGTGTGTAACAATTTGAGGCGAAGTCAAAAATTGTTAATAAAGACGCCATGAGCCTTTTTTGACCTACTCATACAACGTTGTATACATTACTTTTTCTACGACTAGGGATTAAATAATAAAACACAAAATTAAACAGTAATACAGCATAAGAAAGAGCAGTAAGTAGGATAGTGACAGATGACAGTCCACAGAATGTAATCATAGACTCGGTAATTTTTTATGCAACTGTCATTTACTGATTTGCGTTTTTCCTCATGTTGGCAGTAATTATTTTAGTTTTGTTATTGTTTTAAACCTTATGAATTCAGTTGTTTGTTGAGTTGGCAGTATTGATTTTCGTTGTAAATTTAGTGTCATTTTTATTTTATTTGTTGGGTTCGCAGGTCACCTCTGTTAGCAATTGCATTATATCACATAATAACCCTAGGGTCTTTATGGAGAATAGACTAGATAAACTTTTTTGAAATTGCATAAGACATGCTTTTATATTCATTTGCGGGACTATATAATTAACAGATAAAAGTACTGGAGTAGAAAAAAAATTAATATTATTAACGTTTCGTAAATAAATATAAACTTCTAACAAAACTCTTGCCTTCCCAAATATAAATGTTTCAGTTTGTAAAATTACTTATCTTTTTTATTATGTAATGTATGACGTAGCTATATATATGAAGACGCTGTCAACACTTCAAACGAGTAATAAAAGGTCCGTGATCCGTGACTGTCGTTTCATTGCTATGCCACAAATACTTAAAATTATCATTATTATAAGGTTGTCCTATAAATCTCTCTTTAGCGATAAGACCGCTTCTCGTTTGCCTCTACTCATTATGATTTTGTATTGTACCGTGTCCTTTGATTGAGGTGTGCAATAAAGAGTATTTGTATTATATTGTATTTTATTACCTAATTTTCATAACGATCATTACGAAAATATTAATAACAAGATTAATATGTAGCCACAATTCAGCCCCAGATACTCCTTAAAGTGAAATTATTGGATTGGAGATGCAAAATATCTCCACAATAAAATAAAATAATTGAAATATGTGACCTTTATCATCTTCCATTCTAAATAAACGACAGTGTAGGAGCCATCTATATGTGAAATTAGTTTAGGAGATGCAAATGGTCTCCAAAATAAAATAAAATAATTTTATGCGCCCAACTTAGGAGGTGTAAAAGGTCTCATTGTGGATAACACTTACCAAATGCCAGAAACACCAGGGCTAGCGGTGTCATTGACCCTGGGGCCCGCGAGGCCGCCCCACATTCGCTGCTCCACCATCAATGCGCTCGCATGCCACTCCGTCCCACTGCTGGGCAATGCTTTCACGGAGTACTTTTGTCACTTGCACTTTGTTTGACTTTGTCACTATATTTCACTTCTGTAACAACGCACTTATATCTGTCACTTGCAGTTTTCACTTAACCTCTAGCCTGTGTCTGATAAGGATCAGTACAATCGAAAATTAACTCAATGACAAAAAGGAAAAATACTAATTTCTTCAGCAGCGTCAGTTTCATAACATACGAAAGGTTAATTTGACACTTTTTTTGTTTACTTTTGACAATGCCACTATTTACAAAGCACTTTTTTTACTCGAGCGATACCCACACACTTAAAACACTTGAAATAATTTTGTTCAATTTTGACACTTTTTGCTTTCTAGAGGTGATGATGTTAATACAATTTTTTTTAGGTAACTTGTACATTGATCATTTAATCTTATTTTTATTTGAGTTACTCTTTTGTATTTTTTTGTTTTATTTTTAAACTTGATCGCTTTATTTTGCTTTTTTGGCGTAATGTTTTATTTTTGCTACTTTAATTTATATTTATTTTTCACATTTACGAATTCCTTTACAGTTTTCACTTGCACTTTGACCGCGTATGACACTTCACTTAATTACGGGTTGGCAATGATTTCACACATTTACGGTTGACTTGATGATCGAGGCAATCCATGTAGACATCTGAAACAGAGGAAAAAAATATTTTGTACGTATAACATAATATTTATATATACAGGGTATCCCACGGTTATGCCACATGGAGGGAAAGTACCTTGAATATTGTAGATTGAACATGTTACTGAAAGAAGACATTATTTTAATTTTATAAACAATTTAAACTGCATTCACAGATATTTAAATAATAATTAAACCGTGAACCGGGAATCGAACCCGTTACACAAGAAAAATAATTACCCTGTAGCTTTATCATACCAATCGAAAGGCTTCATCATATGGATTATTTTTTGCTAAATAACATAGTATCAGAAATAAAAGGAAGACCATGAATTTTAACATTTTTAATACGAAATTAATCAATTGATCACGTGTAACGGGTTCGATTCCCGATTCAACCATAAAATTATTTAAATATTTGTGAATGCAGTTTAAATTGTTTTTTAAATTCAAATAATGTCTTCTTTCAGTAAAATGTTCCATCTACAATATTTAAGGTACTTTCCCTCCATGTGGCATAGCCGTGGGATGCCCTGTATAGTATAAATCCGTAACGATTAAGTTCAATGACCGAAGTAAGAAACATGTTGATATATTTTTCTAAATCAATTCAAATACTAATCTTTCTAAAACCCGGCGATCACTGATTAGGGGCCGCACGGTACGGCGCCCTGTGCACACACTCACGGACACGCACGACGTAATCACAGCGTCCATCGAAAGATGGAAAGCTGCGCTTACGGCGTCCAACTCAGACATGACGCATAGGTATTCTCGCCGGCGGGGACGTCCATCGCGCGATCGCAACGACAGACTTATTCGTCTTCCTTCTCCTCAGCTAAGCTAGGTTTAGTGACCCAGCGACAAAACTCCCCGTAGCTCGATTCCACTCACACCTCAGATTCGGTTGAGACCGCTCAACCAATCTCACTGGAGCGCAAACTCTTACCCCATTATTCATAAACGTCTATCAAACCTATATTAGTTAACTAGCCGCTAAAGTTCGTTTGTCCTTATCTGTCACTTTGACACATGTGCTTGTGAGACAGTGACAACAGACATGTTAGTTAGCAGAGGTTTGTTAAGTTTTATGAATAAGGGGGTTAGAGTATTCTAGTGTTCCAAACAACACACGTGGTCGTGTCGGAGGTTTTCCCCTGGTTTTTGCCCAGGCCACTCTCCATCCTCGCACTCCTATCGCTTTATTGGGCCCGGCCTATAGAGCCACAGTCAGGTTAAAAAAAAACTCAGCTTTACATACTGTTATAAATGTTATTTTTTTAAAGTCCCAACGTCATAAAATTGTGAAACAAAAAGCCCGACTCGACATTTGACGTCTCATTACATCTCAACGGATCCCAAAAGGCTTATAAGGGATTATCATCCCAGCCTTTTTAACTAGATATTCCCCGGCGGCCATATTTCTTGTTAATATACTCCAGCGTTATTTCAATTGTGTCATTTTTGTTTATGGGGTTGTAAAAACAAAAGTTGTCCACCCGGTGATCTATAGTTCACGGCTTATTTACATGTAGATTACAAAAAATAGCGCACGCTAAACGCCCATCGGGCGGCCCATGTTGCGCTTTAAGGATAGCGCTAAGCGTGACATGGTGTCCTTTAGGATCGACCCCTCAACTTGGGAAGAAGACGCACAAGATCGTGATCAATGGAGGGAGACCCTTAGCAAGTGGGTAGTGGAGCACAATCAAACTTGGTTTAATCTGTTATCCCACAGACGTGAATTGAGACATCAGCGCGCTGCTCTGCCTCTTTCGTCTTCGGACGGGACATTTATTTGTCAAATATGCGGTCGTGGCTGTCGCTCCCGTATCGGTCTTACAAGCCACTTACGTAAGTGCCGCACTTCTAATACGGACACTGCTTAAATCATCTTTCCATAGATGAACAAGGCCAATGATGATTTACCTGTAATTTATGTTTTTATTACATGGATTTATAGTTACGGAAACACCGTTTGTGCGGGTTACTAGATCAATCCAAAATTAAGCTTTGTGGGCCTTAAGTTTTGATATGTCTACCGAAAAGACGCGAACCTAAATCTGACAATGACCCTTATTACTAATATCGCTGCCACATCAATCAATATCCATGGATATTGTTTAAGTACAGAGGCTCTACTCCGAACTTCGAAATCCGAACTTTGTATCGTGCCATCCCTTTCACTCATATAGTGTATAACACGAGAGTGAAAGAGCCGGCACGATACGAAGTTCGGATTGCCCTCAGAGAGGATTTCTAGGAAATATAATGTCATTTAAATGATGTACTTATTCTATAGTATAATGTCATTTAAATTATGTACTTATTCTATAGTAGGGTAGTTGACAGATGTAAATAATTATTGTAAAAGTTTGAAATGTAGCTTATTTATTCATAGATTATTGGCAGTCGAAAACTGTGCGTTTCTCAAGAAATTTCCTGCCTCGCACAACCAAACTATGGAATGAGCTGTCGCCTGCGGTATTTTCGGACCGTAATCAAATATTGTTCTTTTACTTACTTATTTGGATGAGTGTATTACACGGCAGCAAAATTATTTCTAACTCGGGCGTGGCGGTTTGAATCCCTCACTACGCTCCGGATTCCATGTTAGAATCCTGGAATCCATCGCTTCATTCAGGATTCAACACGCTAGCCCTCGATGAAATATTACATTTTGCTCCCTTGTCATACACTCTATTTCACACTTTGAGTAGAAAAAAGATGTTTATAATGTTTAACTCTTCGTCTAATACGTATCTTGTGCAATGTCGCCAAAAAGCTAAAATGAATCGAAAAACGTCTCTCATTAAAAAACCAAATAGTTATGAAAAAGGTCCTTTTAAAGGACGAGAAATACGCTCAGGCTTTTAACGTTTTTCTACACTTTTTTGAACACATTTTCAGTAATATGAACAAAGTGGGACCGGAGTAACTTATTACCCAGCAAAGTGTTTTCAATGTAATATTCTTCATGAAACTCATTCGCGTCGTATTTAATTCAATTTTATGGTGTCAATGATATTAAAATTAATCGAACTACCTATTTTAAACGACCGGTTTAGCCTAGTGGGTAGTGCACCTGCCTGTGAAGCTGACGGTCCTGGGTTCGAATCCCGGTCAGGGCAAATATTTGTGTGATGAGCATGAATATTTGTTTCTGAGTCTTGGATGTTTTCTATATATTTAAGTATTTATATCTATTAAATATATCGTCGTTTAGTACCCATAACACAAGCCTTCTTGAGCTTACTGTGGGGCTAGTTCGATTTGTGTAAGATTGCCCTCTAATATTTATTTATTTATACAAAAAAACAAACAAATGTCACGAAATGATCCCGCCTCAGCATAATGCTGGTCTTCCGACGAGACCTTAGGCGAGTAATTAGGCTTGTCAAGTGAGTCGGCAACTTGACTGCTAGAAGTTCTCAAGGCGGCCGGAGGCCTCTTACATCTAACGTGGCTAAGGACACTTATACGAGTAGGTATTTGAGCTTAAAACACCAACAATAGGTAGTAAATATACCGATAAAAATCGTCCATCAGAAACATACATACTAATCTCACGCGTCTAAACTCTAATGGCCTCTTCCGTTGTGGCGGAGTGCCGGCAAGTGCCAGTAAAGTGCCAGTCGAGTGCCAAAGAGTGCCGGTGAATTTGAAAGCTTAAAGTCTACATTTTTTAGTAGCTCATATGTATTTTCCTTTGGGCATACAAATGTACCATCAGTCGAGGATAATCCGTGGACAGCTGATGAGGCTGCTAAATACCTCTCAGGATATCTAGTTTTAGGAATGACTGAATAAATAAATAAATAAATATTAGAGGACAATCTTACACAAATCGAACTAGCCCCACAGTAAGCTCAAGAAGGCTTGTGTTATGGGTACTAGACGACGATATATTTAATAGATATAAATACTTAAATACATAGAAAACATCCAAGACTCAGAAACAAATATTCATGCTCATCACACAAATGTTTTTTTTTTACAACGCCTGTGGCAAACAAGCTCACGGTCCACCTGATGGCAAGCGGCCACCGCACCCTATAGACGCCCGCAACTCCAAAGGAGTCACGAACGCGTTGCCTACCCTTTATAAAATTTGAGGATACACTGTGTTGACAGCAGAAGGGACAAATTTAGGTCCCTCGCTCTCAACACAGTGCATCCTCGGGAACTCCTAGAATAAATAAATAAATAACTTTTGTATTCGTAATTTGTTCTTCAATTTTGTTCTTTGATTGACTTTTATCTTAAATTCTATTTTGTTAATATCAATTATTTCAATACGACTTTTTATGCATGAATTTGTTATGACATGGATGGATTTGCGTTATCACTCATCTGATATATTTCTTAGTTAAGTTGATCTTAATTTTCACATGCCTGAATGTACTGGACTGGAACTGCAATGTTAATATATTATTATGTAACACCTGTTGTATACTGTATGTTCTTGTGAATAAAACATTCATTCATTCATTCATAAATAAATATTACAGGTAATTTAATGCATGTAGGCCCTGGACAGGGCCCAGGGTCTACGTTGGAAATAATAAAATCTTATGAAAAACTCTTTTTTATTTACATAATACGTGTTACTTGTTTCAGGTCGACTTTCATTAGTATCTCCTAAGTAGTCTGTTACTTTCATACTCCATCATACGTCAACTCATTCGCTATTTCAAAACAATTCAAACTCCATTCGGATATTCTTTATTCATCATCAAGCAGTTACTACCATACACAGCCATCAAAAAGTACCAATCCTTTGCTTATTTCTGCCAACAAACGCTTATTTCTGCCAACAAATTGCTTATTTCTGCCAACAAACTGTTATACAGTTTGGCGGAAGTTATAACAAGTTGTAAAAGAGTAGGTACTGTTTTCGTGAATAAATGCTTTATTTATTTATTTATTTATGCATATAATACAAGCCTTCTTGAGCTTACTATGGGGCTAGTTCGATTTGTGTAAGATTGTCCTCTAATATTTATTTATTTATTCATTTATATGCATTATTCATTAATAAATGTCGTTGCAATATAAGATTTCAAGCTCACATATTCATTTACATTAGAATTACATGGAACATACATATATACATGGTAAATATCCCGTTTCAAATCGTAATTCTAAATATCGTTTCAAACGTCACTCACAATCTTTTGTCCAGAAATGAAAATATATCCGAGTATGTTCGGAAATTCGAACGAATTTCTTTCAGTTTAGAAGTTTGGAATCGCTTGAATTTGTTCGCCACAATAAATTAAGTACCTTGAAGTTTTAAGCTTATTGTGATTCAAAAGTGAGGGGAATTCGTTGTTTGGGGAAAACAGGAAACGAAACGGTTTCCTTTCTTTGAGATAAAATTGCTACTTTCGGTATTTTTTGAGGTTACAATGAAGTGTTTTTTTTTAGTAGAGGGTTCGGTACACAAGAAATCAAGGAAACTTTAGAACGGTTGATGAATTTGGGACTGGGTGGCGATTGCACCTATAGCTCAGTTGGCTAGAGCGACTGGCCGCGAGTGCCGGGAGGTCGCAGGTTCGAATCCTGCTCGGTGCCTAAATTTTTCAATTTTTCCTTTATTCTAAATTTGGGTATGGGATCGCGCATCGCAACTGACGATTCTCAATATGATTTGAGACGTTAGTGCCGTTAATGAAGCATGAGTCTTCTGGTAGATGTCGCTGTACACCTCCTTTAAGGCGTTTGTGTAAAATATAGTTTACGTTATCAGCGGTACTGCTTAATACGAAGTAACGGTTGATGAATTTGGGACTGGGTGGCGATTGCACCTATAGCTCAGTTGGCTAGAGTGACTGGCCGCGAGTGCCGGGAGGTCGCAGGTTCGAATCCTGCTCGGTGCCTAAATTTTTCAATTTTTCCTTTATTCTAAATAAAATATAATCAAGGAAAATATTAATTAAGTGGTTATTAACTGTGTGCTACTGTGCTTTGGAAGGTACTTTAACCTCGTGAGGCCCCGTGTCATATTGGTATCACATAAAATAGAATTCATTTTGAACTATACGTAAAATTCTTAAGGTCGAGATTATTTTGTATTTTTGAGGGTCATACCTCAGGAGGTTAAGCCATTCACAATGCTCGACAGCGATAGACAATGGAAAGTCGCGGTCTCTTTCTGTAAAGAGGTAATTTCGCAGAAGGAGACTGCGGAACGGCTGCGGGAAAATGATCCCGCCGCACACCCGCTCCGTAGACGCAGAGGAGGCAGGCGCCGGCGGTATGCGCACCTGCTGCCGCCAATATGTGCCCCGCATGAATTGCGGCTTGCAAATTAAAAATTTGCGGGCCACCCGCCGGTGCGTCGCAGTAGAATGCCACTGATCCTGCGGCGCTCCACTAAAGGCGTCGCCGGTACTCGTTGGGATTTTAGACGGTAGTACGGTCCATCCGGATAGTCCGTCATACCCACCTAGGTCTTTCACTGGGTGGGGTACGTAAATGTATTTTCCCAACTGTGACGGCCTGGTGGCAGTCACATGCAACGATGGGATATGAGAATGAGAGTTAGAACTGAGTGCGAACTGTGGGCGAACCAATGGTGGACTTACTGGATGACTGGTGATACAATCACACTACGTTCAGTTAAGCGGTAGGTTATTAGTTATTACTTATCTATTATATTTTATCTATTCTGCACACTTTCTAATAAATATGATCGTATCGAGATTGTTTACTTATGGGGAATGAGTATTCGACTTTGTTTTAGTGGGAATTACCTTGACCAAGGATTGAATTTATTGAAGGACACCGTGGAGTTTGAAATAAAATAATGGAGTGGTACGTATTTGAATTATACCTTTATCGAAAATGAGCTGAATAATAGCGGGCGGCTTAATATTTTGAAATGTGGGTGGATTCTTATTGAAAATGGGTGTGGTTTTTGGGGTGAGAAAAATCGAGCAGTGCACAGGGGTTCAGGAGGTTATGAAGGACCAGAAAATTACCGGTAACGAAGGACCAGAAAATGTGACGGCCTGGTGGCAGTCACATGCAACGATGGGATATGAGAATGAGAGTTAGAACTGAGTGCGAACTGTGGGCGAACCAATGGTGGACTTACTGGATGACTGGTGATGGCTGCGTATGGGTGATGAGAACTGTGGCGGCTTTATCGCCTGTCGTGGTGAGCTGAAGGTATAGTGCCGACGTCTCCGTAGGCTATGAGCTGATATGATCCTTGCACTAATGTTATGCACAGAGGTTTTCACTCGCGTGATAAGGCGCGGATAGTTCACTGTACGTCACCAGTAAGATTAACACTATAAATCTAATACGAGATGTAGTTTTTACGGTACCGGGAGCGCGCGAGCTGGATTAAGGTAGTACGTGTGTGCTTCAAACGGCGCTGGCTCGAATACTGCCGGCCGGCGCGGGCGCGTCGTTCCAGGGTGCAAGTGACAGAGCGCGCACTAATGTGTGAGGGAGTGCATCGTCGCGCGCTTGGCGCAACGTAAAAAAGGAGGTTAAGCCATTGATCCCGGCTGTTGTCTATGGCATCAGTCGTTAAGCCAGGTTAGAGGCCTACAGGCGGCTTGAGAACTTCTAACAGTCAAGTTCCTCACTCACTTGACAAGCCTAATGCTAAAAAGGTCTGGTTTCCCCTCAGGTTGGAAGATTAGATGGCAGTCGCTCCGGTAAAAAATAGTGCCTACACCAAATCTTGGGATTAGGTAGCAGATTCCGGGCATCCTTCAGGATGAAAATGTACTGGAATAACGGTAGGGATGCTGCAGCAGTAGTTTTAATAGTGCCTTTACCGTGAGTTTGCATGACCGTACTCGCTAGCGACTGTGTAAACAATTTCGTATACCGGCGGGGTAATCACGTAACTTTTGTACTACCGTTAGGTAGATTTTAATGTCAAATTCTAATTGTCAGCTCATACATTTATACTTCAAAACTGACAGTAAAATCTATCTACCGTTAGTACATAAAGTTACATGATTCGCCTGCGGTTCTTAGTTCTATTCTGTTTGTGGAGTCCGGTCTGTTCATGCTTGCTAGGACATAGTGTCTACGTTAATACTAGTGTCTTTTTATAGGGGATTGACGAGAGACATCACCCTGTTGTGGATTCGTTTTTATTATCAGTGACTTAGAGACCATATGCATCTCTAACAATATTAAATTAATTTTAATTTTGACGCTCAGAGACCATGTACATCTCTGGGATATTATATTAATTTCATTATACTCCTAGTTTAATCTTGAGACCTTATACATCTCTAACTTTACTGATGTTGTAATATTTGTAATAGATAACTTTGCAAGTTTATCTTCACTGTATGACATTAATTTTGTTATAATTGTAAACTCGAAATTATTATTCCTTCTTGAACTGTAAATTAATATGTTGACATGAAAAATGTATTACTTATTATAGTCAGACTTTCTTAAATTATAAATTAATATTTTGACATGTAAAAGTGCCCTTGTGGCCTATTTGCAGAATAAATGTTTGTATTTGTATTTGTATTGCGTAACCGCCAAAGGCGCTATACTTTTGCCCATACAAATTTTTACGCAGTCGCTAGCGAGTACGGTCATATAAACCCATGGTAAAGGCACAGAACACTGAAATGAAATGAAATGAAATCATTTATTCTTCAATTTAGGCATGTAATATTACATCAAGGATCATATACAATAGGACCGACAATCTTATACAAAAAAACGTAACTCTGAAATAGCTCAAAATTCGGTATTAAAACTAGATGGCGCTGCTTCGTAGCCTGGAAGTCGCAAAAATGTTATTTTCACTAATGTTTTCTCCTGTTTTTTTTTGTTTTTTAAGAACAAACGTCTATTGTATATAGTCCTTGGTTACATGCACTTATGAATGTAAAGAAACTACCACCGGTTCATAAAATAAACCTCTGCCTCGAGAAGAACCGGCGTAAGAAACTCGGCGAGGTGTCATTTTTAACTTCACTGAACCCTTTAGCTTATTAAATAACTTGAATCGTCATAAAGAACCATAATTCCTTTGAAATATTAAGTATCAATTGCAAACCTTTTTAATTACGAGAGAAAAGGATTTCTTTTCAAACTGTTTTGATCTAATGGAGTTTGGGGACAAATTGGATTTATTGGTTTCGTCTTTACACTCGAATGATTTTCAGGGCCGTCTTTCCCACTGGGCACTAAGGGCACTTGCCCAGGGCCCCGCGATCGATAGGGGCCCACTACTTACTGCCAGATCACCAAACGATAACCAATATTTAGTGATCTGTCAAGGGCATAGGGGCTCCATTACCCTAGTGTGCCCAGGGCTTCCAATTGGTTAAAGTCGGCCTTGATAATTTTGTTTAATAATTCACCATCATCAAGACTTAAGAGCTACGCTCTTGCCGGTGGAATAACCGCCACTCTTATCTGTTTATTGCCAGTTTCTTGACTTCCCCATCCGACTCAGCAGCAACTCTCACTGACAAATAAGTAAGTCTAGGTCTTCCTCTCCCTCCTGCCCTCAATTTTGCCCTCTATATAAGTTGTTTAAGAAGCTGTCGTGCCGAATCAGGTGTGCTATCATCATGCCTTTTATTTATTTAAACTTTATTGCACAAAACACACAAATTGTACAAATGGCGGGCTTAATGCCAAATGGCATTCTCTACCAGCCAACCATTGGGCTAAACAGATATTTTATAAAAGGTGCAAAGAAAAGAAAAAAAAGAAAAAGAGTATGAAAATGCGATAAGACCGCCTGTTGTTTGCCTCTTCTCATTGTGTTTTTGTACTGTACTGTATCCTTTGATTGAGGTGTGCAATAAGAGCATTTGTATTGTATTGTATTGCAAAATGTATATCAGAATATCTAATAAAACATATAAACATAAAATATATCCTTTTATATTTATAATTGTTTTTAAAAGTCCCCTTTCTTGCCATTTTGGCTGCGGAGGCTTCCGCAGCTAAAATGGCAAAAACGGAACCCTTACAGTTTCGTCACAGCCGATTTACACGGAAACTATATGCACTACAACTACGAAATTTGTTAGGAAGGTATATTTTACGAACTGCTACAAAAAAGTGATGTGAATGCTGTCAAAATTATAAGCAGTGTGTCCCCACTCTACTTTCCAAACTATGAAGGTAGATCTAATTACTCTAGGTTTTTTTAGGAATCCCAATTTGATACCTATTAGTGTCTTAAACGGATCATTTACTGTAGTTACATTTAGTTAAAACATAGCTGTATGTGTTCCTTCTGCTGTCAACACAGTGCATCCTCAAATCTTATAAAGGGTCGGCAACGCGCACGTGACTCCTTTTTAGTTGCGGGCGTCAATAGGCTGCGGTGGCCGCATACCATCAGGTGGACCGTATGCTTGTTTGCCACCGGCGTTGTGTAAAAAAAAATATTGTCGATTTTACCTACCCCATAATTACACCTGTTAGCGACATCATACCTTATGACAGAACGGTTCTACAGCTTTGAAGAATTCTTCAACCTCACATTATGAAAGGACATATAATGCCTAAATTAATGTTATATTAATAAATATGAATTTTTGCTTATAATAATTGCGTAGCATAATGCGCAAAATGTACTTTCATCTTAATTGCTACTTGATATGTAAATTAGACTGTTTAGCTTAATTAGTCCTTTGAACCTAACAACATTAGTCGGTTTTGCTCTGGAAGGTTTCGCTCGCTCACCTGGTAGCCAAGTTTGTATGTAAATATTTTACTAATCTAGATCATGTAATATGAAAAAAATTTACCGGACCGTATGCTTGTTTGCCACCGGCGTTGTATAAAAAAAAACATTGCATTGACTAGCAAGAAATAAAAGGCTTTTTTTTATTTTTTTTTATTATCTAAAAAGCGGAAAAGCGCTTTCAATATTGCACCAAAATGGCTATTCGATTACGGATGAAATTGATGGAGACGAAAATTTACAAAAATAAGGCAAAAGAAACTTGACACACACAAAATTGACTTCCTTTACATTTTCCTCGTCTCATTATTATATTGGAATCCAATTTATTTCTAATAACACATCAAAAGTACAACAAAATCTTGCTGAGTTTCCTTCTTTATATTTACTTATTATGTCGAAAAGGTTCACCATAATTTTTGTCCTGCATACAGAATAAATATTGTTATAAAAGGAGGTAGATTTTTGTATAATATACGGGGTGTGCCATGGCTATGCGACACAAAGGGAAAGTACTTTTATGTCGCTCCGCGCGCGGAAAATCCTACTTCCTGGCCAGGGGGTGACATAAAATTTTGTACTTACCTCAGGCGGTAATTAAGAAAGCCTCAGATCGCATAATTATCGCTCTTGCCTTCGGATCGGGCGTCAAATACCTGCGATCTGAGACATTCTTTGTTTACCGCCCTTGGTAAGTAATGTACTATTAAAATTGAAGCCGGGATTGTTTGCTTTACGGAGACATTACATTATTAATTTAAATAAGTATTATTGCATTCAAGGATACAAATAGTTATTTGTTACATAAGCGTGCAAAGTTGTATTTTAACCGCGAGTGTGGAATTGACACACGAGCTAATGAATGGATTCTAGGGTTGAACTACTAGCCAGCAAATGGATTCTATAACTTTGCATTCAAGGATACAAATAGTTATTCGTTACATACTTAAGCGTACAAAGTTGTATTTTAACCGCGAGTGTGGAATTGACACACGAGCTAATGAATGGATTCTAGGGTTGAACTACTAGCCAGCAAATGGATTCTATAACTTTGCATTCAAGGATACAAATAGTTATTCGTTACATAAGCGTACAAAGTTGTATTTTAACCGCGAGTGTGGAATTGACACACGAGCTAATGAATGGATTCTAGGGTTGAACTACTAGCCAGCAAATGGATTCTATAACTTTGCATTCAAGGATATAAATAGTTATTTGTTACATAAGCGTGCAAAGTTGTATTTTAACCGCGAGTGTGGAATTGACACACGAGCTAATGAATGGATTCAAGGGGTTGAACTACTAGCCAGCAAATGGATTCTATAACTTTGCATTCAAGGATACAAATAGTTATTTGTTAAATAAGCGTGCAAAGTTGTATTTTAACCGCGAGTTTGGAATTGACACACGAGCTAATGAATGGATTCTAGGGTTGAACTACTAGCCAGAAAATGGATTATATGGTTGAACCGCGAGCGTATACACGGGTTCAAAGTTGTATTTTAACCGCGAGTGTGGAATTGAAACACGAGCTAGCGAATGGATTCTAGGGATGAACTGCGAGCGAAGCGAAGTGGTTCGAAAATAGAATCCTGAGCGTAGCGAGCGTTGCAACACACGAAACGTAAAATAACTTTGCAGAGGTGTATAATAGTTTTTATCCCGAGAATCATCTCTCGAAGCAATGAAATAGGGAGTGGATGTTTACTGAAGGCGCAGAAAACGTTAGTATTTCTGGGGGCACGGCAGTACGCCCGCCAAGTCGAGCAAAATACACGGACGTACCGTCCTTTTCTCGAACCGCACCATTTTCATCCCCCCTGTAACTTTGTTGTGGAAAAAAAAAAGAATTAAAAAAATTAAGTTAAAAAAAATAAAAAAAATATTAAAAACAAAATAAAATTGAAATTAAAAAATATGTATTTTATTAAATTTGTCCCTTTTGCTGTCAACACAGTGAATACTCAAATTTTATAAAGGGACGGCAACGCGTACGTGACTCCTTTGGAGTTGCGGGCTTTTATAGGCTGCGGTGACCGCTTACCATCAGGTGGACCGTACGCTTGTTTGCCACCGGCGTTGTATAAAAAAAACTAGCATCATTGCAGTAACCATGTGAGCATTACATAGCTTAGATATATTTCAAAATTAAATTAAATTTGAACTAGTTGGTTATGAATTATTATAAGTCAAAATTCCTTAATTATTTCACTGACTCACTGACCGATCATCAAAATTCTAAGGCACTTCTAGCACACACAAACTTTAAATTTAGTGTTAGGTGTACAATGCACTAGAAAACTATAACTTTCGTTATTTGCGGTTGGTAAAATAACATTTCCATCTAGTCTATGCAAAAATATTTTTTCCAGAATTCATAGTTTGGCATTGACAAATTAACCTACAAAAAGAAGTGAGATCTCATAAACTAGTGGCTGTGAGCTGTAGACCTCGTGAGTGAGTTTTTATCATTTCCAAAATCTGACATTATAAAAAAGATCAATTATGAATATCGAACCTGCTAACAAAATTTCACGAGAAGCGGTTGAAAAATACGACCAGAGGACAACAAACCGAAATTCGGACGCAGAAACTTACAAAACCTTTGAATTAAAAATTGTTTACGAAAATTTCCAAAAACTGAGTTTCCTAGTTGTTCAATTTCTACAAACTGACTAGACAAAAAAAAAACTATATAATTACCGGATCTGCTCACGAAATTTCACGAGAATCGTTTTCGTTATGCGACCTGTAGAGGAGAACACAAATACATATTTTTTTTAATTTCCAAAAACTTTTTCGACAAAAAAACTGTATATTTATCCCACCTGCTTAAGAAATTTCACGAGAATCGGTCGAGAAATGCGACCTGTAGACGAGAACAAGCGGAAATCCGGAAATCCGTACATACGAAAGCATTTTTGTCGAAGCTGAAGCAGAGACCTTCGTTTCACTCGGTCAAAAATACTCTACGTAAAAAATAGGCTATGTCTGAGAATTCTTTCACCGTAAAAATTTGTGAGATATTACGTCGAGCGAAGTCACGAACTTTTAAATCTTTATTTGCTTACTAAATGAAATTTTGAGTCAATGCAAAGAGAGCTGTGCTGCTCACTAAAATCATTTTATTTTCGTACAAAATTAGACTTTATACCTTGCCCATAGAGCCTACACATAAGCTTTGTAACGTTAAGTATTTTATAATGTTAGTACGTATTTGAGCCCTGTGGTGTCTGGGACCTTCAATTCGGGTTGAGAATAGATAAGCCTAGATAAGCCGATATGATTGAATATTCGTACCGTGAAATAGAGATAGATGTTCCGTAAGGGTAAAATGCGATTGGTTGGGTCATTCTACTTTTTCATGACCAGTTTTCTATTACCGTAAACTGGGGTGACTTTAAGAAAAAACGGGGCCACTTTGATATATTTAGGACACTTATATAATCATCACCAAGTATTTCTAGTTTGATTTAGTGTAGTAAATAGTTGGGAAATTTATCAAGATATTTTATTGACCTCATGTTAAGCAAATAAAAAGTAAAACACGGCATAAAAACCGGAGTTTTAAAGTCGCCCCTCAATTTGAAAGTAACCCCGGTTGACGGTACCAAAAAAAATCTAAGATATGTATTGAGTTGGTGTACAAAAATAGGATTTCGAAAGAGTCCCTGAGCCTAATAAAAGGAATTTATATGTAAAAATAATTTTATATTAACACATTGCTGTAAAAGATGTAATTTGCCATAGCCAGTTCTTCGGCTATAATAAGTGATTCGTATAATAATAATAATAATAGCCATTTATTCCCACAAAACATTACAGAACTAATGTTAATTACAATCATGTAAACAAAAACTTATTAATGATTTAAAAACATTTCATCAATAGTCAAGTCAAACTTACATGAGATATAAAGTTATTTCATACAATTTATTAACAATTAGGTAATGTCCACAGTATATTTCAAAATGTCAGTATTTTATGATAATTTTATAATAATTTTCATCATTACAGAAATTTAGATGGACGTTAACTAATTATGTTCAACAAGTTAAATTAATTAATTAATTAGTGATTAGTCAAATAAATTAAATCATTCCAATTTATAATATATAATTAATATATATATAAGTGATTCGTATGGCACCATCAAATTAGTCACTTAGCGGAATGAGGCGGGCTTAAGGCACTCAAAGCTCTTCATGGAAGGAGTGGATACAGGCTGGACCAAAAAACTTTGGAAATACAGCAGAAAGCAACTCAGGATGATAACTGGGGTGTTTACAGGTCACTTCGGGGTCAAAGGAACCTTGGCCAAGATGGGACTAGCAGACGACACAGAATGTAGGATGTGTGGCGAGGATGACGAGACAATGGAACACTTACTGTGTGAATGTCACGCCCTTGCCAGACAAAGAATGAATGACCTTGGCAATGGTTACCCTGAACCAAAGGAATTTAGAGTACTCCCGCTGAACTCGCATTCGGTTTGTGGAAATGCTGGAGAGCAGCTTGGAGTAGGCATAAAGGAGGAGGCAATTGCACAAAAGATCCCACTTGGTCGAAGTGCATCCGCAAGAGCCCTCATCTAAATAAGATAAGATAAGATAAGATAAGTCACTTAGCGTATTATCAAAATAAAAGTAAACGCTTTACCCTGATTTCCTTGTTTGTTTATTAATTTCGTTTCAGTTTTATCGTTTTATCGTTTATCATTCAGTTAGTACCTAAGAATGTATACTTATCTTCTTTAATTAAACTTTTGCTACTAGTAATGTTCATGTTGATGCATCATTGGCTCGACTTTGCTGAAATAGAGTAGGGTAACTGTGTTATTGAATGCTGAACTTGATTCGATTTAACCATGTAATTAACCCTGCTCTGTTGGTCGACTTGACACTAGTGCTGTATGTGCACTAGGTCAATTATGCGCTTACTTATTGATCATGCTGTGTGCACTTGCTTTGCTGGATGTCATGCTGGTCTATAAACTACTGATTTTGTGCAAACTTAACTGTATCAGTTATTGTGTGATGTCTGTAAAGTGTATCTTTTTTAAATAAATAAATAAATATCAAAATGATGGTCTGTAAATTAGAAAATGTTCTTTGCTATTTTCAACTTGTATTTTCACGGGTCCCCAGCGAATAAAAATTAATTACGGACCTCGTTTTCGGGGAAAGTAAATGTGGCATTTGGACGTGTATTTGAAAAGCAAATTTAATTAAATTTAACATGGTGAATAACAAAGTGAATTCTCAAATTTTTTTTTGAAAGAAAGAAAGAAAATACATTTATTTAGCGCATAAGTACATACATTAAAACAGATACATAGAGGTGCAACGCTAAGAAGGACTCAGCATAATGCTACGGCAAGTCGCAGCACTGATTTTCAGTGAAATTTCATAAAGGGTCTGACTGGGGTCTGGGGTGACTCCTTTGTGAGTTCCGAGCGTCTTTAGGCTGCGGTGGCCACTTACCATCAGGTGGACTGTACGCTTGTTTGCCACCGGTGTTGTATAAAAAAAAAACATGGAGATGTACTTTTTTTGCAAAAAATATTGTGAATGCGTGTGCTAATATGGCAACCCTTCACTCATATAAACTACAATATCACTACATAGTATAAAACAAAGTCGCTTTCTCTGTCCCTATGTCCTTATATCCCTATATCCCTATGTATGCTTAATCTTTAAAACCACGCAACGGATTTTGATGCGGTTTTTTTAATAGATAGAGTGAGTCAAGGGGAAGGTTTATATGTATAATACATGCATCAGCATTGCACCCGTGCGAAGCCGGGGCGGGTCGCTTGTTATTTATAATATCATTTATTATCATCATCATCCTTCTAGCGTATCTCAGGTATAGTTGCATCCGGATGCCTGAAGGATGCCCGGGGTCCGCTACCTAATCCCAAGATTTGGCCAAGCCACTAATTTTTACAGAAGCGACTGCCATCTGACCTTCCAACCCGAGGGGCAACCAGACCTTATTAGTTTTTTGGCCTGGTCAAGTGAGTGGGCAACTTGACTGTTAGAAGTTCTCAAGCCGCCCGAAGGCCTGTAACTTGACATAGACATAGACATTATTTATTGGTAATAACACATTACAAGTCGAAAAGTAATAATAATCTGTCGGCAATTCGTTAATATGAAATAGAATTAACATCGTTTACACTTGAATTGCACATTATTAGCATAACGACTTGGCTTAACGACTGCAGCCATAAACTGCAACCGGGATCAAAGGTATAACGTGCCTTCCGAAGCAGTTAGTAACCACTCAAAGCGGTCACTCATCTAAGAACTGACCTCGTCCGACGTGGTTTATACCAACTAGGCTAAAGCGGTCGTCAGCTGAACTTAGTTCTTTAGATATTCAGCCCCTAATTAAATAATAAGCCAGCATTTTCAATTAGAGAGTAAAGGAACTATTTAATTATTTCCAGTCATAAATCAGGCTTATTCCTTAACAAGGATAAAGAAATTAGGCCCATCATTGTCTTAAATTGAAATCTTTGTGAGTTACTGAGCGGCGGGGACGCCACCGTGCGATCGCGACAACACTGACACATATAGTCCCTATTCGTCCCGGTACCGCCGCACACCGGATAGAGTCAGCCGACCCAGGTCGGGATTATCTGAGTTTCTTGCCGGACATCTCAGCTAGGCTAGGTTTAGTGAACCAGCGACAAAAGTCCCAGTAGCTCGATTCCACTCCACCAATCTCACTGGAGCCCAAACTCTTAGAGTTCCAGTGTTCCAAACCACACGCGTGGTCGTGTCGGAGGTTTTCCCCTGGATTTTCCCCAGGCTACTCTCCAACCGCGCACTCCTGTGGCTTTTAGGCCGGGTCTCTTAGAGTTTCAGTGTTCCAAACCACACGCGTGGTCGTGTCGGAGGTTTTCCCCTGGATTTTCCCCAGGCTACTCTCCAACCGCGCACTCCTGTGGCTTTATAGGCCGGGTCTTTTAGAGTTTCAGTGTTCCAAACCACACGCGTGGTCGTGTCGGAGGTTTTCCCCTGGATTTTCCCCAGGCTACTCTCCAACCGCGCACTCCTGTGGCTTTATAGGCCGGGTCTCTTAGAGTTTCAGTGTTCCAAACCACACGCGTGGTCGTGTCGGAGGTTTTCCCCTGGATTTTCCCCAGGCTACTCTCTAACTGCGCACTCCTGTGGCTTTATAGGCCGGGTCTCTTAGAGTTTCAGTGTTCCAAACCACACGCGTGGTCGTGTCGGAGGTTTTCCCCTGGATTTTCCCCAGGCTACTCTCTAACCGCGCACTCCTGTGGCTTTATAGGCCGGGTCTCTTAGAGTTTCAGTGTTCCAAACTACACGCGTGGTCGTGTCGGAGGTTTTCCCCTGGATTTTCCCCAGGCTACTCTCTAACCGCGCACTCCTGTGGCTTTATAGGCCGGGTCTCTTAGAGTTTCAGTGTTCCAAACCACACGCGTGGTCGTGTCGGAGGTTTTTCCCTAGATTTTCCCCAGGCTACTCTCCAACCGCGCACTCCTGTGGCTTTATAGGCCGGGTCTCTTAGAGTTTCAGTGTTCCAAACCACACGCGTGGTCGTGTCGGAGGTTTTCCCCTGGATTTTCCCCAGGCTACTCTCTAACCGAGCACTCCTGTGGCTTTATAGGCCGGGTCTTTTAGAGTTTCAGTGTTCCAAACCACACGCGTGGTCGTGTCAGAGGTTTTCCCCTGGATTTTCCCCAGGCTACTATCTAACCGCGCACTCCTGTGGCTTTATAGGCCGGGTCTCTTAGAGTTTCAGTGTTCCAAACCACACGCGTGGTCGTGTCGGAGGTTTTCCCCTGGATTTTCCCCAGGCTACTATCTAACCGCGCACTCCTGTGGCTTTATAGGCCGGGTCTCTTAGAGTTTCAGTGTTCCAAACCACACGCGTGGTCGTGGCGGAGGTTTTCCCCTGGATTTTCCCCAGGCTACTCTCTAACCGCGCACTCCTGTGGCTTTATAGGCCGGGTCTCTTAGAGTTTCAGTGTTCCAAACCACACGCGTGGTCGTGTCGGAGGTTTTCCCCTGGATTTTCCCCAGGCTACTCTCTAACCGCGCACTCCTGTGGCTTTATAGGCCGGGTCTCTTAGAGTTTCAGTGTTCCAAACCACACGCGTGGTCGTGTCGGAGGTTTTTCCCTAGATTTTTCCCAGGCTACTCTCCAACCGCGCACTCCTGTGGCTTTATAGGCCGGGTCTCTTAGAGTTTCAGTGTTCCAAACCACACGCGTGGTCGTGTCGGAGGTTTTTCCCTAGATTTTTCCCAGGCTACTCTCCAACCGCGCACTCCTGTGGCTTTATAGGCCGGGTCTCTTAGAGTTTCAGTGTTCCAAACCACACGCGTGGTCGTGTCGGAGGTTTTTCCCTAGATTTTTCCCAGGCTACTCTCCAACCGCGCACTCCTGTGGCTTTATAGGCCGGGTCTCTTAGAGTTTCAGTGTTCCAAACCACACGCGTGGTCGTGTCGGAGGTTTTTCCCTAGATTTTTCCCAGGCTACTCTCCAATCGCGCACTCCTGTGGCTTTATAGGCCGGGTCTCTTAGAGTTTCAGTGTTCCAAACCACACGCGTGGTCGTGTCGGAGGTTTTCCCCTGAATTTTCCCCAGGCTATTCTCCAGCCGCGCACGACGTGCGCCGACGAGTAGAAAAAGTGATTTGTAGTTGTCCAGCGATGGCGATCTTCAATTCGGGTGCGCGTAAAAAGCTTGGATTACCGCATGTTCATAGAAATAATAGTTTGCTATTGATGTCGCCGGCGTCTAGACTCGGAATTTTTGCTTGGCTCGCGGCCAGCAGGGAACTCAGCCTGTGCATTAATGTAGATTCACATCTAACGGCCGGAATCGCGCGTCTTTTTAGTATCCGTAGTAAACAAGGAACCCTTATGGTTTCGCCATGTCCGTCCGTCCGTCCCCCGCTTTTATCAGTAACCGTTAGTACTAGAAAGCTGTAATTTGGCATGAGTATACATATCAATGACGCCGACAAAACGGTAGAATAAATTCTAAAAAAAAATTTTTTAGGTTACCTCCCCTACATGTAAAGTGGTGGTGCACTTTTTTATTCTTCCAAACCCCATCGTGTGGGGTATCGTTGGATAGCTCTTTCATAAATATTATAGTTTCTAAAAGCATTTTTTGATACAAGAATCAGTTGGCTTGTTATTAAGCTTTGGAGTGATAATTTTTGCTATGGTCAAGTGTGTGTCCCCCCTCCCACCCTACCAGCGAAACGGTGGCTACTAGGCATGTGAAAAAAATCATGGTAGTATTATATACGATGAATTTAAAAGGAAAACTATCACAGCTAAGTAGACATTACCGTAAAGGGCAAAAATATACAACACAACATCTTAAAAAAGTACATCATCAGTTCTAAGATCAGTAAAAACCCTTCCACGGGTCCGTAATTCCGCATATGACCGGTGACGTGATGGACGGGCAACTACGGAACCCTACTCTGTGCGTGGCCCGACACGCACTTGGCCGGTTTTTTCCTTCCGGCCGCCATCGCAACTGTGTTTCACAACCAGTTGTCTACGAGGATTTTTTAGTCTTTCACGGCAACCAGTTGTGATAAAAGAATATTTATTCTTCTTCCGCAACCAGTTAATTTCTTTGTTCACAACCATAAAATAAAACCTGGACTGCTATATACCAAAAATGAAGAATAACACATTGACTGTTATTAAGGCATTATCCAAAATATTTCCAGCTGCCATAATTGGCCATAAACATCGGCACACTTTAAATAAATATAAATATTAATATTAAATATTAGAGGACAATCTTACACAAATCGAACTAGCCCCACAGTAAGCTCAAGAAGGCTTGTGTTATGGGTACTAGACAACGATATATTTAATAGATATAAATACTTAAGTACATAGAAAACATCCAAGACTCAGAAACAAATATTCATGCTCATCACACAAATATTTGCCCTGACCGGTATTCGAACCCAGGACCGTCAGCTTCACAGGCAGGTGCACTACCCACTAGGCTAAACCGGTCGTCAAAACTCCTTAGATACTTTTGTATGGTGGCTCACTAATGATTTTCTTACGGTTCCGTTCGCAAAGTGACTGCACCCACCTGCTGTGACTCACGCGTCCGTCCTTCCGTCCGTGGTCTGTCAAATTGTCACACAGGTTTCACGGCTAAACGGTTGTAGCTACAGTCGTCAAATTTTCACAGTATAATAATCTTGTCTACCCAAAATCATACAAATTCTTAAAAGTTATTTATAAATGTTTTTAATGGAGGCTCCCATACAGCTGAATGGAGCATGGGGTATCGTTGTTTAGAGCTCGTTGAGTAGATAAATATTGTACTTTTTTTTAGTAAAATAAGAAAGAAAGAAAGAAAGAAAAACCATTTATTCAATAAAGCACACACAACCGGTCATAATAAATCGGTGTAAGATAATACACAGTGAGTGAAGGTGCACAATGAGTCCAGCAATGTGTGAAAGAAGAATCAGATTTATTTGCCATCAAATAATTACTTAACTGGTTTTCAAATAATACCTACCACAACTGAAAGAGATGGTCATAAACAAATTTGAATAAGAACGACAAAGAGAATATCATTTGTTGTCTTTGCCATAGTAATACTTTTCTTTTATACCACAATCGGTTTTATATAAGGTTGTGGCAAACCAGCAATTACCCTATGTTAAGTGGGTTAGTTGTTTAGGTTGTTCAAATTTGATTTTTCGGTTCGTTCTAAAACGGAAAATTATTTTTATGTTTATTAATTACTAACAGCGCCCTGCGGTGTTACCCGCGGATAAAAGGTAGCCTGTGTGCTAATCTAGGATACAAACTACTATCGTTCCAAATTTCAACCAAATCCGTCCCGCCGTTTTGTAGAAAAAGAGGAACGTACATCCATCCCTCCAACCAGACATCGGCACAAACTTTCAAGTTTACAGTATTATTAGGATACCACTAAGGCGTTAACCATTTTACAGATAAATAAAAAATAAATAAATATTTGTGGACAATCTACACAAATCAACCTAGTCCCAAACTAAGCAAAGCTTGTACTATGGGTACTAGGCGACGATACATACTTATATAGATAAATGTGTACTTAAAATACATAGAAAACATCCAAGAAACTGGAACAAATATTTGTGTTTATCACTCAAATAAATGCTCTGACCGGGATTTGAACCCGGGACCTCCAGCTTCGTAGGCAGGGTACCAACTAGACTAAAACGGTCGTCAATACGCTTTCAATCTAGCTGCATAGGTGTTTGTCTCACGCGTTTGTCGTCTGTTTTAAAAGCGAGCGTTTTTCAACTGCACATATACTGTCCTATCTGGCAACCCCTGTGGCATCGCTCCTATAAACAATGTACATTTTAATAACGGGCTCTGCCCGCATTCGCTTATTGCCGTTGCTAGTTCATCGCTAAGCGCATATTACAAATACAACACAGCGTGTACATTGACTTTTAAAAAACGCCCGGATTCTAGCGTTTTCCCGTTTGTGTCCAAAGGAACCGTGGGGTCCGCTTTGTCACGTAATGCCAATATTTGGCGTAGGAACTAGTTTTAAGGAAGCGACCGCCAGTTGACCTTTCACCCCATTGGGAAAACTAAACTCTGTTGATATTTTTCTTAACCGAAAAGCCACTTATATTAAACGATATTTCATCCTAATCCTAATAATATTATGAATATAAAAGTTTGTGATGATGTAAATCCTTACATCCGGATGGATACGTTCCTCTTAATCACAAAAACGGCTAGACGGATTTGCCTGAAATTTGGGAAGGAGATAGATTATACCCTGGATTACACATTGCTACCTTTTATACGCGGTTAACACTGCAGGGCGCTGCTATATAGCATACGTTTTTTGAAAAATCCGTTACTACCATCCGGGATTCGAACCCGCAACCTAAGTAAAAATAACAATCATTTATTGATTTACAGGCAGTAATAATAGTTAAATAACAATGACTTAAATAATATTACAACTAAGTTAAATCTAAAACAGGTTCTCTCTTTGGTGCATTGTAAAAATCATATTTTTATCAATGTTACATAAGTTTGACTGGTTACGTATTAACCCTGCAGGATAAACATAAAACTTATAGAAAAATACGGAGTAAAGTTCCGACTTGGACGACGCGACGACTGAGTCTGAATACCAAAAAAAAAAAATGCATATGGCCAAAAAGTAATCATTGATATGCGACAGATATTGTCACAGGCCCCAAACGGTGCTTAAGCATACCGATATTCGCAGCAGTTATATAAGAGTCAAGATACTGGGTTGAATACTTAAATCGTGTTAAGCGTTAAAATTTATACTGTTTGCGGTTTAAAGTGAGACCTAACTACGTTTGTAACATTAAAGACTAGACTGAATGGTCTGGCTAGACTTCTAAGCTGCTTTGAGTTATATGTATATCAAATTGAAATTCTAATATTCTAATAATATTATAAACGTGAAAGTTGTGGATGAATGGATGAATAAATGGATGTTACGATCATCTTAACCTCAAAAAAAATGTATTTCTATTTTTGAATGTTTAGTATAGTATGTATATGCTCGCAACATTACTATAATGTAATTATAGAGAGGTAGGGCACAGCAAAGTGTCATCTTGCTCGAATTTGGAGCGGCCCAACTGGGGAAGCACCTCCGCCTTGCAGAAGATCACAGCCATAATAACATTATCTACTACACAGGTATGTAATGTTGTGTTCCTGAAGATGAGCAGAGCTCCCGAGGATGCACTGTGTTGAGAGCGAGGGACCTAAATTTGTCCCTTCTGTTGTCAACACAGTGCATCCTCAAATTTTATAAAGAGGTGGCAACGCGTACGTGACTCCTTTGGAGTTGCGGGCGTCTATAGGCTACGGTGGCCGCTTACCATCAGGTGGACCGTAAGCTTGTTTGCCACCGACGTTGTATAAAAAAATAGTTAATTGTAGACTTTTTCTTAGTTGTAGTGGATTGCTATGCCCAAAATGGTATACAATATACATGTTGAAACAAATTATACTTTAACACTACTGAATAAAATTTTGAGACTTGGCAATTACACAATACTACATAGTTTTAGTTTTTTATAATAATAATAATAAGACTTGGCACACGAGGTGACCGCCATGTGGGATGTTGATTCAACGATCATTGTCCCGATAGTCGTCTCTGCGAACGGTCTAATAGCGAAGAGTCTCGACCAACACATCAAGAGACTCTCGCTAGATGGCTGGGTCAAGGGTCAGATACAGAAGGCGGTACTCCTGGACACGGCGCGGATAGTCTGGAGGTTCCTCTCTCTGTCGCCCGACACCACCGGTAGCTTAGGCCCCGCCTCGCTGCCGGCGGCACCCTAGGTTAGGTTTTTATAATGATTTTATGTTTTGTAAATATTGTTTTATATTTTACTTTTTAAATAATTATTATAAAATCTAACCTAAGTCTTAAAGTAAATAAAGAGAATTATTAAACGCAATAAAGTTGTGTGATTGCCAAGTTGCAGAATTTTATTCAGTTAGCAAATAAAGAATAATAAGAATGCCTGAGACTTGGTACTACAAAATATCTCACAAATATAAAGGTGAATGTTCAACACATTTGTACACAGAGGATTACGTAGTATGAATGTTCGTTGAGAATGTAATTTGAACATTCTTTATACGTTAGTGGGTACAAGTCACACAACATTAACTATAAATAACAAAGAAATCGCAGTAAGGAACCTTAGACTTGGCACGACTTTGTCTAGATTTCATTACTTTTTAGAGATAAACAAGCAGCTCCATCGCGACTTGGCTAGTTTTTTACAGAATGTTTTTGATGGGATTGTAATTTAACACTAATGTACTCGTAAATACAAGTATATGCAATAAATACTATGAATATGAATATGAAAAACTACTGAATGGGTTTCTATGAAACTTTCCAGTATTGTAGCTTATACTTGAGAATAACATATAGGCTATAGCTTATTTCAAAATTCATCCCTTTTGGGGATTAAAGGGTTATACACGGATTTAGGTTCACGTCTTTTCTGTGGACATACAGAAAATTAAGGGCTACAAAGCTTAATTTTGGAT
Source organism: Epiblema foenella (assembly GCA_963556455.1). NCBI lineage: Eukaryota > Metazoa > Arthropoda > Insecta > Lepidoptera > Tortricidae > Epiblema > Epiblema foenella. The sequence continues at coordinate 13,370,058 of OY747118.1, read as the reverse complement.
TGGACCAGTAACCCGCATAAACTGTGTCTCCGTTTCTATAAATCCCTGTAATAAAAACAGCTAACATGCACATAAGCCGTTAACTATTGACCTCTAAAAACGATCTCTTCCAGGTAGCTTAAGATAGTGAGGACGATGTAAAATATTAACTTAATTAGTGTATTTTTCTATGAGGTGGATTGCACAGTTGGGCTTTTTTTTATACAACGCCGGTGGCAAACAAACGTACGGTCCACCTGATGGTAAGCGGCCACCACAGCCTAAAGACGCCCGCAACTCCCAAGGAGTCACGTACGCGTTGCCGACCCTTTATGAAATTTGAGAATCCACTGTGTTGACAGCAGAATGGACACATTTAGGTTCCTCGCTCTCAACACAGTGCAACCTCGGGAGCTCTGGCAACCTTGCTTACCTCCAGGAACACAACACTACATACTTGTATAGTAGATAATGTTATTATGGCTGTGGTCTTCTGCAAGGCGGCGGTACTTCCCCAGTTGGGCTGCTCCAAATTCGAGCAAGATGACATTTTGCTGTGCCCTACCTCTCTAAGAAACTTGACCGTGACTCTTAGTGACTCTCTGCTCCGAATATGAGCGAGAAGCCATTCCACTGTGTCCTACTCTCTCAGTCACTCTTGGTCACTATTTAATTAATAGGGAGCCCTCTGAAGCCATTAATATTTTAATGGTCCCTCAATAAATTGGTTATTTCGATCGTAAATGTGTCACGTAAATTTATTGAAGGAATATTTCATCGGTGGTTATTTTTAAACACGGATTCAAATTTCCATTCGTATTTTCCTGCTATACAGTTCCACTGACCAGACCAGGCGGAACACATTGTATTAGACACAAAGAAATTTAAACTGCATATAAGAGGGCTGCTACTTACGTAACCGCAGCGACAAAACTCCCAGTAGCTCGATTCCACTCACACCTCAGATTCGGTTGAAACCGCTCAACCAATCTCACTGGAGCGCAAACTCTTAGTATTCCAGTGTTCCAAACCACACGCGTGGTCGTGCCGGAGGTTTTCCCCTGGATTTTCCCCAGGCTACTCTCCAACCGCACTCCTATCGCTTTATTGGGCCCGGCCTGTAAAGCCACAGTCAGGTTCAAAAAAAAATTATGTAACCGGAATCCGGGTTCCAACTTTTTTAAATTGAACTTTTTTTAATACTGGCCACTATATATTTTTTTCTTATGTGCCATAGTCTTTTGTTTTGGCGGGTTTAAAATGTCATCTTGCTGCAAGAATGGAACTCACTCTTGAAAATATTCGTGCTATGATTTATTACGATTCTGGGCGTGGTTTAACGCAACAACAGTGCATAGATCAATTAACTTCAACTTTTGGTGATGAAGCTCCATCGAAAACAACTGTGTATCACTGGTTTAGAGAGCAACCGTGGACGTAGTATGCTCACGGACGAACTTAAGGAAGGTCGCCCGAAATCGGTCGTTGTACCACAAGATATTCAAGCTGTGCGAAAACTTATAATGCATGACCGTCACGTCACGTATCGCGAGATAGAGGCGACTCTGGGCATATGTATGACGAGTATTAATAAGATATTACATAGCTGTAAAAAAAATCCAACACAATTTAACTAAAAAGAATTGCATTCTTCCAATCCTTAGCTGACGGTCCTGGGTTCGAATCCCGGTCAGGGCAAATATTTGTGTGATGAGCATGAATATTTGTTTCTGAGTCTTGGATGTTTTCTATGTATTTAAGTATTTATATCTATTAAATATATCGTCGTCTAGTACCCATAACACAAGCCTTCTTGAGATTACTGTGGGGCTAGTTCGATTTGTGTAAGATGGTCCTCTAATATTTATTTATTTTATTTATTTACCTACGGAGCACAGACTTGGTCTTTGATAAAGGTTCAGAAATCTGCCTTCAAGGTTTGCCAGAGAGCCACAGATCGCATTAAAAATACAATACTGCGTTCCAAAACCCAGATAGCTGACGTAGCTCACACCGCCGCCAAACTTAAATGGGACTGGGCTGGCCACGTCTGCCGCATGCGAAGACTTGGGCTAAAATCGCGACCAAGTGGGTCCCACAAAACCGAGCGCGGCGTCGCGGCAGACCTCGTCGGAGATGGAGAGACGAACTTGACGTCTCGGATCAGAAGTGGTGGGAGACTGCACAGGAGAGGGACGCGTGGAAGGGACGGAAGCTTTTGCCCAGCAGTGGGACTTGAGGCTCTTTATAATAATAATAATATATATTGTACATTTCATTTCATATTTGGAAAAATTTGCAGTCCGGCGATTGTACGATTCCATTCAAATATAATATGTAAGCACTCAGGGTGCAGCGAAACTGATTTAGGTTCGCGTTTTTTCTGGGGACATACCAAAAGTTAAGGTATACAAAGCTTAATTTTGGATTGGACCAGTAACCCGCATAAACAGTGTCTCCGTTTCTATAAATCCCTGTAATAAAAACGTAGCTAACATGCACATAAGCCGTTAACTATTGACCACAGGAGGGACTCTACTTTAGTATACTGGCAAGTCGCTTCCTAAATTACCTCACCAATGTAATAACTTCTTGATATGACGGGGCGGTACCGGGACGAATAGGGACTATATGTGTCAGTGTTGTGGCGATCGCGCGGTGGACGTCCCCGCCAGCGGGATTGCCTAAGCGTACGTGTCGTGTCTGAGTTGGACGCCGTAAGCGCAGCGTTCCATCTTTCGATGGACGCTGTGATTACGTCATCCGTGCCGCCCCTAATCAGTGATCGACGAGTTACGACAGAGGGGGGAGGGATGGGAACGTAGTCGACAGCCTTTTTAACTGGCGGATTCCTATGATGGGGAGCATTGTCAAAAGCACATTGTCTATGTGTCAGTGTTGCCAAATGGTTACATTTCTTACATTTTTCGTAACTTTTGACCGGCTCGCGTAACATGAAAGTAACTTCTGTTGCAAATGAAATTTTCGTAACTCTTTTGTTGTTTACCACTTACATTTACTTAAGTAGGTTAAGTAGTACCTTTGTAATAAGCATATTTTGGAGAAAATGTCTCATGAGAAACGCTAGTAGTTTTTGACTTGTAAAAGTGCCTTCGCGGCCTTCTTGCAGAATAAAGTTCATTTATTTCATTTCAAAGCGCGTTGTTAGTTGGTATTTTTAGTCATTTTCTAAAAGGCAGCTTACAAAACTTGTATTCAATAACGTTGATTCAAAGCTAATTACACAAAAAGACAGAAGGCAGCTATTATACCCACAATTCATCATGAAATTCATATTACAACAAGCAACAAGTGATTTAAACGCAATGAAACACTGCTAAAGCCTCCGTGAAGAACATTTATATTACAAACTTGCTACAAATTGTTGTTCGGTAACAAAGTTTCAACAATTAGGAAACTGACAAGACAATGGCCTGTTAAACAAAATGTCATTAAGAGGCCTTATAAGTTTTAAAATGTTTTGATTTCAAATTATGACAAAAGTGTTGACAATACCAGTAAAGTTTTTGGCTTCGATGATTTTATTAAAGTTTTAGATAGTAACATAGTTAGCCATTTTTTGTGTATAGTAGAATTTAAGCGGAAAATACAAGTTTTTAGCTTGAAAATGGTCGATTTGGAGTGATGTTTGAAACGATATTTCTTAATGTAAAATCTAAAAAATACATTTAAAGTTTATGACATAAGGCCGCAATAGTCCTGTTCTAGATAGTAACATTGAGGAAATGTCAAGATACTTGTCAACTCAAACAGAAAATGGCGTAATAGATGAGTATTTTTCAACTGATAAGGACCCTTAAGGGGAGGCCCATCCAGAGATCTGATGAAAATACTAAAGTTTGAGCTTGCAGTGGACCAAGAAAATACCAACAAAGTGCAGTGGGTTGAGTTTGGACTCAAAGTGGTGGAGTTGGTTGTGGTGTTATGTTTTTAGGGTTCCATAGCCAAAATGGCAAAAACGGAACCCTTATAGATTCGTCATGTCTGTCCGTCCGTCCGTCCGCCCGTCCGTATGTCACAGCCGATTTACTCGGAAACTATAAGCACTACAATTATGAAATTTGGTAGGAAGGTGTATTCTATGAACCGCTGCATAAAAGTGATGTGAAATCACAAAAAAAATATTAAATTGGATGAAAAAAAAAATTCAACGCACATAATCGTGTGGGGTATCGATGGATAGGCCTTTAAAAATGATATGGAGGCTTCTAAAAAACTTGTGAATTTAAGTCAACCGTTGGTGAGATATTAGCTGTCAAAGTCATAGAAAGTGTCCCCCCCCCCACCCCTCTAATTTCCAAACTATTAAGATTAAAATTCTGAAAAAATGAGGTGGTGGGCATTAGTAAATAGTTTCAACGATTTTTGGTTTGAAAAATATAGGTTTTACGGTTTTTGAGTTTTCGCTTAAAAACTGTCTTGTCCAAACAAAAAGTCATAAGTGCCGTATGAAAATACGACTTTTTTAGATTCAATGTATTGGATAGTGATTTTAAATGTGAACTAGTAGGTGTTGGTACGGAGCCCTTCATTGTGCGTGGTCCGACACGCTCTTGGCCGGTTTTTTTTGTACTGTATGTGCCACGCACGAAGTTACTAGTCCTTGCAAACATGAACAGACCATACCCCACACACAGCACCCGTTCAATGGCTTAATGTGCCTTAAAAGCGCCGAATAAAGATTTAATAAATAAATTAAATTAAAATTTGACGACCGCTTTAGCCTAGTTGGTAGTGACCCTGCCTTCGAAGCTGGAGGTCCCGGATTCGAACACGGGTAGGGCATGTATTTGTGTGATGAACACGAATATTTGTTTTTGAGTCTTAAATGTTTTCTATATATCTATTTATCCATATAAGTATGTATATCGACGGCACATGTTTTGACGACCGGTTTAGCCTAGTGGGTAGTGCACCTGCCTGTGAAGCTGACGGTCCTGGGTTCGAATCCCGGTCAGGGCAAATATTTGTGTGATGAGCATGAATATTTGTTTCTGAGTCTTGGATGTTTTCTATGTATTTAAGTATTTATATCTATTTAATATATCATCGTCTAGTACCCATAACACAAGCCTTCTTGAGCTTACTGTGGGGCTAGTTCGATTTGTGTAAGATTCTCCTCTAATATTTATTTATTTATTTATATATTTTTATTTTTATTTATCTATATAAGTATGTATATCGTCACTTGGTACCCATAGTACAAGCTTTGCTTAGTTTGGGGCTAGGTTGATTTTTGTAAAATTGACCAAGGATATTTATTTATTTAAAAATACAATTACAAAGAGCTTTTTACATAATCAGGCACCAATGGAGGCCATTCAAACCATCCACAATGAATTTGCTTTATCACAACAATGTAGCAATTGTATAGCGAGTTCGTAACAAAAACGCTTTTATGCCTTTCTCATTCAGTAAGTAATTGTACTTAAAGTAAATATTGCACTGAGGATACTCCGAAATTCGTACTCACTTCGTATCGTGCCGTCCCATTCACTCATGTAGTGTATAACACGAGAGTGAATGGGACAGCACGATACGATTATATACGAAAATTATGGAACTCGTTGCCCCCGTCACTCAGAAAATATCAGTCTGTGGTCTGAAGGGGAAGTTGAGAGAATTGTGATTATCGAGTAAGATTTGACTGATATTTTATTTCGGCAGTTATTTATAATAATAATAATAATTCTTTATTTCAGGCTTAGCCCATATAACAACACAAAATTACTCTATTACATTTTAAAATTACATTAAGAACATTTCATCCATTACATAAGCTAAAAAATTTCATTAATAAATCATAAATAAATTAGAATGTCAAAAAGAAAATAAAAATAAAACAATTAAAAATTTCAATTCACATCATTACATTACAGAAAACATGTCAAATAAAAAATAGAATGCAATTCAATATTATAGGTAATTAATTCATTAGGTTGAAAACATTTTGTCTGGATTCCATATGAATGGAGTACATATTACATATAAGTCTGTACTTACTTATATATTCTTATATTCGGTATTTATAGTTCAGCGTTTAATTATACACACCGTGGGCCTCAATAACCCGAAAGTATTAAACCACGTATTTTTGACGACAGTACGAGTAAATAATGCTATATCAACATGGGTCCAATTACGTGTCTTAGTTAAATTACTATTTCAGTATAAAATAAATCATATTAATTGACCGCTTTTTTGTGAACAAACCTTTTACTTCAGAGAGTGAGCGAGTTTAATTAATCTCAAGTTGAATAACAGAGAGCGAGCATTGTCATTTAAGTGACATCAATTTCAAACTATCAGCCAGTTATCAGTAAATGTAAATAGTTTGCAATCTCGATCTCGCGATTGAGAACAGAGAAAAACTTTCAATAGTGAAAGCTTTTTGTAGGATAGATACCAAACTTAATTAATAATTGAAACTGGCTAATAACTATGCAGTTAGTGCGTCTGCGTGTAAAAGTTGTAGCTGGCTTCGTCACGCCTTTAGGATGTGTTAGAATTTAGTTTTTTATCTTGTGATTTGTTTTAAATAATTAATATCTCTTAAATTACGGGTTTTTCGATTATATGTTATATAACGTTATATACTCTAATTAGGCTCTGAAATCGTTGGTTTAAATCTTTCGGGTTATTAATGCCCTCGGTGTATATTAGTGTGTTGTTATTAAGATAATATTGTATTCGTATTGTACATGTTTCTCGGTTTGCCTATTAATCTTAATCTCCGCTCAATTACTCAAAGGTTAGCTGGAAGAAATCCCTTACAGGGATAAGCTAGACTTTTTACATATATGTCAACGATTCTTATAATTCGTGTTGTTTTTTTCTCATGTACAATAAAGATTTTTACATACATTTTTATTTTTTGTGCCTACCTCTCTCGAATCTCCTATCTTATATGGAGCCAGATGTTTTTGGCGATCGTCGGTAAAAATGGCCGCTCCAGGCTTTATTTTAAATGACCACGACACTTAATACCCCCAAGTGGTCCCCTAAGACGTCCTCCAATATGCCAAAATCATAACCCCCTTTACGGCGTCGCAAAACGAGTCCTCTGGGACCGATTCGGGAGTACCAGGCTATCATGAAATGACGGAAGTATATGGCACAGTTAGTCGCTAAAGACGTTTGGTTCTGAGTAAGATTAGGTACAGGATGTTTTTCAAGATTATCCAGATAACGCTGGCTGTCCTACGGATTAGGTTTTTAGAGAGAATTTCGGATAATCGAAGAGAATAAGGACTTAGCAGTTTATTTTCAAGAAAATCAGTTTTATTTAATAATTCATAACTAACAATAAATTAATGTAAGAAATTAACAGATCACTACATAGTATAAAACAAAGTCGCTTTCTCTGTCCCTATATCCATATGTCCCTATGTATGCTTAAATCTTTAAAACTTCGCAACGGATTTTATTGCGGTTTTTTTTAATAGATAGAATGATTGAAGAGGAAGGTTTATATGTATAATAACATCCATTAAATAGTGCACCAGTGCGAAGCCGGGGCGGGCCGCTAGTTTACACTAAAATGGGATTATAACCATGTGTATTTATATTCGTGAGTTCCCAATATTTCGGCACTGTAGCTAACACCATTATTAAGGACGCGAATACAAATTACACACAAAATTTGATAATTTTAGGTAAATATTGTTTATGGTTAGTTATATATATATATTTTATAGGGTAATAAGTAAACATGTATTTAACCTAAATGCGGTCATGTGACACTCAACCTAAGGATCCACATAATATCAGCGTCCGGTCATCTACTGTGGCCCGACATTGTGCTGAGTGGACTCCTTTTTCGCACTTTAAAAAACACTACCTGTAACTAGCGTAATTATGTATATGTACATACTCGTAGATTAAGGTTTGCGAAATAAATTTTCTTTTCTTTCTTTCTATACGAAGTAGTCCGTTTTGTTTTACGATTTTGTTCACATCGTCGGACAAACCGGACAAAAAAAAATCATGTTGTTCTACGACACGTGGTAAATATCCCGTTATAATGGTAATTCTTCTCGGCAGTGGTCTCATGAGAAACGCTAGTAGTTTTTGACTTGTAAAAGTGACTTTACGGCCTACTTGCAGCATAATAGTTATTTGTTATGCAAGGCCGCAAAGTTGTTGATTGGCGCGAGTGCTCGAATTGAAAACCGAGCTGGCGAAGGATTCCAGAATTGAACCACGAGCGTAGCGAGTGGTTCAAGAATAGAATCCTGGGCGTAGCGAGGGTTTCAAGACACGAGAAGCCAAATAACTTTGCTGCCGAGCGAAACACAACTTTTCACCTCACCCTAGCGAGGAAACGTAGGTACAAGAAAACAATTCAAGTATTATTAAAGAAAGTTGCTATACGAATATTGTTTGAATATATTCCTTATTTTTGTATTTCCATTAATTAAAAAAGTAGGTAAAATAATGATATAAAACTAAAATTGAATGATTTTCAATTTAATGTAAGTACCTAAAATAAAATGTTTCATCAGATGACACATTCCTTGTGCGAGCGGGCCGTCGCTATATACATGTATAGCGCTGTCTCACTCGCACACCGCACCGTCGTGCGGAAACAGCATCAGTGTAGGAACCGCCTTAAGACTGCATGCCGGCCGAACCATGATTCCGAACGCATCCATAAAAAAATTGGGTAGCGCGGTAATACGTCATGTTCGAAGTTCAAAATCACTTTATCCGCTAGCGGATAAAATGAACTTTTGCACGCAGAGTTGAAACGATAAAGTAAGCCTTTCAGAGCGGGCGAGGTGAAAAGTTCATTTAATTCATTTATTTATTTGTTTCTAGTGTTATTTATTTAGTGCTTTGCGACTAACACGGAATGAGTAAAATATCCACTTAAATATGTACTAATCCACTACCGTTTGAAACGAGGTTGAATCATTAACGGTTCCCACAATTGGACCACAATCGGTCTGTAATCGGATTTCGGCTAGCACTTAGTGGTCCATTAAACATAATGCTTTCCAGTGATTGGGTCAGTTACTAGTGGTTCTGTGAGCTGTAGAATTCATGCCGGTTTACGTTTTCAACGCCCATGACTCCGCCATTACAAAAAAATGCATAATCTTCATCATCATCATCATGTCATGTCATCATGTCCGTAAAAATCACCTGGGTGATTATAATAAACAGCATAATCCAAAATAATCACCTGGGTGATCTTGCTGGATAAGTTTGTCCACTAGGATCACTCGTGGAATAATATAATTTCATGGGGTATCCTAATGGACATCATTTTGTCCACTGTAATCACCCGGTGGAGCATGACAGACACGTGGTCCAATAGGATCACCTGGGGGATCTCAGAAGGCATAATCGGCAAATACAATCACCTGGGTGATCGAGCTCAGGTGACTAACGTGGATAACGTGTCATCATCAGCCTGTGTCAGTCCACTGCTGGACATAGGCCTCTCCCATGGCACGCCACTGAGCTCGGTCTTCAGCTCTCCTCCAATCCCTGCCCACTGCCTTACGAGTATCATCGCCCCATCTAGTTACAGGGCGTCCTACACTACGTTTGCCACGCGGTCTCCACTCAAGAACCAGTCTGCCCCAACGGCCATCGGTTCTGCGACATATGTGACCTGCCCACTGCCACTTCAGCTTACTAATTCGCTGAGCTATGTCGGTAACCTTTGTTCTCTGACGAATAACTTCATTCCGGATACGATCCCTAAGAGCATAATTTTAGGCGCTAAAAATTCAATATAGTTATCGAACGTGCTAATATTTCAAGAGAGAGTTGAAATGCGACCTGCAGATGTGAGCAGCCGAGCATCTGGGTAGACATAGGTACTAAACCCGAACACGTTTTCCAAACAATAAAAAAATCAATTCAGGAAATCAGAAATTCAGAAATCAGAAACTATTTATTTGCATAGACACAGTAGGTAGAGGGATGTTACAATACATTTTGTTTCAAGCATCTAGCCTGCATGCAAGCGTGCAAATACATAAAATGTCAAAAGTTACAGTCCATTAAAATGTCAATAGAATAAAAACAAAAATAATTGAAATAAATATAGGAAGTCAAATTGAAATACTAGTAAAATTAACATAATAGGCATATCACAGTCAAAGAGGCGCAATAAAATCATAAAATAATAGCCATTATATAACTAAATATTACTAATTCTAATGCTGGTGTTCGAGATACGCCTTTACGCTGTAAAAACAATGCTCTAAAAGCCAGTTTGTTAGACTGCGTTTAAAGGCGTTTCCCTCCAGCAGCTTTAGTTCCTCCGGGAGATGATTATAAATGACAATACACATGTTGAAGACGTTCCTCTTGTTTATCATCTTATGACTTCGAGGGTGATATAAAAGATTCATTATTTTTACCCTGGTTTGCCTTTCAAGTACTTCACCACGTGATGGGATCTGACAAAATTACATATATCTCTTAGGTATAGGCATGGCAAAGGTAGGAATTTAAGTTTTTTGAAAAGAGGTAAGCAACTTTCGTCCCACCATGAACTACTAGGTCCATATTGTTCACTTGTAGGCTTGTAGGCAAGGCAAAAAAAAATACAGTAAATCAAAACGTTAAACTTAGTACGAAATATCTACAATATTTCCAAAAATCATGCAAATCCGTTCAGGATTAGGGGGTGGATTGTATGGAAACATTCTGCTACACAATCCTCTTAAGAGGCCTTATAAGTTTTAAAATGTTTTGATTTCAAATTATGACAAAAGTATTGATAATACCAAAAAAAATATTAAAGGCTACGATGATTTTATTAAAGTTTTAGATAGTAACATAGCCATTTTTTGATTGTATTGTGTGTAGTAGAATTTAAGCGGAAATAACAAGTTTTTAGCCTGAAAATAGTCGAATTGGAGTGATGTTTGAAACGATATTTCTTAATGAAATATCCAAAAAATATATTTAAAGTTTGTGACATAAGGTCGCAATAGTCCTGTTCTAAATAGTAACATTGAGAAAATGTCAAGATACGTGCCAATTGAAACAGAAAATAGTGTAAATGGATGAGCGTGTTTTAAATGGTAAGGACCCTTAACATTGCGATAACACGATTTTTATACTAAGAATACCGGAAAATAATAAGGGTCTTTGAGACCCGATCTTATTATTGGTATCTCCGCGCTAAGGTTCTTATTCGAGTAATTGGCAGGTGAAGGGCCATCGGTTTTTCGATTCCGAGGTCGAAATACGACACCTATACAGGATGATGTACGTTATCAATGATGGGAGATAAATGCTTGCAAAAAAAGTTTTCCGTATCAAAATCAAACATTTATTCTGCAAATAGGCCACAGGGACACTTTTACATGTCAAAATATTAATTTACAATATAAGAAAGTCTGACTATAATAAGTAATACATATTATGTCACACCTGGTCATAAGGTGGCAATTACCGCACGCCCCGCGCGAGGGAAATCCCACTTCCTGGCCAGGGGGTGACATAAAATTTTGTACTTACCTCGGGCGGTAATTAAGAAAGCCTCAGATCGCATAATTATCGCCCTTGCTCGGCTCGGGCGTCAAATACCTGCGATCTGAGACATTCTTTGTTTTACCGCCCTTGGTAAGTAATTTACTATTTCATGTCAAAATATTAATTTACAGTTCAAGAAAGAATAGTAATTTCGAGTTTACAATTACAACACAATTAATGTCATACAGTGAAGATAAACTTGCAAAGTTATCTATTACAAATATTACAACATCAGTAAAGTTAGCGATGTATAAGGTCTCAAGAGTAAACAAGGAGTATAATCAAATTAATATAATATCCCAAAGATGTACATGGTCTCTGAGCGTCAAAATTAAGATTAATTTTAATGTCACACACAAACACTCACTTCTGTGTATATATGTAAATTATTTTTGTTACCACTGAAGATGGCTTTGCCAATAGTATTTCTGTAGACATCTGCCATTGGCCATTGTTTTAGTTCTTTAAATTTGGGCCATTCCATTGGAAATAACCCTATCTAACACCCGTCAGTTTGCAATTAACCATCCCGCTCTCTACGGAAGCTCTGCGCGTAATTTCGTAAATATTAGTACATTTTAATTGATTTTTGGAAGACGGAATCACTCAAAAAAAATTATGTGGTCGACTAGTAGCCATTACAATATAATATTAAACTAGGAGCTGTAGACCGCTCAAGCGATAATTTTTTTACGTTATCTATCCCCAGGGCTCCACCATTTTGAAATAGTAGTTTATGCAACTGATACATAATGAGAGGTTTCAAAACACGAGTGTGGTTTTATGAAACGAGCATCAGCGAGTTTCATAATAGGATCATACGAGTGTTTTAAGGCCTAATTAATCCATACATTAAATCCTCTTTCATGTGTTGAGGCACCATTGCGTTGAAAGTGCAGGAGTTCGAGTTCGTGAGCTCGTTGAAGTCTTTTTGAGCACGAGCCTGTATCGTAATGGGTGGAGATGGCCATAACGTTACCGTTTTTGATGCTGTTATGGCCATCTCCGCAGCGGACCGGCGCGATATTGTAAAGTTGGTCCTTACCTACACTTTTTGAGCATATAAAAGAGGATTTACTGTATGGGTGTAGATAAAATTGCAATATAAAATAGTAATTAAATTGCAAAATATTAAATGTAACCCGTGGAATGTTACGACATATATGCCATAAAAATTCAATTCTGTTTATACATGTCAAGATTGTCAAGTGCATTTGAAAAAAAAAAACTTATGGACTAATTAGGCAATAGGCATTATACGGGTTAAATTATCGAACATGCTCACAAAACTTCACTAGAATCAGGTCAGAAATGCGACTTGAAGAGAAGAACAGCCAGACATACACATTTTTACCACCAAGCTGAAACGGAGAGCTTCAATCGTTTCGCCCATTCAATTTACAAATATTAATTTAGCATAAAAAACAATATTTTCATTGACGTCTCCCCTCATAATAAAATGATTAAAAACCCTTGTTTTATTATATATCCAAATACGACGACCGGTTTAGCCTAGTGGGTAGTGTACCTGCCTGTGAAGCTGACGGTCCTGGGTTCGAATCCCGGTCAGGGCAAATATTTGTGTGATGAGCATGAATATTTGTTTCTGAGTCTTGGATGTTTTCTATGTATTTAAGTATTTATATCTATTAAATATATCGTCATCTAGTACCCATAACACAAGCCTTCTTGAGCTTACTGTGGGGCTAGTTCGATTTGTGCAAGATTGCCCTCTAATATTTATTATTTATTTATTTTATTTATATATGAAATCCTAATAATATTATAAACGTGAAAGTATGTGCGGATGGATGTACATTCCGCTTAATCTCAAAAACTACTGAACGGGTCTCTATGAAACTTTCCAGTATTGTAGCTTAGACAGAATAGGACATAGGCTACCTTTTATCCGCGGGTAATACCGCAGATCGCTGCTAGTATTATATATGTCCAAACTCAGAAACTTTATCATTTCGAACGACCATTATTATCAAGCACCCTCTTTCACAACATCGAATACATAATAAACAGGGTCATCGTATCGGAAATATAAAAAAAGCGGAAATAATCGCAAATATGACGGATGGGATCCGATGTTTGACAGCTCGTAATGATTGGGGATCAATGGAAGAAACAATGGTCAGATAGGATTAAGGCGAGAGTAATGTCCCGCTCTAACACGCGTGAGTTTGCAATTAACCATCCCGCTCTCTACGGAATATTAAGTACATTATTATTGATTTGATTGACGACCGCTTTAGCCTAGTTGGTAGTGACCCTGCCTTCGAAGCTGGAGGTCCCGGGTTCGAATCTCGGTCAGTGCATTTATTTGTGTGATGAACACGAATATTTGTTCCTGAGTCTTGGATGTTTTCTATGTATTTAAGTATATATTTATCTATATAAGTATGTATATATTAACTTGGTACCCATAGTACAAGCTTTGCTTAGTTTGGGACTATAGGTTGATTTGTGTAAGATTGTCTAAAAATATTTATTTTTATTTATTTTTAATTTTGGAATACTGGATCACTTATAAAAATCTATCCGGTTATTGTGTTAGAACAATAAAAAAGCTACCCTTTTTGTAAGTAAAAACATAAATGTCACTGACAATTACGAAAATGGCAGCTTTTAAGTTTTAGGAGCGCTCGTGGCCCAGCGGCGCCCGCGTACCGCGTGCGGCCTAGGCCAGTTATTACCGCTTTAAGTGTTTCATTTCATTTATTTATTTATTTATTTATTTATTTAATCTTTATTGCACAAAAAAAACCTTATCGTACAAAAGGCGGACTTAATGCCGTATGGCATTCTCTACCAGTCAACCTTAAGGCGAAGCAGAAAGATTTGTTGGCGGTGCAACTAACAACTAACGAAACTCAAAATTAATATTATATATAATTATTTTATATATAATTATTTGTGTAATATAACAAAACGAGTAAATGTATCGTTTATTACATTACACAGACAATCATATAAAGTCCTATCCATAATACATATACAATACATAAATATATAGATATATATATATATATATATATATAGACGAAATTTACAAAACCGATACTACTACTCCACGACTCTGCCAGCATAGAAATCACGTACCGACTTTTTAAAAGAGAACTTGTTAGGGGATTTCCGGATCGTAGGAGGTAGGCGGTTCCAGAGGCGAGCCACCTGAACGGTGAACGAATACGACATAAAGCCTGTGCGGTGAAGGGGGATAGACAAAGAGAGATTGCCCGAAGAGCGAAATTGACGGGCACGAGAAGTACCATGAAAATTAAAAAGGGACTTGAGATATTCGGGAGATTGTGGATCATTAAGAATAGAAAATAGAGTGGAGTTTCATGTTTGAGAAAAAAAATTATCGTAATAGGATAAGGCCACGGAGCGTTTCAACTGTCTCCCGTGCTTAAACAAATATTCATAGATACGATAACAAGTACACACGGATGGATACGGTACGAAATACGGTACGGATACGGTACGGATACGGTACGGATACGGTACGGATACGGTACGGATACGGTACGGATACGGCACGGATACGGTACGGATACGGTACGGATACGGTACGGATACGGTACGGATACGGTACGGATACGGCACGGATACGGCACGGATACGGTACGGATACGGTACGGATACGGTACGGATACGGTACGGATACGGCACGGATACGGTACGGATACGGTACGGATTGCCGTTGTCGATTAGACAGTCTCAGTCTGTGGCATCACTCAAGGATAAGTTGAAAAAGTTGTGGCTCCCCAATGACATGTGATTTAATTGGAGACAGTTTATATAGTCAGTAGTTTACGTATTTTAAGTACAGTAGAATCCGCTTATAACGACTCCGCTTATAACATTTGACCGCTTTTAACGACTTCGAAATCACCACACATTAGATTTGATATCAAACATTTACAAAGTAAATCAGTCCGTTTTGTCCGACGTCCTGTTAGTGCGACGTAATATCACCGGTCCCTTGACTGTCGCTTTATCCGGAGTCCACTGTATTATTGTATAGTTTGTAGTATACAGGCAATTTATTTATACATACGTATATATGTATATATATATATATATATATATAGCCCTTGTACATGTGTTAGTGTGTCTAACTTCTACGACCGGTTTAGCCTAGCGGGTAGTGCACCTGCCTGTGAAGCTGACGGTCCTGGGTTCGAATCCCGGTCAGGGCAAATATTTGTGTGATTAGCATGAATATTTGTTTCTGAGTCTTGGATGTTTTCTATGTATTTAAGTATTTATATCTATTAAATATATCGTCGTCTAGTACCCATAACACAAGCCTTCTTGAGCTTACTGTGGGGCTAGTTCGATTTGTGTAAGATTGATTGTCCTCTAATATTATTATATTATTATACCAATGTAACCGAATTTGTCTGTATTTTTTTACCTGTGTTTTGTGTATAATAAAGTATTTACATACGTACGTATGTAAATATATACATAGTACACCTTTCTTGTGTTTCACTTGAGAAATGCCAGTTGATGAAACTGTCTAGATTATACAATTTTTTGTGCTTGTATTTTACATATTGACGATCTTTTTGTGAGTTTATTATACTCTCTTTTGACATACATTACAGTAATTAATTTTTTTTCAAATTTCATATGCATCATTAAATTGCTCTGAATAATTAGATTCAATTTATGTAATATATAACTGACGATTCAAAAGTGCTTGTTGCTAGGCCTATTTGAATAAAGACTTTTGAGTTTGAGTGTGAATTTGATAAATAAAAATAAATAAAATAAATAAATATTAGAGGACAATATTACACAAATCGAACTAGCCCCACAGTAAGCTCAAGAAGGCTTGTGTTATGGGTACTAGACGACGATATATTTAATAGATATAAATACTTAAATACATAGAAAACATCCAAGACTCAGAAACAAATATTCATGCTCATCACATATTTGCCCTGACCGGGATTCGAACCCAGGACCGTCAGCTTCACAGGCAGGTACCCACTAGGCTAAACCGGTCGTTGATGGTTCCGAAAAGCTGTGTAAAAAGTGAGGGTTCTGCGTCTTCTAGCTGTCAACACAAAATTCAAATAAATATTGCAAAGAAATGAGGAAGCAAGTTTTATTTATAGCATCCGATCAAAACGTTGCCAAAACTCGCAAGAAGCCATTAATCATTTCGCCACTCACACTGAATCTGATTTTGAGCTTATTAAATTACTTCCCTGTTGGAATGTACGTTTTTTTTAACCTGACTGAAGCGATAGGAGTGCGCGGTTTATTTATTTATTTACTTTATTTGACACACCAACAGTACATAAACTATATAATCAAAATGACACATATTTAGGGACACAAAACATATTTATGTACCAATAACAGGAATGCAACAGCACTTAAAAAGTTCGAGGCTTTTACACTACATTAAAAAGTACAATAAAATAAAAAGATATGTGACAACAATAAAAGATATGTAACAAATAAATACATTATAAGTTTAAGCTGGTTTGAGCATTCTACGTTTAAGAATCGGTAAGGAGTCACGAAAGACATCTATTGCGAAATTATGATCTAGAGCCAGTTTATTCCATATAGTTTACATTATGTATAATGGAAGTGATTTGCCAAGTTTAGTCCTGGTGGAAGTGGGACGGAACGTAGTGCGACGACAAGCCCTCGTATTCGCCTTGGGTACGGTAAAATTAAGATCCCCTAGCAAGCTCGGCTCCATAATTTTCCCGTGCACCAACCTATGCAGTAATGCTACATCCATGAAGGAGCGTCTGTGCTGAAGAGAAGCCATTTTGAACAAGCTAAGTCTCCCACTGTAATCAAGGCCCTTGTAGATTCTCTGATCGCGCGCTTTAAACACTAGAAATCGAGGTTGGAGAGTAGCCTGGGAAAAATCCAGGGTAAAACCTCAGATACGACCACGCGTGTGGTTTGGAACACTGGAATACTCTAACCCCCTTATTCATAAACCAGATAAATCTAACTAGCCGATAAAGTTCGTTTGTCCTTATCTGTCATTTTGACATTGACGTTTATGAGAATGGGACAAAGAAAATGTTCTTAGCGGAGGTTTGTTAAATTTTATGAATATGGGGGTAAGAGTTTGCGCTCCAGTGAGATTGGTTGAGCTGTTTCAACCGAATCTGAGGTGTGAGTCGAGACAAGTTTGCGTCAGCGTAGGAGCTTGTCTCCCAATGGAGTGACAAGTCTGGTTAGTTTAAACGCCACCAAGATGCAAGCGTGTCTGTTTACAAAAAAAGGAAAAAAAATACAATGTGTATGTACATCTCAAGCTAAGTAGACCTGGCGGCGGATGACCATCGCAGAAACGAAGAACATAGGGAAGACGTGGAGCGAATTGAAGCGCGAAGCTCAAGACCGAACGGGATGGCGGCGCACTGTGGAAGCCCTCGGCCCCATCTAGGGGACATAGGAACATAAGTCAAGTAAGTCATGTATATCTCAAGATACAACCATGGCTCACCCCCGTTCGTGAGACAAAAGTACTATAAAAACAGTGCTGTATACTTATACTGAACTATTTTCATAGCTAGACAGCATAGACTGCCTTTTCCCAATACCCATACAATGGCAATCGGATCTTGTGTCAGCCTACGATACAGGCCTAGCCTAGTGTAGGGGTCACAGAAAAGTGTTTTAATTTACTTTGTCATGCAGTGTCTGTAACATTTTCTTTTTTTTATATATTTTGATCGTTTGGTAATGTTAATAGCACTGTGTATAAATAAACTATTTTTGTATTTGTATTTGTTTTTCTAGCCAAACAACAAGACTGTTTTACAGAATTGCCCTCGATTTGTCTATATTCTCTAAAAGGGCTCAAAGACTTTTTATGGTGTTAGGCGAAACTTCGCCTGGGATCGATAAGCGATCTCAGGCCCTTAGATAAAAGCCTTCGGACCTTAGGACAAGTAATCCGCTTTCTTCTTTACAAGAATCTTTTATCGAGAAGTGCCATAAATACCATTTTAGGTTAGGTTAGGTGTATAGCTGACGGTCCTGGGTTCGAATCCCGGTCAGGGCAAATATTTGTGTGATGAGCATGAATATTTCTGAGTCTTGGATGTTTTCTATGTATTTAAGTATTTATATCTATTAAATATATCGTCGTCTAGTACCCATAACACAAGCCACCTTGAGCTTACTGTGGGACTAGTTCGATTTGTGTAAGATTGTCCTCTAATCTTTATTTATTTATTTTTTATTTTATATTAGCTGTGCAAATGAATATTTTTAGGTTGTTATGTATTTTGAAGTGCGTTTAAATACTGGCCGTTCAACATTTTGTGGGTTTTCTGATTCAGGAATCCGTTTGTGTGATATTAAGCTTTAATGTTATGGACAAATGCAAAAAAACGGCCAAGTGCGAGTCGGACTTGCGCACGAAAGATTCCGTACCATTCGGCAAACGGAAAAAGATCACGTTTGTTGTATGGGAGTCCCCTTAAATATTTATTTTATTCTGTTTTTTAGTATTTGTTGTTATAGCGGCAACAAAAACACATCATCTGTGAAAATTTCAACTGTCTTACTATCACGGTTCATAAGATACAGCCTGGTGACAGACGGTAAATATATATATTTCTATAATATTTCTTACACGAGATTGTATTCAGTGATAAATAAAACTAAACTAAACTCAAACTTAATACTCCACTCGCTCTTCAAATTTACTATTTACAATCGGGTTAGTTAAATTATTCCGGGCTAAAATTCGTGGTCGCCAATCCAGTAAGTTTTCCGTTTATATAATAATCGGGTAACTAACGTGTGGTCCTTTATCATGACCGCGACAGATTAAGGGAGGGGGGGGGGGGGGGATTAAGGGTCACCAGGCACGTATCGAGAGGGGGGGATAGTTGGGATTTATCCCCCCCCGCAAACGTTTTTAGCCGTCTGTTTATTTATTCGCTTGCGTGTTCTTGCAATAAGTAGGTACACAGTTCACATGGTTGTTTCAATGTTTGTCCCCCCCCCCCGAACCAAAAGTCTGGATACGTGCCTGAGGGTCACGTATTAATCCAAAACATGTGGACTTGTCGAGCGATATTCTTTTTTTTATACAACGCCGGTGGCAAACAAGCTTACGGTCCACCTGATGGTAAGCGGCCACCGCAGCCTATAGGCGCCCGCAACTCCAAAGGAATCACGCGCGCCGACCCTTTATAAAATTTGAGAATTCACTGTGTTGACAGCAGAAGGGACAAATTTAGGTCCCTCGCTCTCAACACAGTGCATCCTCGGGAGCTCTGGCAACCTTGCTCACCTCCAGGAACACAACACTACATACTTGTATAGTAGATCACGTGGGCCCTCGGTGGTGCTAAAAATGCAACAAAACTGGCAACCGTACTGTCTTCTAGAATATTTCGCGATTCGAAATAATTCCTATATGATAAAAGAAACAACCGTAATAAATTATTTCAGTGACCTAAATTTCTCGCTTGGCGGAAGGCGTCCTTAACTCCCAGAAAACTCTTAATCAGCGGCAAAAGAATTTTTATATTTGTGCTAAGTAATATCCTCCCTTTTCAAACGTAATCCCGAAACAATATGACAGCAAATTGGAAAAACTTTCAATAGAAGCCTGTGAAAGAAAACGGAAAATTGTTGGGAAAATTATCACTGCGCTTTTCTCCGTGACAAGAAACGAATGACAACGGATAAAAAAAAATATCACACCGTTCGCAGTGAGACTTATTTACCAACAAACTGTCGGGTTAAAAGCAAAAGTCACTAAGTAACAAATACCTACTTAATTTTTTTTTATAATAGCCTATATAGTGGGACTGCTGGGTAAAGGCCTCCCCTCTTTTTCGCCACTCGTCTCGGTCGTTTTTTTTATTATTTTTAATTTATTTTCAAAAAGGTACATAAAGTTTCCAGTTTCAATTTTACTCGCCAAACTGACAAGACAGTTTGTTGGCGAGACCGCGCTCATTTTAACAAGTCTATTATCATGCACCTAAGTTACATAATTAAGTAATACTTGTAATTGTAAGAACTAGAATAATAAAAAAAATATACATATTAACTAACTAAATCTGTTAACAGTTAAGGTAATCTTTGAAAAAATGTCTTTTTTAGCTTGCTTTTCACTACATTTAAACTACATTTTTTCTCTTTTCTTAACCAGTTAAATTCGTTATAAATAGTTGGAACCATAAACTGATTTGTTCTTCTGCCATAGTAATTGTTAACATAATTTTGCACATACTTTCCTAGTCTAATATTTCTCGTCTTATATTTGCTTTGCTTCAGCACCTTAAATTCCTCAGTGTGCCAGTTCCCGCCAATCCGTACAAAATGTATCAAGGTCGTCCCGCCATCTCCTTTTAGGTCTGCCTCTGCCTCGGAAGCCATCTTGTGGGATCCATTCGGTGGCTACTTTGGCCCATCGCTCCGAGTGCATTCGACAGACATGCACAGCCCAGTCCCGCTTCAGCTTTGCGGTCTTAACACCCACATCTACGATACCAGTTTTGGAACGCAGCTCAGTGTTAGAATAGAATAGAATAGAATAATGATTTATTGTATAACTGTGTGAATACAGAGATGGGCCTTCAGTTACATTGTGTCTCAACAGTTACCCATTACGGGCGTACAATAATTTAATCTTAGAACTAAAAACTAGACTAAAAATACATTCAAATAAATAATTACAAAATAAATTACGTAGAATAGAATTCATTTAAATTATAAAATACTTTTTCGATTAGCCAATTTTTAAGCCTCCGTTTAAAAATATTCCCTTCAAGGACTTTAATGTCGGCAGGTAAATGGTTAAAAACACGGATCGCCATTATAAAAGTACATTTTTTATACATCACATTCTTAACTTTAGGTAGGTATAAATTGTATCTATATTGATCTCTTACATTTGATTTTAACGAAGAAATTTTAGTAAAGTATGATGATTGACTTTTAACAAATAAACATATCTCTAATATATAAATACCGGTTAAAGTGAGAAAACCTTTCTTCCGGAACACGTCTCGTAGAGAAACGTTTGCGCGGATGCGGTGCACAGTCCTTAAGCACCTCTTCTGGAGTGTGAACGTTTTCTGAACATCAACGGAGTTACCCCAGTAGATAACACCGTAAGTAAGTATAGGATACACGTTTCCGTAGTAAGCATTTTCTACTACAGTTACAGAGCAAGTTTCAGACAATATTGAAAGAGCATAGCAGTTTGAAGAAATTTTTTTGTTAATTTGGTCAATATGAGATTTCCAATTTAAGTGTGAATCTATCCTGATTCCAAGAAAGTTTACGTTCGTAACTTCTTCTATGGGAGTATCAGCTTCATATACTGTTATTGCTATAGGAGCGGTTTTATAATTACGAAACTGTAGTAGTTTTGTTTTATTCAGATTCACTTTTAGATTTAAGGACTGAAGCCATTTTATTATTTTCCCAAGGGTACATTTAATATGGTTGCTCAGGTCGGTAATTCGCTTTTCACTGGCGAATAGCACCGTAACATCGTCAGCAAACATCACACATGGTTCAGATATTAAGTTGGGAAATTCGTTTAAGTAGATAAGAAAAAGAAGAGGGCCAAGCACACTCCCTTGTGGGACTCCCAATAAAATTTTTTCAAAGCTAGACTGTATATACTCAATAGATTTATTAGTAACATCGTAGTGTTCTATAAGCACAGCTTGTTCTCTATTGGACAAATAACTTTTAAACAGCTGGAGAGCGTTTCCCCTTACCCCTATGTTTTCCAATTGTTGAAAGAGTATGTCATGTACCACACAGTCAAAGGCTTTTGACATGTCAAGTAAAAGAGAAACGCAAGATTTTTTCTCATTTAAATTGTCCCAAATTTGTTTAAATATCTTAAATATAGCTAATGAAGTGGATTTTCCTTTTTGGAATCCAAATTGAAAAGGGCTTAGGATATTATTTTTACTTAAGAACTCAGTTAATCTATGATAAATAACCTTTTCAATAATTTTAGAAAAGCTTGATAATAGGGCTATGGGTCTAAAATTTCCCATATCAGTTCTCGATCCCTTTTTATATAGAGGTTTTATCAGAGCTTTTTTTAACTGCTCGGGGAATATACCAGTCTCTAGCGTAAGATTAATAATGTAAACAAGAACTTCCGCAATTTCATCAATGCATGACTTAATTACGGTCATGGGTATGTTATCATAACCTGAGCTTTTTTTGTTTTTTAAGTTTTTTACTATCTTCTTTATTTCATACACATCTACCGGTCTTAAAAAAATACTATTACAATTTCCGTTAGAAATGCATTTGTATTTAACGGGTAAAATAGAGCTACCAGAGTTTTGATTTATAAAATACTTGTTGAAAGCTTCAGCTATGTCCAAAGGATTTATTATAGTTTTTTCATTGACATCTATTCTGGGAATCTGGTTTGGTATCATATTTGAGAAACTTGTACTTTCTTTGATTATTTTCCATGTAGCTTTAGGTTTACTGACGCTATTTGTTATTGTTTTATCATTTGAAATAATATTCGATAATCTTATTACCTTTTTTAAAATTTGACAGTATGTTTTATATTTTAGTTTATTGGCAATATCACATTTGTGTTTTTGAAGTCTTAAATGCATAATTCTTTTAGTTTTACTTGATTTTAAAATGCCTTTTGATCTCCAGTTTGGCTTCTTTCTGTAAGTAATTTTAATTCTTTCGCATGGCACACATAAGTTAAAGATCAGGGTAAATAAGTTTATAAATTCGTTATAGGCTGTATTTGGGTTTATTTCTTTAAAAATATCAGTAAAATTTATTTGTGCCAGATATTTCTTAAATATGTCCAGATAGAAGTCTATTCTACGGATCTTTCTATACCAATACCCTTGACTGAAGCTAAAGTTTGTTGGAAGTGTAATTTTTTGACCAGTATGATCAGAAATGCCTAAATTTATAACGGTAGAGGTATATTCAGAACTATTTGTCAAAATATTATCGATACAAGTATTAGATTGAACCGTAACCCGGGTTGGTTCCTTTATCGTATGATGAAGATTAAATTTCGCTAGAGTAGAGAGAAACGTGGCAGTTGTTCTGTCATTTTTCAATATATTTATATTAAAATCACCTGCTATGACAAGTTTACGTTTAAGATATCGATATTTAAGTATTAATTTACTTAATAACTCCTCCTGTTCCTGATTCGGTCAATTCTACGGACTCCAACTATGCTGCGTTCCATTGCTCGCTGGCAAATCTTGAGTCGAGACTTTTGGGCTTCGGTTAATGACTAAGTTTGGGCGCCGTAGGTTAGGATAGGCAGAATGCACATGTCGACGAGCTTGCGCCTAATTAAATAAAGCTTGTATAACAGCATCGTTTCAGTATAGAGATACGAGGTGTCGAAGAGTAGTGACAGATTTGATAGTAAGTTTGATTCTCACCCGACGAAATATCGACCTAGTCCCAAACTGAGCAAAGCTAGCACTATAATAATGTTATAATTATTAATCTCTCCTCTGCTTGTTTTTGGTTATACCGTTAAGACATTAAAACCTGTCAACACATAACCTCCACTCACACCTCAGATTCGGTTGAAACCGCTCAACCAATCTCAATATTTTTTTTAACTATTTGTCAAATGTTTTGTAAGATATAAGTACAGAAAAAAAGAAAAACATTCCATTAGCTTCTCTGTAGAAGATCATTTTTTACTTAAATGTTAAAAACTTAATAGAATTCTAGACATTTTAAAGGCAATATCTTACAGAAAGTACTACTACATATTTCCTTAGAAACAGTGACTTTAATATCTTTATTATTGGGTAAAAAATTAAATGAAACTGTCTGTTAATAGTGTTATTTTGCTTACATTGAGGAATCTTTAATGGAAACAGGATCCTGTTTGCAGCTCTCGTCGAAAATTACCTGGAAGCAAATATTAAGTAATTAGGTATCTGTTTTTATTGGTCATATTCAACATCAATTAACAGCCTATAAATCCATAAACGTTCATCATCTGTTTTTGCTAAGAGGGCCTTCAGAGGCCTTAAAAAAATATTTGTTTTTTTAATTCTAAATAGGTTTGCGCTTGACCGCAAATCACCTGATGGTAAGCAATATTGTGGTCTAGGATGGAACGCGCTTACCTAGTAAAAACCGATTCACTCTCGCTTTGAAGACCAAAAGGTTATAGTATGTATGTATGTAAGCACTTTATTGTACACAATAACAGGTTAAAACAATATGCATGTCACATAAGATTAGAGTACAAAGGCGAACTTATCCCTATGAGGGATCTCTTCCAGCTAACCTTTGAGGGATTGAGTATAGAGTGGGAGAATGAGATAGACAAACTTACACAGTGTACTAAAACTTTTCAATAAGGAAACTTATAGCTAAAACCAGAACTAAATAAATATATAACAACTATAACATTCACTAGCCTTTTACATTTTGAACCTATTATCTGTAATTTTTCAGAGGAAATAAAAAAGTATACTTAAAAAATCATGTTCTATGCATCCGAGTTACTTTTCTTTATGACTATTCATTCAAATCGATAGCTTAAGTAGTTCTTGAGATACATAGCGATGTGACAGACAGACAGACAAAGTGAAATCATACAGGTTCCTTTACTACCATTTTGATACGGAACCCTAAAACCTAATTGCAAAGGTACAAAGGGTCCCCCGGAACCTTATTACTGAAGCCTCTGTCATGCTTTATGTCTGTTCTTTCAATATCAAAATCAAAATCAAACATTTATTCTGCAAATAAGCCACAAGGGCACTTTTACATATTAAAAAATATTAATTTACAATTTAAGAAAGTCTGACTATAATAAGTAATACATTTTTCATGTCAAAATATTAATTTACAGTTCAAGAAGGAATAATAAATTCGAGGTTACAATTATAACAAAATTAATGTCATACAGTGAAGATAAACTTGCAAAGTTATCTATTACAAATATTACAACATCAGTAAAGTTAGAGATGTATAAGGTCTCAAGATTAAACAAGGAGTATAATGAAATTAATATATTATCCCAGAGATGTACATGGTCTCTGAGCGTCAAAATTAAAATTAATTTAATATTGTTAGAGATGTATATGGTCTCTAAGTCACTGATAATAAAAACAAATCCACAACAGGATGATGTCTCTCGTCAATCCCCTATAAAACTACTATTAACGTAGTCACTATGTCCTAGCAAGCATGAACAGACCGGACTCCACAAACAGCACCCGATCACGAGTATGACGCGTATCTCAGCCATGATGAGTAGGTAGATCTGTGGTAAGTAATTAAATAAAAGCGATGTCGTAGGGATGTCGTCTTAACAATAAAGTCGGATAGAATCGTGGCCCAGGATTACATTATAAACCCGATGAACTAAAAGGTTCATATTCATTTAATATTCATGTAAACACTACGATAAATTAGTTCGGGATAAATTCGGGATTTAGCAAACTTTTAAATAAATAATCCAAGCGGGAGGCTTTCGGGCGGTTTGAGAACTAACAGTCAAGTTACATAAATTTACACTAACGTGAGACATATTTACACTTAATAAGAGAACAACGGTTGGAACTCACTTCGGAGGGCAGTGTTGCGCGGTCGGTTGCCTTGATAACACTCAACCTGATGAAGGACTCCAATTGAAAAAAAGAAAGAAAAAGAAAAAAACATTTATTCGTGGCACAGACACAGTACAAATTAACATAACACCAAAATACAGAAAATAGCCACGAAATGGCCCCAAATCAGCATAGTGCTAGCCATTGGCTAGCGCTGGTCTTCCTTTGGGACCACGAGAAGCCACGAAAGACAAAAAACACTAAAATCACAAACAACATAACAATTAAATAAATGTCATAATTTACAATTTAAACAGACAAGAACAGACAAACATGAACGCGACCTTAAACAATCTTTAAATATCTGTGGTCTGTCACAAGTCGCAACTAGCGCCAGCGGACAACCACTAAAACAGTGACAGATTACACGATTTCCAGTGTTGCCAGATGGTTACATTTCTTACATTTTTCGTAATTGTAGTCCGAAACATGTCGCAAATAGTGACTTTCCAAGTGAGTTCCAACCGTTGTTCTCTTATTAATCAGTCAAGTTGCCCGCTGACTTGACAAGGGTGGTCGAAGTTGCACCACATCCAGGAGTACTCACCGTTACCCTACACGTTACCCCTGATGGTGCTAAAAGTTCAACAAAACTGAAAACCGTACTGTCGTCTAAAAGATCTCAAGGTTCGAAATATACGATAAATAAATGTCATCATCAGCCTATGTTAGTCCACTGCTGGACATAGGCCTTTCCCATGGCACGCCACTGAGCTCGGTCTTCAGCTCTTCTCCTCCAATCCCTGCCCACTGCCTTACGAATATCATCGCCCCACCTAGTTACAGGGCGCCCTACACTACGTTTGCCACGCGGTCTCCACTCAAGAACCAGTCTGCCCCAACGCCATCTGTTCTGCAGCATATGTGACCTGCCCACTGCCACTTCCACAATATAGTCTGTTTATTTGTTTTTTATTCGAAGATGATCTTAAGAGAGGTAGGGTACAGCAAAATGTCAACTTGCTCGAATTTGGAGCAGCCCAACTGGGGAAGTACCCAGAAGTACCTCTACCTTGCAGAAGACCACAGCCATAATAACATTATCTACTATACAAGTATGTAGTGTTGTGTTCCTGGAGTTGAGCAAGGTTGCCAGAGCTCCCGAGGATGCACTGTGTTGAGAGCGAGGGACCTAAATTTGTCCCTTCTACTATCAACACAGTG
This sequence comes from Epiblema foenella, assembly GCA_963556455.1. Classification (NCBI taxonomy): domain Eukaryota; kingdom Metazoa; phylum Arthropoda; class Insecta; order Lepidoptera; family Tortricidae; genus Epiblema; species Epiblema foenella. Next base: position 13,342,756 of record OY747118.1, on the reverse strand, counting down.
AATTGTGAAATTTCATAAAGGGTCGGCAACGCGTACGTGACTCCTTTGGAGATGCGGGCGTCTATAGGCTGCGGTGGTTGCTTACCATCAGGTGGACCGTACGCTTGTTTGCCACCTGTGTTGTATAGAAAAAAAGATAATTTATCAATTATCATCATAATACGTCCCACTGCTGGGATCAGGCCTTCTCTCATCGATGATAGAACGGCCAGTAGGACCCAAGCAGACCCAGTGCGGATTGAGGTGACGACTGGTTTAGCCCAGTGGGTAGTGCACCTGGCTGTGAAGCTGACGGTCCTGGGTTCGAATCCCGGTCAGGGCAAATATTTGTGTGATGAGCATGAATATTTGTTTCTGAGTCTTGGATGTTTTCTATGTATTTAAGTGTTTATATCAATTAAATATATCGTCGTCTAATATCCATACACAAGCCTTCTTGAGCTTACTGTGGGGCTAGTTCGATTTGTGAAGATTGTCCTCTAATATTTATTTATTTATTATTTGAAGTCTTCACATATACCTCTGAATTTTGTCGCAGCTGTATGCAAGATTCCTCACAAAGTTTTCCTTCACGGAAAAGCTAACGGTAAATACCAAAATGGAATTTCATACATAATTTCGAAAATCTTATCTTATCTTATGGGGGATCAGCTGCAGATATCGAAACGGTGTTTATATTGAAAAAAAGGGCTATACGAGCAATTTATAACTTGGGGTCGCTTGAGTCATTGAGAGAAATCTTTAAGGAAATAGATATCCTAACCCTGCCGTCGCTGTACGTATTTGAAATGATTATGTATGTTAGGAAGAATTTATATAATTTCCCAACGAACACTGATAAGTTATAACTACCAGAAACACTGGGAAACTCAGAATAACTTTTTACAAACTAGTAAAGGCGAAAAAGTCGTTACAATACAATACAAATACTCTTTATTGCACACCTCAATCAAAGGATATAGTACAGTACAAAAAACACAATGAGAAGAGGCAAACAACAGGCGGTCTTATCGCTAAAGAGCGATTTCTCGCGATTTGTCGTTCTTGGGAAATTATATAAAATTCTACAATAAAATTCCAAGACACATTACTGAACTTACGGATTCTAAATTTAAATTTATCGTGAAACAAACACTTATTTCAAAACCATATTGTAAGATAAACGATTACATCATGGATAGGGATGTTTGGCAGTGATAGCGTCCCGCACAAGTAATCTAACAGAAATATTTTGTCGTAAATATTTTCAAAGCAAATAATATATATATGTAGGATTTTATGTTAATATAGTTACTAGCGTATAAGTTAGCGTGAAAGGGAACGTATCAGGGATAGAGTGAAAGGGATGGATGAGAGTGAGGGAAAGAGGAGATAGAATATATGGCGGCGGAGTAGTGCGTAAGAGGTGTGCGAAATAAAAAGAATAGTGTTCCATTAATTAAGTAGTTATTTTTTTTAATGACTTGAACCCACCCACAAATGTATATATGGATACTCTACACGACTGTGAGTTAAGTTTTTTTTCATCCATTTGGGCTATGGAACACTAAAAACAGGATAGTCAAAACCGATTTCGAATGACAACCTTCCGGCCATTGACATATAGCTGAATTTGTCAATGACATTTGTCAGCTCAACGACCTCGCGTGTTGGCAAGCGATGCACATTGCATTGCCACGCAAGCGAAAAACGACTGCATGCTTTGGACATAAAGTAGGTAATTTTTTGATTGATTTATTTTACAAAATTTACTCTTGCAGTTTCGGTCGTATATATTACAATCGTCTTTGAGTTTGTCTCAGAACATGTTTTGCTATGGGCCACCGTTTACGAGTGTTTAACGAAAAACCGATAAATTCGATATTGAAACATACTTATAAATTTGAATTTGAAGTGAAACTTAGGTGAAATAAAGCACTATGCGAAAACAAGTTATGAATGAATTAATTAATGAATTTTTCGCGAGCGCCGGGAGGTCGCAGGTTCGAATCCTGCTCGGTGCCTAAATTTTTCAATTTTTCCTTCATTCTAAATTTGGGTATGGAATGGCGCATCGTAACTGACGATTCTCAATATGATTTGAGACGTTAGTGCCGTTAATGAAGCATGAGTCTTCTGGTACATGTCGCTGTACGCCTCCCTTAAGGCGTTTGTATAAAAAATAGTTTACGTTAGCAGCGGTACTGCCTAATACGAAGGAACGGTTGATGAATTTGGAACTGGGTAGCGATTGCACCTATAGCTCAGTTGGCTAGAGCGACTGGCCGCGAGTGCCGGGAGGTCGCAGGTTCGAAGTCTGCTCGGTGCCTAAATTTTTCAATTTTTCCTTGATTCTAAATTTGAATGAATGAATGTTTTATTCACAAGAACATACAGTATACAACAGGTGTTACATAATAATATATTAGTGTTGTAGTTCCAGTCCAGTACAGTCAAGGGCATAAACATGTATACATTTTTGGACCTTATTTCAAAGGGATAAAGTGAAAAAATGTATACATATTGGTGCCCTTGACTGTACATTCAGCCATTTCAGGCATGGTCGCGTACGGTACGGTTTCAGAGGAATTTCCTCCCACGGACGCTCCGGTTGTGGAATAAGCTCAATGCCGTGGTTTTCCCGAGGGACTACAGTATGGGGTTCTTCAAGAAAGGAGTGTATAAATTTTTAAAATGTCGGCAACGCGCATGTGACACCCCAGGAGTTGCATGCGTCCATAGGCTACGGTGACCGCTTACCATCAGGCGGGCCGAACGCTTGTTTGCCACCGACGTGGTACAAAAAAGGAACAATGCCATTATACCAAACATTACTTCTAAAACTTTCAGAACGTACAAAATACCCAACGAGAGCAATAGATTCCAAAATTCGAGCAAATTATATGTTAGTCCCACTGAATACTCTATTAAGTCAGTAAGTCAGAGGCGAGTACAGGAACGAGTCACTCTGACGATAAAAGTTATAAATAGCTCCACATTTCAGTGACTTAAGACGTTTATAATTGAAACAAAATACAACAAGGAATTTAGACAACAAAAGTTTTCAGCTGCTTGTAACTTAGGACCATTATAATTTAAGCAAAATAAGTGTATAAATTTAGTTTAGAACACAAAATTTGTAACTACCTTAACGTACCTAACCAAATTAGGGCTTTGTAAGGCAAATAAATTACAATAAACAAAGACTTTTTTTAAAAGAATCTTTTATTAAAAACTCAAACTCAAACTCAAAATATTTTTTTATTCAAATAGGCCTAGCAACAAGCACTTTTGAATCGTCAGTTATATATTACATAAATTGAATCTAATTATGCATCGCAATTTATTGATGCATATTAAATTAAAAAAAAAAATGAATACTGTAATGTATGTCAAAAGAGAGTATAATAAATTCACAAAAAGATCGTCAATATGTAAAATAAAAACATAACAAATAGTATAATCTAGACAGTTTCTAGAATAGAATCTGAATTCCAAGAGGAAAATTTAATGTCAACATCTAATGTCATAGTTATGAAAATAGTCATTAGGATGTAATGTCATAATTATTAAAATATCATTAGTAAGTATAAAATGCAGTTGTACTTTTTTTTATTATTAAAAATGGGATCGCTCTTGGCCAGCATCTAGCCAGGGGGCAAAGATGAGGCCGACGATGAAGCCAGCTCACACAGAAGGTGCCTATTCACTCGTGCCTTAAAAAGGTCATATGAGCTCGGAAACACAAACGCCGGCAGAGAATTCCAAACCTTAGAAGTGCGCAGGTAGTGTGGTGTGCGTACGTGCGTAGTGTGTACTAAAACAAAAAAAAAAATTGTATGCAAGGGTCATGCTGATAAATGTTATTTGAGGGTATACGTATACATTAATGTTTATTCATATATATGAATAAATGTTTATCCAGCAATCTTGCATGAAACTATATTATATTCTTTATAGATAAAATAATTTCGAAAGCTTGTGTCGCGCTGGAAATTATTTCTCTTTTCTTTCTGTTTGCGCTGAAAAGACAAATCCAACTAACCCAAACTCGATGATTTCCGCCGTGTCGTTTAGAAGTTCCTGTGGCCACCTCCCGACTCCATCATCAGGACCCTGAACATCATCTAGCACTAAAGTACTCGATAAATAAATCCAACGACCCCAAACTCGATGCGATTCCGCCGTTTCGTTTAGGAGTTCCTATGGCCACCTCCAGACTCCATCATTAGGACCCTGGACATCATCTAGCACTAAAGTTCTCGAAAAGACAAATTCAACGAACCCAAATTCGATGCGATTCCGCCGTTTCGTTTAGAAGTTCCTATGGCCACTTCCCCACTCCATCATCAGGACCCTGGACATCATCTAGCACTAAAGCGCTCGAAAAACAAATCCAACGAACCCAAACTCGATGTGATTCCGCCGTTTCGTTTAGGAGTTCCTATGGCCACCTCCAGACTCCATCATCAGGACCCTGGACATCATCTAGCGCTAAAGTGCTCGAAAAGACAAATCCAACGAACCCAAACTCGATGCGATTCCGCCGTTTCGTTTAGAAGTTCCTATGGCCACCTCCCGACTCCATCATCAGGACCCTGGACATCATCTAGCACTAAAGTGCTCGAAAAAACAAATCCAACGAAGCCAAACTCGATGATTTCCACCGTTTCGTTTAGGAGTTCCTATGGCCACCTCCAGACTCCATCATCAGACCAGCTCAAAGGTACCGTAACATTGTATTGTCATCGTACTTACATAAGTATACAAAATTTCACCTCAATCGGTTGAGGAGAACTGGTTTTAAAATTCAGTTGCAAGATTTGTCACACACATACTAACTAACAGGGGAAGTCAAATAAAAGCTGGTAATTTAAGCCCCGACTCAGTTAAAAATGTCCATCTATTTAGGGTATTTTTGTGTGACAGGTTTTAGTCAGACAGGGTTTAGTCTAACAAGTATACTTTTAAGCGTAAGCTTAAAGTCTATTTGTTGACGCTCCAAAAATCCCCATCCTAATCCAACACTATTAGGAGCAAAAATATACAACCGTACAAATCTATTTTTATCTTTTGGCTCTTTCGTTTTTGTAATCCAGATGCTGGATGTAATTAGTACGTGGTTTATAGATATACCTACCTGTTTTTTTTAATATATATTTCAGTTATTTTTATTTTGTTTTTTTTTTTTTATTTTTTACAATTGTATGACGTTCCGTGAGTCACCGACGGTACTGGCTGAAAATCAGCGCTGTAGGTGTTTGACACCTCAGCATAATGCTGAGCCAGTGTCCGTTTCACTGCCGCGGGGACACACATGTTATGTGATTTGTGTATACATAATATGTTTTTCTTCATTTACCATTTTTGTCATATGTGTGCCTTCTGTGTCTGTGAATAAATATTTCTTTCTTTCTAGTCCTAACCGTTTGTGCATTTGAGTTCGAAACTTTAAAATCTGTGAAGCTTCTTAATAATATTCGTAATTATTCCAAACACGTCCCAGCCGTGGAGTTTTGCGGTATTCATTGAATGTGGAATACATTTTTTTGAGTCGGCACTCATCCATATTCGATTGGGTGTGGGTGATCAGAATATGGCTTATTGGCAAGAAGGGAGCTGGAAATAATGTTTTGGGAATGTAACTCCATCCTATCCTATACTGAACTTATTACAGGATCTGTAAGGCACGTTTAGCTACTCATTTTTTCTCGGTTAATATTTCGGGCGTTTTCGATGCGTCGATCGATTTCTTTAGACTGCCTGTTATCGAAGGATGCTATCTGGCCCAAGTTTTTATTTTTTAGGATTCGTTTTTATTATCAGTGACTTAGAGATCATATACATCTCTAACAATATTAAATTAATCTTAATTTTGACGCTCAGAGACCATGTACATCTCTGGGATAGTATATTAATTTTATTATATTCCTTGTTTAATTTTGAGACCTTATAGTAGTTTCAATGCACATAGAAGTCACAAGCTAATCTATGTCTTGTGTGCAATAAAGAAAAGGCTAGGACCAAGCGAGATCTGTGGCAAGATGTTGCAATTTGCAAGAAATACAAGTCGCAACGCTTTTATTCTGTCATATCCTTAGTGAGCATGGTTTGAACAAAGGCAAAATGAAATAAAATAAGAATATAGAAACAAATCAATATCGAACAGTAAAAATTGCAAGCAAAACAAATGTATGATCTAAGCAAAAGACGATGTATGTTGTTCCACCGCGCGATCGCGACAACAGTGACACATATAGTCCCTATTCGTCCCGGTACCGCCGCACACCGGGTAGAGTCAGTCCGACCCAGGTCGGGCCTAGCTGAGTTTCTTGCTGGACTCTTCTCAGCTAGGCTAGGTTTAGTGAACCAGCGACAAAACTCCCAGTAGCTCGATTCCACTCACACCAGATTCGGTTGAAACCGCTCAACCAATCTCACTGAAGCGCAAACTCTTAGAGTATTACAGTGTTCCAAACCACACGCGTGGTCGAGCCGGAGGTTTTCCCCTGGATTTTCCCCAGGCCACTCTCCAACCGCGCACACCTATCGCTTTATTGGGCCCGGCCTATAAAGCCACAGTCAGGTTCAAAAAAAAAGATGTCTGTTGTTTTATATAACCAGAACCAGGCCGCGTGACGTGACGCGGCCAAAGTAACGTGGTCAGAGCACAGTAGTTTTTTTAAATCCATTTTTAAAAACATGAAAAAACAAGAGTTTTATGCAACTCTCCAGCATGAGACCAATCTAATGACGTATCATTTATTAAAATCGGACCACAACTGGTAGATCTGATGGGGTGTACAAAAATCGGCCTCGCGTAATATACTAGCGACCCGCCCCGGCTTCGCACTGGCGCAATGCTGATGCATGTACTATACATATAAACCTTCCCCTTGAGTCACTCTATCTATTAAAAAGAACCGCATCAAAATCCGTTGCATAGTTTTAGAGATTTAAGCATACATAGGGATATAGGGACATAGGGACAGAGAAAGCGACTTTGTTTTATACTATGTAGTGATAATGTAATATATTATGCGAGGTAAATAAATAAAATTGGCATGAGTGACTGTGGTAAGTAATGGTATATGCTACACGAGAGGTACGGGCTTAGAGGTACTGGTAAGAGATCTTAGCTAAAATATAAGACTGGAGGCACATATGAATATAGTATATTACGTTCTGTTACTGAAATATAATCAATCAATCAATCATTTATTTCTAAGAATATGGTGCAATATTATAGGTTAGTAAATGGGTTAGTTCAGCATATTCTGCCAACATCGGCGTAGAAATATTGGAGAGAATGGTACCTATAGTTAGTGATTAGTAATGGGTTATTATTAATTAAAATTTATGAGTACATGTCAAATGAAAATAATAATATCAGTATAATCACAACTAATTCAATATCTAAGTTCTAGGTTTATAACTAAACAATCTTATATTGCTCTAGAAAACATCTAACACTATAAAAACATTTATCTAACAACCAGCCATTTAACTTAGATTAAAAAAAAATACCATCCAATGTCCTTAATCACAATAAACTCTTAAATGATTTACAGAACATATGACTCCGATGGTGTCGTGAAGACAAGTCCCTTGAAAACCAATTGTATGTTTGAAGAATGCCGGTTTGATGCATTCTCGAATCATATTTTAAATTCAATTTGTATACGTTATGATTCTGGACCTACACGGCCAGCCTCATACCATAACAACCTCTACAGTACTTATAATGAATTAAAATATTAGACAATTCAAGTATTCGGAATTAGCTCGTCCGCAGTATATCGATTCCAGAAACTTGGGTTACCAACATGTTCACGCAATTTAAGTTAGAGATGTATATTTAAGGTCTCAGTCTGATTAAACAAAGAGTATAATGTATAATGAATTCATATCCCAGAGATGTACATGGTCTCTGAGCGTCCGAATACAATTAATAGTTACTATTCTAACGTCCTTAGAGATGTACATGGTCTCAGAGCGTCAAAATTAAGACTAATTTAATATTGGAGATGTATAATGTATATGGTCTCCAAGAGTCACTGTGCCTTTACCATGAGTTTACAAGACCGTACTCGCTAGCGACTGCGTAAAGATTTATATGGGCAAAAGTACAGCGCCTCTAGCGATTACGCAATAGAACTAAGAATCGGGTACTAAATCGTTTACGCAGTCGCTAGCGAGTACGGTCATGCAAACTCATGGTAAAGGCACTGATAATAAAAACGAATCCAGAACAGCAGGGTGATGTCTCTAGTCAATCCCCTATAAAAAGACACTAGTATTAACGTAGTCACTATGTCCTTGCAAACATAAACAGAACGGACTCCACAAACAACACCCGATCACGAGTATGACGCGTATCTCAGCCATCGTACCGAGTCAGCCCAAGTACAGACTTAGTCAACAATCGAGGCAATTATACTGAGTCAAAGCCCATGTTATACAATGTTGTTGGAATCGGTAACATTGCTATCGAGATTTATTGACTAGTAAATTTTAATAGCTTGTAGCTTTCATAGACTGCTACATAGCACGAACGAGTAATTCTGCTATTTTGAGCACAGAAACACCTAATCCACCCCAGAGGGCTTCAAAACTTCGAAATCCAAACTTCGTATCGTGCCGTCCTTTTCATTCATATAGTGTATAACACGAGAGTGAAAGTGACGGCAATGGGGGCACGAAATGAGGCCATTTTTTTGTGGAGAAAACCTGCGATCCAGGAACCCAGATATCGGAGGTTGGCTGGGTTATGTGGCTCTACCCACTAAGAACTCCACGATAACCGCCATTTGCGCACTCATGCGGAGAACACCAGGATTGAAGGACTGAACGCACTGGGCCCCCCCCCCCCCCCCCACACTTTGGCTTTTAGAGCGATCCATCCTCCCTGAGGTGGATTATGCAAGTATTTCGGCCCCGGCCAGATCGAACATTTATCAATATAAGTAGTGTTGTATGGCAACTATGTACGCTAGTGGCTCTGTGAGCTGTAGACCTCGTGAGTGAGTTTTTTATCATTTCCAAACTCTGCATTATAAAAAAGATCAAATATGAATATTGGACCTGCTAACAAAATTTCACGAGAAGTGGTTGAGAGATGAAGGTGTAGAGAAGAACAAACTGAAATTCGGAAGCAGAAACATACAAAATCTTTGAAATAAAAATTGTTTTTGAAATTTTCCAAAAACTGACTTTACGAAAAAATTCTATATAATTACCGGACCTGCTCACAAAATTTCACGAGAATCGGTTGAAAATTGCGACCTATAGACGAGAACAAACGGAAATCCTGACATACCAAAGCATTTTTGTCGAAGCTGAAGCAGAGACCTTCGTTTCACTCGGTCAATAAACGCAATATTTCAGTTCAAAAACGGCACATTTCCCTTTTTCCATACAACGGTAGTACGAGGTCACGCAGACGTGACGTCACACCTGCGTATCCATCAGTGTCGAGCGTTTTCAGTGCTTTTTAACTATGGTGTTCTTTATTTCTCGTTTTCGTCTTTTCTGTTGTTCTAATTTTAGTTGATTCCATACAAACATTTCATCAGAAAAATAAATGCCCTGAGCGGGATTCGAACCCGAGACTCCCAGCTTCGAAGGCAGGGTCACTACAATATAAGCTAAAACGGTCGTCATATTAGGATTTTAATAAAATGAAAATAGCATCAAAGCCATTATTCCTTTTGGGATTCATTCAGCAAAATGTCTTTGGTACTTTTGATGCATCGTCTTAAAAATTATGGTGTCCCCTTTGGGCATTCGCGAATTTGTCAATGAAATATAAACCAAGTTGTGAAGAGAATACGGTTATAAATAGAAAAGTTCAGAAGCTAAGGCTCATAATAAGAATGAACAATGGAATCTGTTTGTATCTTGATACTTTCTGTATTAGGCTATGGCAAAGGTATGTATAGGTACAGCTTGAAAACCATAAGGCGAAGTTTTTTGACAAGCAAAATCATGTTGACGCTTATAGATATATCTCAAAATATTTTATTATGATTAGTGTTGTACCTACCTTATTACATTTTATCTTGACGCTTAAAGACCTTGTACATCTCTAACAAATCTCGATTGTTATTAGTTTCTTAGTCTTATTTTTGACATGTAACACTACATTTAATTAATGATACTTTGATTATTGTATTATTTTTATTTGATGTACCTAGATAGATTTTGACTTGTAAAAGTGCCCTTGAGGCCTTTTGCAGAATAAATGTTTTGATTTTGATTTGATTTGCAAAATCTAAATCGATTTAAAAATTTGTTAATAATCGATTATTTTTTGACATCCCTAAGTTAATTTTTCAATTTGATTATATAAATTGTCAAAATGTCAATGTAATACGGCATATAGAATTATGAAATCACTTATAGGGCACTTTTACCCTTGAGGCCTATTTGCAGAATCAATGTTTTGATTTTGATTTAGGTTTGATTTGCAAAATCTAAATCGATTTAAAAATCGATTATTTTTTAAATAATAATCGATTTTTAATCGATTTGTTAATAATCGATTATTTTTTGACATCCCTTAGTTGATTTTTCAATTTGATTACATAAATTTATTTAATAATCGATTTTTCAAGACGGAAGTGATATCCCAAATTAAATCAACTGACATACCGATTATATAACTATGTACCTTTATATCTATGACATGTAAAATTTTATATTTTATTAATGAATGAGTATTAGTATGAGTATTACTATAAATGAGAAAATACCTCTCTCTGTTACTTTTTCACGCATAAACCGCTGAACCGATTTAGATGAAATTTGGTATGCAGATAGTTTGAGTCCCGGGAAAGAACATACGAGGGCTTCTACTTATCCTCCTGACACCTGGCGTCCTTTACAAAGTGCTAAATAAACCTTACAGTAAAGTCCGAATATTTTTGAACTTCTTATTTGGCCAACAGACGGCCGACCTTTTGGTAGCATCAATTCCCGAGTGTTTGTTTTTTCCTAAAGTATAAAAGACAAAAAATACCTAAACAAAAATATGCTCAATGTCTTTGTCAAGTAATATTAAAAATGATTTGTTTGAGTGAAAACTCGAGAAAACCTTGGTTTATATTTTATTTAACAGAAAAGGTCTCGGACTTTACAACAAAAACAGTTTAATGCTTTGCAAAGTACATTCGGCCGTAGTGCCAAGTGATTTCAGTAAATGCTCAGGGGTCAGGAGGTTATGTATCCAGAATAGAAAAAAATAACAAACATATATGACTAAATAAGGTTTTATTGTTTTAAAAATATTCTCCGTGATGATCGATGTACTTTTGCATACGTTGAAACCAATTTTTAAAACACTTTTACCATCCTGACTGAGGTACTCCAAAGTTCCAGCTCCAGTTTTCCCTCTCTGTCGCACTTATGTGCAAACTTGCAAGTGCGACAGAGAAGGAAAATTTCGAATGCCGTTGGCGGTAGTAGCCTAGGTCGGGCCGGACTGAGTTTCTTGCTGGACTCTTCTCAGCTAGGCTAGGTTTTGAACCAAACTTTCAGTAGTTCGATTCCACTTACAAACCAGATTCAATTGGAACTGCTCAACCAATCTCACTGGGGCGCAAAAAAAGAATTTCACGCGGACGATTTTTTTTTGAACCTGACTGTGGCTTTATAGGCCGGGCCCAATAAAGCGATAGGAGTGCGCGGTTGGAGAGTAGCCTGGGGAAAATCCAGGGGAAAACCTCCGGCACGACCACGCGTGTGGTTTGGAACACTGGAATACTCTAAGAGTTTGCGCTCCAGTGAGATTGGTTGAGTGGTTTCAACCGAATCTGAGGAGTGAGTGGAATCGAGCTACTGGGAGTTTTGTCGCTGGTTCACTAAACCTAGCCTAGCTAAGAAGAGTCCAGCAAGAAACTCAGCTAGGCCCGACCTGGGCGGACGAATTCGCGGACATAAGCTAGTGTTGTATAAATGTGGTGTGAGTCAGCTGCGCGCCTTGACCGGCGCACGCGTTGCCAACTGTGCGAGGCCGGCGCGCGCAGAATTTTAGCGCTAGGCGAACGACTATATATGTATTATATTCAGTCTGAATCACCGGTTAACCGCCGCATAAGCGTTTGTGTGTGTGTGTGTTAGCTACCTGTCTATATGCAAAGTGTTATTGTGTTGTTAAAATAGAGGACTTGTGAAAAATAGGACTTTTGTAAAATAAATAAATATAAAATATAAATATTTTTAGACAATCTTACACAAATCAATCTAGTCCCAAACTAAACAAAGCTTGTACTATGGGTACCAAGTGACGATATACATACTTATATAGATAAATACATACTTAAATACATAGAAAACATCCAAGACTCAGGAACAAATATTCGTGTTCATCACACAAATACATGCCCTGACCGGGATTCGAACCCGGGACCTCCTGCTTCGAAGGCAGGGTCACTACCAACTAGGCTAAAGCGGTCGTGATTTATATTTATTTATCGTATATAAGTGACAATTTAAGAATAATAACAAATACTAACGAGATAATTATAAATGCACTTGGGAGCAGCACTGTGGTTAACACATGAAAGCATGAACAGTATGGGTTGGTGACGGAACGGTCTAGTGAGCATAGTCCCATACTTTTCAATACAAAGAATACTTTTTTGCCTGACACGTTCATAGCACGGTCATGGTATGATACGGTGTAATGGGTAGAGACCTTAATGCTATGCGCGTCCAGTACAACAACGCGTTCAGGGCGGTGATGGGACTGTCTCGATACTGCAGCGCATCAGGTATGTTCGCGCAGGCAGGCACGGCGTGATTCCACAGTACCGTGCGCGTGCGCGCGTCCCTGGTGCAGTGCGCACGAGCCAGTCCCAATGTCGTCCTGGCGGTGATCGCAGACGTTGACTGTCCAGCTATATTGTGCATTGCTATGACAGACGTGTTAAAACCGGAGTGGGGTAAACGTGGGGCGTATAATTTTGTCATCAGGCACGTATCCAGACTTTTGGTTCGGGGGGGGGGGGGGGGGGGGCAAACATTGAAACAACCATGTAAACGTGTAAATCGCTGTAATCACTACTGGCTAAAAACGTTTTCGGGGGGGGATAAATCCCAAATATCCCCCCCTCTGGTACGTGCCTGTTGGTCATTTTTAATTTATTTCAATTTTATTGTAGTTTATTTTAATGTTTAAAGAAATTTATCTAAAATTTTTAATATTGTATTATATTTTGTAGACTGGATATTCTAATAATTGTAATGGTGTGTCTTTTTATATCTGTATGAGCCTATAGACGCTTGAAATAAATGAAATTTATTTAACTTATTTATAAGAAGAAAAAATTGCAATTTAAATTTATTGTTGACTCCAGTTTACTCTATACCTGGATCCCGAACTGTTAAAATAGTTAAAGTCAGAAATAATCACTCACGAGTCGTTAACAATCCGGACTCGGTAAGGACAAATTGAGAAAATGTTAAATTTTGGAATGAGAATCACCCGAAACTCAAAAATCTAAGGTCCTATTACCCTATAGGATTAGTTTGATGATAGTAACTTCTTAAGACGTTCTTAGAGAATATTAAAGCTACAATATGAGACTAGATTATGGACTTTAACCTACTCGTAATAAAAGCCACCAATAAAACTCTGTATCTGATCTAGTCAACTTTACTCTCGAAGGAGAACTGCGGTTTCATAAAATTGATAACCCGAGGAGACAAAGTTTGACAGATCGCTGCGTTGTTACTTATTGGAAGGCGTGAGAGACAAATACAGCAGGCACGTAATGGATTATAAGGAAATATATTTATTTACGGTCTGACTAGAGATGACGGCAAGAGACCCGACGGAATGACGTTGGTGCCTTGGAGTATGGGTCGGCCCCTTGTCTGGGATGCTACTTGTGTAGATACCCTGGCGCCGTCCCATATTCCAGGCACTAAAGTTGATGCTGGTGCAGCTGCATCCTCAGCTGAAAACCTCAAGCGCCGCAAATATGCCACTCTCGGCAGTAGTTATATGTTTGCGGCGTTTGGGGTTGAGACCCTGGGGCCATGGGGTCCAAGTGCTCGGCGCCTCTATAAGGACATTTCAAGGCGCCTTATAGAGGCTTCCGGTGACCAGAGGGCTAGCCACTATTTCGCCCAGCGGATTAGCATAGCTATCCAGCGTGGTAATGCGGCCAGCCTTCTGGGAACCCTACCGAGCACCGAAGACTTAGGGCAATTTTTTTATTTATAATGCTTTATATTATTGTGTTGTTTGTTTTTTGCTCGTTTTTTGTTGTATATTAATAAATTTGATAGTTTATTTACGATAAAAGTAATTCAAAAGTAATTGTTGTGATTCATTACTAAGAATACCCGCATGATAAAAAAATAAAAAATATATATGTATTTTTAAGTAAGGTGAAATTAAGTAGGTAAAATAATGTTACTAACATATTTAGATGGCTGAGTAGAAAAATAAAGAGTGTTTCTTTCGCCAACAAACTGTGATGCAGTTTGGCGAAGTTATAGTGTAAACGAATGTAAACTTTTTTTGTAAGAAATAAATTAAAAAAAAAAACATAGTCACACTAGACTGGGCCTGTCCCGTGGAAACTGTATTGTTTACATACCCTGAACGCGGATCATTGTTAATCTAGGCGGCGTGGTGAAAGTAGTATTAAATAAGAAAAATGTACGGTGAATTGTAGTTAGATTGCGTGGTGAAAGTACGAGCCCCAATGCAAAATAGCTCGTCTAGTCGCAATTCTGCATGCGTATTTTTTTTCAAAAACTAGTATTTCTACCCGAATCGACTTTGATGATTAATGGAATACACTAGACGCAATGTCACTAAAGCTAGCTTAGTTTTGAGTTGTACAAAGTGTACATCTCGTTATTTATTTTAAAATAATTTAATTATAAATATTACATCTCACACGCAAATAATTACGTCTGCTTCATATTTAAGGCAAAATAGGTCGTCTATTTAAAATAAAACCTGTTTACCAGGGTTCGTAATATAAAATATTATTTTCAAATTGAATACGGAATATTCTCTGTCATGTAAAATGACAAACCACTATATAAAAGGGCAAATTCAGCCTAATTTTTTATTACTCCAAATCGTTTTTCTATCGAGATGGCACGAGGTAAGCCAGTGACTGAAGAAGTGCGGAAAATTATAATCTCCAGTAACAATAAAGGCAAATCTACGTACCAAATTGCCAAGGACCTTTCTATGCCAAGGTCTACAATCCAAACTATCATCGAGCATCATCGAAAACACGACAAAATTTCTTGTTTAAAGAAATCCGGCCGCCCACGAATTACTACTAAAGCAGAAAACAGGATTCTGAGGAAGATCATCAAGAAAAATCGTCGTGCAAGAGCTGGAGAACTTACGGTACTATGGCGTGACGCAATTAAAAAAAACATTTCAGTGGATACTTGCAAGAGAGTGATGAAGAGGATGGGCTACGGTTTTTACACTGCTAAAGAGAAACCGTTACTTACACAACGGCAGAAAACTAACAGGTTGAAATTCGCCAAAAAGTACAGAAATTGGACCGTCGATCAGTGGCGTAAAATTATATGGAGTGACGAATCTAAATTTGAAGTCACAGTAGGCGATGAACGAAGTAAAGTCATTCGCGAAAAAGGAGAGGCATTTCAAAAAGATTGTCTTAAGCGTAAGGTAAAGTTTCCAGCTTCCTTAATGATTTGGGGCTGCATGTCGGCACAGGGTGTCGGCTGTCTGCAATTTATAGATGGAACCGTCAATGCCGAAAAATACAAAAGCATCTTACAAGAGAGTTTGCTGCCGTCTATACGTAAGTTAAAGTATAAAAATGCGTATACTTTTCAACAAGATGGTGCCTCATGCCATACCGCTAAAGCAACGATGGCGTGGCTGAAAAAGAAAAAAATACCTACCATGTCGTGGCCATCCAGCAGCCCGGACTTGTCTCCCATAGAAACGTTGTGGTGGAAAATGAAGAAGAAGTTGCGAAAGGACCCGTCCAGATCAAAAGCTGATCTTAAAGAGAAACTTACCTGTGTTTGGAATGAAACAACCCCGGAAGAGTGTCGACAGCTGGTAGATACAATGCCGCTCAGAATTAAAGCCGTTTTAGATGCAAAAGGAGACGCCACCAAGTGGTAGACGTTCTAATCTGCGTCGGTAACACTAAAGACGAACTTTTTTGCATTTTAGTACAATTGGTGAAACAATGTTTTTTTTATTACCAAGGAAAGTTCGTTTTTTTTTTCATTGAATAAATAAAATACGATTTATAACTTATACTGTTTTTATATTGCTAATTCTTCCAAACACCTTCGTCCCCCAGAATTTTTAGGTTAACGTTAGTTTAGTACATTTTTTTCCTACCAGACGTACTCATTTGCATTGGGGCGTAGTATTAAATAAGAAAAACGTACGGTGAATCGTAGTTAGATTGCGTGGTGAAAGTATTATTAAATAAGAAAAATGTACGGTGAATCGTAGTTAGATTGGGCAAACGCAAGTAACCCATAAAACATAAGTACGATTAATTCTTAATAAAAAAATATATATCCGTATTTATAAAATTTAAGATTTATTCCTATTTAAAGGACTAAACTTTATATTTAAATATCATTTGTATCTCTTAATGAGCTTTTATGCATTTTTTTTCTGCTCCTGACGGGCTACTACGAACTTCGAAATCCGAACTTCATCTCGTGCCGTCTCTTTCTCCCATATAGTGTACACGAGAGTGAAAGGGACGGTATGATACGAAGTTCGAAGTACAGGCACTGGCAACATTTTACCTGTCAGTTTACGTCGCCAAATTGTGTTTTTTTTTTTTATGCAATAGGGATTTTAGCGTAGTCTACTAAGAAATAAGAAATATTTATTCGATACAAAGACAACAATTAATACAGCAAAAAATAGAATATAAAAATAAACAAAAAAGTTGTGTTATCTCGAAACGGTACCATCTCAGCATAATGCGGGCAATCGCCAGCGCTGGTCTTCCGATGGGACCGTCTAAATCAAATCGTAATTCTAACGTACATTAGAATTACGATTTGAAACGGGATATTTACCATGTATATTTGTATTTTTGAGTTCCCGATATTGCGGCGCTGTTGCTGTTGGTCGGGAACTCAAAAATACAAATATACATGGTAAATATCCCGTTTCAAATCATAATTCTAGTCTACTAAATATTTCTCCACTGTGACAACAAATAAAAAAAAATAGATACGTCAGCGTAGCTCGACGTCCTCCAAGACGGATGGTCGAATCCCGACTTAATAGTACATGTCTGTGTGCGTAAACTGAATAGAATATACTTATGCCATTCTTTTTTGCGAAGGTTTTGGAGGGTTAGTTGCGTTTGATAAGAAAATATGTCTCATACAAATCTGGTTGGAGTTAGCTCGTTTTTGATATATTATTGTATACTTCTCATTATTACCTTTGCGTAATATACTCATACTCATACTCATACTCATTTATTTGCAATGGATCATATACATTACTCGTCAGAAACAATGATTGACAATGATAAAAATGTCAAGGTATGATTGATTTACAATTTGTCAAACTGTCACAGTAAGTTACCTGGATACAATATATAATATCCAAGTTAGACTATTAAGTTGGTGATTTTAATATGTGATAATCCACATCGAAAGGGACCTTATGGCGGCAGGCGCTTACGTTACACCTATTCACTATTGTATTGGAACAGCGACAATAAAGGCGTAAGTGCCGGCCGCCATAAGGTTCCTTTCAATATGGATTATCACATATTATAAAAAGTATGAAGATGAAGGGCATTTCTTTAGTAGCTGTATTGTAACTACTTGTTCACACAAATTTTAATTATCAAATATGAAAAAAAAAATCGTGTAAAGGAAACTACGTGTAGAGAGTTTTACTTATAGACTGTCACACCTCCTATTCGTTTGAAACCACTCAACTAATCTCAATAGAGCGTCAGCCCTTAAGTATTCCAGTGTCGAAAACTACCCGCGTGGTCGCGTTGGAGGTTTCCCCTGGATTTTCCCCAGGCTACTCTCCAAAACATTATTGGGCCCGGCCTATAAAGCCATAGTCAGGTTCAAAGAAAAATATAGATGTCAATTACGTCTTGAATTCTTAATAAGAGAACAACAGTTGAAACTCACTATTTGCGACATGTTTCGGACTACAATTGGAGTCCTTCAACAGGTTGAGTGTTATCAAACCAAACGACCGCGCGTGTTTTATAAAGATCCGTTAGACCAAATGTCAGATCAAATTTCAGTAACTCAGTACATTTTTTGACATAACAAACCGACGTAAGGTCAAACGGATCTTTATAAAATCGAGCCTTAAATTTGTTTAAACGGGTCTAACGCGATATTTATGTATTTACCTTTGTTACCGACGTTTCGACACGGGTCGCACCGGTCTTGGTCGCGGTTAAACTGTCGTCTCAGCAACTTGTCAACGGAGATATGGGTACACAACATTAGAATACCCTACAAAAGTCTATAAAACTGTGAAGGGTAGACCCGAAAAAAGTTTTCTACCCGTCCACTATGTTTTTAATTGTCTAGGGCACGGCGCATAACACTCACAGCCCACACAAATCCGAAGATTTATCCCGAGATTTTAGGTCCCCAAGTTCCCTATTGAAATTTTTCATCACACAATTAAATGCCCTGACCGGGATTCGAACCCGGGACCTCCAGCTTCGAAGGCAGGGTCACTACCAACTAGGCTAAAGCGGTCGTCAAAATCGTCGTAATAGAAAGCGGGATGGTTAATTGCTCACGCGTGTTAGAGGGGATCATTAGCTATAAATTACTTTGCCTTAAAACAAACAAGAACGAAAACATTTTAGATTGGCTTCCAGATATCCACAAAATATAAATCTCCAAATCGCCACCGAGCCTCTTAACCCGTAAATGCCTGCCAAATTAACCCCCGTTTAGCGGCGGAACGTTTTTTATCGTCGACCATTAGGGGTTAGAATTCAACAGTAGTCGGTTAATGATTGGTTTGGTGTTCATTTGTTTTGTTAATCGGTTTGACAGATCCCGGATAAAATAAAAATAGTAGTTTTAAAAACCACGACAAGAGGAAGATCCTGCAAAAGATTTACTGGATTCAGTAATTAAAAAAAAACATGTATTTTAATAACTAATTTACAAGGGGTAATAAGTAATCGTTCAATAACAGTAATTTAAATAATATTACAACTAACTTAAATCTAAAACAGGCCCTTGGGGCATTGTACCGAGGATGCTGGTAGCAAGCACATAAAATTTAAATCTAACTAAATGAACACTAATAAAGAGGAAAATAAGACCTAAATAGCCTAACATCTTACAAGAAGAGCAACCCGTCGAGCAGGTCTCTTTGGGGCATGGTCCCCATTAAACTAGTGGCATGACCGCTCTGTACCGCAAGGGCGATTCGTTGAGAGAGGTAAGTTCTGGGCCACCTGAAGTGTGGATCGGCCTCTTCGATAAGGCCCTATCAAAAGACTTCATGTCAGCTGACTGACTAGGGACCCAATGTCTACAGAGCGAGCGCAGAAAACCCGAAATCATTAAACAATGAAGATTATTTGCGGCGCTTGAGATATGGGTCATTGTCAGATTTAGGTTCGCGTCTTTTCGGTGGACATATCAAAAGTTAAGGGCCACAAAGCTTAATTTTGGATTGGTCTAGTAACCCGCATAAACGGTGTTTCCGTAACTATAAATCCATGTTATAAAAACATAGATTAGATTAGATTAGATAATTTATTTCATGAAAAGGAATTACATTATAAATTTGCACACATGTCAAAATTACAAGAATTGTTATCATGATCGTCATAACAGGAAAAATAAAAATAACATAATGTCAACTAGAGTAATACAAAACACGATAAAAAGTAAACAGAAAAATAAATGCATCTTCCATTCGGAATCGTCAGTCAGATAAATAATAATAATGTCCATTACAAAATACAAATCAGTTGAATTCAAATTGAGTTATAATTATTTACATGTCAGTAAGCTAAGATCCATGTACTCTTTAACCGAGTATAATGGATTTTCCAATAAGAGGCGTTTCAGGCGGCGTCGAAATGCTTCGTCAGATGGTTCAAGTCTAAGATCAGCGGGCAGTCGCTCGTAATAGGTGGGCCCAATGACACGTGGGTTCTTACCTGCAAGTGCCATGCGACGGGGAACTGTTCTCAAACGCCCAGTATGGCGGAGTGTCTTGCCAATTGCATTTACTGTGTTAAAGTCAGAAAGGTTGTTTCTTACGAACATAATAATTTCCAAGACGTAGAGTGAGTAGTGCGTTAAAATGCCTTGTCTCAAAAAATGGTCTCTGCACGAAGTTCTCTGCTTTGCCCCGATCATCGCACGCACAGCACGTTTTTGCATGAGCAGCACTCTGTTGGCATCCGTTGAGTTTCCCCAAATGAGTGTGCCATACGACATCAGTGAATGAAAATGGGCAAAGTAAACCTGCTTCAAGGCATCGTCTGATATAATTGGCTTTAGCTTACGTAAAGCAAAGACTGCACTGCTCAATCTGTCGCATAATTTGTCGACATGGCACTTCCAGTTTAGATTAGAGTCCAGAGTGAAGCCAAGAAATCTACATGTATCACTTATCGGCATCGGGCTGTTTGCTACACACGGAGGAATTGTAATTTTGCGGCCCGAGAATACCATAACGTTGGATTTATCTACATTCAATACTAGACCATTGGTAGAGAACCACCTCTGCAGTTGATCACACCCGTCATGGATCTTCTCTCCAAGCTGTTCAAATGTACTCGCACTAACTACTATCGTGGTATCATCCGCAAATAAGATTGAGAGACCAGCCGTGATGGCAGCGGGAAGATCGTTCATAAACGTTAGGAAAAGGGTATTTCCTAACGCTGAACCTTGAAGGATGCCTATATTCACACTGCCAGCACAAGACTTAAGTCGTTTACCGCTCTTGGATAATTTGACGACTTGTTTCCGGCCGGACAAAAATGATGTAATCAATTTGTGGCCCATGTCTCGTATCCCGTAATGATGTAACTTGTCCAAAAGCAGTTCGTTTCGCATAACTTACATGTATATCAGCCGTTAACTATTGACCACCGGGTGGACAACTATTTTACAACTGACAATGACCCACATTGGGCCTGTTCAGCTGCAGCACCGGCCTGTGAGCCAGTCGCTAGTATTATGGGACTGGGCAGACGTGTCGACGCAAGTCGCGTCCCACACAAGGACCCGACCCAGTTTCTATACCAATGTAGCTTCATCGGCACGCTTGCCATCATCCCTGACCATACCTACGTGTTCTATAATCGCAGGCACAGATTTGGTGGCAAGCATTTTTTTGTGTGGGCGACACACATTTTGAAACCGATCCTCAAGCATACTGCTATTCTTAGGCAGCTTTGGTCCAACACCATGCCCATCTGAGACAGGAATTGACATGATGAGAGACTTCGCTCTGTTCTCATTTGATGCTATTTTAGAATGACGTTCAGAGACCTTATACATCTCTGAGGATATTTAGATTTTATTATTTTCATGTTGACGTTTAGAGATATATCTCACAATATTTTATTATGATTAGTGTACCTTATTACTTTTTATCTTGACGCTTATAGACCTTATACATCTCTAACAAATCTGGATTGTCATTAGTTTCTTAGTCTTATTTTTGACATGTAGCACTATATTTAATTAATGATACCTTGATTATTGTATTATTTTTATTTCATATAGATAGATTTTGACTCGTAAAAGTTCCCTTGAGGCCTATTTGCAGAATAAATGTTTTGATTTTGATAAAATAACCTAATGCTAGTGGCCTGATTCTGGTGCGGAAACCGCGAGGAAGGGCTGATTCTGAATCGTCTGGACTGCTTTCAATAAGCGAAGCTCATTTAATTGAAATATAATTTCAAACATCACTCAAAACTGACAAAAGCGGAAGCTTTTAGCTTCAAACACATTCAAAGTAAATAATTGGCTAAACTAGCCATCTAAATCTTTACTAAGAGAATTAAGTCTTTAATGAGTTTATTGGAATTATCGAGAATTTCATCCAATCCGTCAGTCCATCAAAACTTTCCCCCGCTTTCCGTATCTGAAAATTCAAAAGGCTGATGACCTTAAAAGGGTTTTTCAAATTGGATCGGCAACCCCCATGAATAGGTAAGTGCGGATATTAAAGTAAAGAGCGTCTCGTTGTCAAGTCGACGGCGTCCCTTTGAGGACCACTCGGGGTTGTCAATTCGTGGGGTTATTTATTAGATTTGTGCATAGAACGTATTTATATTGCACGAGCGTAATTCGACGAGTCTAACAATGCGATATTAATGTTATTTGACAAGCCTAATTCGTCCAAAACCAATAATCATCCTACTGCAAAGTCATCTTAAAATTTCTTTCAATATTATATATAATAATATGTTCACGTTATTGGTGATTTATTTTAATTTTGTTTAAAGAAAACGTAGTTTTATATCGACATGACTTTTATTGACTGATTGACAGACATGACATATATTTATAATCAAATTAACCATAGAGTTCTCAAAGTAATAAAAAGACCGAACATACCGCCCACCAAAATACTTATTTTACACTTAGGTGGTGTTACCTATACCTTAAGAACGTAACTCATATATAAACATACATAGATGTCACAAAAACAAACTTCATGATCGTAACATGACTACATATTACATGACAACATAAATTAACAAAAGTGTTCAACATCGTTCACTAAGCATTCATAAAACATAACTTTAACATAAACTAACAATTCGAAGGACCTTAATAAGTAAATAATGCCTAGTGACAATATGACGCTAACCGCCCACCGTAACTATCTCAAGGTAGATCAGTATGACGGGGCAACAAAATTAATTTTGATAAGGGCCTTTTAATTAAGTTACCTCCCTTACACTGTAGAGTTACAACGCGCACCAAGTTGTCAGCGCCAGGATGTAGCGTCATAATTTTACCCAACATCCACTTCGTTGGCGGCAAATCGTCTTCTTTAACAACAACGATATCTCCAATATAAGGAGGCCTCACAGTGTCATGCCACTTATATCGTTGTTGTAGCGTATTGAGGTATTCCGCCTTCCATCTTCTCCAGAAATCTTGCGTTCTGTTCTGTATGAACTGCCACCTCGTTAGTAAATTCACGTTTTTGTCAGTGTAGTTGGTGTCTGGAACGTTAATTACAGGTTCTCCTATTAAAAAATGACCAGGTGTAAGTGCATTCAATGTTGTCAATGTCTCATCCATCTTACACAATGGGCGAGAATTTAAACATGCTTCAATTTGTGCTAATAGTGTTGACATCTCTTCATACGTTAATTTTGTGGCACTATTAACTCTATTTAGGTGTTTCTTGACTGACCGCACGCCAGCCTCCCATAAACCGCCAAAATTTGGTGCTCTGGGTGGAATAAAATGCCAGCTGGTACCATCGTTAGCCAAGAGCTCTGCTATTTCACTTGCTAGATTAGCCTTCCCTTTGGCAAACATATCTTTCAATTCTTTTGCAGCTCCTATAAAGTTTGTACCATTATCACTCCACAGGTGAGTGCAAGGACCTCTTCTAGCAACAAATCTTCTGAATGCTGCGATGAATCCTTGTGTAGTTAGATCTGTTACAGCTTCCAAATGAATTGCGCGTGTAGACATGCAGACAAAGAGGCATATGTATCCCTTCGTCGTTTTATATCCTCTGCCTTTGGAGGTCTTCAACTGCACGGGTCCAGCGTAATCAACACCGCTGTTTAAGAAGGCACGATGAGGTGTAACTCTTGAAGCTGGCAGCTGACCCATTAATTGTTGTTGGGTTTTCGCCTTATCTATAATGCAAATCTTACAATTCCTTGTAACCCGTCTAACCTCTGATTTCAAACGTATTATCCAGTACTTGCTGCGGATATATATCATCATTTCTTGTATATCACCGTGTAATGTTCTTATGTGAGCTTCACGCACTAACAACTTTGTGATATGCTGATTGCTAGGAATAATAATAGGGTGCTTTACATCTTCTGATATAGCAGCATTATTAAGCCTTCCACCGACTCGCATCAGACCATGCTTGTCCAAGTAAGGTGCCAGACTGATTAAAGAACTCTTGTTCTTGATCTTTCCGTTCTCCGTCAAATCCTGTATTTCCTGACCATACACCACACGTTGATAATAATTGATGCACTTCAATTCTACTTCATTTAATTCGGTGGTTGTCAAAAACCTTTCTCTGTTTGGTCTTTCGGTAGGTCTAAGGAATCTTCGGCAGAGTGCTAATACTCTCTTCAATCTTGACAACGAAGAGAATCTTTCCCAAATGGGATTGTCATCCAGTCTTACATGAAATGTTCTTTTTGACTCAAGATCTGTGCCAGATATCCTAGTTCTTTCGAACTCTACATCTTTATTTTTTAACCATCCAGGCCCGGTCCACCACAGGTCACTACCTGCCATATCTCTCGACTTCACACCTCTTGAGGCGAGATCTGCTGGGTTGTCTGCTGACTGTACATGTCTCCACTTGTCGTTGTCTATCTGCTGAATTATATCTGATACTCTATTTCCAACGAACACCTGCCATCGACTTGGTTGTGATTGTAACCAAGATAGCACAACCATTGAATCGGTCCAAGCATATATCTTGTCCATAGAAATGTTCAGCAACTGGGACATCTCACGAAGAAGTCTCGCCGTCAATACCGCTGCGCATAGCTCCAATCTCGGTATCGTCAATTGTTTCAATGGTGCTACCTTGGTTCTGGCTGCGAGCATGGTGACATGAACGATTTCATCCTCATCCACAACCCTGAGATAGACCACACCAGCGTACGCCACCGAAGATGCATCTGCGAAACCATGCAGTTGAACATCCTTGCTACGACACGTCAATCCGACCCAACGTGATATCTGTATTGTCTGAAGTTTGTTTAACTCCTCTCGGTAACTCTTCCACTCTTCGACAATTTCAGTAGGCAATTCATCATCCCAACCGAGACTGCAGAGCCACAGCTTTTGTATCATCACCTTCGCTGTAATGACAACGGGAGCCAACCAACCGAAAGGATCGAAGAGACTTGCAACTTCAGATATGATCTGTCGTTTTGTAATCGGAGTCCTGGATTCTGGTAAATTGACTGTAATTTTGAAAACATCGTCTTTTCTATCCCATGTAAGACCCAATATCTTTATGACCTTGTCTAATTTAATCTCTATTTTGTTTTCAGGCTCCTCACTAGCTTTTCCATCTCGAAGAAACTCCAGCAACTCCTCAGAATTACTTGACCATTTCTGCATTTCGAACCCGCCTGCGCTTAACAGACTGTTAATCTCATGACAGAGTTTCTTTATTTCAGATACATCTTCGTGTCCTGTCATCAGATCGTCCATGTAGAAGCTGTTTTTCACTATGGGTGCTGCACGAGGGTACATGTGGTTTTCATCATTAGCCAATTGACTAAGTGTGCGTACCGCCAGGTAAGGTGCAGCAGCTGTCCCAAAGGTCACCGTAAGTAATTTGTAGCTTTCTATTTTTTCAGAAGGTTTATCTCTCCAAACGATTCGCTGTAAATCTGTGTGCTTGTCTGTCATCCATACTTGACGGTACATCTTAACAACGTCTCCAATCACACAGATCTTGTGAGTTCTCCAGCGAATCACAAGGCTACGTAAACCTGGCTGAAATGTGGGTCCTATCATCATCGCGTTGTTTAAGGAAACGCCGTTAAATCCCTTAGCTGACGCATCGTAGACCACGCGCACCTTGGAAGTATCTCTATCTTCCTTCACAACGGCAAAATGTGGAAGATAAACCGTGTTAGCTTGATCTTCAACTTCAGCTTTCTTCATGTGACCCAATTCCATATACTCATGTATGACCTTTGTGTATTCCTTCTTTAAATGTTCATTTTTATTAAGTTTTCTTTCTAGTTGTTTGAATCTCCAAATCGCTTGTTGCTTCGTTTCTCCGCATAACTTCACTGTGTCCTCAACGCTTTGTTTTAACGGTAAGTGTACTATATATCTTCCTGTGTCGTCTCTTGTTGTTGTTGTTTTATAAATTTCTTCGCATAATTCTTCTTCCCTTGACCAAGTTTTCATGTTTGTATAATCTTCTGTCTCAATCTCCCAGAACTTCTTCAAAAGATTGTTGTCTTCCTCCACTTGACGTGTGACATGAAAGCTTGTGATTTTACGTGAGCTATAAGAAGTTGTATTAGTGTCACCTGACAAAATCCAACCTAGGTGCGTATACTGAGCGACTACATCGCCCGGCCCTTTCATAAACCCAGAGTTAATGATTTTGCCAAAAACATCAGCCCCGAGAAGAATGTCTACCCTACTCGGAGTGTTAAAGGTGGGGTCAGCTAACTTCATATTTTCAAGTTGAGGCCAAGTATTAAAATTGATTTCCCTAGCAGGCAAGCTACGCGTCAAAGACTTTAATACATAAGCATTTACCTTGAGAGCGAAATCAGGTTCATACCTCGACGAGATTTGTAATTCCACCTTATTTTTGATGCACACGTTGTTGTCGTCGCTAATCCCAGAGACCACTCCGCTAACTGCCGTTTTCTTCAACTTTAACAGCTCGACCACTCGAGCTGTGACGAAGGAAGCTTCGGATCCTTGATCAATCAACGCCCTGCAGACCTGTGGCTGTCCACACTTTGATGCCACTTCCACCAGGGCTGTGGCCAACAAAATGT
Source organism: Epiblema foenella (assembly GCA_963556455.1). Classification (NCBI taxonomy): domain Eukaryota; kingdom Metazoa; phylum Arthropoda; class Insecta; order Lepidoptera; family Tortricidae; genus Epiblema; species Epiblema foenella. The sequence continues at coordinate 13,316,036 of OY747118.1, read as the reverse complement.
TTTGTTCTTCTCCTTCTCCACTTGGTCTGACATGTGCAACCACCTTTGAGTCCTGTTTAGTCATGTCTACCTTCTTGTTTTCTTGCCTTTCTTCCACTTGTTTTGCATCTCGATGCAGCAATGAATGATGTCGCCTCTTGCAGATCTGGCATGACGTCTTCTGCTTGCATCGCCATACTGCATGGTTTGGTATAAGGCAGTTGTAACAGAGATTGTTGTCACGAACAAAGTCGTATCTCTCATCCACTGGTCGCTTCGAAAATTGTTTACAATGGTGTATTAAATGTTTTTCTTTACAAAATGCGCATTCAATATCGTTGGCTGTGACATGGAACGTTCTGGGTTGAGATGGTTTGTAACTCTTGCTGACCGGTTCTATCATCTCTAAAGTTCTGAACCGATTCTCCAAGAACGACTTCAGCTTCTCAAACGATGGGAAAAGTGCAGACTCCTCTCCATTAATCAACTCCTCCCAATGCTTATGAGTTCCAGGGTCCAGTTTTGACACGACGATATAAATGACGATTGCATCCCATTGAGGTGTTGGTAAGCCGAGATTTTTAAGTCCATTCAGACATTCGACGGATGTATCGAGCAACTGTTTTAAGGCGGTGGCTGATTCTTGAACGATCGTCCTTTGGGCAAAGAATTTCTTTAAGAGACAGTTAGCAATGTACCTTTTGTTGTCATAGCGCTTCTTCAGAATGGTCCATGCTTGTGTATAGTTCTCACCAGTAATGGGAAATTGTCGTAAAAGAACTTCTGCGTCACCTTTCAGGTTGACTTTAAGGTAATGCATCTTTTGCACATCGTCCAGTGAACCATTCTTATGTATAAGTGACGTAAACAAATCATGAAATGATTGCCATTCTGTATAGTCTCCACTGAAGCAGGGAATGGTGATATGTGGTAATCTAATTTCACTTATCGGTACATGACCGGAACTATTACCACTCTGTATAGGTTGGGTACCATGACCACCCTGTATGCCTTGGTTACTCTTTGCGTCGTTACTAAATTTCTGTAAAACCGTCTTTAACTCGCCTTTGTAAATGTAAAAACGTTCTTCGTAACTGTCAAATACATCGTCCGTGAAATATGACAGTTTGCTTTTGTCTTCTTTCGAAACGCTTGTAACAATTTTTTCATGCATGCACTTAAATTCTCGAAAGTAATTTTCTAATGCTTCCAACCGACCTTGTACATACCCCAATGTAATTCTCTCCTTCGGAGACTTCTTGAAATTAATATACGCTCTTTCGATAATTTCCAAGCTGTCTACTTGAAGCGCCATAAGTTTCTCTGTCGGATTCATGTTGTAGGCGAATTTATACTTTTCGATCGAAATATGGAAACTTACTACTGCAAATTATATTTGTATATGTTTAGGTCACTGAATTATTTAAAGATCCGGTTCTGAAAGGACCATGTTCACGTTATTGGTGATTTATTTTAATTTTGTTTAAAGAAAACGTAGTTTTATATCGACATGACTTTTATTGACTGATTGACAGACATGACATATATTTATAATCAAATTAACCATAGAGTTCTCAAAGTAATAAAAAGACCGAACACCTAGCTATGTGTTGTCGTTTCCAGGATACAACGATTTTAGAGAAGTGAAAATGATGTTAGTGTATTGGTATTACAAATATTTGTTCGACGATCACTTGAGTATCGTCTATCGGATTGTCGTGAATTTTGGTAAGAGGAATGAATAAGGACGAAGAGGTTTGGGAGCCAGCGAAGAAGGCGTTTTTCGACGCTCGACGCTGACTCATGTGGTCCATTCACCTGGCCCATAACCTCCCAAATACATGCCCGCGAAGAACACCGCAAATATGACCTGGCTGCAGAAGACCTTAGAGTCTCTTTTACCTCTCTAAGGGTGGGTTGCACCAAACCGTCTGTAATCGTAAGCGGTGTTTGTTAAAATCTGATTGTATGGAAAGTTTTGACAAGTTTCTATGGGATGACAGCTGCCGACGCCATATTTCACGATGACCGGCCTGTGATCGTATGTTGGTGCAACCGACCTTAATAGTCTCTTGTCGCAATCGAAAATAATTCATTAACGAAAAAGACATCTCTCAAGCTAAATAAAAAATGCCGGGCCCAATAAAGCGATAGGAGTGCGCGGTTGGAGACTAGCCTGGGGACAATCCAGGGGAAAACCTCCGACACGATCACGCGTGTGGTTAGAACACTGGAATACTCTAAGAGTTTCCGCTCCAGTGAGATTGGTTGAGCGGTTTCAACCGAATCTGAGGTATGAGTGGAATCTAGCTACTGGAAGTTTTGCCGCTGGTTCACTAAACCTAGCCTAGCTGAGAAGAGTCCAGCAAGAAACTCAGCTAGGCCCGACCTGGGTCGGACTGACTCTACCCGGTGTGCGGCGGTACCGGGACGAATAGGAACTATACATATCTGTGTTGTCGCGATCGCGCGGTGGATGTCCCCGCCGGCGGGAATGCCTAAGTGTTCGCGTCGTGTCTGAGTTGGACGCCGTAAGCGCAGCGTCCCATCTTTCGATGGACGCTGTGATTACGTCGTCTGGGTCCGTGATTGTGTACCTAGGACGCCGGAACACTTAACCGCGCGGTCCCGCGCTTGGCCGGTGTGACATAGCTCATAACGTTCCGTGCATTCAGATCAGCGCGGGGTCGCGCGGAAACTGCGACCGCGCCGCTACCGCGTTGAATGTGGCGCGGCCTTAAGACGTCTTAATCCGGGTACCCTTTCTTAAACACTTGCATTGGTGTCATGGGAGAAACAAATAATTTAGTATTAGTTGCTTTTTGAAGACAGCAAGAGCAGCTTATTATATTATAAGTTTTTAACCGCTTGATCTTTCTGGTTACGATCCTGAAAGCGAGCTACGTCTGAACACATTTTATTTTATTAATATATTATTATTATAAGCACTGTAATTTATAAGCACGGTCATTTGTTAACCAGTGATCGACCGACCGATCTCTCTAGGGTCCTTTCTGAAAACCAGCGTCAGGCCCTGTGCTTGGCACAAGCTGAGACTGGAACCCTTTGCCCAACCAAGTTTTTGTTTTCAATTTTAACTGTAGATATTAAGTATTACTGTTTATGTTTAGTCTGTAAAGAGTTCGTATCTATCTATCTATTTATATTAATTTGAGGCAATAAATAAAATATGTTCTGATTCTGATTCAAATATTTTCACAGATTTTACAGGCCAAGTTGCACTAAAGGTAGTTATTTCTTTGTACTGAATTTAGGTTCTGGTCAGTACCACAAAACCAAGTCCACAACTAGTTCAATCCGACTGCACGTTAGAACCGTTCAAACTTTCTTAACTATATATTATGCAAATTGAACCACAGGATGTAATCACAAGTTTGTGAAACAAGTTGTTACTTGTTACAGACGTAAGTGACAATGAAGATACATAACATAGTAGAATTTTTCTCAAAGATGCAATGAAATATAAACTAGTGGCTCTGTGAGCTGTAAACCTCGTGAGTGAGTTTTTTTTGTCATTTCCAAAATCTGACATTATAAAAAAGATCAATTATAAATATCGAACCTGTTAACAAAATTTCACGTGAAGCGGTTGAAAAATGCGACCTGTAGAGGACAACAAACCGAAATTCGGACGCAGAAATTTACAAAATTTTGAAATAAAAATTGTATAAGAAAATTTCTAAAAACTGACTCGACAAAAATATTCTTTATAATTACCGGACCTGCTCACAAAATTTCATGAGGATCGTTTGCGAAATGCGACCTGTAGAGGAGAACAAACCATTGAATAAATATATTTTTTTTAATTTTCAAAAACTTATTCGACAAAAAACAATATTTATATTTATCCAACTTGCTCACAAAATTTCACGAGAATCGGTTGAGAAATGCGACCTGTAGAGGAGAACAAACCGAAATTCACCCCCAGAAACTTGCAAAATCATTGATAAAAAAATCGTTTTTGAAAATTTCCAAAAGCGGTCTCGACAAAAAAATCTATATAACTGTCGAACCTGCTCACGAAATTTCACGAGATTCGGTTGAGAATTGCGACCTGTAGACGAGAACAAACGGAAATCCGGACATACGATAAGCATTTTAGTCGAAGCTGAAGCAGAGACCTTCGTTTCACTCGGTCAAGCGTCATGGGGTTGTCTGGAAGAGATCGCTCTTTAATAAGACTGCCTGTTGTTTGCCTCTACTCATTGTCAATATGTACTGTACAGTGTTTTGTTTTTTTTGAGGTTATGCAACAAAGAGTATTTGTATTGTGTATTGTATTGTAACCATGAGGATAAAAAGGTAAAAAAAATCGATGGTAATACCTTCAGAGCTCCCTCAATATTCAAACGATTGACATAAAAAGTACCTACGGGGAAGTATACGCATCAAACGTAACTAACAGGTTCTCGAGTCGGCTCTTTATTCGATGTTCCGATATCTGGAACCCTTTGCTTTGATCTTTTCAAAGAAATGTCGAAATATACAAATGGGATAATATATGTCGGAGATACATTACATAGCGGCCTGTTTAGCAGATCAACGCTACGAGATTTAAGAAAACGTAGTTTAATGTTGGAAACGCCAAGCGGTGACAGCTTGGGAGTGGTCTGCGTTTGGTCCGTGCGGGTACTTGCTAAAACATGCATTGACAACTACCCGTTTCTAAACTAACTAGAAGTCATGTTGAAAGTATAAAAGATTCCGGCCCCTTGTCTGAGGAGGATTCTTTCTAACTTTGCGGCGCACGGATGTAATCGGAGAATGCTCCGCTTTATGAAATGAAATGAAATGAAATGAAATGAGAATAATTTATTCCAGAACAAGTCCATATATGGATAGCATTATAAAATTAAAATTAAAAAAGACATTGAATTGAATTAAATTAAATTGAATAGATAAAATTAAATTAATATGACTGTACTGAAATTGCCTGAAGGTTTATAAGTCACGATGACAGTATAAAACCCCTTGTCTGAGGAGGATTATTCTTTCTAACTTTGTGGCGCACGGACGTAAACGGAGAATGCTCCGCGTTTCTGACTGTACTGAAATTGCCTGAAGGCTTATAAATCACGTTGACAGTATAAAAGTCTCTGGCCCCTTGTCTGAGGAGGAGTATTCTTTCTAACTTTGTGGCGCATGGACGTAAACGGAGAATGCTCCGCGTTTCTGACTGTACTGAAATTGCCTGAAGGCTTATAAGTCACGTTGACAGTATAAAAGGCTCTGGCCCCTTGTCTGAGGAGGATTATTCTTTCTAACTTTGTGGCGCACGGACGTAAACGGAGAATGCTCCGCGTTTCTGACTGTACTGAAATTGTCTGAAGGCTTATAAGTCACGTTGACAGTACAAAAGGCTCTGGCCTCTTGTCTGGGGAGGATTATTCTTTCTAACTTTGTGGCGCACGGACGTAAACGGAGAATGCTCCGCGTTTCTGACTGTACTGAAATTGCCTGAAGGCTTATAAGTCACGTTGACAGTATAAAAGGCTCTGGCCCCTTGTCTGAGGGGGATTATTCTTTCTAACTTTGTAGCGCACGGATGTAAACGGAGAATGCTCCGCTTTCTGACTGTACTGAAATTGCCTGAAGGCTTATAAGTCACGTTGACAGTATAAAAGGCTGTGGCCCCTTGTCTGAGGAAGATTATTCTTTCTAACTTTGTGGCGCACGAACGTAAACGGAGAATGCTCCGAGTTTCTGACTGTACTGAAATTGCCTGAAGGCTTATAAGTCACGTTGACAGTATAAAAGGCTCTGGCCCCTTGTCTGAGGAGGATTATTTTTTCTAATTTTGTGGCGCACGGACGTAAACGGAGAATGCTCCGCTTTCTGACTGTACTGAAATTGCCTGAAGGCTTATAAGTCATGATCAGTCAGCTTGGTTTATAATCACTGTTTGTTCGACTGTTAAACGATAAGTGTCTATTTAAAGTTGTAACCGATCCAGTGTTTACTTTGAAATAACCAATACAGTGTAATCAACCCTATTAGTGACGTTTTATTCCTTTTTTCCGTGCGTCAGTGTGAATATCTGGTTACGAAGTAGTGATGATGAAATGTGCTTGGTGCCATCCCTACCTACCACTGGACTACTGCATACACCGCTCGACCAACCACTAATGTGTAAAAGTCAATACCTACAATTTCAAATTGAGTCAGTGACTTTTGAGAATTCTTCTAGTTTTCTTAATTAAGTTGTACAACTTTTAATGTTTATCTTGGTTTTCAATAACATATAAGGAATGGTAGTGACGGTGACACTGTGCGAAAAAAGCGAACCAGGAAGAGGGTAGATCGCTATGGTGTGTGGGTAGACCACAACTAAAACTCGCAGCACGTCAGTTAATCCTTGATAATGGCGCTTGCAACAGTGCCGAAATATCGGGAACTCACAAATACAAATATACATGGTAAATATCCCGTTTCAAATCGTAATTCTAATGTAAATTACCATGTGAGCTTGAAATCTTATATCATGGTAAAGGCACTGATCAAGTGATCATTCACTCTGTAAGGTTTTATTATTTTACGAAATAATAATCAGTAAAAAGTAGCTCAATTGACCATTCCGGTGACGTCATGGACGACCGCCGTTATCGTCAGCAAGGTGGATCGGCGCGCTCGGCATTCTCGGTTGGGCAGTGCGATCGGATGGTCATCTTTCAGTACCGATTATATTGCACCATATAGCTTCAGTACTTGTACCACTAGTAATAGTTTTAATCATTAATTTGAAATATACATTTACAAAAGTACGTCGTGTTGGTTATTTCTGTGTGTGATAACAACTCTTGCTTCTTAGCATCACTAAATGCCTATGTTTACTTGTACTTACTAGTACAAGCGCTACTGCGCCATCTATGCGTACAACATTAAACTATAGGTGTACCGTTATTCCTTTTAAAAAAATAAACCAGTCTGTTGCGAATATCCGACGTGTTTTATTTGGTCGCGACGAATAAGCCTCAAGTCACTATAAATAACGGATTTTTTACAATTACCATGCATGTTTGTGTTCGTTATATTCAGATATTTCGGAACTAGGCGGCCGAGGGGTCCTCTCACTTCATAAAATCAATGGACGTTGAACAAACCGACCGTTTTGTATGATTTATTCATATGAGACCATGTTTATTGAGTATCAAACCATTCGATTCTTTTTTTTTTAACCTGACTGTGGCTTTATAGGCCGGGCCCAATAAAGCGATAGGAGTGCGCGGTTGGAGAGTAGCCTGGGGAAAATCCAGGGGAAAACCTCCGGCACGACTACGCGTGTGGTTTGGAACGCCTCAGTGTACGCGTCGTGTCAGAATTGGACGCCGTAAGCGCATCGTTCCGTCTTTCGATAGACGCTATGATTACGTCGTTCGGGTCCGTAAGTGTGTGCCTAGGACGCCGGACCGTGCGACCCCTAATCAGTGATCGCCGACTAACGACAGAGGGGGGAGGGATGGGAACGTAGTCGACAGACAGCCTTCCTAACTAACGGATTCCTATGATGGGGAGCGTTGTCAAAATAACGTCTGGCAGGCTGCTTAAAGAAACCTTACATAGTGCTTTAAGCATTAAATTCGATTTTTCCTTTACTTAGTGCAGAATATTGTTTAATTTCAGAAACGGAAACAGTGACAAATCCCTTGGGGTATGGAGAAATATAAATAATGTCTTTTCCGCGTTAGCGAATAAAAGTAATATTGCGGAATGAAGACGGAGCGTTGGTAATTTGTTTTTCTTATTTTGAGAGCAATTAAATGTGAACAGGACTTGTACTATACAATACAGAGTTAAAGTAGGAGCTATATTTTCTCCGGTATGAATTGTTGTTGCAATATCTCCTAAGGCAGCGCTGCAGGTGTCTAACACGTCGGCATAATGCTGAGACAGCGACTGATTCACTGCCGCGAAGACGCACTTTTTAACTGTATGTTCATGTACTGAGTATATTATATTTGTAACGGTGTGTCTTTTGGTGCAGTGAATAAATGCTTTCTTTCTTTCTTTTCTTTCTTGAATGTACCTCTCATGCCTCCATTTTTATTTTAAGATTTGCTTTTGCTAGCCTTCATTTATGGAATAAATGATTTGAAGTGCGAAAAAATATGGTAAAACGCAATTAACCGAAATTTTTAACCGGTTAATTGTATGAAGACGAAACTGGTTTCAGTGCATTGCTAGTTGCAATTAGTCTCAAAACCAGCAGGTGAATCACGTAACTTTTTTTCTACCGTTAGGTAGATTTTAATGTCAAATTTCAACTGTCAGCCCATACATTTATACTTCATATTTGACAGTAAAATCTATCTACCGTTAGTACATAAAGTTACGTGATTCGCCTGCTGACAATTAGAATTTGACATTAAAATCTACCTAACGGTAGTAAAAAAGTTACGTGATCACCCCGCAGCAGGCGAATCACGTAACTTTATGTACTAACGGTAGATAGATTTTACTGTCAATTTTGAAGTATAAATGTATGAGCTGACAATTAAAATAAGAAACTGGTGAGGGAAGAGCTGGCGACTTCCTCGCACAGCGTATCAGCATTGCGATACAGCGAGGAAATGCCGCCAGCATCCTCGGTACAATGCCCCAAGGGCCTGTTTTAGATTTACATGAAGTTACGTGATTCGCATGCTGACAATTAAAATTTTACATTAAAATCTACCTAACGGTAGTACAAAAGTTTCGTGATTCGCCTGCTGGTTTTGAGACTAATTGCAACTAGCAATGCACTGAGCAGATGTTTCGAAAATTATAAAATTTTCACGATGGGAAGTTAAAAGCACTAAAAAATGGGCGTATCTCGCCATCAAACGTCACAGTTTGGCGAGTTTTATTGTGGTGTAATAAAATGTATTTATCTGTTTATTAAATAAAAAAATTAAAAAAAAACTCTCTCTAGATACATTTTAATTGCCTGCCTAAAGAATAAGTTAGATTAATTATACATCAATTTTAAATTCCCGCCGGAATATTGGAAGTTCTCATGAAAACTCGGAAGTTTCAGAGGACTCTTGCAATTTGAGAATTATTTGCACATTGATACGTAATTGGAACTTGGAAATTTTGAAATATTTTTTTCAGTTTTCGTATTTTTCTTATTATGCGTTTCACTTGATATGGAATCTGCAGCATTTTTCTACATAACCATAGTACCAAAAAAGCTTACTAGTTGCCTTATTTCGAACCGTGAGATCTTCTAGAAGACTGAAAGACAGAATATGAATATGATATATAAATAAATAAATTGTAAATTTATTATAATTATTATTAATCAATGAAAAGTGACATGAAATGTAGAAATTATAATAATGTTCCTATACCTATAATCATGATTTGTAAAATACAATACGAGCCCCAATGCAAAATAGCTCGTCTAGTCGCAATTCTGCATGCGTATTTTTTTTCAAAAACTAGTATTTCTACCCGAATCGACTTTGATGATTAATGGAATACACTAGACGCAATGTCACTAAAGCTAGCTTAGTTTTGAGTTGTACAAAGTGTACATCTCGTTATTTATTTTAAAATAATTTAATTATAAATATTACATCTCACACGCAAATAATTACGTCTGCTTCATATTTAAGGCAAAATAGGTCGTCTATTTAAAATAAAACCTGTTTACCAGGGTTCGTAATATAAAATATTATTTTCAAATTGAATACGGAATATTCTCTGTCATGTAAAATGACAAACCACTATATAAAAGGGCAAATTCAGCCTAATTTTTTATTACTCCAAATCGTTTTTCTATCGAGATGGCACGAGGTAAGCCAGTGACTGAAGAAGTGCGGAAAATTATAATCTCCAGTAACAATAAAGGCAAATCTACGTACCAAATTGCCAAGGACCTTTCTATGCCAAGGTCTACAATCCAAACTATCATCGAGCATCATCGAAAACACGACAAAATTTCTTGTTTAAAGAAATCCGGCCGCCCACGAATTACTACTAAAGCAGAAAACAGGATTCTGAGGAAGATCATCAAGAAAAATCGTCGTGCAAGAGCTGGAGAACTTACGGTACTATGGCGTGACGCAATTAAAAAAAACATTTCAGTGGATACTTGCAAGAGAGTGATGAAGAGGATGGGCTACGGTTTTTACACTGCTAAAGAGAAACCGTTACTTACACAACGGCAGAAAACTAACAGGTTGAAATTCGCCAAAAAGTACAGAAATTGGACCGTCGATCAGTGGCGTAAAATTATATGGAGTGACGAATCTAAATTTGAAGTCACAGTAGGCGATGAACGAAGTAAAGTCATTCGCGAAAAAGGAGAGGCATTTCAAAAAGATTGTCTTAAGCGTAAGGTAAAGTTTCCAGCTTCCTTAATGATTTGGGGCTGCATGTCGGCACAGGGTGTCGGCTGTCTGCAATTTATAGATGGAACCGTCAATGCCGAAAAATACAAAAGCATCTTACAAGAGAGTTTGCTGCCGTCTATACGTAAGTTAAAGTATAAAAATGCGTATACTTTTCAACAAGATGGTGCCTCATGCCATACCGCTAAAGCAACGATGGCGTGGCTGAAAAAGAAAAAAATACCTACCATGTCGTGGCCATCCAGCAGCCCGGACTTGTCTCCCATAGAAACGTTGTGGTGGAAAATGAAGAAGAAGTTGCGAAAGGACCCGTCCAGATCAAAAGCTGATCTTAAAGAGAAACTTACCTGTGTTTGGAATGAAACAACCCCGGAAGAGTGTCGACAGCTGGTAGATACAATGCCGCTCAGAATTAAAGCCGTTTTAGATGCAAAAGGAGACGCCACCAAGTGGTAGACGTTCTAATCTGCGTCGGTAACACTAAAGACGAACTTTTTTGCATTTTAGTACAATTGGTGAAACAATGTTTTTTTTATTACCAAGGAAAGTTCGTTTTTTTTTTCATTGAATAAATAAAATACGATTTATAACTTATACTGTTTTTATATTGCTAATTCTTCCAAACACCTTCGTCCCCCAGAATTTTTAGGTTAACGTTAGTTTAGTACATTTTTTTCCTACCAGACGTACTCATTTGCATTGGGGCTCGTATTTTATCAATAAATAAATGAATGAATGAACTGTACGGTTGCCAGTTTTGTAGCACTTCTAGCACCCAGAGATCACGTGTAGGGTAGCGAGTGTCTAACTTGACGAATCAAGGATTTGACGAGTGTCTGCGAAATCGCGGTGGGTACTCCCTACGGACGTGATGCAGTTGAATCCCAATATTTGGCGTTGGCAGTATCCATTACTAAGAAACTGTCAATATACGTGACACATACGTCACTGTCAAGTGTCAACACGTATGTGTCACGATCCGGACTGTAATGTATTATTTCTTGACATTGTTTAAATTATTATTACGATCTTGTGATTTCTTTTAATTATTATTAGTTTTGACATTGCTTAAATTTTTATTATGTTTTTGAAATTTCTTATAATTATTATTAGTTTTGACATCGTTTAAATTATTATTATTATTTTGAAATTTCTTATAATTATTATTAGTTTTGATATTGTTTAAATGATTATTATTATTTTGAAGTTTCTTATAATTATTATTAGTTTTGACATTGCTTAAATTATTATTATTGTATTATAAAAAAAATTAGAATGAAGGAAATATTGAAAAATTTAGGCACCGAGCAGGATTCGAATGCGACCTCCCGGCACTCGCGGCCAGTCGCTCTAGCCAACTGAGCTATAGGTGCAATCGCTTCCAAATTCATCAACCGTTCCTTGTTATTGTATTATATTTCTTTGGATGTTTATTATTATTATTGACACTGAATTAAGTGCATGTACATACCTATTTTAATTCTGTGATGAAATAGTCATCCTAGCGTGTAAGTGATTTGGTACAACAGTGCTGTAAGCTTACATTGTGTGTTAAAATAAATCTTTAAATCTTTAAAAACGAAACACACTCACACTTACGTTCGCATACCGTCGATAGACTGAGGCTGGTGGATGACGTAGGTCGTGTCACACACTACTAACAGATGTACCGGATTGCCATACCTGCCATAGTATATTATTGTACCATGCGTGTCAATTCACATAAACTAGTGGCTCTGTGAGCTGTAGACCTTTGAGTGATTTTTTTCATCATTTCCAAAAAATGACATTACAAAAAAGAACAATTATGAATATCGAACCTGTGAACAAAATTTCACTAGAAGCGGTTGAAAAATGCGGCTTGTAGAGGACAACAAACCGAAATTCGGATGCAGAAACTCACAAAATCATTGATAAAAAAATTGTTTTCGGAAATTTCCAAAAACCGTCTCGACCAAATAAATTCTATATAACTATCGAAAGTGCTCACGAAATTTCACGAGAATCGGTTGAGAATTGCGACCTGTAGACGAGAACAAACGGAAGTCCGGATTTCCGTAATACGAAAGCATTTTTGTCGAAGCTGAAGCAGAGACCTTCGTTTCACTCGGTCAATAATCGCCAAAATACTAGTGTTTCTAAGCGATGGCCTTCGAAATTCAGCATCTGATTTAGCTGTATGATATATTTTCGGTGTTTCATTATACATATTTACTTGTTGTATGTACATTTGATTTTCATAATTTACGCAAACAATTTGAATAATCCTTCAAAATTAACAGTAAACATTTATTAGCCTTTTTTAGGTCCTAAATAAACATCTGTTCAAATATTTTACTAAGTATTTAAATATAATAAAAACTATATTGAATTAGTATGATATATGTTGAAAAAGGTATTATTCATTATGTTATTTGCTTTACTAATATATAAGTCTACATTGCAAACGTTTGTTTAAAACAACAGCAAGAAATGTACAAACGTAATAAAATAAAGTGTGTATACATTATATTGAAAAGTAAAGTTTGATTTTGTCTGCTTGCGTTAAGTTCATAAACTTCTGTGCATTTTTAGTAATTTCAATCACAATCCTATATAGATTTATAGATAAATCGTAACCATAAAAACACTACTTAGGCCGGGTTTTGAGATCCGTTAGACCTTATGTCGGTTTGTTATGTCAAAAAATGTACTGAGTTACTGAAATTTGATCTGACATTTGGTCTAACAGATCTTTATAAAACCCGGCCTTAGTGACAATTTGTTTAGCCTAGTGGGTAGCGCACCTGCCTGTGAAACTTCAGGGTCCTGGGTTCGAATCCCGGTCAGGGCAAATATTTGTGTGATGAGCATGAATATTTGTTACTGAGTCTTGGATGTTTTCTATGTATTTAAGTATTTATATCTATTAAATATATCGTCGTCTAGTACCCATAATACAAGCCTTCTTGAGCTTACTGTGGGGCTAGTTCGATTTGTGTAAGATTGTCCTCTAATATCTATTTATTTATTTATTTAATTTGTTTACTATTTTAACTTTCTTTATAAAGAGGTATATTAGCGTTGTGGCGTCACTCCTGTCAACTGTCAAATCTGACATGTTCTGCATCGCGCTATCGAAGTTTCTAAACTGAGTTACATAAATATAACTTCCCAATAACTCTCATTGGACTTCGGTCCCTGAGAGATCTCTCTATTGTCGTCTCTTCCTGTGTCTCCTATCTACTGTATATATGTAGGTATATAATATGTAGATACTCCGTTTCCTGTATATATTCAACGTTGTATATTATTCTTTATAGGAGCACATCTTACTTATCCACAGCGTTAATGGTGATACATACGATAATCATAATATCAACTTAGGGCGGGTTTTATAAAGATCCGTTAGACCAAATGTCAGATCAAATTTCAGTAAGTAACTCAGTACATTTTTTGACATAAGAAACCGACATAAGGTGTAACGGTTCTTTATAAAACCGAGCCTTAGACATGTGAATTTCACATAGTGAATTTGTTTGCAAACAAAACAACATCAGCTTCACAAGAACTGAATAAGAAAACGAATTAGCATTGTTCATTATTTTTAACCCCCCATTTTTATTTTTTTTTTTCGAAAATATAGAGTATTTTAAGAAACTAATTTTAATATTTTAGCAATTAAGAGCTTAGTTTATTTTTAAAAAAATATTTAAAATATAAGATACTACCTCGCGTAAGTTACGTTCCGTGGCTGAATCGATAAAGCATAAGCACAATAGAGACCCAAAAAAGTTGCCAATGTCAATCATCGATGGTTAGTAATTGTCATCTGTCAATGTAATCACCCATTCCATAAATTCCATTCCCACCCAGTGTTGCCAGATGGTTACATTTCTTACGTTTTTCGTAACTTTTGACCGGCTCGCGTAACATGTAAGTAACTTCTGTTGTAACTGAAATATTCGTAAATTTTGAGAATAATGAAACTGTATTTAAAAAGAAAGGGCAATTGTATCTAACCGGAACCAAGCGAGTCAATTTATAGACTTACAGATACAGAAAAGGTGACAAAAGAACCTACATGGTACGACTCTGTCTATGACATGACGACTCTGTCTCTGTATATGACATTTGAGATACCACCCATCAACCTGACGTTATTCTGTCGCCGAACTCGCCGAATTGTAGCTGTACGTGGCTACTCATTTCTTAGAATCGAATGTTTTGACAAGTAATTATGAAAAATATAAAAAATGTAACGTTTGCATCAAAAATGTAACTTTTCAAGAAAAGAAACGTAATTTTTGTCCCAAGGGCCCTGGCAACACTGTTCCCACCGTTTGCCTTAACCTAACTCGTCTACCTCTGCCCGTTTTCGCTAAAGGCGATACATCCGTCTGTTTTTTCTATTCTTTCGTGTGTTCCTAAAACAACATCATCCTCCAAGCGTTATCCCAGTAACAGCCCGGGGTTCGCTACCTAGTCCTAAGATTTGGCGTAGGTTCCTATCATCCGTCTGCTTTAAAGGAATATTTTCAAATATGATCGACAAATTAGTTCAAAGTCGAAGAGGAAGGTTTCTCTTCCTAAATTGGACAATGGAGCTTTAATGGAAAATCAGGTGAGCAAAAATACTAACGTAAGTAACATTATAAATTACACATTCGTAATTCTTAAATCATTGCTTGAATGCTGCATCAATACATCTCTTGAATGCTCTTAGCATTATTCGAGTACAGTTGCATCCAGAAAGATGCTCGGGGTATACTATCTCTCTTTCTATTGGTGTTTGCTTTTGTATACCTACTGTCATGTTGGTCTTGGCTACACAGACGGCCCTCCTAACAATTTAGTTTGTTGCCAACATAATGTTTGTCCTTGTCATAAATATAGGGTCACTCACTTGAAAGTTGTGCATGGTTTATATCGTTTTTGATAATGTTCGCTATATACATATAAATCACACAAATCTGAATGCCTGATTTGGGTGTTGAGTCTCATTCGATCCATGCTTACTTCCTACAGTTCCCATGTTTTGTTAATCTCCGAGGCTCAATATAGTTTACTTACTTCCATTTTTTAATAAAACTTTTTTTCAGGCGGATGCAAACACTGTTGCTTTTCGTCTGGTAGGTAAAATAGTGTGCCAAACCCTCATCAACCTCAACTGAAAGTTCTGGAAGAAGCTGACACTGTCCAATGCACGTGCCGAACCTGACTCAAGCAAATGGGAATGTTCCCAAAAGTAGAATAAACCAAAACTGGTGCCTAAAGATCCTTCCATAGTTTATAGTTAACTAACACAGATGGAAGCTGTATAATGGTGTAGTTAATTAGTTGTTTTGAGTAACCACTTTTATTTCATCTTCAAATCACATTAGGTTTCACAATTTATCAATTATTCAGCTACTGTATAAAAATATTTTCTGTGTTCTTCATAGAGCTTACATCACTGTTTCTCAAATAAAGGATTATAGTTAAAAAGGTGTGACTTCTCATTCAGAATTATGTGTGGAATAGCTACATAGAGTGCCTTTATTCAGCTTATAATGATACACAATTAAAACTTGTTTTTAAGTAAACTACTGAATCACTACTGTATTGTTTAGGTAACCCTTAATACATTTTTGGTTTGTCCCAAAACACATACTCGTGAAGAGAGCTCAGTTATAGTAGAAACGAAAATATTCCAGTATAAAAGCCCTTCAAATATTCAAGTATAAAAATCCTATACTTGATCGTATAAATGAAACAAAAAAGCAGATTACCAAACTATTCTTGTATTTTTGCGCAGGACATCAAAGCTACATATTATATCTTTGCAATCGTTACTCAAAGAGCGTATGAATGCCAATATATCTATACAAAATGGAATAGAATAACATTTATTGTATTGATCATAAATATCAAGAACATATCCAATCACTTAAAGACGTTTTTTTTATGTTATAGGGGGCAAACGAGCAGACGGATCGCCTGATAGTAAGCAATTACAGTCGCCCATAAACACCTGCAACACCAGAGGAGTCGCAAGTGCGTTGCCGGCCTTTCAGAAGGGAATACGCTCTTTTCTTGAAGATTTGAAGGTCATATCGGTCCGGAAATACCGCAGGTGACAGTTCATTCCATATTTTGGTTGTGCGAGGCAGGAAATTTCTTGTGTGTAGTGGGTAGACTCACATATATGCAATGTGGGTACTTGGAGTTACGCGATATGGGAATAAATCAGTCATCCATCACCAGCTGTTTGATTCGGTCCCCTGTCCCACACTACATTGTGAAACGCACAGTTTTGGACTGCCAACCATCTAAATGGTGAGGATGGAAATGCTGTCATCCCATAGAAACTTGTCAAACTTACCATACATCAGATTTTAACGAACACCGCTTTCGATTACAGACGGTTTGGTGCAACCCACCCTAAGGCTCGGTTGCACCAACATACGATCACAGGCCGGTCATCGACAAATACGGCGCCGGCAGCTGTCATCCCACACAAACTTGTCAAACTTACCATAGATCAAATTTTAACGAACACCGCTTACGATTACAGACGGTTTGGTGCAACCCACCTTAAGGCTCGGTTGCACCAACATACGATCACAGGCCGGTCATCGTCAAATATGGCACCGGCAGCTATCATCCCATAGAAACTTGTCAAACTTACCATGGATCAGATTTTAACGAACACCGCTTACGATTACAGATGGTTTGGTGCAACCCAACCTGAATGACATTTTGACGTGTTGACCTGTCAGCTCTGATGTTAATTATGAAAAGTTTTGCAGCGATATAATTTTATTTCTCAAGCGTTTTCTTGAGCAGATAATTATATACATTACTAGCGACCCGCCCCGGCTTCGCACGGGTGCAATATTGATGCATGTATTATACATATACACCTTCCCCTTGAGTCACTCTATCTATTAAAAAAACCGCATCAAAATCCGTTGCGTAGTTTTAAAGATTTAAGCATACATAGGGATATAGGGACAGAGATAGCGACTTTGTTTTATACTATGTAGTGAAGTGATTAATATTAATAATGTTCCGCTCTTAACTAGGAATTATTTTGGGATTTTTTGTCATTTATAATTTAATTTCCAACACTACTATTATTGTAATAAACTGCAACTGTGACACTGACAAGTCTGACGACCTATCGTTATATTTATTGCCAGTGTAAGAAATTAGTTTAAATTAAATTCTGCAACATGGCGCTCGCTCATATATTTATGGTCGGGCTTTATTTCTGTTTTATTATCATTTGGGCAGTCTAACATTACATTAAATAACATGTAAACTCATTTTCCATTTTCTAAACACTCATTTAATTTGTAAACCACTTAATATTGCCTGTTTTATTGCCACGTGTTATTAATGGGTGTAATTAATGTCTGATTTTATGGACATGTTGAAATATAACAGGTTACGTTAGATGAAACGAGATTTTTCTAATTAATTAATAAAGGTAACATTTGGCGTGTCACTAAATTAATTACCTTAATTTTATCTAAATTAAAGACATCTTAATTTTGTAATTAATTGACGTGTAAACATTTATTTTTACGATAATTTTAATGTCAGTACCTACCTAATTTGTAATTGTTACAAAGCTGACGTTCTCAGTATTGACTCCTCAATATTGACTTTGTGTAATTTTAATTAACATTGTATATTGTGAAATAAATAAATCGTCTATCTAACTAAAAAAAATGATAAAGTCTCAATTATTTTTTAAATTAATCGTTTCATTCATCTAAAAGGTATACAAAGGTATAATTATGATATTTTTATTTCAACTGCATTATAAATGTTTCACTTGTTTGTTAATTATTAGACATAATCAGTATATGACGCCATGTTCCAAATATTCATTTAGATTTAGTTCCTTTAGTTACTGCTTGCCATTCCAACTGTCATTGGCGCTAGTTTAGCTGGAACAGATAGCACAGGCTGCTGCGTTCATATATAAGGTTTTAAAAAAAATGACAAACTTTGTTTTTAAAATCCGTCTTCTTCTTTTTCATGTTAATCGTTCTTTATTTATTATTATTATTATTAGTTTATGTTCGTACAGTTACACACCGTGAAATCACTCGACGGTCCCATCGGAAGACCAGCGCTGGCGATTGCCCGCATTATGCTGAGATGGTACCGTTTCGAGATAACACAACTTTTTTGTTTATTTGTATATTCTATTTTGCTGTGTTAATTGTTGTCTTTTTCTCGAATAAATATTTCTTATTTATTTCTTACTAGCTTTTACCCGCGGCTTCGCCCGCGTAATAAAAGTAATTTTCAACCGTCTACAAAAAAGGAGGTTCTCAGTTTGTATGTATGCATGTAGATACGTATGGATGTCATTTCCGTAATCGGCACCCCGTGGAACCTCGAAGATGACACCTATATTGATTTTTAAGAAAAATAAATGTCCGGCATCTTTAATTTGAAAATGAATGTCATTTTCGTAATCGGTACCCAGAGGAACCTCGAAAATGACAGCCATATTGATTTTTAAGAAAAATAAATGTCCGCCATCTTTGATTTGAAAGTGCATGCCATTTTCATAATCGGCACCACGAGGAACCTCGAAGACGACACCCATATCGATTTTAATAAAAATAAATATCCGCCATCTTTGATCTGAAAATGAGTGTCATTTTCGTAATCGGCACCCAGAGGAACCTCGAAAATGACACCCATATTGAATTTTAAGAAAAATAAATGTCCGCCATCTTGGATTTGAGAATGGATGTCATTTTTGTAATTTGCACCCCGAGGAACCTCGAAGATGACACCCATATTGATTTTTAAGAAAAATAAATGTCCGGCAACTTTAATTTGAAAATGAATGTCATTTTCGTAATCGGCACCCAGAGGAACCTCGAAAATGACACCCATATTGATTTTTAAGAAAAATAAATGTCCGCCATCTTTAATTTCAAAATGAATGTCATTTTCGTAATCGGCACCCCGAGGAATCTCGAAAATGGCACCCATATCGATTTTTAAGAAAAGGAAAAATTTGCTCCCCGCTCAAACTTGGAACCCTCTTTTCACCCCTTAAAGGAAGCAATTCCGACAAACGCTGACACATGTTTTGTTGTATTTAAACAAAGAGTATATACGAAGTTTTAAATCTCTCACTTCAAAAAAGATTTGCTCTCCGTACAAACTTGGAACCCCCTTTTGAACCCTTTAGGGGAGCAATTTCAAAAAACGCTTAAATATGTTTTGTTTTATTTAAACATAGAGTCTATGTACGAAGTTTTAAATCTCTCACTTCAAAAAAGATTTGCTCTCCGTACAAACTTGGAACCCCCTTTTGAACCCTTTAGGGGAGCAATTTCGAAAAACGCTTAAATATCTTTTGTTGTATTTAAACATAAGAGTCTATGTACGAAGTTTTAAATCTCTCACTTCAAAACAGATTTGCTCCCCCTACATACTTGAAACCCCCTTTTCACCCTTTTAGGGGAGCAATTTCGAAAGACGCTTATATATGTTTTGTAGTATTTAAATAGAGAGTCTATATACGAAGTTTCAAATATCTCACTTTAAAAAAGATTTTCTCCCCGTACAAACTATGAACCCCCTTTTCACCCCTTTAGTGGAGCAATTTAGAAAAACGCTGAAATACGCCGTTAATATATTTAAACACAGATTCTATATACAAAGTTTCATGTCTCTCACTTTAATAAATACGGTTTTTCATACAAAATTTGGACCCCCGCTTCACCCCTTTAGGGGGTGAATTTTGAAAAATCCTTTCTTAGTGCACCCCTAGATCTTATAAGGAACCTACGTGCCAAATTTGGAATCTCTAGAGCCAGCGGTTTGGGCTGTGCGTTGATATGTCAGTCAGTCAGTAAGTCAGTCAGTCAGTCAGTCAGTTTCTTCTTTTATATATTTAGATTGGGCACGGCCTATAAAGCCACAGTCAACTTCAAAAAAAACTTATTTTATATTTCTCAACCTTCCGTTTTTACTATAAAGATTTCGGAGTGGATTTCAAACACGTTGATTTTCTGTCATTTTGTAGACAAATATAACATATGAAATATTTTTTTTTGAATCTGACCGTGGCTTCATAGGCCGGGCCCAATAAAGCGATAGGAGTGAAATTCGATAAATTTTAGGTAGGCATACATCAAAGCGCTGGTCAGTCAATGCTGACAACAACCGTCAACGTCCAATCTATTTAATCTCCAATTTTATAAAGAGTAAAGTTATTAAGGCTCGATGGGTCACAAAGTTTTGGCTTAAAACGCAAGCGCCTTAGAGGCTGTAAGTCAGTACCTACATAACACAAATCTATTTTGTTTTTCTTACGATTATGCATGTAATTAATAGAACTTTATATACTGAAATGCGATAAACATTCACATTCACATGAGTCGCTTTGGTTTTGAGATAATTAAGCTCTAAGAGTCACAAATATCCGAACTAAATCTTTCATAATAATAGCTAATCATAATCAATCATCATAACCACATTACTCAGTTTATAACTACGATGGTAAAAATAAAAACTTTTCATGCAAATACCTACTTTATCATCGCTACTATAAGACTCAAATTATTAAATTGTGCAAGTACTAAACAATTTTCATTAACTTTGATTCGACTTAACCGAATGTCATCTGTATAGTGGCATGACTCCGAAACGCCAAACGTCAAATATTGTGATATTTACAATTGTCTTGATTCGCCTCACGATACTTCCTTATTGTATCTTGTCCACACGATTCGTAACAACTATGTGCTTATTTCGAGCTCAGACTTACACTGGATCAACTGAGACGAATTTTCGTAAGTCAGCGTGCATTGTAAATATCCATGGACTCTGGAGGCAGATAGGCAATGTTGACAGCCACTGACTAACATAATTAAATCTCTCATTTCAAACAGTTACTATGGGTTGCGGGACTCTCCATTTTTTCACATATTATCTATTTATTGTACAATTTTTGAATGGGATTCTTTTTATTTTGCTTCCAATTGTATGCTTACCAATTTTCAAGCCTTTAAGTCATTAATTGAAGGACTTCTCATACAAAGTTCAACCCCTCTTTTTACCCTCTTTCATCCCCAATCTGAATGTTTTTTATAGCCTATAACCCGTCCGAAGATCAATTAAAAGTATTAATGAAGGTTGTATTGAAATCTATTAGCTAGTTTTCGCGTGATGGTGAGACAAATAAACAGACAGACAAACAGACACAAATTTTAAAAACTGTTGAAATGTGTTCTGTTATCGATTCTAAGACCCCTCCATCCATTTTTTTGCTAATATCTTCTATGTACAGACTTTCGAACCTCTACAGCTTTATTATATGTATAGATAATACAATACCCAAAGAGGTAGAGATTGTAAGAAGTCTGTTCTAAAAAAACTTGTCGAAGTCACAACTGTCATTTATTCTGATCTTTCGTGCTAATAACGCGAATTCAATGTGTGTGCGTTTACGACCACTGGTTTTTTGTTTACCTAATTTCTAATCCTTAAAAAACAAGGTACAGATAATACCGTATACAAATTTCTCTGCCAAGTCAAGTAACCTCTGTAAGTATTACCAAATACGAGATAAGGAAAAAATGGATATTAACTTCCCCCAGACAGTCAATTATATTAAATCCTTTGATACGCTTCCTTGCAAGAACTGTGTCAACTAGATACAATGAAAATATGAATATTTTTAGTTCCAAGAATTTGAAAACACAAAATAACTGAAACATAAGAACTAAAACTAATGGCTCTGTGAGCTGTAGACCTCATGAGTGCGTTTTTTTATCATTTCCAAAATCTGACATTACAAAAAACATCAATTATTAATATCGAACCTGCTAACAAAATTTCAGGAGAAGCGGTTGAGAAATGTGACCTGTAGAGGACAACAAACCAAAATTCAGACCCAGAAACTTACAAAATCTTTGAAATAAATTTTTTTTTGAAAATTCCCAAAAACTGACTCGACGACGACTTGCTCACAAAATTTCACGAGAATCGTTTGCGAAATGCCACTTACAAAATCATTTATAAAAAAATAGTTTTTGGAAATTTCCAAAAACCGTCTAAACAAAAAAAAAACTATATAACTATCGAAACTGCTTTTTTTTGAAATTTCACGAGAATCGGTTTAGAATTGCGAACAAACGGAAATCTGAAAATCCGGAATCTGGACATACGAAAGCATTTTTGTCGAAGCTGAAGCAGAGACCTTCGTTTCACTCGGTCAAATATATTAAAAAAGGTATTAAGTAACTTCTAAGACATAAACAAACACAAACAATTCACTCGTGTAACACCACACTTACAAATTCCATCCTAACCGCACCCATTAATTCTAAACAGACAAATCAAGTCATAATCATAAATTACCCCACTAGATACAACCATCAACGCTTCCCCGCAATAAATAGACGTCATTTACACCCGCCATGACGGCGGCCATCTTGGAGATTTATGGGCGCCATTTTGTGGCATAAAATTACTTTTAATACGGCTTTATTTGAAAAGGTGTTTGAGCTCCTGTAGTGATAGTCTAGACAAGGGTGCTTAACCTTTTTCAGTACAAAGGTTTTTCCCAAGTGAGGTATAACGAAGCTTATATTATAATTCCAGTGTTTGTGAGTGTAGGTACTTATTGAACACAAATATTCTTTATACATACATAAACACACATCTGTATTTAGGTGTAGGCAGAGCACATGAAAAATTCAGTGCCACATTTAGCAATTCTAGGTTTAAAGGTGAAGAAAATGTGATATTGCAGTGATAGGCTATAACTTATTACCTCTGCTACCTACCTGGGTCGTCGGTTGTAAAAACAAAAGTTCTCCACCCGGATGGTCTATAGTTAACGGCTTATGCACATATAAGTTGTTTTTATTATATGGGTTTATAGTTATGGAAACACCGTTTATGCGGGTTACTAGACCAATCCAAAATTAAGATTTGTGGCCCGTAACTTTTGATATATCCACCGAAAAGAGGCGAACCTAAACCCAACAATGACCCACCTACTTACTAGTCTACTATTAAAGCGTATAACTAGCATAACATAAGGTAGGGGGAATAGTATACTATACTAAACAAACATCTTAATAACCTAGGCATTAAAGACAGCCATGGGACTGTCTTATGCTAGTTATACGCTTTAATAGTGTAGACCATGCATGGAGGCAGAGGAGACTTCTAGACATATTCTACTAGACTGTAAGCAGGTAGAAGTATACAGGAAGAAGCACATAGGAAATCCGAACACTGCAGGAAGCTGTAATAGTATTTTATGCAATAGTTGTATAAGAGGGTTCAAAAAAGGTGAGCGGCGTGTGTAACAATTTGAGCGAAAATTGTTAATTAAGACGCCATGAGCCTTTTTTGACCTACTTATACAACGTTGCATACATTACTTTTTCTACGACTAGGGATTAAATAATAAAACACAAAATTAAACAGCAATACAGCATAAGAAAGAGCGGTAAGTTGGATAGTGACAGATGACAGTCCACAGAACATAATCATAGACGCGGTAATTTTTTTTCAACTGTCATTTACTGACTTGCGTTTTTCCTTATAATAGCAGTATTTATTTATGTTTTGTTATTGTTTCAAACCATATGAATTTAGTTGTTTGTTAACTCGGCAGTTTTGATTTTCGTTGTCAATTTTGCGTTGTTTTTTTTTGTTGGGTTCACAGGGCACCTCTGTTAGCAGTTGCATTATATCACATAATAACCTTAGGGTCTTTATGAATAATAGACTAGATAAACTTTTTTTAAATTGCATAAGACATGCTTTTATTGTCGTTTACGGGACCATGTTATTGACAGAAAAAAGTACCGGAATAGAAAAACAATATAAAAGCACTAATTTTTTGACATAACAAACCGACATAAGGTCTAACAGATCTTTATAAAACCGAGCCTAAGTGTTATACAGGAACTAGGATGGTTAGAGTAGCGCTACTACCCCTTTTTCACGCAAAATAGGCACGCTGGATGTCAACTTGCGGAAAATGCCCAGTAAAACTAACTAACTAGCATAACATAAGCGAAGAAAAGCAATCTTTTAGAGCACTGCAATTAATGACAACTACAGGAGCAAAACATTTGGGCCATTCTACTTTTTCATGTACATAATTTTCAAACACATTTTTTTAAATGCAGATTTTGGAATACTGGGCGCTCACTCCATATTTTTGTATTGTTATTTAGAAATAGGTTTAATTGCAGTATCACTTCCTGTAGTTTTGGTAATTAACGAACCGCAGCTAATATCCATAAATCGAGTAATTCAGTGGTCCTTGGATGTCTCACCATTTTTATTAAAAAATGGTTATTACCACTTCGTTACCCACCTTTTACAGCAATATGTTAATATTTAACTATTTCAGCCTATAAATTCCTTTTAATAGGTTCAGGGCCTATTTCGAAATCCTATTTTACAAATAAAAATACAAATACAAATACAAATAGTTTATTTACAGATAATAAATATGCTCTGGTAGATTAATGCTGACCCCCACACTAGGCATGGCCTGTCCCGTGGGGGAGATCTTACGATTTGTTAAACTATCTCTATTTAGCGGCTACATCGGCAAACGGTAACAATTTAAAAAGAAAACTACTTATATAAAATTATTGAATTACAATAATAATTATTTTTATACACTAATTCAATATATATCATAGATTTTTTTTATAATAGAAAACTGGTGGTGGTGGTGGCTCCTTTGGAGTTGTGGGCGTCTATAGGCTGCGGTGTCCGTTTACCTTCAGATGGACCGTACGCTTGTTTGCCACCGGCGTTGCATAAATAAATGGTTATGTCATAATCTCAAATATTAGAGATTTCGCAACACAAAGAAGAAAATTTTATATGTACTTTTTTTATGAAATTATAGTTCTAAATTTTTTTTTTTTAATGTAAAAGTAGAATAACCCATTGTACTCCAAAGCCGAGGAAGAATAATTTTTAATTACGCCACGTTTATCTTGATAGTGGATTTAATTCGAGGCGCAAACAACTAACGGGCGCTTATGCAAAACGCTACCCTAACGTGGCTATTTACGTTATGGCATAAGCCCGTCCAAGCCATAAGGAATTTGCTTTTCACTTCTCCTATACGAAAAAAAGGCCATTCTAGCCTGTTTAGAGGGAGCAAAATTCGTTTTTGCTCCTTGTTAATATATTTTTTAACTAGCGACCCGCCCCGGCTTCGCACGGGTGCACTATTTAATGGATGTTATTATACATATAAACCTTCCTCTTCAATCACTCTATCTATTAAAAAAAACCGCATCAAAATCCGTTGCGAGTTTTTAAAGATTTAAGCATACATAGGGATATAGGGATTAGGGACAGAGAAAGCGACTTTCGCCTTCGAATGAGGGTTCAAAGATGTACTTTTCTCTCCTCATTTGAGGGCAACAATGACTTTTCCTCATAGAAGGTGTGAAAAGGAAGTATGTGACACTATAGTAAAATCATTTGTAAGATATTTCATGTTTTTAGCAGCGGGCCTCATAGACGGTGTGAAAAGCAGTATGTGTCACACGCTAGCAAAATTATTTCCGTCTTGGGCGTAAACACTTGAATCCCTCGCTACGCTCAAGATTCTACTTTAGAATCCCTCGCTACGCTCAAGATTCTATTGTAGAATCTTTCGCTTCACTCAGAATTCAATATACCGCCCTCGCCGTAAATATATCATTTTGCTCCCTTGAGACACAATCCACTATTGCTCCCTACCACCAGGGCAGAAATAAAGAATCACTACATAGTATAAAACAAAGTCGCTTTCTCTGTCCCTATATCCCTATGTATGCTTAAATCTTTAAAACTACACATCGGATTTTGATGCGGTTTTTTTTAATAGATAGAGTGATTGAAGAGGAAGGTTTATATGTATAATAACATCCATTAAATAGTGCACCCGTGCGAAGCCGGGGCGGGTCGCTAGTCAACTATATAACCGAATATTCTTATCTCGCGCAGTAGCAATATTATTTCCATCTTGGGCACAAACACTTGAATTCCTCTTCACTCAAGATTGTTATGAAGATTTGTAATCTCTACTCAGAATTAAATATACCGCCCACGGCGTAAAAATGTATGTATGATATTATAAGTAAAGCAGTATTTAAAAAGAGATTAACAAATACATTATTAGAATTATACAGTAGCAAAAATATTTAAAGTTCCCAACGTTTTGTAACTTGCATGCCCTCGTAAATTCATTAGTACCTAATAAAATAGAATAAGATAACTCACATTTGTAAACAACAATTACCTTATGTTAAAAAGTAAACTGAGCGCGACGCGCCAGCAAACTGTTCGCTACAGTTTGGCGCATTTTGTGAACTGTATTATGTAATTGTTTTTACATGAATAAACGATTTCTATCTATCTATCTATCTATCATTTTTCTCTTGAAACACCATTTATTTTTTCGTATTTTTCTGCTACAGTCGTTCTAGTACCAATTTTAGACAGAAATTTGCCGATTTGAAGTGACGATTGAAACTATAATTATGGATTTATCAAATCCAACAAAATAATGTTAAATCTAAATATGGATATGATATAAGATTTCAAGCTTACATGGTCATTTACATCAGAATTACGAACGAATTATGGGTTTCAACTGTCAAGTGTCTGGCGTCCTGTGATCCGAAAGTTCTCAAATCGAAAAGAGACTGTTTCCGGAAAGAACTCGCGTATTGATACAGTGAGTGTGGTGTGTCGTGACCGTAATCGAGTTCCAAGTGACAAGGCGGACGGTGGTAGTGACGGTGACACTGTGCGAAAAAAGCGAACCAGGAAGAGGGTAGATCGCTATGGTGTGTGGGTAGACCACAACTAAAACTCGCAGCACGTCAGTTAATCCTTGATAATGGCGCTTGCAACAGTGCCGAAATATCGGGAACTCAAAAATACAAATATACATGGTAAATATCCCGTTTCAAATCGTAATTCTATGGATATGTATCGATTGATGCTGAAAATATAATAGTATGGTGTTATGGACTGACTGAACAAAATTACATTACATGAAATCAAAACATATGTGATAATCCACATCGAAAGGGACCTTATGGCGGCAGGCGCTTACGTTGCACCTATTCACTATTGTATTGGAACAGCGGCAATAAAGGCGTAAGTGCCGGCCGCCACAAGGTCCCTTTCAATATGGATTATCACATATGATAATATACGTTACAAATTAAGTATAGTTTAAGATGTCTAAGTACCTTTCTAAATAAACAAGGATAATATCGTCGGATGAGAAGCAAAACTCGCTATCAAATCTGTCACTACCCTTTAAACCTCGTATCTCAATACTGAAACGATACTGTTATACGAGCTTTATTTTAAGCAGGTATTTGTTAATTAGTGACTTGTAAGCATACCATTGTAATATTCGTAGATGCCGTTATGCACCGCAACTATTAGTGTTTGTGATGTGTTACGATGTGGCATTGGCATAGCTGAATATTTGCATTGAACGTTAGCAAACAGCCTACAATATATATAATATACAATGTGTGACTTCCATACAAATTTAAAGACCTGAGCGTAGTGAACGTATAATATAAGACTTTGTAAATGTAATTTTATATTATGAAATGAAATGAAATAAAATGAAAATAATTTATTCGTGACATAGATACTACAAGATAATACATTTTTAACTATTAACTAATAAAATTGCCACGAAATGGTCCCGCCTCAGCATAATGCTGACTCACAAGCCAGCGCTGGTCTTCCGGCGAGACCATTGTTTGTGGATCACGTTGCTCCGCTGTCCGACGATATTAATTAATATAATAACTAAAAGTAACATGAGAATGTATGACTAAAAATTAATACTAAACTAAACTAAAACTAAAATATATTTAAAATATATTTAATTAGTGACTTGCTTGTAACCAAACGATACCTTTGCAAGTTTCTGTTTGGCCCCATGGTTGACTGCTTTGAGGCATTAAGTCCGCCATTTGTACTCATTTCTTTTGTGCAATAAAGTTTAAATAAATATAATATATATACGTAAACGCTTGCAGATTGTAACTTACACGGAATAAGTGTCGTTACCCCGCGATATCGTTCCCACGTCCCACCGGTGGGCGTGGGTCGTACCTACTTAACAACGAGTGCCGACAGTCCCCTTGAATACTTTAGTGGGATTGTTAGAATTTAAAATATAAACCAGGGCTCGGAAACCGGTTTCGTCCTCATACAATTAACCGGTTAAAAAATTCGGTTAGTTGCGTTTTACGATATCTTTTCGTACTTTAAATCTTTTATGTCACACCTGGCCATAAAGTGGCAATTAAGTACCGCACGCTCCGCGCGCGGAAAATCCCACTTTCTGGCCAGGGGGTGACATAAATCAAAATCAAAATCAAAACATTTATTCTGCAAATAGGCCTCAAGGGCACTTTTACAAGTCAAAATCTATTTAGGTACTTACATCAAATAAAAATAATACAATAATCAAAGTATCATTAATTAAATGGAGTGTTACATGTCAAAAATAAGAATAAGAAACTAATAACAATTGAGATTTGTTAGAGATGTATAAGGTCTCTAAGCGTCAAGATAAAATGTAATAAAGTAAGTACACTAATCATAATAAAATATGTTGAGCTATATCTATAACACGTCAACATGAAAATAATAAAATCTATTAAATAAATATCCTCAGAGATGTATAAGGTCTCTGAGCGTCAGTCTAAAAATAAAATCAAATGAGAACAGAGCGAAGTCTCTCATCATGTCAATTCCACTGAACACTAGTACGAAGTTACTAGTCCTTGCAAACATGAACAGACCGGACCCCACAAACGTTTTATAAAGTTTTGTACTTACCTCGGGCAATAATTAAGAAAGCCTCAGATCGCATAATTATAGCCCTTGCCTTCGGCTCGGGCGTCAAATACCTGCGATCTGAGACAGTCTTTGTTTTACCGCCCTTGGTAAGTAATGTACTATTATTCCATAGATGAAGGCAAAAAAGGCAATTTTAAAAATAAAAATGGAGATGTGAGTTGTACTTTAGGAAATATTTCCAAAACAGTAGTAACCGGTTCCGAGCCCTGATATAAACTATTTTCAAGCCAAATTTCATCTAAATCCATTAAGCTGGTAAGCGTGAAGAACAGACAGACAGAGAGATACAGACTTTCGTAATTTTAAACGACTTCAAAAAAAGTTCTCATTTCGCCTTTTTTTTGTATATTTGTTACGCGATTCCTCCATTCATGAACAGATTTCGAAAACTATTTCTTTGTTTAAAAGCATATGCTTCCAAATTGGTCCCGTTGTTTTCAAAGTTCGCATCTGATGACGGGAACCATGAGGAATTGAGGGAACTCTTCAAAAAAACAGGGAAACATAACTATTTCGGTATTTTCTAGTTTCTCCAGTGAGATTGGTTGAGCGGTTTCAACCGAATCCGATGACATTGCAATCGAGCTACTGGGAGTTTGCTGGTTCACTAAACCTAGCCTAGCTGAGAAGAGTCCAGCAAGAAACTCAGCTAGGCCCGACCTGGGTCGGACTGACTCTACCCGGTGTGAGGCGGTACCGGGACGAATAGGGACTATATGTGTCTATGTTATCGTGATCGTCCGGTGGACGTCCCCGCCGGCGGGAATGCCTAAGTGTACGTCGTGCCTGAGTTGGACGCTGTAATCACAACCAAAAGATATTATTTTGAATAAATGTCAAACGTTTATTATATACAAATGAATAACGCAGTAAATTGTAAATGTCAAAGTATCAAAACGGCGGAATATATTCCGTTTCACCATACTGAGTACCAAATATTTTTTTTTTTCATAAATTTGCGTTTGGTTTCACGTACACTGTCGTTAAAAAAATAACTACGTGTGTCCGCGGGCTGGGGGTTATTTTTAGAAAGATAACAACAAACCCTACATAATTCAACCCTTGGGCACCCTTAACTCCTGCGCCCTAATTGTATTTTTTCCCAAACGAAGGTCATTGGGAGCTAGGAGCTCCTTAAATGCTATAAGCTTAAGTTACACTATTGCATGCTAAGAGTTTGAATAATATACACTTACTAGAGTACTTTCAACCTGTGCAAAATGGAAAACTCTCATATTTAAACCACTCAAAAGCAATAGCGCACAGAGAATGTAATATCAAGTAGCGCAACTTTACTCCAGCCCTCATATTATTTATTTATTTAAAAAAGTATATCTTACAGACGTAAATGATACAGTTAAGTTTACAAACTTGACTGTTCAAAATTCAAATTTTACACTTAAAATGCAATAGCGTAAGCTTATAATATTTAAAACTCGAGACGCTATTGATATCTGGGGGGCTAGCATAACTACCGCTGCGACGCGACGCGAGTAGAGAAGAATCTACCCTCCTCTTTCTAACCCGCACAGTTCGAGCGAGACAGGAATCGCTGAGTCGTGCGAGATACGATTTGTCAGCAAGTTGTGCTAGCCCCACTGCCAAAGTTATAGGAAAAAAATCTGCCACGTTATTAGCATGACCTCAGCATGACGTCCAAAGTGCAAACAGCGTTCTCACGGCGTTTTTAAAGTAGACAAAATTCGCTACTATGTTAGACTAGAATAGTCTCCGTAGACCAAATCATTTCCGAGATAAATAAAGCTTTTTAAAAGTTATAATTTTTTTGAACTTCGCAAACTAATTAAAAACAAGTCTGAACTGTATAAAGGTTAACTATTGGTAATGAGTTCCACAATTTAAATGATAACTGACATTTGTAATAATCAACTACAATACTCTGTTTGCACTGTAATCTATATTTATAACAATTAATAGAATTAAAATTATGTTACCTTTTTACACACATTTGTGATAATCCACATCGAAAGGGACCTTATGGCGCCGGCATTTACACCTTTATTGCCGCTGTTCCAATACAATAGTGAATAGGTGTAACGTAAGCGTCTGCCGCCATAAGGTCTCTTTCGATGTGGATTATCACATATATATATACAAAATTTCAATATAACATGTAATATTTAACAATATTATCAATAAAGAGTATGAGTATGAGTATTAAAAAGATAAGAATAAGTTTAGGAAAACTGCAAACAGAATATTTTAGGAAACCTATATTGTTTGCAGTCGGGCGACCATTACATACAATACCAAAATATTAGGTCCCCCGACTGCAAACAAAATAGATTTCCTTAAGTTTTTTTATTTTGAATAAACATATTTTTATCTTTTTTCCTGCAATAAAAAGCTTACGTGCCTGTGCCAAGTCGAGCCACTGCATTCATTTATTTGTGACTATACTCTGTTTTGCGAAACTTAGTTATACATCATAACTTCAGCGAGTTACTTGCCTGTAAGTACTTTGAAGAGACAGTACTTTGAAGAGGCAGTACTTTGAAAAGTACGAAGTCTTCACTGATATTACCTGGAACAATCCGCAAAAGTTTGTGATATGTATGAAATATGAATTGAGAGTAACTTAAATTTTAGAATAAAGGAAAAATTGAAAAATTTAGGCACCGAGCAGGATTCGAACCTGCGACCTCCCGGCACTCGCGGCCAGTCGCTCTAGCCAACTGAGCTATAGGTGTAATCGCTACCCAGTCCCAAATTCATCAACCGTTCCTTCGTATTAAGCAGTACCGTTGCTAACGTAAACTATATAGAGAGCAACTTAACAGCGAAGCCGAAATATAGTTACAGGTAGGTTAGGTTAGGGTAAATTACTTTAAGAACCGATTTTTCAATCCCCTGATAAAATAAAAAAATATTATTTTTTATACTACCGTCACCGTAGCCTATGAACGCTTGCAATTCCTAGGGTGTCACATGCGCGTTGCCGACCCTTTAAAAATATATACACTTCTTGAAGAACCCCATACTGTGGTCCCTCGGGAAAACCTCGGCAGGGAGCTCATTCCACAACCGGAGCGTCCGTGGCAAACTTACACAAATCGAGCTAGTCCTAGGTTCATTTCGTAAAGCCTAAAATGATTGAAAGCCTAGACTGACGAGCTCAAATTGCGTATGAAAATTACTATAATTATCGTCTCATATAATTACGAAGCAAAAATTAATTACCGATATAACTGGGTTATTCTACTTTTTACCCATGACGGAACGGAGAAGGTATATAAGCGGTCGTCATAAAAATATCCGTCAGATTAAACGGTATTTCTGTCCTTTTCTTTCAAAGTGCTACGACATTTAAATACAACGCGTCGTAGACGTGCTACGTCTCGTAGCCCAGCCTATTCTCGTAGCACACGGTATGCTACGAGAACTAGTTGCATAATGTATACTGTATAGAGCTTGCAGTCCCGGTGAACACCGGGATTGCAAGACTCGGGACAGCGGAAAAATCCCGGGAAATTGCTTAGTTCTTTGCATATGCGATGACGCTGTTGAGCAATAGTACATTACTTACCAAGGGCGGTAAAACAAAAAATGTCTCAGATCGCAGGTATTTGACGCCCGATCCGAAGGCAAGGGCGATAATTATGCGATCTGAGGCTTTCTTAATTACCGCCCGAGGTAAGTACAAAATTTTATGTCACCAATGGAAGTGGGATTTTCCGCGCGCGGAGCGTGCGGTAATTGCCACTTTATGGCCAGGTGTGACATAAAATAAATTAATATATGAAATTAAAAGTGGTATGTTTCAGTCGACGTCCACCAAACCCCAAATCTACGCCAAATGTTGGGATTAGGTATTGGACCCCGGGCATCCGGGCATACAGAATGCAACTGTACCGGAATAACGCTATGATGATGATGATGATGATGATGATGATGATGATGATGATGATGACGACCGGTTTAGCCTAGTGGGTAGTGCACCTGCCTGTGAAGCTGACGGTCCTGGGTTCGAATCCCGGTCAGGGCAAATGTTTGTGTGATGAGCATGAATATTTGTTTCTGAGTCATGGATGTTTTCTATGTATTTAAGTATTTATATCTATTAAATATATCGTCGTCTAGTACCCATAACACAAGCCTTCTTGAGCTTACTGTGGGGTTAGTTCGATTTGTGTAAGATTGTCCTCTAATATTTATTTTATTTATTTATTTTATTTAATGACCTTCGTCTATGTGCAGTAGTACTGAAATAGTTATGTTTCCCCTGATTTTTTGAGGAGTTCCCTCAATTCCTCATGGTTCCCGTCATCAGATGCGAACTTTGAAAACAACGGGACCAATTTGGAAGCATATTTTTTAAGTATTTATATCTATTAAATATATCGTCGTCTAGTACCCATAACACAGGCCTTCTTGAGCTTACTGTGGGGCTAGTTCGATTTGTGTAAGATTGTCCTCTAGTATTTATTTATTATTATTATTTATTTATGATGATTAGAGATGCACCGAATATGGATTTGACCGAATACGAACTCTATTCTGTTTGTAACGGTGTGTCTTTTCGTGCAGTGAATAAATGCTTTATTTCTATATCAGACTTTTTTAAGGCTGAACTTCAGGCTATATTTTTTATTTAAAATCGTTGTTCAGCGAGCCGCGAGGGCGATAGCGGCCGGATGTTTTTGTCGTTCCTCATCGCGCCTTTGTCTCTTCTAGTGTTGTAGGCCCGCGTCCCAGTGCTAAATGTGTGTGTCATCATATACATATTGAAAGCATGTTTTTGTTGTTTCCTATCGTGTTTTTGTCGCCGCTAGGTTGTTACGCTGGTATGCCAGTGCCAAATGTTTGTGTTGTCAAATACCGACACAGAGAAGAGTTTTTAATTATAAGTTAATTTTGGTATTAAATAAGTACAATAAATAAATAAATGATAAATAAATATTTTTGGACAATCTTACACAAATCAACCTAGTCCCAAACTAAGCAAAGCTTGTAGGTACTATGGGTACCAAGTGACGATATACATACTTATATAGATAAATAGATACTTAAATACATAGAAAACATCCAAGACTCAGGAACAAATATTCGTGTTCATCACACAAATACATGCCCTGACCGGGATTCGAACCCGAGACCTCCAGCTTCGAAGGCAGGGTCACTACCAACTAGGCTAAAGCGGTCGTCAATAGGTACTTATTTAGTACCAAAATGGGTGCCATACTAGAATGTGTAAACAACTTGTACCATTGCTATACAGCGAGGATATGCTGCCAGCATCTTTGGTACTATGCCGCGGGGGGACGCCTTATTTTATATTATTTATTTTTAAATTTTTATTTTAAGTTTAGTTTGTAGGTCTTTTATTATATGTAGTTTAGAATTTATATACCCATACTTAATATTGTTTAAATAAATAACATATCACGGTAAATATGCAATGGGCCACTGGACTACCTCGTGTCAGGCGTTTTCGGGATAGCTTCTTTTTTACTACAATAGGCGTTATCTCCGTAAATATACTGTGAAGGCACACGGAGCATATACTGTAACCTTTATGTGAGACATAAAACGTAAATAAGGATTTGCGGAATGTGATCGAGTGTGATTTTATAAGGATACTTAAAATAAATCCTAACTTAATATTACTAGCTTTCGTCTGCGTAAAACTCGTTCATCGCGATAAAATAGAAGAAAAAGAAGAGGAAGAATATGGTTTATTGCCACTAAAACGAGTTAAACAACACGAGTTTACAATTTGAAATTAAATAAAACTGTGCGTTTCTCAAGAAATTTCCTGGCTCGCACAACAAAACTATGGAATGAACTGTCGCCTGCGGTATTTCCGGACCGATATGACCTTCAAACCTTCAAGAAAAGAGCCTATTCCCTTCTGAAAGGCCGGCAACGCACTTGCGACTCCTCTGGTGTTGCAGGTGTTTATGGGCGACGGTAATTGCTTACCATCAGGCGATCCGTCTGCTCGTTTGCCCCCTATAACATAAAAAAAACTAAAAATAAAAATTAATAATAAGATATTCTTGGGCAATGGGTCCCAATGCAAGCGTTTTTTTTTTAACCTGACTGTGGCTTTATAGGCCGGGCTCAATAAAGCGATAGGAGTGCGCGGTTGGAGAGTAGCCTGGGGAAAATCCAGGGGAAAACCTCCGGCACGACCACGCGTGTGGTTTGGAACACTGGAATACTCTAAGAGTTTGCGCTCCAGTGAGATTGGTTGAGCGGTTTCAACCGAATCTGAGGTGTGAGTGGAATCGAGCTACTGGGAGTTTTGTCGCTGGTTCACTAAACCTAGCCTAGCTGAGAAGAGTCCAGCAAGAAACTCAACTAGGTCCGACCTGGGTCGGACTGACTCTACCCGGTATACGGCGGTACCGGGACGAATAGGGACTATGTGTGTCACTGTTGTCGCGATCGCACGGTGGACGTCCCCGCCGGCGGGAGTGTAAGCGTGTGCTGAACACTGAATAAACAGTCCAGCGCTGGTTTTCAGCCTGGGCCTTGTGGCTCGGTCGGTTGGAGTATAATTGATAGCAACGAAATCAGATGTGCTACCAAAGTCTCATCGTTTTAATATTTGTTTTTTTTTTTAAATATCAATAAAAAAGAAGAAAATACAATACAAAAAACCGGTCAAGTGCGAGTCGGACTTGCGCACCGAGGGTTCCGTATACAGATGTGTACCGGTTCCAACCCTATTAAATAATAGAAAATCTCAACAACATGGTGTGGAAATTGGACGCCATGGGTACAGCGCCATCTATACCAACAACTAAAGGATGATTCACACTAGACCGTTCCGTGACGTTCTAAGACAGAAAATCAACGGCCGCCCGGCCACGGACGGGCCCGGTGACGCTCGGAAACGGGCCGGCCCGGACACGGAACGGTCGCTCTATTATCAATGCAAACGTTTGATGGCCGATCTACCTACGTCCGAGGCTCGGAAACGGCACGGTCCCGGCCCGGCCCGGACGCGGAACGGTTAGCACATTGACACACAAAAAAGCTCGGAGACGGGCCGACCCGGAGACGGAACGGCCCGGATACGGAACGGTCTACTGTGAATCATCCTTAAGCCAGCGAAGTTTCTTAAGTTAGTTGCATAAATATAACTTCCAAACAACTCTCACTGGAGTTCGATCCCTGAGAGATCCCTCTATCATCGTTTCTTCCTGTATCTTCTATCTATTGTATATATGTATATCATTTGTAGATACTTTCTTGTATATATCCACCTTTATATATCCTTTATAGGAG
Organism: Epiblema foenella; assembly: GCA_963556455.1. NCBI lineage: Eukaryota > Metazoa > Arthropoda > Insecta > Lepidoptera > Tortricidae > Epiblema > Epiblema foenella. Next base: position 13,279,560 of record OY747118.1, on the reverse strand, counting down.
CACATTATTACTTGTCTACACTTTCAATTTAATTTTCACTGTGACAGTTTCGAGTGCAAAAATATGGGTGCATGCAAGCTAATCAAAAATACGTCCCATGGATGGATTAAGGTTTCGATACATATTTATGAGAGGATTCATTCAATACGCATTTTTATACTTGACTATACGAAGTACCATAGAAAACAAATTCCATTACTGTATACAAAATAGAACGAAACACTCTTTTTTTTTACCTGATACTGAATTTATTGAATCAAAAATATATACAAACAAATGTGATAATCGACAACGAAAGGGACCTTATGGCGGCAGGCGCTTACGTTGCAGCTATTCACTATTGAATTGGAACAGCGGCAATAAAGGCGTAAGTGCCGGCCGCCATAAGGTCCCTTTCGATGTGGATTATCCCAAATAATTACAAATGAATTAAAAACTAAAACCAGCTTGCCCAGCCCAAGTCACACAAAAAAGACCCCGTCCAAAAGTTCCGTCTGTGGCATGGTGCCCATAACGCTGGCGGCGTTACCTCTGTAAAACACTTCTAAAAGTTCTTCCTTTTTGAAACTAGTGGCTCTGTGAGCTGTAGACCTCGCGAGTGAGTTTTTTTATCATTTCCAAAATTTGACATTATAAAAAAATCAATTATAAATATCGAACCTGCTATCAAAATTTCACGAGAAGCGGTTGTAGAGGACAACAACCCGTAATTCGGACGCAGAAACATACATAATCGTTGATTTAAAAAAAGTTTTTGAATTTTTCCGAAAACTGACTCGACAAAAAAACTCTATATAATTACCGGACCTGCTCACAAAATTTCACGAGAATCATTTGCGAAATGCGACCTGTAGAGGAGAACAAACCGTTGAACAATTTTTATTTATTTCCAAAAACTTATTCGACAAGAATAAAACTGTAAATTTATCCAACCTGCTCACAAAATTAGAGGAGAACAAACCGAAATCCGGAAATCCGGAAAAACGAAAGCATTTTTGTCGAAGCTGAAGCAGACTTTCATTTCACTCGGTCAATAAATTTAGTAGACTTAAACATTAATAACAGGCAAGAGTTTATCTTCTAATCTTCTAGTGTTCTTTAATAATGAGGAATATCCAATATCCAGGAAAGTTTAATGCGATACTTACCCGAAAATAGCTTATAAGCAGCTGTTTCCAGGTGACTTGGAAGTTTCTATTAAAAATAATAAAGCTATACAAACTTAGTAATTATATACACTCGAAGCTAAAAAAATCGGGTTACACTAAATTAAATACCCGCATCGCATTTTGACGACCGGTTTAGCCTAGTGGGTAGTGCACCTGCCTGTGAAGCTGACGGTCCTGGGTTCGAATCCCGGTCAGGGCAAATATTTGTGTGATGAGCACGAATATTTGTTTCTGAGTCTTGGATGTTTTCTATGTATTTAAGTATTTATATCTATTAAATATATCGTCGTCTAGTACCCATAACACAAGCCTTCTTGAGCTTACTGTGGGGCTAGTTCGATTTGTGTAAGATTGTCCTCTAATATTTATTTATTTATTTATTTATTAGGTTTATACTAAATATTTTACCCAACAGTATTAGCAATTCCCGGGATCCTATTATAAAAATATCAATTTCCAAAACTAAGGATTTTTGTGATATTTCGCTCCGATAACATTGTTTTTTCTTGGGTTTTTAAGAATCCGATTTAAACCTGGAAACGTTAATTTTTTCAATGTTATTTATGCACATTAGATGTAAAATTAAATAAAGATCATGACAGGATTAAAAAATTGTACAAGTTGCACTATTTTCGGAAATATGACGACCCGTATTCTTTGTCCGCGAGTGTAGAAGCTTGTCTCTTTATTATGAGACAAGTTAGATTTTACAACTCCGGTGGTTAATATCCATGCGCTCGGCACTGACCCATTCAGGACTTGAAATACCGGTATTTCCTGTAACCGGTATCGTGATCCTAAAACCGGTATTAGACTTTGTAGCGGTACCTCGGTACTCTATCTATATACTTAATTATAACAAAATTAATAGTTGGCTGGTAGAGAATGCCATTTGGCATTAAACTCGCCATTTGTACAATTTGTGTATTTTGTGCAATAAAGTTTAAATAAATGAATAAATAAAATTAATGTCATACATTAATTTTGTTATAATTGTAAACTCGAAATTATTATTCCTTCTTGAACTGTAAATTAATATTTTGACATGACAAATGTATTACTCTATAATAAGTATTTCTCAAATTGTAAATTAATATTTTGACATGTAAAGGTGCCCTTGTGGCCTATTTGCAGAATAAATGTTTGATTTTAATTTTGATTTTGATTATCTATGTCATCACACAAATAAATGTCCTGGGAATACCAGCTTCGAAGGTAAGGTCAGTAACAAATGTGCAAGTCAATAACATTTATTGATTTACAGGCGGTAATAATAGTTAAATAACAACTTAAATGATAAAACTAACTTAAATCTAAAACAGGCCCTCGGGGCATTGTACCGAGGATGCTGGCGGCATTGCGCATTGTCTGTGTGCGTCAGCGTAGGAGCTATACACAATATGAGTTGAGTTCATATTGTGTATGTTAGTATGTGTCACAACTGCAACTAAGGCCAACCCGGGTCATACGCGGATTTAGGTCCGCCGTGGAAATACCAAAAGTTAAGAGGCCTTATAAGTTTTAAAATGTTTTGATTTCAAATTATGACAAAAGTATTGATAATACCATTAAAGTGATTAAAGGATACGATAACTTTATTAAAGTTTTAGATAGTAACATAGCCATTTTTTGATTTTATTTTGTGTAGTAGAATTTATGTGCGAGAAACCAGTTTATAGCTTGAAAATGGTCAATTTGAAGTGATGTTTGAAACGATATTTCTTAATGAAAAATCCAAAAAATACATCTAAAGTTTATGACGCAATAGTCCTGTTCTAGATAGTAACATTGAGAAAATGTTAAGATGCGTATCAATTCAAACAGATAATGGAATAAATAGATGAGCGTTTTTTAACTGATAAGGCCCTTAAGTTAGCAGCGGTACTGCTTAATACGAAGGAAGCTTGTTTGCCACCGACGTGGTATATAAAAAAATGTCCCTTGATATCTTACAGTTTCTAAAATGGAATTCGGCAATACGGCAAGTTTCCAGTGGTAGCCATTACCCAATCCAAATTAGGTACTAGCTCTTGGCAGCCGTTATCTAGATTGAATCTCAGCTTGGACACTGGTACCTATTCTAGATTCGAATATGTGATAACAGGAATAAAGGCAAGTTTACTAACTATGCGAAACTTTAAATCATACTTAATAGTGACATATTGAAGTACAAGAAAAGGGTCACTCACGTTTTTAATCGAATAATGCAAAAAAATATTACGAGCTCATTATCTTAAACTACAAAGGCAAGTTTAAAACCCAAATAAAACACATCACACCACACAACTTTAAACACACATCACACACATACAATTCTTATATATAGGTAGGTACGCTGCTAAACAATATAGATAGATAGGCAGTTATAGTATTAGAACACCATCTGAACGCTCTAAACCTCAAATGTAAAAGTTGCCGGGCAAATGTTAGCAATCCAATTATTGTCTCCTAGACGTAGTGTTACGACCAACCCTGTCGAAGGGACTCGTCTGAAAATCAGCGCAAGGCCTATAGCCCTGCATATGCTGAGACGAGCACCCATTGCCCAACCTAATACAAATAAATATGTATTTTAAGTGTCTATTTTAAGTTATGTTATAAGAGATCCGTTGTACTGTACACATTTTGTTTCTTTTTTGGCAATAGATCATTTTGAATTTGAATTTGAATATCATTTTGGTGTTGGGAATAACTTTTAAGTTTTTCATCGATGGTTCCAATTGGGCATTTTATCAATTAGATGTATTGTAATTTGAAATGTGACGTCACTTTGGACCCCTTCCACCCCTTGTCCCACAATATCACACTTTATCGACCCCCTCCCTCCCCCTTAACTTGTGACGTACTTTATGGTACTTACATGTATATATCATGTTTTCATTTCATGGACATTTGAGCACACAATAAGATTTCTTATTGTATTCGATACTTTACTTTTAACTACTACTTTAATTATAAATGTCCTGCAGCTTGAATACGTCATGCTCGCCTAAAGGTCTTTGCTTACGGTGGCGTCGTTTATCGTCGCAACCTTCCCTAACATATGGTCGATGGAGGCGATGGCTGAGATACGCGACATACTCGTGAACGGGTGCTGTTTGTGGGGTCCGGTCTGTTCATGTTTGCAAGGACTAGTAACTTCGTACTAGTATTCAGTGGAATTGACATGATGAGAGACTTCGCTCTGTTCTCATTTGATATTATTTTTAGACTGACGCTCAGAGACCTTATACATCTCTGAGGATATTTATTTATTAGATTTTATTATTTTCATGTTGACGTTTAGAGATATATCTCACAATATTTTATTATGATTAGTTTAACTACCTTATTACCTTTTATCTTGACGCTTAGAGACCTTATACATCTCGTAACAAATCTCGATTGTTATTAGTTTCGTAGTCTTATTTTTGACATGTAACACTACATTTAATTAATGATACTTTGATTACTGTATTATTTTTATTTGATATAGATATATAATTATATATAATATTAATTTTGAGTTTCGTTAGTTGTTAGTTGCACCGCCAACAAATCTTTCTGCTTCGCCTTAAGGTTGACTGGTAGAGAATGCCATACGGCATTAAGTCCGCCTTTTGTACGATAAGGTTTCTTTTGTGCAATAAAGATTAAATAAATAAGTAAATAGATAGATTTTGACTTGTAAAAGTGCCCTTGAGGCCTATTTGCAGAATAAATGCTTTGATTTAGATTTTTTGATTTTGATTTGATAGTATAAATATACACTACACTGCGCTCTAAAACACGCATTGCTGACGTAAAAAAACTGCCAGGCTCAAGTGGGACTGGGCCAGCCACGTCTGTCGCATGCATCCAGATAGGTGGGCTAATGTAGCCACAAAGTGGGTGCCAAATGATGGACGACGCAGACGGGGCAGGCCCAGACGGAGATGGCGGGATGATCTGGATGCCTTTGCCAGGAATTGAGAGGACGAAGTTATTATGCATGCCAGAAGATACTATGAACATCTCCCGAAAAACAGTGACATACACACATTTAACACCAGAAGCAAGGATGAACTTGCTGTTCGTCGCTTGCGAATTGCCAAAACTCGGAAATCATTTATTGGACAGGCAGTACATTTCTATAACAAAATCCCTGAGAATATAATTGACTTACCAGATCATACATTTAAAAAACTTGTAAAACTGAAATTAACTGAAAAATCTTATTATAACGTGTCGGAATATCTAACAGAAAAAGATGTATGGAATAATTGTAATTTTTAAGTTGACTAATTAGCTATTATCAATAGTTTTAAGTTGAAAATGTGCAATAATTGACGGACATAAGTGTATCAATGTATACCTGCATGGGAAATAAATTGAATTGAATTGAATTGAAGCGCTCAATAGGGAGACCTGGAAAACATGGGGAGAGACCTTTGCCCAGCAGTGGGACAGTCAATAGGCTATAAAGTAAGTATAAATATCCAGTTTTAAAAATGGAAAACCGTTTTCAATTCCACCACAGCCCCGGGGAAAACACCCCGTTTCCCGTTTTATCTGCTTTATTGGCAACACTGTCCGTACCCGGAAACGGTAAACCCCATTTTTATGTTCATACTGATTTAAAGCTTGGGAGATAAGCGGTGACGTTTCCGCCATCTTGTTTTTCGGGCGTTAAATGCGCGCGAAATGGCAGCTGCCATAATGGTGATTTTTTATACCACGTCGGTGGCAAACAAGCTTACGGCCCGCCTGATGGTAAGCGGTCACCGTAGCCTATGGACGCTTGCAGCTCCTGGGGTGTCACGTGCGTTGCCGACCCTTTAAAAATTTATACACTCCTTTCTTAATATTTCTTTCTCATACTGTAGTCCCTCGGGAAATCCTCGGCATGCTCATTCCACAACCGGAGCGTCCGTGGGAGGAAATTACAAAAAAAAAATACATTTACGTATCGAACACAACTTCTGTAACGTAGTTCAAGAGTATCGTAGTCAACTTGGGTAACTGTAACTCAACGGGTTCCAAGATACAGGCTCAGCTTAGTTTGGGACTCATCGGATATACTCATTTTATTATGTTACAGTGTCTTTATGCATAAATAAATTATTCTATTCTATTCTATTCTATTTCAAAAAATGATGATGAATAGATGAGCGTTTTTTAATTCATAAGGACACTTAAAACGCTGTTTGCATTACAAACCGCATCATCTTATATTTTAAGCCGCAGATTATAGCAGAGCGAGCCACAGATTACGCGATACCTCCGGCATATACCTAAAGCGGCACACACGTCCGCGGTCAAGGCCGTAATGGTGTTATTATTGGCGCAAAATATACCCATGCCTAAGTAAAGTTTGAACTCGAAAGAGGATCTCATTCTAATTTCAAAAATCAACGCGGGTTTAGGGGAAGCTGGTTGCGGGAGTGTGGACTACCCCAGAGGGGTTTATGGAATTCCACACTCAGTGAGTCAGAGAGTTTGACATTTAAGGAATTAACACATAATATATAGGTAACATTTTAAACAGTGTTGCCAGATGGTTACATTTCTTACGTTTTTTGTAACTTTTGACCGGCTCGCGTAACATGTAAGTAACTTCTGTTGTAAAGAAAATTTTCGTAACTTTTGAAAATAATGAAACTATTTAAAAAGAAAGGTCAATTGTATCTAACCGGGACCAAGCGAGACAATTTATAGGCTTCCATGCAGAAAAGGTGACAAAGAAACCTACATGGTAAGACTCTGTCTGCCCGTCTGTTGCAAGTTGCAGACTCTTGCAACTATCTATGACATTTGAGATACCGCCCATCAGCCTGGCGTAATTCTGTAGCCGATCTTGCCGAATTGTATATGGCTACTTATTTCATAAAATCAAACATTTTGATAAGTACTTAATTACGAAAAATATAAAAAATGTAACTTTTGCATCAAAAATGTAACTTTTCACAAAATTAAACGTAATTTTCGTCCAAAGGGCCCTGGCAACACTGATTTTAAAATGTATTTATTATTTGTAGATATAATATGACTGAATGGTAACTTCATTATTTTTTTAGGATAAGTATTCAACTATCATTGACATTAATTTATGTTGTAATTAATTAATAAATTAATACTGTATTTTATTGCTTAACTGGTGTAAGTACCTATGTAATGAATTAATTGCATGCCTAGCTTCATAATTTGGTAAATCTAATATTTTGCATGCCAACATTGTTGGCGAGATATTATGGGACGTTATTATTGTGAACGTATTCTACCATCTAATGTAACCATATCTCTAGCGAAATAAACAATTCATTTCATTTCATTTCATTTCATTTCGAAGTAATCTGTACAACTGTGAATATGTATTGATAATACCGCTTCCTTATATACCAGCACATACATACATAATCATCCATACATCTCGCACGCTCTTAGGCTCGGTTGCACCAACATACGATCACAGGCCGGTCATCGTCAAATATGGCGCCGGCAGCTGTCATCCCATAGAAACTTGTCAAATTTTCCATACAATCCGATTTTAACGAACACCGCTTACGATTACAGACGGTTTGGTGCAACCCACCTTTAAGGCGCGTATAACCGCGAACGACCTTGCGCGTTGGGGCGTGGCGTAGCCTTTCCCGCCGCACTACCCGCGCCCCCCCGCTGTAACAGGTTTTTTGTATGCGTGTATGTATTTTTTATATTATTATTTTCTAAATACATAGGAATGTTTGAAGTAATTAAATATATAAAATAGTTAAGTAGGTACATTGTCTCAGAATCGAACTCTTATATTTTAGCGTCGCGCACAAAGCGACACAGCCTTCCCGTCCGAGAGCCGGTGACAGACTGCCGCCCGTCGCCCGCGCACGTATCCGCCCCAACTTTTATGACGGTGTGGTAGTTATTCCAGGTTTTTGACAAAAGTAATGATTATTTTACAATATCCGCAGCTCAGATTATGAAAAACTGAATTAAGTTTTATTTTCTGTATATTCCGTGTAAAAAACATGTCTAGATAGTGAGCAGTAGCGATTTAAAAAGTTGACAAATGCCTTATTTGATTTTTTTTTATTAGAACAATCTAGGTGTGTTGCAATTTCCGCAGCTCAGATTGAAAAGGACATATCAATTCTTCAAGTATATTTTTTCGAGACCTATATTTCGGGCCAATTTTGAGTTTTAGGCCTTTGAACGCTACCAAAATGTGGTATTGCACTCTATTACGCGCCTTAAACTCTAACTTATCTTACGCACGTAATATAAGATTACCCTATCCGTTTAGAATTATGTGCCTTGTCGGCACACGGGATTAACTGGACTTTTGAGTGCAAATTTAGAATGTTAAAGCAAGATTTTCCAGTCTGGTGAGGTGAAAAGTTTGTTTTCACACACCGTAGCTAGGGTAGCTATTTACCGGCAGGTCATAAGCTTAAAAAAAACGGAGAAAACCAAACGAAGCGGAAAGCTCCATTGCCTGTCACTTTTAATTGCCCGGCAAAGATCTTTATGACGCACATTAAAAAAGAAAGAGAAAATGGCTTTATTAAACACAAAAGAGGAAGGTAGCGTTACTGTAGGGTAATTAAAGAAGTTATACAGGGCGTCCCACGGTTATGCCACATGGAGGGAAAGTACCTTGAATATTGTAGATGGAGCATTTTACTGAATGAAGAAATTACTTGAATTTAAAAAAGATTGTAAATTGCATTCACAGATATTTAAATATTTTTATGGTTGAACCGGGAATCGAACCCGTTACACGCGATAAATTGATTAATTTTGTATTAAAAATGTTAAAATTCATGGTCTTCCTTTTATTTCTGATACTATGTTATTTAGCAAAAAATATTCCATATGATGAAGCCTTTCGATTGGTATGATAAAGCTACAGGATAATTATTTTTCTTGTGTAACGGGTTCGATTCCCGGTTCACGGTTTAATTATTATTTAAATATCTGTAAATGCAGTTTAAATTGTTTTTAAAATTCAAATAATGTCTTCTTTCAGTAAAATGTTCCATCTACAATATTCAAGGTACTTTCCCTCCATGTGGCATAGCCGTGGGACACCCTGTAGAAAAATCAGATGAAAAGAAAGATACTAGACAATTGAATGGTGCCTAGGGTTTTATTAAAATGACTTTTTGTTTGGGTTCCGTACCAAAATGGTAAAAAACCGGCCAAGTGCGTGTCGGGCCACGCACAATGGGTTCCGTAGTTGCCCGTCCATCACGTCACCGGTCATATGCGGAATTACGGACCCGTAGAAGGGTTTTTACTGATCTTAGTACTGATGATGTACTTTTTTGAGATGTTGTGTTGTATACATATTTAGCTGTGATAGTTTTCCTTTTAAATTCATCGTATATATACTACCTACTACCAATATTTTTTTAACATGCCTAGTAGCCACCGTTTAGCTGGTAGGAGGGGACACTTGACCATAGAAAAAATTATCATCATAACATATAAATAGCGTAAAGGTTCACGTTTAGTATTTTTCGTTGTTCTAGTTGACACAGTTCTTGCAGGAAGGAAGAAAGGACATTAAATTAAAAGGCACATCAAGCCATTTAATTTAATGTCTAGGGGAGGTATTTTCCATCATTATTATTTTCCTTATCTCTCGCGGCCCAGCGCCGCCCGCGTGCGGTATGCGGGGTTAAGCAACGTCGGCCCAAGTCCAATAAAGAGATAGGAGTGCGCGGTTGGAGAGTAGCCTGGGGAAAATCCAGGAGAAAACCTCCGACCACGCGTGTGGTTTGGAACACTGGAATACTCTAAGAGTTTGCGCTCCAGTGAGATTGGTTGAACGGTTTCAACCGAATCTGAGGTGTGAGTGGAATCGAGCTACTGGGAGTTTTGTCGCTGGTTCACTAAACCTAGCCTAGCTGAGAAGAGTCCAGCAAGAAACTCAGCTAGGCCCGACCTGGGTCGGACTGACAAGTTCAATTCATTTAAAGTGCCATGTATTAGATCAGTGTCGAGAACAGGGACGTTTACCTTACCCGTATAAAGTTGGCCACTTGTCCCATAAAGAAGTTATGATGAGCGGCCAGGTTTGTCGCCGTGACGAGACTGAGAATTTACACAGTTGGTAATCGTGTTACCAGTACTTTCACTCTTGCCAAGATTTTATTTATTTGGGTGGATCAACTAATCTTTGTTGCTCGTTACCATAGTTACTTCTCCTGAGTCACTCTTTAAAACTGTGATTTTATAGGGTTTAAACCTATCAAACATGAGTTTTAGCGATGAGCTTAAATCTATTTGGACATGAATCATCTCTTAAGCATGCTTGAATCCCATATTATAAATATTTTTCTAAGACACTCGGTTACTGTTGTCTCCTCGTTGACGGGACAGAATAACAACAAGAAAAAGTTGATTGACCCATTTATTTGTTTAATCTTTTCTCAAAAGAAACCTTATAGTACAAAAGGCGAACTTAATGCCGTATGGCATTCTCTACAAGTCAACCTTAAGGCAAAGCAGATAAAATTGTTTGCGGTGCAAGTACGTGGAATCTACGTGTAATTTCAAGTAACATTGACGACCGCTTTAGCCTAGTTGGTAGTGACCCTGCCTTCGAAGCTGGAGGTCCCGGGTTCGAATCCCGGTCAGGGCATTTATTTGTGTGATGAACACGAATATTTGTTTCTGAGTCTTGGATGTTTTCTATGTATTTAAGTATATATTTATCTATATAAGTATGTATTCTCTCTTTGCTTAGTTTGGGACCAGGTTGATTTGTGTAAGATTGTCCACAAATATTTATTTATTTATATTTTATTTATTATTCATAGGTTTGAAATTCACGGGAGTTTTATAGCTCAGAAACAGTTAACTCTTAATTTTCGAAGATATAGTTACAACTTATGGCTTTGTATAAACCTTGGCATTTCGCATATGTGTCATATCGCGTTTGTGCCGTCATGTGTAGTTATGTCATTATGCATACATTCGTAAATACTGTCAAGGTGTGGGTAGACTTGATATGTGTATAATGAGGGTAGGGAGAGGAAGAAATAATAAATCAGTCTTGGTCTAGAACTCGTGTTTGACTCACATACCTAAACATGGCGCAGTCGGTAGGATCAGGAAAATAATCGATACTTGCGTTACGTTAGTGATATTCCAGTGTTTTGGCGATATAAGTACCCAGCAACAAGTATTGTGATAACGTAGTAGAACGCGATATAGGCTGAGAGTAGTAATCTGCCGTGACGTTGCAGAAATGGAATCCGTTTTACCACCGCCGCCGCCATTTATTTTTATGAACAATGTTCACTGGTGATGGTACTGGTGTAATAGTTGTACTGTGACGTGTAAGTCACGTACTAGTGATAAGGGACCGGGTGCGTATGTTAAGTAGATGTATGTGTAACAAGCCGAATAAATACACATCATTACATTACGATTGCTTTTAGTAAACATTATCACCAAATTTCAAGTACTTATATAGGTTAATGGGAAGTGAAAACAAAATCGGAACATTTTTTTTTTACTTCCATACAATACAATACAATACAAATACTCTTTATTGCACACCTCAATCAAAGGATACAGTACAGTACAAAAGCACAATGAGAAGACTATACTTTGTTTTCTAATATACATACTCGTATGAAGTTTTAAATATCTAACTTCTTTAAAAAATTGCTTCCTTACTAACTTGGAACCCCCTTTTCATTCCTTTAGGGGAGCAATTTCGAAATACCCTGAAATATCTTGTGTTGTATTTAAACATAGAGTCTATTTACGAAGTTTCAAATCTCTCAATTCAATAAATACTTATTTTCATACTTTCATCCCTTCTTTTCCCCCGTAGGGGATGAATTCCGAAATAGGCTTTCTTAGCCCTAGCCTACGTTATAAATGTAATCGGCTGTGCAAAAATCAACTCTCTAGTATTAGCAGTTTCGGGTGTGCGTTGATGATTCAATCAGTCAAGACTTCTTTACAAATGGAGAATGGTTCAATACATGGTTGAAATAGTTAAACTGTGGGTCGAACTATGTACGGCCGACAGCAAGGATATTTTTTTTTTATTTAAGCCACAAGATACAATAACAAAACACTTCAAATACTTTCGCCAAACTGCAAAACTGTTGGCGAAGCCAGCACTCTTTTTTACATTTGACCGTTTAGACTAGGCTATTATATTAAAAACTAACATCTTATACCTACTCGCGTTAAATGGCCTACTGCCTCCCACCGCATAAACAGATGTTTTAATTCGCAATGACAACACAAGTGACAGACAATTGATATGTTTAAATTTTTCGCCTTATTGCAATGGAATAAGGTGCAAAAGAGTTAACATATTTTTGACGTCGACTGTACTGAACTTGTACGTAACAACACGTGCTATAAACATAACATACATCAGCCAAGCAATATCCGTCCGGATATCCGGAATGTCAGCGTAATGAACCGAGTAATGGCGGGCGTACGCCAGCTCAGTACAGTCACGCCACGTGATGTGGGTCGGTACAGGCAGCTTGGTAATAATCCATAGTATCATAGTATCATAATCCTTCCAAATAACAGTAGAAACGTGAAAGTTTGTGCTGATGGATAGATGCATCTTAAAGAATATTATTTTCACTTCACTAGCTCGGAAAGACCTTTTTTATTCTTTAAAAACAGATAGCAAAACTGCATTTTATCCACAAGAGTGCAAAGAATATTTGAAATTCGAACGCGCTATTTGTAACTTTTTTAAACATAATAACATGTAAAGGCCAGTCCAGATAGTCCAGCAACAATCATTTTATATTGTGCTGTTGTGTTAAAAAACTAGTACCTACGCCAAATCTCAGGATTAGGTAGTGGACAACTATATTTAGGACGCAACTGTCAACGTTAGGACGAGGAGGAGGAAAAAAAATTCCTCGCTCTAGTGAGGTGAAAAGATTTGTGTTATACACGGTTGCAAAGTTATTTTACGTCTCGTGTGTTGCAACACTCGCTACGCTCAGGATTCTATTTTTGAACCACTCGCTTCGCTCAGGATTCTATTTTCGAACGACTTGCTTCGCTCGCGGTTCAACCATAGAATCCGTTCGCTAGCTCGTGGTTCAATCCTAGAATCCATTCGCTAGCTCGTGTTTCAATTCCACACTCGCGGTTAAATACAACTTTGCACCCTTGTATAACAAATAACTATTGTCTCTCCCTTAAAATTTTTAATTAATTATTATGGCTGACACTATTTTATTCTTACTATTCTATAGCAGTGATATATATAATTATATATTATATGTATGTATATTTTGATGTATGTATATTTGTATATTATTTAAGTACTTATGTGTATTTATATTGAATAGTTGTTTTGGAATCTTTTTTTTCTCATTGTAATAGTTTATGCACCACCTACTTTTCAGCTTTATATTTCATTTCTCCACTACCCAAAGGTTGTCTGGAAGAGATCGCTCTTTAGCGATAAGACCGCCTGTTGTTCTGCCTCTGTCTCCCTGTATCTATGTTTTTTTTTGTTTTTTATGTGCTATTTTATTATGTGAGGTGTGCAATAAAGAGTATTTGTATTGTATTGTATTGTATAGATGGATGTAGGTGCCTCTTAATCTCAAAAACGGGATTTGGCTGAAATTTGGGATGAAAGTAGCTTATAGATTTAGATTTAGATAATTTATTTCATGATAAGGAATTACATTATAAATTTGCACACATGTCAAAATTACAAGAATTGTTATCATGATCGTCATAACAGGAAAAATAAAAATTACATAATGTCAACCAGAGTAATACAAAGCACGATAAAAAGTAAACAGAAAAATAAATGCATCCTCCATTCGGAATCGTCAGTCAGATAAATAATAATAATGTCCATTACATAATACGAATTTCAAAATTTCAGTTGAATTCAAATTGAGTTATAATTATTCACATGTCCGTAAGCTAATGAAATGAAATGAAATGAAATAATTTTATTCCAGGCAAATGTCCATAAATTAATAAATGTTAAATTGAAAATTACATAAGTACAACAATAAAATAAGATCCATATACTCTTGAACCGAGTATAATGGGTTTTCCAATAAGAGGTGTTTCAGGCGGCGTCGAAATGCTTCGTCAGATGGTTCAAGTCTAAGATCAGCGGGCAGTCGCTTGTAATAGGTGCCCAATGACACGTGGGTTCTTACCGGCAAGTGCCATGCGACGGGGAACTGTTCTCAAACGCCCAGTATGGCGGAGTGTCTTGCCAATTGCATTTACTGTGTGCAAGTCAGAAAGGTTGTTCCTTACGAACATAATAATTTCGAAGACGTAGAGTGAGTAGTGCGTTAAAATGCCTTGTCTCAAAAAGTGGTCTCTGCACGAAGTTCTCGGCTTTGCCCCATAAATATATCCTGGAGTAACACATAGGCTACTTCAGCGGTTTAAGTGTGATGAAGTAACAAAGAGAGTTACTTTCGCATTCAAAATCAAAATCAAATCAAAATCAAAACATGTATTATGCAAATAGGCCTCAAGGGCACTTTTACAAGTCAAAATCTATCTAGGTACATCAAATAAAAATAATACAATAATCAAAGTATCATTAATTAAATGTAGTGTTACATGTCAAAAATAAGACTAAGAAACTAATAACAATCGAGATTAGTTAGAGATGTATAAGGTCTCTAAGCGTCAAGATAAAATGTAATAAAGTAGGTACACTAATCATAATAAAATATGTTGAGCTATATCTATAACACGTCAACATGAAAATAATAAAATCTATTAAATATTAAATATAGTATAAGGTCTCTGAGCGTCAGTCTAAAAATAAAATCAAATAAGAACAGAGCGAAGTCTCTCATCATGTCAATTCCACTGAACACTAGTACGAAGTTACTAGTCCTTGCAAACATGAACAGACCGGACCCCACAAACAGCACCCGTTCACGAGTATGACACTCAAAGTAAAGTAGTGTTAGCGTTATTTTAATGATTGTTATTTATTTCTATTAAATTAAAACTTACTATTAACGATACTATTTTTGAACTGGCAACACTACTTTTCATCTCATTGGCTGCTTCCTCTGATTGGCTGAATAACCACCAATCAGAGAACGCAGAGTGGGTAGCCGTAAAATTGGCGGGAGATTAAGGATGGTCAGCGCCAAGCGATGGGCCACCAGGCATTCTATTACTGACCGTCGGAGAAGAAGGAGCTCTTAAAATATAACTAATGACGGTGTTGAAAGATAGTGCGGCCAGAAATTGCTTAAGGTGAGATGTGATTGTTAAACTAATTTCGATGATTTACTGACATAACCTGTGTGTATATTAAAATAAAGGAATTTAAATCAGCTTGGTGTTTCCCTTTCATCTCAGAAGTGGGATTCCGAAAAAATATACATATTTTTTCGTTTAACTCAGTCCACGTGGTCTGCACATGTTTAATTTGAAAGCGTTACACTAAGCTCGCTGTTGATTACTGTTTATATGGGTGATACTCGTGAGTAGATACATTTTTTTTGTTGTTAATATGCATTCTATATCTGCTTATTATAAAATAAAGAGTCAAACCTATGGTCACGTGACTGTTCCAGCATGGTCACAAACGTTACGATAAACGGTTAGTAAAGTGTAAATAATTTGCCAGGGTACTCCCTGGGATTGTTTACATGTTCCCGTAATGCATTTCTACCAGGGCTACTCTCTGGGAATGCATTACTTAGGTGTTGATTATACCGTGTAAATAATTTGCCAGGGTACTCCCTGGGATTGTTTACATGTTCACGTAATGCATTTTTACCAGGGCTACTCTCTGGGAATGCATTACTTACGTGTTAAGATTTAACTATACAGTGTAAATAATTTGCCAGGGTACTCCCTGGGGTTGTTTACATGTTCATTTAATGCATTTAAACCAGGGCGACTCTCTGGGGATGCATTGTGAGAATGTTTAATTATAGATTTAATTTTGATGCGTAAACAATTTGCCAGGGTACCCCCTGGGGTTGTTTACGTGTTCATGTAATGCGTTATAACAGGGCTACTCTCTGTTGATGCATTGCAGCAATGACCGTACTAATGAATTTGATTTTACCATGTAAACAATTTGCCAGGGCACTCCCTGGGTTTGTCTACATGTTAAGGTAATACATTGACACCAGGGCTACTCTCTGGAAATGTATTATAACAATAATAATGACTGACATGAGATTTTTGTGCTGGAAATAGTTACGTGATCATCGGCATGATTTTTACTCTTCTGCTTAAGCTTAAAAGGCTGCGCTGGTTGTTACAATTGCTTTAACCTGTAAGCTGATATAATACATTAGATAATTAATTATAAAGGTAATTCACTATTAACATGTTTAATTCAGATCATGAACAATCAGGGCGAAGGCCCACACGCCGGCGTCCGCAATTTCACGGAGGGTGAGCCAGTCAGCACGGGTCGCCGCAGTCGCGACCCGGCAAGGCAGACTCCGCAGCGGCGCCATATTCAGAGCGAGGGAGTGGATGGGAGTCTGGTCAGCAGGCAAGTTCACAAGCGCTCAACTAATAAGTCACGGAGTAGGGAGCCGTCGAGGGTAATTTCAAGGACAGCTCAATCTCGACGGCAAAACTCCAAAGTTAATAAAGTCTCAGTAATTGATAATAATAACGATAATGGAAGGCATTCACGTTCACGCCGGCGCGAGACACCGCGACGATCAAGAAAGCGGTATCATGATCATTCTCGTAGTCATAGTAACTCCGATAGGAACTCGTCCGACGAGGCGTACGAGGCGAGAGGAGCGCGACGTCGCCGTCGTAGTAGTAGCACTGGCAGTTACGACAGTCCAGCTAAAAGATTATTGAAACGAAGACGGTCACGTGAACCCTCGCGTCGTTCGCTTCGCAGGTTACCTAGCGATTGTGAGAATCTGCCGGATAGGGATCAAAGTATTCTCCACAAATTTCTAGATGTACTAGCAAATGTAAAAGGGCAATCTACCTCTAAGCTTTCTCTAACAAACGTGGTCCCTGAATTTGACCCTATGTCCAAAGACCAAACGATAATCACCTGGCTAACCAAAGTCGAAGAATGCGCGGAAATCTATAATTGGAATGACCGTGAGATCATACACTTTGCTATACCAAAATTGGTAGGCGTTGCCAAATTGTGGTACCAAGGCTTAAACTCTGTACTCTATAGTTGGACTGAATGGAAGAGAAAGCTTATTGAGTCGTTCCCATGTAGACAAGATTACGCAGATTTATTAGTAGAGATGTTGGCCAAGCGTGCGCGATACGGGGAGTCACTAGAACAATATTACTACGCGAAAATAAATCTGATAAATAGATGCGGCATTAGTAGCCGTAACGCGGTTGATTGTTTATTACACGGTGTAGATGACCGCGCGGTTAGGGTTGGCGCGCAAGCAGCACGTTTTCGAACTCCCGAGGACGTATTAAAGTATTTTAAAACCGTTAAGTCGAGTAGTAATAGAGATCAAGGCGACAAACCCATTCGTGATAAGAAATTTACTCTGACAAGTAGCAACGATAAAATTAGGAATGAAGGTACTAAGAAAATGGGTACGAGCACGAGCAGTCTAATAAAGTGTCATAATTGCAACGAAGAGGGACATAAAAGTTATCAATGTAAAAAACCACCTAGTAAATGTAACGTGTGTAATAAAAATGGTCACTTGGATACGTACTGCCGCATAAAAGCCGCAATTAATTCTCAAAACACCGAACGTTGCAATAATGACACTAAAGTCGAGAAACATATAGCCGTAGTAGATCAGGCAGGTGAATCTAATCTCAAATACGTAATCGAAATAGACATTAATTGCGTCCCCATTATTTGCCAGGTAGATCTAGGCAGTCAATGCACTCTTATTAAAGAGACTGAAGCTAAAAGACTTGGACTAAACATGATGACTGATGAGCTTCCTTCATTACGGGGCATTGGCGGTCACCTTATTCAACCACTAGGGAAATGCTTTACTGACGTAACGGTACAAGGAATACAGGAACACATTGAGATTTTAGTAGTTAGAGATCCTGTTCTAAAATACCCTGTCCTCTTAGGACATTCATTTACGGAAAAACCACACATTACAATAGTAAAGACCCCTGATCAAATCTTGTTTGAAAAAATAAATGAACAAAAAATATACCTTGTGGTTGAAAAAGACGTGACTATTGCACCGAGCCAGATGTCTGTAATTCCCGTAGAATCTAGAAGTAAACATAGCGGGCCAATATACGTGAATGGCTCCGTCCGTGTTACAGAGGGTAGCGAACACTATTTGTTTCCTGGTGAATACCAGTTAGTAAACGGAGTAGGAAATTTACTCGTGCAAAATATTTGCGAGAAAGTAATTTTGTTTAAAAAGGGATCCTTACTTACCCGTTCTGTTCCAATTACACAAGAGTGTAATGTGTGTTCGGTATCGTTCGATGACAAGAGTCTTGATGAGGGGGTTCAATGTGGCAATCAAATGTCAGTAGAGGAACGGCTACAGCTGAAAGATTTGCTTTCAGAATTCACGGATTGCTTTTCATCTGGACTAAAAGATATAGGGTTCACTACGGCGGGTGAAATGGTAATAGAGCTTGAAAATTTAGAGCCCGTAGTTTATAGGCCGTATCGAATGTCCTATAGTGAAAGAACGCTCGTAAATGATATGGTCCAAGAAATGGTAGATGCTGGAATCGTTAAGGAGTCTTCCTCCCCATATGCCAGTCCAATTGTACTGGTTAAGAAAAAGACTGGCGAAAAACGTTTATGCGTAGATTATAGGGCTTTAAACAAGCGCACCAAAAAGGACCATTACCCTTTACCGTTGATCGATGATCAACTCGACAGATTAGCAGGCCATTCTCTTTTCATATCATTAGACCTTGCCTCTGGTTACTACCAAATCCCCATAGACCCAGCATCCCAGGATAAAACTGCTTTCATTACCCCTGATGGTCAGTTCCAATTTACCAGAATGCCCTTCGGCCTGGTCAACGCCCCATCAGTTTTCCAGAGGACGATCAATAAGATCCTAGCGGAAGCTAAAATTAAGTATGCCCTTGTGTACATGGACGATATTTTGATCCCAGCACATTCATTCAAAGAAGGGTTAGATCGACTAAGGGAAGTCCTCACATTACTTAGACAAGGGGGGCTTACTTTGAAGTTGTCCAAGTGCAACTTCTTTATGGATAGTTTAGAATTCCTTGGATTTGAGATCAATGCAGATGGCATAAAACCGGGTCAGAAAAAGACAGAAGCAGTCTCTAATTTCCCTATCCCTAAAACTCAACGCGAATTGCAACAATTTATTGGCCTCGCCAGTTTTTTTAGGAGATTCATTCAGGGGTTCGCGACGATAGCTAGACCATTAACCGATTCTCAGAAAAAACAACGATTTTAAGTGGGGATCAGAACAAAACGGGGCTTTTGAAACCATCAAATCTCAGCTAACTCAGAGACCACTCCTAGCTCTCTATGATCCAAAAAGGGAAACTCAGGTCCACACTGATGCTAGTAAATTTGGTGTAGGTGGAATTCTATTGCAAAAGGACGATGTAGGATCGTATAGACTTCTTCAGTAGAAAAACCACACCTGATGAAAGCAAATTCCATTCCTTTGAACTGGAGACCCTCGCGGTTGTGTCGTCCCTCAGTCGGTTTCGGGTCTACCTACTAGGTATTCACTTTATTATCGTTACTGATTGTAATGCTTTAAGGACTACGCTCTCTAAAAGAGACCTAGTACCGAGAATAGCACGGTGGTGGGTGCAATTACAGGAATATGACTGTGAAATAGAATATCGACCAGGGACTAGGATGTTGCACGCTGACGCTTTGAGTAGGAACCCGGTAGATGAAGCTAGGGAAGAAGAACATGTCCTAGATGTACTTACAGTGGGTACCGAAGACTGGATCACGACGGTCCAAAATAGCGATGATGAGATATTACGTATTAAAAAGATATTAGACGATTCAAATTCTAACAAAATAAAAGAAATTGTAAATAATTATAAAATAAAGAATGGCAAGGTTTACCGTATTGTAGGTAAAGAAGATTGCGATATTCGGTGGGTCGTACCTAGAGGCGTGCGATGGCAAATTGCCAAAATGAACCACGATGATATACCAATATCATCGTGGTTCATTTTGGCAATTTCGGTTTTGATAAGACATTAGCGCGAATACAACAGACTTACTGGTTTCCAAAAATGAGGAAATTTGTGAAAAAATACGTGGCATCGTGCCTAGAGTGCGCCTGTAACAAAGGTACTACTGGCAAACAACAAGGTTTATTACACCCTATTCCAAAACCAGAAAAACCGTTTCAAACAGTGCATGCGGATCATTTGGGCCCGTTTGTACGCAGCAAAAGGGGAAACTGTTATTTGCTGGTAATGGTCGACGGGTTCACAAAATACACAAATATCAAACCAGTAAGAGACACAAAAACATCTACCACTATATGGGCTCTAAAAGAACATATAAGTTGTTTTGGAGCGCCAACGAGGTTAATTACTGATAGAGGAACATCCTTCACTAGTAATCACTTTCGCTCGTTTGCTAAGGATAAAAATATAAAACATATATTAAATGCTGTAGCGACTCCTAGAGCAAACGGGCAATGTGAGCGCTATAATAGGACTATACTTAATGCGTTAGCTACAACAACGAATGGAAAAGACGATAAAAGCTGGGACGAGTACATATGTGATATTCAGGTCGGGCTTAATACAACAATGCACAAAACTACAGGGAAAAGTCCTTCCGAGCTCCTCTTTGCTTTTAACGTCAACAGTAACTCCGAAAATATCTTAAGTGACGTACTCGATGATACTAGAGAAGTTACAGCAGATAACATATATGACATAAGAACAGAAGTAGGTAAGCGTATAATCGAGCAACAAAAAAAGGATAAAGCGCGTTTCGACTCCAAACGAAAAATAGGCAATGTTTATTCAGAAAATGACTTAGTGAGCGTAAGGCGGGAGGTACCTAGTAACGGCACGTCTAAAAAATTAGCTAGTAAGTTTCAGGGCCCATATCGAATTTCTAAAATATTACCAAACGATCGTTTCGTAATAGAAGATACCCCGTTAACGCGTAAACGTGGCCACCGTCGGTATGAAAATATTGTAGCTATAGATAAACTTAAACCCTGGTTAGTATTTAACAGAGACCTTGAAACTACAGAATCTGATTCAGCAGAACAATCAGACTCTGATAGTAACAACTGAATGTCAAAATGTGTGACTAAGTAATCAATTCACTAGATGCTTGAACTCACTTACGTTCGTGTGTGTACATAATTATAAGTGCTTATTATTCCCTTAAGTTGTATTTTACCTACTATGATTAATGAATTATACAATAATATTAATTGAGCATTGTTTAGATATATGTGAATCTGGATGTTTGAGGTTAGTTGATTCTTGATGTAGGTGTATTGATTTATAACTAATATGAATATTATTTTTTTATTCGAATGTTTATGCATCACCTAATAAAGCGAGGGGACTCGCTTTTGGTAGGATGGCCGAGCTGTTAGCGTTATTTTAATGATTGTTATTTATTTCTATTAAATTGAAACTTACTATTAACGATACTATTTTTGAACTGGCAACACTACTTTTCATCTCATTGGCTGCTTCCTCTGATTGGCTGAATAACCACCAATCAGAGAACGCAGAGTGGGTAGCCGTAAAATTGGCGGGAGATTAAGGATGGTCAGCGCCAAGCGATGGGCCACCAGGCATTCTATTACTGACCGTCGGAGAAGAAGGAGCTCTTAAAATATAACTAATGACGGTGTTGAAAGATAGTGCGGCCAGAAATTGCTTAAGGTGAGATGTGATTGTTAAACTAATTTCGATGATTTACTGACATAACCTGTGTGTATATTAAAATAAAGGAATTTAAATCAGCTTGGTGTTTCCCTTTCAGTAGTTTATAACCTAACCTGCAGAATTTATCTACCAAGGGGAAGGAACAGTCAGAAGATGTTCACACGAACGAAGTCGCGGGCAAAAGCTAGTAATAAATATTTGTGGACAATCTTACACAAATCGACCTTTTTTTTATACAACGCCGGTGGCAACAAGCTTACGGTCCACCTGATGGTAAGCGGCCACCGCAGCCTATAGACGCCCACAACTCCAAAGGAGTCACGTACGTGTTGCCGACCCTTATAAAATTTGAGGACAGGATTTTTCACCGTCCTATTCCGACCCTATTTCATCCCTTCGACTTTGAAAAAGTATTTTATATGTTAATCCAGGCTATTAACTCGTAGAAATCAAAACATTTAAACATTATAATTACTCATAGAAATTTAGAAAACGACACCTTTTCTATATTAGGAATATTAAGATTATAGTTAGAATGATTACTTTGATTAAATTGTATATATTTTGATTTTTGGAGGTTAATTACTAAGTTATTAGAATAGAGATAATCCTTTACAATACAATACAATACAAATATTTTTTATTGCTCACCAAACGAAGTACATTCAAAGAACAGAAATTAAAATACATGTAACAGTGGTTTACTGTCTGGACAGTATTGTTAATATCCTGCTCATGGTCTTTCACTGTACTCGTCTCTTTATTGGATGTTACTATTATGGAAATATCATCGGCATATAAAATACAGTGATGGTTTATTACATCAGATGTCATTTATATATAGTAGAAACAAAAACTAAAGAAACTTTAAACATTCGCATTTCTAATATTAGTAGGAAGTAGGATTTAGTAGTATAGGATAATATTTTGTTAAACGAAATCGCGGGGACCAAGCACAGCATATCAAGCATACATTAGCGAGGGAGCAAGACAAAATTGAGACGGTATTCACCTTAAATTACACCTTATTTTGCCCCAGTATTCCGGGCCTCCAGACGCGTTCAATTTACATGCACTGAAAGTGTCTTCATAAATTGGTCATGCATAATTAATCACCAATAGCAAAAGACCTCCATGTATTTGTCATTCGTTGGCATTTAGGTTCCTCTTTCACTGGTAATATTATATGTCAATTTTAATTTGAGCTATCGGCGCCTTGGGTATACTTGTCAGTATAGGCTTACCTATACTAGTGTCCTATTGTAGACCCATGATTACTTTAAATTTATATTAGCTCAGGGGTCTTGGGTGGTGGGATTTCTGATTTGATGGCTGTTTAATATTCTAGAAGTTATCTTTGGTTAGTTAATGTTTGAATTTAGATTTATTGAAGGTAGTAAAACGGGGTTTGGCTCAAAGTGGAAATCGGAATCTGTACCTAAAGGCGTTGTTTTAAGGTGAAAGAAAGAGAATGGTTTATAAGTGCAAATCACGTACTTAGAAATGAAACTGAATATATTCAAACACAATTGCGCAAAAGGGTTTTCGATCAGCTCGGTGTCATGAAACGAAACACGCTCCGTGACTTTGATTTTCACTGATGGATTAGATGGCACTGAAATATTACAAACAAAAAGAAAGAGCACGTGCGTGACTGTGTGTGCGTGAGTGAGTACGTCAGTGCGTGCATGCGTACCTACATGCGTGCGTGTGTGTATCGGAGTGGAATTTACAATATTTTGTGGCTCATAAAAACATGCTATCTTTTCTTTACATTTATATATTACACGATTTAATTCCTTTTAATCGCCTTCTAGGACAGGCAGAGGATACCGTAGCCGTATTCTATGCCCGGGCTACAGGGCGCACTCATCATCCTCCTAGCGTTATCCCGGTACAGTTGCATCCTGAAGGATGCCCGTGATCCGCTACCTAATCCCAACATTTGGCGTACGTTCTACTTGTTTTTCAATTTAACCCATAAACTTTTAATATAATTTTATTAGGTACCAGAATATAGAATAAAAATAAAACAAGATCTTACTAACTACCTAAAGGCCTAAACTGTAAAGACATGGTCGCTCAAGTCGCTGCCATGGGCAGAGTTCCCATAAGGCTGGCCGCGTCGCCTCGCTGAATGGCAATACCGATTCGCTGAACGAGGAACGAGCCAGCCCTACGGTCACCTGAGGACCGGATAAGCAACTAAATCTTTTGAAAAGTTTAATTGCATCCGGTCCCCACGGACCCAGTTTCTACAGCGAACACCGCAAATATGTAACTATCGCCGAGATTTTCATATTTGCGGTGCTTTGCTGATAAAAAATAAACTTGAAACTTTGTGATAATGTTTTTCCCGTTCACGGGACAATGGTATCCCGGACCTTTGGGAGACGTGCGCGGAGCCAAAGTACCGAGGCACCGAAGTACCAAACGAGTACCACATAGGCAACACGTAGAGGCCCTTTTGACACTTTAATGAAATGCAATGGATACACCGAGCGGATGCTGTCCCTGCCCGTGTCATGGGACGCTCACAGAGACAGCACCCGCCAGGGTGTACAGGGACTATTCTGGTTGATGGAGCCTAAATGAACTGGGTTATTGGGTGAAAATGATGAATTAATGGCTGGGCTATTGCGTGAGACAACGGACGCCTGCCTAATAAAACTGTCTCAGATATGATAATGTTTATTATTACGTATATTTTACCAACAAACACTAATAATACATGGAAAAATCATACTTTTTCATTGAAATTTCCTTATTTTTTCCTGTTAAAATCAACTTTATTTTGCTTAATTGTCCGAAAAGCACTTGTCCGGTTTTTATAAAATAGGGCTGGAAATTTGTATGGAAGTATTTCAATGGGTCAACCCATGTTTACCTCATTATAAATTTACGCAATTGTCGCTGTAACTAATTCAAAGGCCGGCCGAGCTTAAAATATTAATTTTGATACATTATTTAGTATGCCCGTGTGATTTATAGGAATTTCTTTGAACGAGACCATAACATAGAAGGAAAAGCATCTCAAAACCAGGGACTGCATAACCGGAAAATAAAGGTACCGTTTTAAAACGGTATGACGTCATACCGTTTCGTTTCGGTTAGGTCTCGATACCGCAAAAGAAATTTTTCGGTAGCGGAATATAACGGTACCGCTATTTTTTTCGATACCTGAACCGCTTTCATTAAGGTATCGTTTGGGTTTTACGAAGGTGCCGCTAACGGCGCCAACCAATCAGCACTAAGTTATTGGGTGTTTGCCTAAAATACCCATTTGTGTTAAATTTCGTTCTGCGCGATAGATTACTGACTTTGTCGCTGTTCGCTATTGGTCGCGTTTACGTATCCATCGTAAGAGTTACGATCGAAATTTTTCGGTACCGAAATAATACCGGTTGGGTACCGTTATAATAAATATCGTTATTTTACACCAGTAGCGTACCTTTATATTTCAACCGGTATAGTTCTACCTTTATAACGAAGCGGTATCGATATCTAATACCGCTACCTACCATACCGTTTATAAGGTACCGAAAACGGTCCCTGCTCAAAACATAACTGAACAAAATATGTAATAATTTTAGCGCTCTCGGAGCACTCGTGGCCCAGCGGCGCCCGCGTACTGCGTGCGATAAGCGAGGTTAAGCAACGTCGGTCCAGGTCAGTTATTGGATGGGTGACCGCTTTAAGTATTTATTAACTGAGTGCAAGGCACGTTAAGCCGTTAATCCTGGCTGCTGTCTATGATAGCAGTCGTTAAGCTAAGTTAGAGGACTGCAGGCGGCTTGAGAACTTCTAACAGTGTCCTATAGACACTTTTACAAGTAAAGTAATGTGTTCCTAAGTAGGATAATATACAATGTTGAATATACAGGAAAGCGTGATGTATATATATTTGAAAAGTTTCATACAAGAGCTGCCTTATTACTATATATATGTCAACTAACGTAGTTCGTAAGATTTCCCTACCTAACATAAATTTATTGATCATCATTTGGTCTGAAATAAACGAATTTAATTTTTTTATTTATTAAATCGTTAGGATAGTTCTTGAGATATTTAGCGATGTGTCAGACAAGCAGACAGAAAGACAAAGTGAAACCACATAGGTTCCTTTTTTACAATTTTGTTACGGAACCCTAAAAAGGAATCGGCTAGCCGGGCTACAATGTACTGAAAATGTGTTACCGAAACTGGAATTTAATTCACAACAGAGAACCCTATGCTAATGACATCGAAATTCCATGTGAACAAAATTGAATATTCATTTTCAGGGGCCGGGAAACTGGTGAACAAAACATACTTTTACACCTGTCTCAATCAAACTTAGTATTTAAGTGCAGTAAACGTGAAATACCTAAGAGAGACTAGCGTCTGAGCGTCTACGTCGTGCCAGTGCAACGCAACGTCCCCGCAGCGTCAACGCAACGGTGTGACGCTAGCGGAGTTTATGTACCTATGTCTATCCTATAGATATACAGTGAACATGTATATCTATCCCTGTAAAAATTCCGTAACCGAGTAAAAGGCCTTTTGGACCAAGAAACACTTGAGCTTATGTGCGAAACCAAGATCTGAGGTAGCATCTTTTATTTCCGTAGGTATCCTATTGAAAATACCTAGTTGGTAGTGACCCTGCCTTCGAAGCTGGAGGTCCCGGGTTCGAATCCCGGTCAGGACATGTATTTATGTGATAAACACGAATATTTGTTCCTGAGTCTTGGATGATTTCTACGTATATAAGTATCTATTTATCTATACAATAAGTATGTATATCGTCACTTGGTACCAATAGTACAAGCTTTGCTTAGTTTGGGACTAGGTTGATTAGTGTAAGATTGTCCAAAAATATTTATTATTATTTATAATATTTATTTATTTAAAATACGTGGCCCTATAATGTCTTTCCAATGCCGATTTTTTCATACAATCTGTCATCATGTCATAAGGTTGAAAGTGCCATGTATTGGATCAGCGTCGACCACACACATGTTTACCTTAACCTTCATTCACAGTGCGATATTGAATTTCCCGGAGCAAGAACTTAGTTAATTACGAAGCGGCCCCCAAGCGGACTCGTTACCTAGTTAGCAAACTAACTGCTTATAGTGCTTATCTACACTTTGAGAAACATTTCACAACTCCGGAACTACAATTGTGTTGGCAAGCGTTTTGTGTCTGTAAAGGTAATGAGGGCTATCGCGTATGAATTCGCCGCTAGAGGCGCTAGTGTAGCGCGAGCTCTCCGAAATGGCAAATGTCACACTTTGTGGTTGCGCTACGCGGGTTAATATCTAATTGGAACAATATGGTGACTATTTTGCAAAACCTGAGCTTGATTATGGCAAATATGAGTTACGGGTCAATAACTGTCAGTGCTTTGAGACAGTTTTGTCTTTCGGAAACTTATTTCCTCCTTTTTTTCTGAAAAAAACGGGACTGCGCTACAATGCGGGATGTTCGATATTTTTACGGTACGGTTTTAAGTAATTAAATATGATTTAAATGTAAACTTCGTTCTCATGCCCATAATAACCAATAACAATTTTTGACAGCTGGACCTTACTCGACAGTGGCGCCAACTGGTAAGCACAAAAACGATAGCCCCCATTCCTTCATGCTTAACGGGAATTACACACATATAAATTCCTCATACAGCCTGCAGATGCAGGTAAGACGGAAAGAGACAGCTGTCGTTAAATTCACTTTCAAGCCTGTTATTGCGAATTGATGAGTGTGTAAGATGCTTAAACCAGTCCGACCCAGGTCGGGCCTAGCTGAGTTTCTTACTGGACTCTTCTCAACTAGGCTAGATTTATTGAACCAGCGACAAAACCCCCAGTAGCTCGATTCCACTCACACCTCAAATTCGATTGAAACCGCTCAACCAATCTCACTGGAGCGCAAACTCTTAGAGTATTCCAGTGTTCCAAACCACACGCGTGGTCGTATCGGAGGTTTTCCCCTGGATTTTCCCGAGGCTAGTCTCTAACCGCGCACTCCTATCGCTTTATTTGGCCCTGCCTATAAAGCCACAGTCAAATTAAAAAAAGCTTAAACCACTAAACCGATTAAGATGAAATTTCTTATGGAGATAGTCCAAGTCCCGGAGAAAGTATGCAGGGGGTGGAAGTTTGTATGGAGATACTATATAAAACGTTTTTTACGCGTTGAGCTAGTTCTATCATATTTGATCCTTATTGATTTAATATCATGCCAAGCGAAAGCTTAGTTGAATGTTTAGGCATTGTCATATTCAGTGTTTAATTTTAGTTCATAATAGCATAGTTAAGTACCTAACATTAGTTAAATGAGCGCGATCTCGCCAACAAACTGTTATGGCAGTTTGGCGAGAAATTAAAAGGTTGTAACTGTTATGTACTTTTTTGATAAATTTAAAAAAAAAATTACGAAGCGTCCCTTAGGCGGACTCTAGTTACCTAAAACGAACTAACTGCTTATTTAAAGTTTGAGAAACATTCCACGATTTTGAGGTAGCTGCAGTCAGGGGCGGGGTTAGGCGTGGGCGATGTGAGTCACTGCCTACGGCCTCGCGGTCTGAGGGCGCTCGCGCCTCATTTTTCAACTGTTGTTGAATAATAATATTATATTATTAGTATAATTTTATAAGGAAGTCCTATATAAATACATACCTTTGTAGTGATAGACCACCCAAAGCGCCAAGGATGGAAAATAATAACATTTTCCTTTGTTCACTATTGCGCAATACGCATTCCTTGCATTCCAATCTTTCCTATAAAAGCAATGTAATTTACCTAATAAATCAGTTCGTCAGTATCGTCTCGAGTTTCGACTTGTCATTTATAATTCCCTACGCCGCACACTTCACCTTCATATACACAGATACAGAACAGTATACTTATGTATTAATATATAAATACTAAGATTTACAATAAGGGAGACTTTCAGGTTAAAATTGATGGTTTTAGTCAAAATAATCTCGATTAACAATAACTTCACTTAATTCAAGAACGCAATTAAATGAATTGATTTTACTCTTAAATCGAGATAAATCGAATTTTAATGTAATTGAAGTCCCTAAATCGGAATAAATGAAATGTCATTAACTGATACTTACTTTAATTATGCAGTAGATTGCTTTTTGGGACCTAGAAGAACCGAATTTAAAGTAAATCAACACAGCATTCAATAAATAAACAGTATGTAAGATTAGATATGATTTAAAATTTATAAACTTGTATTTAGCCTTCATTTAATTTAATTATTAACCGATTTAATAAAGGAGAAGGTTCTCAATTCGGTTGTATTGTATTGTAATATGACCGTAATAATAATAATGTATATGTTGATTCAACGATCATAGTCCCGATAGTCGTCTCTGCGAACGGTCTAAGCGAAGTCTCGACCAACACCTCAAGAGACTCTCGCTAGGTGGCTGGGTCAATGGTCAGATACAGAAGGCGGTACTCCTGGACACGGCGCGGATAGTCAGGAGGTTCCTCTCTCTGTCGCCCGACACCACCGGTAGCTTAGGCCCCGCGTCGCTACCGGCGGCACACTAGGTTAGGTTTTTATAATGATTTTATGTTTTGTAAGTGTATTTTTATGTTTTACTTTTTATAAAGATATTGTAAAAACCTAACTTAAGCGAAAGAATAAATAAAGAGATAATAATGTATATTTCCCTACTGTTTTAGGGTAAAAAGTGTTCTAATACTCAACCGTCCTCCCCGGGTGGACTTAATCGAATCATCCTCACCCGACTCACTGGTTTCGCTCCCGGCGGGTCACACTTTCACACCTTTAGTTAGGATGCCCATTCCGTTGGGTAACTATATACTTGGGTCCTTATCAGTTAAAAAACGCTCATCTATTTACGCCTTTTTCTGTTTGAATTGAGACGCATCTTGACATTTTTACCCACGACGGAACGGAGAAGGTATATGCGTTTAGGGTGAGAGGTTGTTTGTTTCTTTGTTTGTGTGTGCACATCAATATCTATCAAAACGGCTTGACCGATTTAGAAGATTTTCGGCAATAGATTTGTAGTTAAGTCGGGACGAAATTTAGCTGGGTGTTACGATAATAACTCACCAGGGGGCGCTGCAGTAAACATTTTTCACCGTACATCCGTCGTGGGTTTTTCAAAATTTTTAATTTTAACAGAACTAACCTCATTAATAGGTTGATTATCTCAATGTTACTATCTAGAACAGGACTATTCTGACCTTATGTCCTAAACTTTAAATGTATTTTTTTGTATTTTTCATTAAAAAAAATCGTTTCAAACATCACTCCAAATCGACCATTTTCAAGCTAGTTGTTTTTTCCGCTTAAATTCTACTACACACAATAAAATCACAAAATGGCCATGTTACTATCTAAAACTTTAATAAAATTGTCGCAGCCTTTAATAACTTTATTGGTGTTATCAATACTTTTGTCATCATTTGTAATCAAAACATTTTAAAACTTATAAGGCCTCTTAATATAGTTACCCAACGGACGGGTAACCATAAATGTACAGTCGATGAAATTAAATCAAAATCAAACGAGAGTATTGTATGGTACCATTACTGAAACTTTAACACTTACAGATGATGTCCATCCATTTGATACTCTGTCTTAAGGCCGTGCATCAAGAAATATTGCGTTCTTTGAAACACTAGTCTGCCCAGACAAGGAAATAATAAGGATTGATTTTCAGATATATGATTCTTGACTGTATTTCTGACAATAGCCGAAACATGATTGCTTAAAATTATCTTGATAGAAATAAATTGGATGTAGGGTCTGTGAGCCTCACGTCTGCATCTGTGGGGTGATGGTGGAGGCTGATGGCCATCATGGTCTAAGCTGTGTTCGGTGTGCTGGTATGTTTCCTCGCCATCATGCTTTGAATGATATTGTGCGACGAGCCATGACATTGGCGAACCTTCCTTGCATATTGGAACCCCAGGGTCTTAGCCGGACAGATGGGAAGAGGCCGGACGGTCTTACACTGGTTCCTTGGGCGAAAGGGCGAAATCTGTTGTGGGATGCTACTTGTGTGAGCACTTTTGCCGCGTCACATCTTGCACGGACAACGCGGTCGGCTGGCGGGGCAGCAGAGACTGCTGCTAGACTTAAACATACCAAGTATTCAAACTTGGAACCGGTGTATGACTTCGTACCTCTTGCTGTTGAAACGGCGGGACCCTGGTGTTCAGAGGCAAAGCAATTTATACGAGCCTTGGGAAGACGTTTGCAAGATAGGGGTTGCGATCCTAGATCCGGTGCGTACCTGGTTCAACGTATCTCTTTAGCAATCCAGCGCGGGAACGCGGCGAGTATATTTGGGACGTTTGAGCCGGGTACTTATCGGACAAGTCATTGTTAATGGAGTATGTAGCATAGGTGACGAAACGCGTCGTGGATGATTCTTTGTAGCATAAATTGACGAAACCTGTGGTGGATACTTTTTGTTTGATATAATTAATTTATATATTTATTGAAGTGAGAGATTTGAAACTTTGTATGTAGACTCTTTGTTCAAATGCAACAATTCTCACAAAGTCAATAAAATCCTAAGTTGATCTTTTATATTAAGCCTACTAAAACAACGCATTATTAAATAACAAGATTAAGCTAAAATGATGGTATTTTATAACATCTAAATTCTGTCAAGAGGAAATTTAATAAAACTGCACTCAGTCAGATGTTAATCGAGAGTTGTCTAAAAAAGCCATTCCCGAAGAGTGTTGCATCCCGTTTTATCGTGGGCGATAGACATAAGCGTGTCTCTTTCAACATCAATAGGATAATTAAATATTGTCCATCCGCTGGTCTAAGTCCAAATAGCCATAAAGATAAGCTAATTAGTTAATCTATTGCATAAGAACGTAAGTGATTTCTTACACATAACAAAATCTAACTCAATAGTTTGCACTAAAGTTCAATGTCAAAAGACACCAATAAAAATTGTAATGCGATAAAAAATATTTGACGGTAGTTGTTGAGATATTCTCTATTTACGGAACACACAAGGTGTTTTAAGCTTTAAAGTAACTGAGCTCAGGTTGCAATTCAAAAGTTCGTGTTACGACTTGTGACCATTCGAAATAAAAAGTGCTATTATTGCATAATGAGGGCTATCGTTTTTGTACTCACCAGTTGGCTCCACTGTTGAGTAAGGTGCAGCTGTCAAAAATTGTTATTGGTTATTATGAACATGAGAACGAAGTTTACATTTAAATCAAATTTAATACCTTAAAACCGTACCGTAAAAATATCGAACATTCCGCATTGTGGCCCAGTCCCGTTTGTTCGGAAAAAAAGGAGAACATAAGTTTCCCAAAAACAAAACTGTCTCAAAGCACTGACAGTCATTATCCCGTAACTCATATTTGCCATAATCAAGAGGTATTGCAAAATACTCACCATATTGTTCCAATTAGATATTAACCCGCGTGCAACCACAAAGAGTGACATTTGACATTTCGGACACCTCACACTACACTAGCGCCTCTAGCGGCGAATTCATACGCGATAGCCCTCATTAACTTGATTGCTTAAACTTTAAGCAATACATTTAATTGGGCAAAATATCATTTAAAGTTTTATGGCTCTTGGGTCTTAGATCAAAGAACAAACTATACGTATTTACAGACATGTTATGTTTTTTGACAGTACCCACGTAATAGAATAGTAGATCAACGAGAGTATAAAATGAGCCATTTTAACCGAGACGCTCAAATAGCCATGACTAGCGACGACGGATCACGTCGAGGGTAAAGTGGGTTTTATGCTCGACTACACCCTGCTTTTCAGTTCATTTGCGAGAAAAAATAATATTTTTTTATGCAATAATTGATAAAAAAATATTATTAATACAGTAATACAGTTTGGCAGATGAGAAAAAATATATATATGTAAACTTCACGTGTAATAAATAAATTAAATTAAAAAAAAACCGAATGAATGTCACAGGATAGCTACCGAGGCAGAGGCAGACCTAAAATGAGATGGCGGGACGTTTTGTACGGATTGGCGGGAGATGGCACACGACCGAGACGCGTGGCGAAAAAGAGGGGAGGCCTTTGCCTAGCAGTGGGGCACTATATAGGCTATTTAAATATTTTTTTTATACAAACGCCTTAAGGGAGGCGTAAAAAATAGTTTACGTTAGCAACGGTACTGCTTAATACGAAGGAACGGTTGATGAATTTGGAACTGGGTAGCGATAGCACCTATAGCTCAGTTGGCTAGAGCGACTGGCCGCGAGTGCCGGGAGGTCGCAGGTTCGAATCCTGCTCGGTGCCAAAATTTTTCAAATTTTCCTTTATTACTTAGGAGATCCTAAGTAGTCTGTTACTTAGGATCAACATACTAAACATTATATCTTTACAACATTCATCCCTTACTGTCATGTACGAAAGTGCGAGAGGGACGAATGATCCGACATATAAGCGGTCATCTTAGTCCCTCAGATACAGAAACTTGGCATTTACTGCGGGCCTTAGATGCCAACTGTCATGTTGTTAGCGTGTATAAACGACCATGTGAAGCTATCATTATTTACTAGCGACATCTCGCGTGCAGTAGCAGAATCAAGCGACACTGTATTTTTATGTAATTAATTGATTTAATACAGTTATTTTATATTTATTTGTTTAATAAAAATATAAGCAACTCATTCCCGTTCATTTCGAAGCTCTAGTATTGAATTATTAAATTATTGGCGCTACTGTCTATGCACAAACGTCCCATTAGTATGAGAATATTTAGTTCCAGTAATCGCCACATTACAGTTATAAAATGAGCTATTCCAACTTCCCTGCACGCGATCGGTCTTCGGCGCCATACAAGAAATTAAAGCTACTGCTAAGAGCTTTCAAATGATATATGTCTCAACTGTATACACCAATGGGACACCGCCCATACTAATTTGCCAATTGTCCTTTTTTTAAATTAATTTATTTAAATAATAATTATTATAAAATAAATAAATGACCCATTGACGCTTTATTTGATGTTGTCGTACTGCTCTAACACAGTACACTGTGTTTACTCATCTCAATCATTCGCTGGAATTAATTGAATCAACCTAATTGGACCGTCGGTGAGTTCGCCTTTATCCAATCAATGGCTACTTCATTTGACTCAAAGAGACACCGTTTCAACTTTGGATCCCCTCGTGGGTGCCAGCCTTGTCGGGTCAGAAGACTTAGTAACAGTGGACTGGTCTAGGGTACCCAGGGTCGGCCTGTTTGGGCTGCCGGCTGGCCCGAGGAGAGCGCTCCCAGCGGGTTTAACTGGGACCACAAAAGAGGTTGGGGTACGCCATTCTCCCTATACAATACAAATACAAACATTTATTCTGCAAATAGGCCACAAGAGCACTTTTACATGTCAAAATATTAATTTATAATTTAAGAAAGTCTGACTATAATAAGTAATACATTTTTCATGTCAAAATATTAATTTACAGTTCAAGAAGGAATAATAATTTCGAGTTTACAATTATAACAAAATTAATGTCATACAGTGAAGATAAACTTGCAAAGTTATCTATTACAAATATTGCAACATCAGTAAAGTTAGAGATGTATAAGTTCTCAGTCTGATTAAACAAAAATTATAATGAAATTCATATAACATCCCAGAGATGTACATGGTCTCTGAGCGTCAAAATTTAAATTAATTTAATATTGTTAGAGATGTATATGGTCTCTAAGTCACTGATAATAAAAACGAATCCACAACAGAATGATGTCTCTCGTCAATCCCTTATAAAAAGACACTAGTATTAACGTAGTCACTATGTCCTAGCAAGCATGAACAGACCGGACTCCACAAACAGCACCCGATCACGAGTATGACGCGTACTATCTTCTGTGGTCAAATCGCAGGGGGAGCGGCGTGAAGATATTACGATGCGCCACTCTCCATACAACCTGCGAACTTGGCGGGGCTGTTCCGCAGTTATGGCGTTTGTGGGACCGCAATGGAAGAGGAATGGCGGTATTGTCTATCCTTTGAGGCCGAGATGTGGTTCGTGGCAGAATCAGACCTAGTCCGCCACCGGTTGCCGGAAGTTTTTTGGCTCATAACCTCCTTGTAGTGGACTCAGGGGTCCGCTACCTGTACGCGTTTTGCTTAAAGTTATCACTGGCGCTAGTAGCAGCGAAAACGGCTGCGTTCATGGTCAGCGCACTTTTAAGGCCCGCACAGACGAACCACTTGTCGGTGCGTTTGCGCAAACTATTTGTTATTTTTGTTATCGGTGTTTATACTGAGAAAATATGTATTTATTTTTTGTTTTGTTTTCCTTCAATTCTATTGTTTATTTGTAAAACTTTAACTTATTTGTGTAACCTTTTTATTTTTTATTATTGTGTGTTACCCACCGTGCCGACACCTAATGGGTCCAACGAAGACCAGCGCCGGCGGTAATGCCGGCATTATGCTGAGTTGGGTCCATTTCGTGACACGACTGTTTTTGAATTCTGTCCCATTATTATGTACTTGTCTGTCATGAATAAATGTTTGAATCTCTGAATATCTGTACAAATTGGAGGTCGAGTTGGAAGGCGCGCCGAAACATCTGGCGTGCCTGACGTGGAGAGCCTCCGCGCATCCGTAAAGAAGTCGCTTTGAGGCGGCTGCCGCCGCCGGGGTCGGGGAAGTCCAAGTTCCCTTTTTTATGCTACTTTCCAGCAGCTTTTCAACTTTGTCTGGCTATCAGGTTGACTGAGGATGGACGTCACTATGGGGCTACCCGGCACGACCAGGCACGTATCCAAAGGGGGGGATAGTTGGGATTTATCCCCCCCCCCCCACCCCGGAAATACTAAAATACTTATAAGTGTGTAACTAAACTACGGACGGTACTTCTTTAAGTTATTAAAAATTATAGTACAGTGATTACAGCGATTTTTACACAGTTCACATTGTTGTTTCAATGTTTGTCCCCCCCGAACCAAAAGTCTGGATACGTGCCTGCTCAAGACGCACGTGCACCTTATTTGTTTATGGTGTAACTTTACATTTATAGCATATAACAAGTTGCTGTGGAGTGTAATGGACTGAAGCGGCCCGGTACATGTCTATGACCTCGTAATGTGGTGTTGAACAGTGGTAATGTGCGGTGGCAAGCGTTCCCGTAACCTATCGCCACAAGACGGCAAGGCGGTAGAGCGGCGACTGGGGGTTCGTAGTGGGTACACCGTGGGCCTCATAAGTACACGGGAGTCCCTCATAACTTCCCATAACCAAACGCATCCCTTCCTAAAGAAAAAAGGGGTTACTTTGAATTGTATAAAAACCACACAGAGGGTTCGGTGAAGGAAAACGTGGTGAGTAAACTGATTTAATCCCAACAAGGTCTACCTTTCAGGTTCGAAGGTGAGATGGCAGTCGTTTACGTAAAACTAGTTCCTGCGCGAAATTGGGATTTGGTATCAAAGCGGCCTTCGGGTTCCTTAGCTAGGGAACAACGGGCCCGTATTATGGTCGCGTAATGGCCTAATAAACAAGTTGAGTATTGTGTTGTGTTCCGTGGATCACGTGCGGTGCTGTCTGAGAACCAGCGCTGCAGGTGTCTGACACCGGCATAATGCTGATACAGCGACCGATTCACTGCCGCGAAGACGCACTTTATAATTATATGTCAATGTATTGAGTTTATTCTGTTTTTTCTTTCTTTCTTTATGAATCATCTGTCATTCTCTAACGAGTGATATAGGAAAGTGACAAATGATCTTGTAGACGACAAGATAAAGCATTATTAAGCTATCACGCGATACATAGACCTCCTGTAAAACGCTGGAAAGATGATATAACTTAGACGCAACGATAAAATCTAATCAGTAATTAATTAGGTACACGGATAGACTTCCATTTTTAAAAATCGAGCACACTTCATACCGGACATTTCATACATTGCTTATAAGGATTTTGTAGCAATTTTTTTCCATACAAAAAGCGATTTAACGTTTTCCACTCTGTAATCCTTAACCGATTTGCATAATTTTTAGAAATATTATAGGTTTAAGGTTCGATTTCTCAGAAAAATTGCCTACAAATGAAAAGACCCTAGAAGATTCGTTATTTTACTCAAAACTTTCTTATACTTTTTGCTATTATTTCATAAACAAGAAAGTGTTAGTTAAAAATCTACGATCACGATGCGGGGCACCGCAAGACACCGATGGGTGAAACCGAAAGAATATTCCGCAATGCTTGATAAGTTTACAAACAGTCTTAAGTATTTATGATGTTTCCTGTATATAATAGGTTCAACAAGTAAAGTGCGAGACCGTACAAGCGTACAACCCTTGGCGTGTCCAATTAGTGAGATTTAATTAGTTCCAGCCGATAGCTCAGAGAAGGGACCAAGGTATAAGTGATATGGTAGCGGTATTGGATATCAATACCGCTTCGATATAAAGGTAGAACTATATCGGTGAAAATATAAAGGTATGCTGCCGGTATAATATAAGCAGCTTGCTCTTCTCTACGGTCTTGTGAACTTCGAAGTGCCGTACTATAAGTATACACCTGCGCCAGTTCTCGAAAATGGTCGTGCCACGCTCTATTGGGATCAATCTGTTATCACGGACAGGACTATTATAGCCAATAAACCTGATATCGTGCTGACAGATCGATCGAAGCGCCAGGCAGTGCTCGTTGACATCACCACCCCCCTGACGAGAACCTCGTGAAGGCCGAGAAGGACAAAGTCAGCAAGTACCTAGACTTGGCACACGAGGTGACCGCTATGTGGGATGTTGATTCAACGATCATTGTCCCGATAGTCGTCTCTGCGAACGGTCTAATAGCGAAGAGTCTCGACCAACACCTCAAGAGACTCTCGCTAGATGACTGGGTCAAGGGTCAGGCGCGGCACGGCGCGGATAGTCAGGAGGTTCCTCTCTCTGTCGCCCGACACCACCGGTAGCTTAGGCCCCGCCTCGCTGCCGGCGGCACCCTAGGTTAGGTTTTTATAACGATTTTATATTTTGTAAATATTGTTTTATTTTTTACTTTTTATATAATTATTATAAAATCTAACCTAGGACCTAAAATAAATAAAGGGAAAATAATAATAATATTTGTGGACAATCTTACACCAATCAACCTAGTCCCAAACTAATCAAAGCTTGTATTATGGGTACTAGGCGACGATATACATACTTATATAGATAAATATATACTTAAATACATAGAAAACATAAATGCCCTGACCGGGATTCGAACCCAGGATCTCCGTCGCTTAATCACTCGATAGTTATCGGCGACCATAAAACAGGGTCTGAACAAGATCGCTGATAGTTACCTTTATTTCCATTTGGTGACAGATTAAAATAATAGCCACCACCTTTTCTACCAGTTGCTGTGGTAAGAGTCGACTAAGAACTGTTTTGATTTAACAGCGACAAAACTCCCAGTAGCTCTATTCCACTCACACCTCAGACTAGATTGAAACCGCTCAACCAATTTCACTGGAGCGCAATCTCTTAGAGTATTCCAGTGTTTAAACCGCTCGCGTGGTCGTGTTGGAGGTTTCCCCTGGATTTTCGCCAAGCTACTCTCCAACCGCGCACTCCTATCGATTTATTGGACCCGGCCTATAAAGCCACAGTCAGGTTCAAAAAAAGAAACTGGTTTGAAGTGTGTTCCGGGCGGTTGGCGAGCCTAACCTAACCTAACCTATCGCTGCAATATCATATTTTCTCCATCTTCTAACCTATAATTACTAAAAGTCGCACTGTCCAAAAATTTTAACCGGCTTCAAAAAGGAGACTCTCAGTTTGACCCGTATGTTTGTATGTGTGTATGTTCGTCCGCGATTATCTCGCGTTTGATTGAAACGAATCTGATGCAGTTTTCAAAAAAGTATTTGTGACATTCTGGAGACTGTTTTTTGATGATAAAAATAAGAAATAAGAAAAAAGAAATATTTATTCGAGACAAAGACAACAACTAACACAGCAAAATAGAATATAAAAATAAACAAAAAAAGTTGTGTTATCTCGAAACGGTACTATCTAGCATAATGCGGGCAATCGCCAGCGCTGGTCGTCCGATGGGACCGTCGAGTGATTTTACGGTGTGTAACTGTACGAACGTAAAATAATAACAATAATAAATAAATAAGAAACATTTATTTGAAACCAAACTTGACAACAACAATAGTGTCATACTTGCTGCAATAATAGCATTCCCAATACTTCCACGACCGTTATAAACGTCTATCGAGACATAAAGGCCACTTTATCACCGTCCATTCTAGCTCTATAAATTCGTTCTCTAGTGACATCCAATCTTATTCAACTAGATCAATCGGATCTGGTAACAACGAGTAATAATTCATGAAGATATCTTAACCGTTCCGCAAGGAACTAGCAGATAGTTCGATTTAATTGAACACAAAGGTAGATCTAGATTCCTTCAGTTAAAAACTTTTAGGATAATCTTTGTGTGATTTGAAAAGCGTATTGATATTTCGCGAACTTGCGAGGGACTATTTTAATATCATAGATTACACATGTACCTATTTTTTTTCACATGTAAAACATAATAGTAATTACAAATAAACAAAGAAATTAAAATAAAACTAAAATGAACCTAAATATACTTATCAAAAACCCTAATCTAACAAATCGCTGCCAGTAATGTTCCCAAAATGCTGGCCGCATTGCCACGTTGGATGGCAATGCTCAATCTTTGTGCCAGATAAAGGCCAGCATTTTGGTCACGTGTTGCATCGACCAGACGTCCAGATAGATCTTTGAAGATCTTATGGGCTCCCGGTCCCCACGGCCCAAGTGTTTCGACCCCAAAAGGTTCAAATATATACCCGCTAGCGAGGGTACTATATTTGCGCCTTTTGTGGTTTTCCGCCGATTCTATTTTTTGGATTTTTAATTAAGAAATTTTTAATCGTAAATGTGGGTGTTAAGGCCGCAAAGCTGAAGTAGGACTGAGTTGGGCATGTCTGTCGAATGCACCCGGAGCGATGGGCCAAA
The DNA here is from genome assembly GCA_963556455.1 of Epiblema foenella. Taxonomy (NCBI): domain Eukaryota; kingdom Metazoa; phylum Arthropoda; class Insecta; order Lepidoptera; family Tortricidae; genus Epiblema; species Epiblema foenella. The sequence goes on along the minus strand of OY747118.1, from coordinate 13,239,587 downwards.
GTAGCCACTGAATGGATCCCACAAGATGGCTCCCGAAGCAGAGGCAGACCGAAAAGGAGATGGCGGGACGACCTTGATACATTTTGTACGGATTGACGGGATCTGGCACTCGACCGAGACGAGTGGCGAAAAAGAGGGGAGGCCTTTGCCCAGTGGGACACTACATAGACTAAAAAAAAATTAAGAAATATCGTTACAAGCTAAAATTACTTTTTTTAGGGTTACGTACCCAAAATGTCGAAAACGTTACCCTTATATCGCTATCAAAATCAAAAAAATCAAAATCAAAACATTTATTCTGCAAATAGGCCTCAAGGGCACTTTTACAAGTCAAAATCTCTAACATCAAATAAAAATAATAAAATAATCAAAGTATAATTAATTAAATGTAGTGTTACATGTCAAAAATAAGACTAAGAAACTAATAACAATCGAGATTTGTTAGAGATGTATAAGGTCTCTAAGCGTCAAGATAAAAGGTAATAAAGTAGGTACACTAATCATAATAAAATATTTTGAGCTATATCTATAACACGTCAACATGGAAATAATAAAGTCTAATAAATAAATATCTTCAGAGATGTATAAGGTATCTGAGCGTCAGTCTATGCCTATCAGTCTATGTCTATGCTATGTCTGTCCATCAGTATGTCACAGCCGATTTACTCGGAGACTATAACCACCACAATTATATAATTTGGTAGTAATGTGTATTCCATGAACCGCTACATAAAAGTGATGTGAAATACCAGAAATATATTAAATTGGGCTTCCCCAATTTAACATTTTTGGGCATTATAAAAGATGATGAAAAGGGCTTGGTTCGTATTAAGAGGAATTTCGACCAAACTTATAATGAAGGAAAAATTGAAAAATTTAGGCACCGAGCAGGATTCGAACCTGCGACCTCCCGGCACTCGCGGCCAGTCGCTCTAGCCAACTAAGCTATAGGTGCAAACGCTACCCAGTTCCAAAGTCAACCACCAAATTCAACCAGAATTTCTACCAGGTAAGGGGGGTAGGCAGCCGTACGTCTGGATGTCCGATGGAGGAAGGGAGAAGGCGGTATTAGCTAGATTCTTTGCCGCTACGACTCAATGATGGGTTTTACCTGAAACAAACAGAAGTAATACATTAATTATAATTTCGAACTATAACGGACACAACTGAAAAGACAATGATGTACAATACAATATGGATAAATATATTTATTTTAAATGTTCACAAATATGGATACAATAATATATATTAAGCAAGGAATTATAAATTACGTAACTGAAAATAACTATAAATAACTAAACACTAAAAAACAAGTAGTTCTTCAGATATTTAGCGATGTGACAGACAGACAAAGTGAAACCATAAGGGTTCCTTTTTACCATTTTGATACGGAACCCTAAAAAACAATCCGGGGAAATATATCTTTTACTTTGCGTATCATTGGCGAACATAAAAATAACAACATATATTAAATTTAGAATAGAGGAAAAATTGAAAAATTTTGACACCGAGCAGGATTCGAACTTGCGACCTCCCGGCACTCGCGGCCAGTCGCTCTAGCCAACTGAGCTATAGGTGCATTCACTACCTAGTTCCAAATTCATCAACCATTCCTTCGTATTAAGCAGTACCGCTGCTAACGTAAACTATATATTGAGACGTTAGTGCCGTTAATGAAGCATGAGTCTTCTGGTAGATGTCGCTGTACGCCTCCCTTAAGGCGTTTGTATAAAAAATAACATATATTAATTCCCTATTGAACGAAACATACCTTTGATTTGATGAATGATTCAATAAATCAAAACCGAAATATTTCCCGTTTACGGTTTACGTCAATGATATATTTATACACATATTTGAACCTTATTCCAGGGGAATAAAAGCGGGAAATGTATATCTTTTACGTCGAGGTATTGTCGAAAACTCGAAAACAGCTCACCATAATTCGGCATCGTATCGAATTTCACAGAAAGTGAATGTAGTCTCCCAATCTACTTTACGTATTAGAGTGGCAGTATACAGAGCGTCCCACGGCTATGCCACATGGAGGGAAAGTACCTTAAATATTGTAGATGGAACATTTTACTGAAAGAAGACATTATTTGAATTTAAAAAATAATTTAAACTGCATTCACAGATATTAAAATAATTTTATAGTTGAACCGGGAATCGAACCCGTTACACGAGAAAAATAATTACCCTGTAGCTTTATCATACCAATCGAAATCGTCATCATAAGGATTATTTTTTTCTAAATAACATAGTGTCAGAAATAGAAGGAAGACCATGAATTTTAACATTTTTAATACAAAATTAATCAATTTATCACGTGCATGCAGGCGTGCAAATATTTTACTGAGAGGCGATGAATTTAGTAAAAATACAAATACAAATTATCAATTGCAAAATTAATATACATAGGTACATTGAGGTACATTGAGAGGCCTTACATGTTTTAAAATGTTTTGATTTCAAATTATGACAAAAATATTGATAATACTAATAAGGTTATTAGAGGCTACGATAATTTTATTAAAGTTTTAAATAGTAACAGCCATTTTTTGATTTTATTATGTGTAGTAGAATTTAAGGGGAAAAACAAGTTTTTAGCTTGAAAATGGTCGATTTGGAGTGATGTTTGAAACGATATTCTTAATGAAAAATACAAAAAATACGCATATACATAGTTTATGACATAAGGTCGCAATAGTCCGGTTCTAGATAGTAACATTAAGAAAGTGTCAAGATGCGTGTCAATTCAAACTAATAAAAAAAAATGGAGTAAATAGATGAGCGTTTTTTAACTGATAAGGACCCACATATTTAAAATAATATTACCAGTTTATGTCACTTATACTCTAAATAACTCTTAACACTACAAAAACATCTGTCGAGAAGCCAAGTCGTTATTTTTGAAACTTTCCCCGGAGGACCTTAATATACTCAGGCAAGCTATTATATAGTGTAACCCTCCCAAAATCTCCCTTAATATTGACTTGGTTTGTAATCAAATTGAATGAACCGCGGAAAACCATATACTTCCAATGTTCCGATCGACTCAGGTGCTCGCTCATATTACAAAGAGAATTCTCTGTTCCGTTTATTAAAAGAAGATCGTCTGTGTCGAGTGTGTAGATTTGTGTAGTCGAGGAATAAGAAGGTACCTACGCCAATTTCCGACTTAATTCAGTATTCGGGTCGGCAACGCGCGAATAACGCCTCTAGTGTTGCAAGCGTCTATTTTGACGACCGGTTTAGCCTAGTGGGTAGTGCACCTGCCTGTGAAGCTGACGGTCCTGAGTTCGAATCCCGGTCAGGGCAAATATTTGTGTGATGAGCATGAATATTTGTTTCTGGTTCTTGGATATTTTCTATGTATTTCTTGGATATTTATATCTATTAAATATATCGTCGTGTAGTACCCATAACACAAGCCTTCTTGAGCTTACTGTGGGACTAGTTCGATTTGTGTAAGATTGTCCTCTAATATTGAATATTTATAAAATCAATCGTATCGTATTTACTGGACATTACACGGGAAAATAAATGTAGAACATGATCTCACTTCTCAGACTCAGAAAAATAAATTAGAATTTATTTTTTCGATGCGGATCCATATTTAATAAAGGATGGGTTCAATGTCTTCTTGGACGCTGCTATCTTCTTCTGTAATAATATTACAAAAGGAGCGTAACATGAGGATCCATGATGGCGTGCAATCAACGATGGGGACTGGTGGTTGATTCGGCAAAATCGACTCGAATAAACGGCTTCCACGTATACGGTAACACCGCATACCGATTGGAATAGACACCGTGTGACTCCACTTTAGGCATTCCCGCCGGCGGGGACGTCCACCGCGCGATCGCGACATCAGTGACACATATAGTCCCTATTCGTCCCGGTACCGCCGCACACCGGGTAGAGTCAGTCCGACCCAGGTCGGGCCTAGCTGAGTTTCTTGCTGGACTCTTCTCAGCTAGGCTAGGTTTAGTGAACCAGCGACAAAACTCCCAGTAGCTCGATTCCACTCACACCTGAGATTCGGTTGAAACTGCTCAACCAATCTCACTGGAGCGCAAACTCTTAGAGTTATCCAGTGTTCCAAACCACGCGTGGTCGTGCCGGAGGTTTTCCCCTGGATTTTCCCCAGGCTACTCTCCAACCGCGCACTCCTATCGCTTTATTAGGCCCGGCTTATAAAGCCACAGTCAGGTTCAAAAAAAAAACCGTGTGACTAGCCGTATGTTACGGTGAAATTGCATACGAGAAAATATCGAATCGAATAGGCGCCATGTGAACGTAGCCAAAGAGCAAGAATCTGGTATTTCCTGAACCGAGATTGCAACTGACACAGCCAATATTTGATTCACTTTCCGACTCACGGTTCTAATAATAGGGGACCCTAAAAACAGCAATTCCCCGTTCTGTCTGGATGAGTCTGTCAGTTCGCCTGTCACGCAATAATCCTTCTATTTCCGTTCAATCGACAAATCAGTAATTAACTTTGAGCAGTCGATTGACAATTTCTTTGTCAATCTCTTTGACAATTTCTGTTGATAGAATTGCGGAACTGAGACATGTGGATCGTTTTCGGCTTTTGAATATTATCTGGCCGGGATATGATGGGATTACAAAAAGAAAGAAAGAAAGAAAGAAAGAAAGAAAGAAAGAAACATTTATTCACAGACACAGAAGACGCACATATTACAAAAAAAAACAACAACAGAAGAAAGCAAACCACAACATGTGTGTCCCCGCGGCAGTGAAACGGACACTGGCTCAGCATTATGCTGAGGTGTCAGACACCTACAGCGCTGATTTTCAGCCAGTACCGTCGGTGACTCACGGACCGTCATACACTAAATAATAGCCAAAAGAAAAATAATTAAATATGACTGCAAAAAAAAAAATACATAAGAGAAAAATAATAATAATATCCACTTACTACTTACATACAGATATCCAGGGTAGAAACAAAAGAGAACTAAAATTTTGAAATAGATTTTAACCGGTTGGTATATTTGTTGCTGCTATAGTGCTGGATTAGGATTGGGATGGGAAAAACATGAAACATAATAACAGGATCTAGCTTCCGCTCTGGAAGAAAGTAGTTTCTAAGGCACTGGTCCCACCGCCGGCGAGTAGCGAGTAATCTCATAGTAATTCTACTCGCTTGAGCGAGAAAACGTGTAGAATTACTATGAGAGTACTCGCTGCTCGCCGGCGGTGGGACTAGTGCTTAAGGTTCCGTACACAAATACACTATTGCACCAACTCAAAAAACACAATACAGAACATTAGATCTAAATACAGGTAAACAACAGGCAGTCTTATAGCTAAAGAGCGATTTTTCCACACAATCTTCGGGTAGCGGAGATAATTCAACATTGCCATTCTATTTGAGTTGGTGTCAGAGCGAAATACGGTTTGAAGTTTAGGTCCATCACAGTGATCCCCGAGTTCCTTAGAACACAACCGGGATAAATGCTAGGAGCTAGGATGATGGTTACAATAGTACATTACTGCAGAAGCCGTGAAATAGGGGTTTGCCGTCCGAGTAGTTACGGATGGCCGAGTGTTAACGAGGAAGAAAGTCTAAAGCGGTTATTACACTATCCTGAATTCAGGCGTCCTAACTAGGATGCGAGGGAGGGGATAGGAAGGAAGCTTCTGATTACACTACACTGAATCAGTCTCTGAATCAGTTCGTTTCCACTGCTCGACGGAGTGCGACGTATCCTAGCGATGCCGCCGATATTGTCAAAAAAAGTTTTAAGTTTTAAGCGTTGCATTCTCCTCGACATTTTTATATACACCTAATAAATCTTTGTAGCCCTCCTCACGCACACTTTTATTCATATAATTCTTATTATTTTTGTCCCACAAATATGGCATGTCTCTATAAAGTTCTATAATATTTGTGAGCGTTTGTTTTTCATTATTACTTAATTTGTGAGACGCCATTTTTCACAGAAAAACCTGATAAATACTACAGAATACATACTTCACTTTTACCACAGAGTAATCGCGCACTAGTGTTGTCATTCTTTCGTGCTTCGTTCATTCCACGCGACCTACACGTGCATACGCTGCCGCTGGCGCGAGCAGACTGATCTGGCTAAATATTATTACACTGTCCTAAACAGCTTCCTAGCTAGGATGCTTGGTCATTCAGTTCGTCCGGAACCATCCTGACGTCTTAGTTAGGATACTTTTTAGGATCCTTACTTCCTGATTGCGATTACACGTTCCTGAATCTGCTTCCTAACTCAGTCAGGATTCTGAATTCAGGATGGTGTAATAACCGCTTAAGAACTTCAGTAACAAAAACACGCGCAGCGGCGGGCGCGCGGCCTGGAAACAAAGGACGATCACTTTTCCGGCCTATGCCTTTAATATAAGATTTCAAGCTTACATGGTCATTTACATTAGAATTACGATTTGAAACGGGATTACCATGTATATTTGTATATTTGAGTTCCCGATATTTCGGCACTGTTGCAAGCGCCATTATCAAGCCGAAACAGTGCCATGAGTGAGTGTGAGTCATTACAGTGCCGAAATATCGAGAACTCAAATATACAAATATACATGGTAAATATCCCGTTTCAAATCGTAGGCCATTAATGTGGAATGAGATTCCATTCCGCACCCGAAACGAGATACTTCGCAGCCTGTTATAACGAACGTAACGTCAATATTTCATTGCATGTTGAAGGAAAATTGATAAATAAACTTAATTTAAGGGTTATATTACCACTTAGTTTCTAAGTCTTAGTTCTTAAGGCGCCTATACCCGCGAACGACCTTGCGCGTTGGGGCGTGGCGTAGCCTTTCCCGCCGCTTTTGTTAGGACAATCCAGGCGTGTTGCAATTTCCGTTGCTCAGATTGAAGAGGACATATCAATTCTTCAAGTATATTTTTTCGAGACCTATATTTCGGGCCAGTTTTGAGTTTTAGGCCTTTGAACGCGACCAAAATGTGGTATTTCACTCTATTACGCGCCTTAAGTAGTTGCATGTTATTACTTATATACTGTGAGTTAATATTTTATTTAATTGTAGTACTGTGTTACACCATGTATGTTGTGGATATGAATAAAGAGTTTATCTATCTATCTATCTATATATGTATCACTTATCCATTTTTCCCTTTAGTAAAGTCTTAGTCTTACTTAGCTACAAAATACAACTGAATACAGACCACTAAATGAAGAGAAATCGTCCTCAGGACAGACAGCCATCCGTTCTGCGCCAAGTTCCTCGCGAACTAATTAACGTTAGCTTCTACCAGACCTAATTAAAGTTGGTGGAATTTACAGAGATGGCGCTGTAGTCTGTAATGAGAGTTAAGACTAGAAAAAACGGGCAAATTTTGAAATATCCACGTGTTGTAACACTGTGTATAATGTGACTGAATACTTTATAGTTTAAAATTATTATTAGACTATCGTTTCATCCAATTAATGTTTCGCAAATTTTAATTAAGTACATTTTTCTAGTTGGTAGTGACCTTGCCTTCGAAGCTGGAGGTCCCGGGTTCGAATCCCGGTCAGGGTATTTATTTGTGTGATGAACACGTATATTTGTTCCTGAGTCTTGGATGTTTTCTATGTATTTAAGTATATATTTATCTATATAAATATGTATATCGTCGCCTAGTACCCATAGTACAAGCTTTGCTTAGTTTGGGACCAGGTTGATTTGTGTAAGATTGTCCACAAATATTTATTTTATTTTTATTTATTTTTTCTCACAAAGGGTCACAGTTCTAATACTTAATGATCTTTTAGCCGTACCGTACCTATAAAGTTATAATAGAGAATATGCATGAGGAATGAATACTAAAAAGATGTCACTACATAAATATTAAACTATCAAATTATGACAAAAAACAGTAAATTAATAAATATACTCAAAAGCTTAAAAAGATGTGACACTTTAAAATTACGAAAATTGACTAAAAGTAAATTAAAAATCACCGTCAGGATTCTTTTATGTTTTAATAAACAAAAAATTGTATGATAACCAGATATCGGATAAATTTGCGTCATTGTTCGCAATAATGTGGACATGACTCCAAAATTAATCAAAATGTTAATCAATTAATTAATTTCTTACTTGACGTATAATTTGATTCCTAGTCAATAAATACAAGTTTGTTAAAGAACATATTTATTTAAGAAAATAATCAGTATTTTTCCCAAATTTTCTGCAGTCAGTCTATTTCTTTTTACATCTAAAACATACTTAAGTGCTGAAAAACTCCGCTCGCAATTCACTAGAAAACTTCGTCAGAAATAATAATCATAGCAGGATATTTACCATGTAGTAATTGTTGGGTATTGAGTTTAAAATCGTGACTTCTTTATTATACAAAAATATTTACGAAAACGATAACCACTTTAAATAGCATTTTGCTAATAATTATAAGCACGTATACGCACGTATGTATTATCTCCGGAAATTCAAATTTTATTTCAAGAAATAATTAATTGATTAACATTTTGATAATTTTGGAGTAATATCCACATTCTTGCCAGCAATGACGCAAATTTGTCCGCTCTGATGATAACAATATACGTTTTCCATACAATGGTAGTGCGGGCGCATAGTATATGACGTCACATACGAGCTCAATTAGTGTGGGAGTTTTGAACACTCGGATTTTATGATCCATTTTTGTCTTTTGTGTTGTTCTAATTGAACTTGTTTCGTATAGGCATTTGTTCCTCTCAAAAAACTAGTTTAAATGGCATCATGAAAAATAAAAACCGGTCAAGTGCGAGTCGGACTCGCGCACCGAGGGTTCCGTATACAGATGTGTACCGGTTCCAACCCTATTAAATCAGGAAAATCTCAACAACATGGTGTGAAAATTGGACGCCATGGGTACAGCACCATCTATCGGCGACTTTTGTTACAAATTTGAGCAACTGAATAACTTTGTATGTATGGTAGTTTTTCAAGGATAATTTTTTATCAGGTAAACCGATTTCCGATTTATAATGTCGTTGGAATTTATAAAACAAAAATACACGCAAAGGTAATTAAGTTACAAACTTAGTATAGAAACATTTTTGACGATAAAAAAAAGAAAAACTAGATAGAGCTACAGTTATATTTTTCCTGTAAAATATACATATATATTAAATAATATTAATGTTATATAATAATTTCATATTTTTTCCTTGGTAAACTTCGGAGATAAGGGGGGAACGGTATTTTTCTTTTACATTTTCACTTATAAACCAAAAATGACTCAACGTAAAAAAAAATGTTTCAGAATGTGCAACCCGATTCATATGACACCCCACTCGACATATTAACTAGACTCTCAAATTTTGAACCACCTATTGTCTGTCATTTATCACAGAAAATAAAATAAAAAAATTAAAAAAGTCATGTTCTATGTACGTAGGTAAGTTATAACTATTCCAAATTTCAAATCGATAGCATAAGTAGTTCTTTAGATATTTAGCGATGTGACAGACAGACAGACAAAGTGAAACCATAAGGGTTCCTTTTTTACCATTTTGGTACGGAACTCTAAAAATGATGCGTATTCCATATTGATTTAATTATTCTCTAATGCGGCTACCTCTAATTTGCATATATAAATCAAACTTACTTCAGATTAAATCTTTCATTACATTCGATCTCCAGAGTCCATTGCCTACCCTTTAATCATTTAACTAAATGTGTTGACAGCTGCCAGAGGCGGGGGAATTACGTAACGATTTCCAGCGTGCGTAAGTTTCAAACTTAGGATATTATTATAATAAGCGTGTCCATTTGAACTTAGGCAAAAATGCTTTCGTATGTCCGGGTCCATATTGGCTCATATAAAATTTTATCATAGATTTTTTCTAATAATACCGCTTTGTGATCATAATCATCACTCTTCATAAATTTGTTTTTCCTAACCTTGCTTGTGAATAGTTTATATTACTACCGTCGATATTCATAATAATGAATATTCCGAAAATTTTTACTCATAATATTATCGTTCAGATTATATTTGTTCTCATAATTTTGTTTTCCATAACAGTTTTCTTCATAAATGACATACTTCATAAATTTACTAGTAATAATGTCATTACTAGTAAAGTATATGAATTCCTAATATTGTTTTTCATAACAGTTTCCTTCATAAAGGATATACTTCAATTTTGCTAGTAATAATGTAATTACTAAGAAAGTATCTTAATTCCTAATTTGTAAGTCGATTTTGTCCTGACAGGTCTTTCTGGGCTTTTATAAAAAAAAAAACCTCGAAGAATAAGACGGGAGCTTCGCTTCGCTTCAGCTCCCGTCTTAATCTTCTAACCTATCCGCGTTAGAGTCGATTTTGCCCCGACAGGTCTTTCTGGGCTTTTATAAAAAAAAACCTCGAAGATTAAGACGCGAGCTTCGCTTCGCTTCAGCTCCCGTCTTAATCTTCTAACCTATCCGCGTTAGAGTCGATTTTGCCCTAACAGGTCTTTCTGAAATATAGGAATTTGATGAAAAATTATTTGGTAATACATTTTTAGGTTTAAATAATGGAAAATAAGGTGTCATTAGTAACAAAAAAAGTTGTATGATTGTTAACACTATGAACGTAAATGACATGGAATAAAAACACTTATGAATAAAAAAGAATATGAAAAGAAATTGTAGTATTATTAGAAATTGTAGAAATTGTAATTGCAAATTCGATTAGTAAATCTCCGAAAATGTATTTTATACAATTTTATATCATAATGAGCGCTATTCATAATTATGTTTGGATATCGGAATATTATTAATAAAAAAATTAGCAATGAAACTAGTATGTATAACAATTATATAAAAATAAACTATATTGCTAATAATCGTTATGATAAAAAAGTATATGAATATAGATAATAGCAATAGAAATACTTATATTTAATGAAATTATAAATATTGTCAATTCTGAGATACGATAGTTATTAACCAAAAATAATTATGAATAGTGATCATTATGACATAAAATTGTATAAGATACATTTTCGGATGTACAATAATCGGAATTGCAATTTTATATGAACTTTGGCGCACCCCGTATGTCCAGATGTCCAGCTGTTCTGCTCTACAGGTCGCATTTCTCAACCGATTCTCGTGAAATTTTGTGAAATTCCTCTGAAATCGTACCGTACGCGACCATTTCGGTAACTGTTAATAAGATAATAACTGAATGTAAAAGCTCAAAAGCTTACCCTGAGTCAAAGTTTCAACTCGTAAGCTCCCTCGACTCCTTCCGACAGTATTAATTTTGGAAGCTACCGCGAAAACCGTTCTTAAGCTTTTGATAAACTAAAACCACAGAAAACAGATATTTTAAGCAGTACATTAACTCATTAAATTGTAGGTAACGTAGATGTATCACTACATAGTATAAAACAATGTCGCTTTGTATGCTTAAATCTTTAAAACTACGCCACGGATTTTGATGCGGTTTTTTTTAATAGATAGAGTGACTCAAGGGGAAGGTTTATATGTATAACACATGCATCAGCATTGCACCCGTGCGAAGCCGGGGCGGGTCGCTAGTAATTGTATATCTGAATGTATCTAATAGAAGAATAGAAAAATCTTTATTTTGTATTTTATACTTAATTAATTACATTTACATATAAACGCTAAGTAACGGGTTATATCGTCGTCTACCGGTACCTGGGATCTCAGGGCTCATTACAGAAGAATGCTATTGTTTATTATTATTATTATTTTCACCGGGAGACGACGGCTTAAAATTAAAGCTAATGACACCCTAGCAGCGTAATTGCATTAATTTTCGAGCACCAAAAAATTATATTTTATTCTTTGTGACCGAGTGAGCACAAACGCAAGCAGAGCGTCTCCATTTCAGTTCATTTTTTTCGTATGCCTGTCCTGATTCTCGTGAAATTTTGTGATCAGAATAAATTTATTCCATATACGAATAATTAATTTATATAAAGATTGTAAACAAGCGTAACCTGTGCTCCGATTTTTGACCGAGCAAGCAAACCACATCCGTTTCACATTGGGCAAAAATGCTTTCGTATATATCTGGCTATTCTCCTCTACAGATCGCATTTGACAACCGATTCTCTCTAATTTTTGTGAACAGATTTGATAATAAAATAATAATAATTTCATTTATTCAAAGACCAACTTGGATTAATCATTATTAGTAAGCCTTAACCATATTAATAGTAAACATACATAAAAGAAATTAAATTAGGTCATATTAAATCAAATTCAATTAAATAAATAACCAATTTAAAAAAAGTATCGAATAATCATGAAAAATAAGAAAGGCAAATATTTTCCGAATTTTTTCAAAATGGCGGTCGTTTCATTCAGTCATTGCCGTCGAAAACGTTACGCATAATTCAACAACCGCTTTAGCCTAGTTTCTAGTGATCCTGCCTACGAAGCTGGAGGTTCCGGGTTCGAATCCCGGTCAGAGCATACCTATTCTTGTGATGAGCACGAATATTTGTTCCTTGGATGTTTTGTGGGTATCTATTTATTTACAAACGGTATGTTTGTTGTCGCCTAAAAGTGCCCTTGAGGCCTATTTGCAGAAAAATTTTTTTGATTTTGATTTTTCCTAGTAGGTATCCTACCTATAGTACAAGCTTTGCTTAGTTTGGAATTGGGTCGATTTGTGCAATATTGTCCACAATTATTTGTTTATATATTTGTATAATAATAAAAAACCGGCCAAGTATGTGTGTGATATATTACGTATTTAGAGTTCCGACCCACCCGCAAATGTGAGTTTGTTTTAATAAAAAAAATCTGATTTATTTATTATATTGGTGTTTTTTGATAAGATGCAAGTAACAATAAATATTAACACCAAATTTCAAGTTCATAAGTCAACGGAAAGTTAAAAATTCTTCGGAAACAAATTTTGTGACGGGCGGACGGACTCGTGAGTGACAACGGACTTTAAACGAGACTAGATACTGTTTATGTCACATCTGTTACACCTTATTCCTGATACCTGAGATTAACTAGCTCTAAAACAAACAGCTTAACTGCTTCTACGTAGGTTTAAAGCTCAGTTTACAGATTTAATCATTAACAGAGGGTTAAGGCGAATGTTCGAAAGCAAGTAACGAATGATCAATATTTCACTTCTGGTGCCACCGTTGCGTGAAATACTAGCTTTTGCCCGCGACTTTGTCGGCGTATAACTCTTTCACGTCTTAGAATTTAATCGCTATTCTTTTATTTCAGGCGCTTACCTGGGGGGCTAGCACAACTGCCGCTGTCACGCGACGCGAGTAGAGAAAAATCTACCGTCCTCTTTCTAATTCGCACAGTTCGAGTGAGACGGGAATCACTGAGTCGCGCGAGATGTGACTTGCCCGCAAGTTGTGCTAGCCTACCTGGTATCGCTCTTCTGTACAAGCTTCCACCCCTTTAAGGGATGATTTCCGGGATAAACACCCCTTTAAGGAATTAAAAAGTGTCCCATGTCCTTCTCCGGCCTCAAACTATCTCAATACCAAATTTCATCTAAATTGTTTTTTTTAACCTGACTGTGGCTTTGAAATTAAATGAAATTATTTATTCTTCAATTTATGCATGTTATATGCACTTATGAATGTCAAAAAACTACCACCGGTTCATAAAATAAACCTCTGCCTCGAGAAGAACCGGCGTAAGAAACTCGGCGAGGTGTCATTTTTTCAAAACAATATACAATGTATATAAAATAACAGTATCACAATACTACAGAATTTAAATGCTACAATATAAACATACATACATATTTTTTAATATTAAGGACAAAATATTTCTCTTTATAGGCCGGGCCCAAGAAAGCAATAGGAGAACGCGGTTGGAGAGTAGCCTGGGGAAAACCAGGAGAAACCTCCGACACGACCACGCGTGTGGTTTTGAACACTGGAATAGTTCAAGAGTTGGTGCTCCAGTGAGATTGGTTGAGCGGTTTCAACCGAATCTGAGGTGTGATTGAAACCGAGCCACTGGGAGTTTGTGGCACTAAACCTATATAGCCTAGCTGAGAAGAGTCCACCAAAAAACTCAGATAGGGTCGATCTGGATCGGACTGACTCTACTCGGTATGCGGCGGTACCGGGACGAATAGGAATTATATTTATTTATTTATTTATTTCGTTGTTAAGTCATTTACATTTCAATTAAGGTGTAATTATACAATTAAAGTCGGACCATGACGCCCTGAAAGGGCACACAACTATAACTTAAAAACTAGTTACTAAAACAATACACATTTTCTAAAAATAAATAATATCATGAAATTTTATAAACTATCATCATTTAAAAAATCCTGCACAGAGTAATAGCATCTGTCAATTAACAGTTTTTCTAGTTTCTTTTTAAATAGTGTATTTTGTGGTTCCTGTTTAATTGAATTTGGGATTTTATTAGTTATTAAAATACATCTATTATATGTATCTGTGTTAACGTGATCGCACGGTGGACGTCCCCATCGGTTCAGCAGTTTAAACTTGATGAGGTAACAGACAGACACACTTTTGCATTTATAATATTAGTATGGACTAGTACGAATATTTGTCAACTGATATTGGCTTACAAACTAAACGCACAACACAAGAACCACTATTCACCATTAAATACAAAATACACCCTACAACCCCTTGTCCCCCGAGTCACGGCGCGTTTCACTCAGCCGCTGCAATTTATAATGTGGCGTGTGACTGCGCCATCATTTATCCTCGCGTCACCTCGGGGACACACGGCTTCTAAGGATGGATACAGACAAATCGCAGTTACAGTTAAGAATTTTCTTAGAACACTTGGTCTACTTTTGAACCCAAATCTTCAAGTAATAGAGTCGAAAAAACTAAAAGAAGACCACTCGCTTGACTGACTGTACATCTCATTTTTTAAAAAGGCACAGCGTTAAAAATATTATGACCTTTTTTATGTTATAGGGGGCAAACGAGCAGACGGATCGCCTGATGGTAAGCAATTACCGTCGCCCATAAACACGTGCAACACCAGAGGAGTCGCAAGTGCGTTGCCAGCCTTTCAGGAGGGAATACGCTCTTTTCTTGAAGGTTTGAAGGTCGTATCGGTCCGGAAATACCGCAGGCGACAGTTCATTCCATAGTTTGGTTGTGCGAGGCAGAAAATTTCTTGAGAAACGCACAGTTTTGGACTGCCAACCATCTAAATGGTGAGGATGGAAATGTGGCTTTCTTGCGGGAGAACGGACATTTCGGAATACTCGTTCCGTTTTACCCGTTGGGTGTTGCCCGCGTCGTGCGATAGAGAGCGTCGGCGCCATCGACCGTTTGGCACCTGATTTCTCGCAGAATTAGTGCGTCGGGCGACAACGTTTACCACGCCTTAAACCTTTACTAAATGAGATAGTATTGGCCTTGATCGATTCATTATATCCTTAACTGATTCTCATTCCAAAACTTAACATTTTCATAATTTGGCCTTACTGGGCCCGGATTGTTAACGACTCGTGAGTGATTATTTCTGATTTTAACTATTTTAACAGTTAGGGATCCAGGTATAGAGTAAACTGTAGACAACAATAAGTTTAAATTGCACTCTGATTTCCTTAAGTTTCACTTAAGAAGTTTTAAAATGTTTTGATTTCAAATTGTGACAAAAGTATTGATAATACCATTAAAGTGATTAAAGGATACGATAACTTTATTAAAATTTTAGATAGTAACATAGCCATTTTTTGATTTTATTGTGTGTAGTAGAATTTATGTGCGAAAAACCAGTTTTTAGCTTGAATATGGTCAATTTGGAGTGATGTTTGAAACGATATTTCTTAATGAAAAATCCAAAAAATACATTTAAAGTTTATGACATAAGGTCGCAATAGTCCTGTTCTAGATAGTAACATTGAGAAAATGTTAAGATGTGTATCAATTCAAACAGATAATGGAATGAATAGATAAGCGTTTTTTAACTGATAAGGACCCTTAACGTTCGGACCGGCAAGGACATCAATTTACTTTAACGATGAGAATCAATCTAGGTATGTACTGTAGTGTATGTAGGTAAATAGGTAAAACCCACACACGCGTGGTCGTGCCGGAGGTTTTCCCCTGGATTTTCCCCAGGCTGCTCTCAAACCGCGCACTCCTATCGCTTTATTGGGCCCGGCCTATAAAGCCACAGTCAGGTTCAAAAAAATAAATAAAAACAAAATAATAAAAAAAAGGTAAAACCTAATATACACTACTGTCTCGGGCACATATGACGCGCAGAGGTTTGTTGGGGCTAGTCTATGCCCGGAGATTTGATAGCTAAGACGCGTGCGTGTGTGTGGGCGAGCCAGTGAAACAAACTACACACATAATACGGGATACAAGCATATTACATGTACATTATGCTTTTTTAGTCATTCTTCTCTCCGTATGTACAAAGTAACCCGTTCCGGGGCATGCCCTTAAGGGACCCCGAAAGGTTGAAAAAATATCTGCAGCTCTGATTTATTTAGTAGCGAAGTAACTTGGCCTATTTTTTATATAGAATGGGTTTAAATGGGGTGGACCGTCGTTAGGCGTGTAACCGGTTAAATTGAAAAGGTCGGCTTTCTTGCTAGATTGAATAGCATGTTACAGGAGAACACAATTAATATGGCGCGCGTCAAAGCTCTTAAGTAGTTGACTGAGAGACTATTATTGCTTAATCCACACGCCTTATTACTTGGGTCGTGCTATACCTTGTTTTTTAGGCTTCCGTATCCAAAGAGTAAAACGATACTCTGTTATGTTGTCAGTCCGACCCAGGTCGGGCCTAGCTGAGTTTCTTGCTGGACTCTTCTCAGCTAGGCTAGGTTTAATAATAATAATAATAATAAAATGCTTTATTGTGCACTACATGGAGAATTATTACAATGACAAAACATGAACAGGACTTAAGTAAGTAGGTAACAACAGGCGGTCTTATCGCTAAAAAGCGATCTCTTCCAGACAACCTACAGATAGCGATACAGCGTATAGAAATTAGTTCTTGGGCAGTGCATAATAACAAAAAAGACGAGTACAGATTATATAAAAGAGGTTACATACAAAGTAACATAAACTACATATACTGCATATATATCTAAATATACACTACATAATAATACATAAAATATATAAATATATATACATAAGAGAAAACAACCACAAGGTAACGCAAACAAAAGGAAGTTTACAGGAATTGAGCAAGACTGAGAAAGAGATAAATAATGCTCTTTTAACCGTTTAGTGAACCAGCTACAAAACTCTCAGTAGCTCGATTCCACTCACACCTCAGATTCGGTTGAAACCGCTCAACCAATCTCACTGGAGCGTAAACTCAGAGTATTCCAGTGATCCAAACCACACGCGTGGTCATGCCGGAGGTTTTCCCCTGGATTTTCCCCAGGCTACTCTCCAACCGCGCACTCCTATCGCTTTATTGGGCCCGGCCTATAAAGCCACAGTCAGGTTCAAAAGAAAAAGATACTCTGTTACTAAGACTCCGTTGTCCGTCTGTCACAATGTACCGTTATAGATAGATTTAAATTTTCACAGATAATGTATTTCTGTTATAAGATTTCAAGCTTACATGGTCATTTACATTAGAATTACGATTTGGGATATTTACCATGTATATTTGAATTTTTGAGTTCCCGATATTTCGGCACTGTTGCAAGCGCCATTATCAAGGATTAACTCGCTCGACTAATTGAAAGGTAGAATTCTTGTTCATCATCAAAGCGAAACATTGACAAAAAATAAGTTAAACCACTGTTAATAATGGGTCAAGTATTAATTTCACGAAGCAGTAACTATAATACACTCTTGTAACTTGTCACAAAACCCTCTCAAAATTGTTCGATAAATATTCGGCAGCTGAGCCGAATAATTCGGCCGAATACCGAACATTCAAAAATATGCCGAATACAAAATAAGAACCGAATATTCGGCGCATCCCTAATAAAAACAAATTCACATGATTAGTACCCTCACCTTCGGCTCGCAGCCAGCTGTAAACAATCTTTTTCCAATCTCAGTAACAGAGAAAGTAATATTTTCACAAAAAGGGTCGTAAATTTCCTAAGTTACCGTCACAGCTCCCTAGCCTGGTGAATAATGGTGAGATTTTTGCATGGGCTCAATTTATTAGTGTAACTTATATTGTACAGTTACCAGCATTATTCGCAAAGGCAGACTAGACTTAAAGGGAAAAACCTGTTACTGAAACCGCAATGTCACAAAGATATTTACAAGCGGAATGCATTTAATATGTGTATTGCCATTCACAACCGTCTACCCGAGGAATTAAGGATGTTGGATGGTAATTTTGTTTAGATCTAAGTTAAATGGCTGGTTGTTAGATAAATGTTTTATAGTGTTAGATGTTTTCTAGAGCAATATAAGATTGTTTAGTTATGTACCTAGAACTTAGATATTGAATTAATTGTGATTATACTGATATTATTATTTGACATGTACTCGTAACTTTTAATTAATAATAACCCATTAATAATTACTAACTACAGGTACCATTCTCTCCAATATTTCTACGCCGATGTTGGCAGAATATGCTGAACTAACCCATTTACTAAGCTTTAATATTGCACCATATTCTTAGAAATAAATGATTGATTGATTGATATTATCTGCTATAACAAATCGGTCATAAATATCTGACACAACTTTATTTATATGGCCGTTAGAAAGTAACCAATATATATAGTTAAAAAAATTGCCTTATTTTCTGCTCAGAAAGGCGTTTTTTGCTTCAAATTTGACATTTTTCACCGTATTATATATGTATAATTGAATTACAACACTTTACATTTTTAAATTTTATTATCGTTATTAATTTAATTTGAATACAAATTCTAATTGACATCTGTAAATTATTTTTGCTATGCACTAACAGGGTATCAATACCTTTTACATTGCAAATAACATCTGTGTAAATGTAATGTATTTGATTATGCAAATAAATGATTATGATTATGATTACTTCGTCAATCAGCTAGTTAATTAGTACGTAACGCTAGTGTAAACTGACACTATGTAGATCTAAATGTAGTTTTTAGCATTGAAAATGACATTTAGGTGTTAGTTGTGTGTGTGTTTCTGTCTCTCTGTCTGTTTGTTACCTCTTCACGCTTAAACCATTAAACCGATTCAAATGAAATTTGGTATGGAGATAGTTTGAGTCCCGGGAAAGGACATAGGCTACTTATTATCCCGGAAATCATCCCTAAAAGAGATGGAAGTTTGTATGGAAGGGGCGATGACTAGGTAAGCGCCTGATATAAAAAGCAGCAATGAAATACTAACCACAATGTTCCACGCAGACGAAATCTAGGCATTCCCACCGGCGGGGACGTCCACTGCGCGATCGCCACAACAAAAACACATATAGTCCCTATTCGTCCCGGTACCGCCGCACACCGGGTAGAGTCAGGCCGACCCAGGTCGGGCCTAGCTGAGTTTCTTGCTGGACTCTTCTCAGCTAGGCTAGGTTTAGTGATCCAGCGACAAAATTCCCAGTAGCTCGATTCCACTCACACCTCAGATTCGGTTGCAACCGCTCAACCAAACTCACTGTAGCGCAAACTCTTAAGAGTATTCCAGTGTTCCAAACCACACGCGTGGTCGTGCCGGAGGTTTTCCCCTAGATTTTCCCCAGGCTACCCTCCAACCGCGCACTCCTATCGCTTTATTGGGCCCGGCCTATAAAGCCACAGTCAGGTTCAAAAAAAAAATGAAATGAAATCGCAGACAAAAAAGCTTCTACAGCTCACAGAGCCTCTACAATGTAGTTATCTGTGATATAAACTATTTGGATCAAACTTCCCTTTGAACTAATTCATGCTGTGTTGAGAACCCGCAAGTTTGTTCAACCCTTCCGATAACGTGTTTACGGACGTCAATAAATCAGGTGGCAGTGTCAGGGTTATAAACGACTATAGTACGAGGGAGCGGGTCTTGACAATATTACGATGCCACATTAAGGCAAGGCCTTCAGAGATCTGATGAAAAGATCGAAGTTTGAGCTTCCAGTTTGAAGAAATAATATACAATTTACACTAAAAAGAAAGAAAAGAAAGAAAAAACATTTATTCGTGGCACGGACACAGTACAAATAAAAATAACACCAAAATACAGAAAATAGCCACGAAATGGCCCTAAATCAGCATAGTGCTCGCCATTGACGACCGGTTTAGCCTAGTGGGTAGTGCACCTGCCTGTGAAGCTGACGGTCCTGGGTTCGAATCCCGGTCAGGGCAAATATTTGTGTGATGAGCATGAATATTTGTTTCTGAGTCTTGGATGTTTTCTATGTATAAGTATTTATATCTATTAAATATATCGTCGTCTAGTACGCATAACACAAGCCTTCTTGAGCTTACTGTGGGGCTAGTTCGATTTGTGTAAGATTGTCCTCTAATATTTATTTATATTTATTTATTGGCTAGCGCTGATCTTCCTTTGGAACCACGAGAAGCCACAAAAGACAAAAAACACAAAAGTCACAAACAACATAATACTTAAATAAATGGGATAATTTACAATTTAAACAGATAAACTTGAACGCGGCCGTAAACAAACTTCTAGTATCTGTGGTCTGTCACAAGTCGCAACTAGCGCCAGCGGACAACCACTAAAGCAGTGACAGATTTCGTGATTTCGTGAAATGAGAATGGAGGCGTTAAGTTAGCGTCATATGACAATATTAAAATTACTGATTAAAACACAAAGACACACACAAAAATTACTGCAGACTGAAAAAGAAACAAAGAAATACAATAACCAAACAAGATATTGAAAAATGCTTATATTAAGATTGAAGTCAAATAGATAAATCCACGTTTGATTGTGTAAACTACATCTGTAGTTTGAATATGTTGACAGGCCCGAGTCATTCACGCATTTCCCCTATTACAATGTAAACAAAGCAAAGGCTAAAATAACATCCTACATTCACAATGGCAAATATGCCAAAAGGAACAAAGGATCCCTTGCAGATATCGCGAAATCATTTCCTGCGTAGTCTTAATAGATTTGGGATATCATGAAATAAATACATTATAAGGAAAATATTATTCGGATAGGAGCTGGTAAGTAAACCATTGTCTTATACGTGCACACTTTCACATCCGTAGATGATATTATAAAATCAAAATCAAAATCAAAACATTTATTCTGCAAATAGGCCTCAAGGGCACTTTTACAAGTCAAAATCTATCTAAGTACATCAAATAAAAATAATACAATAATCAAAGTATCATTAATGAAATGTAGTGTTACATGTCAAAAATAAGACTAAGAAACTAATAACAATCGAGTTTGTTAGAGATGTATAAGGTCTCTAAGCGTCAAGATAAAAGGTAATAATCATAATAAAATATTTTGAGCTATATCTATAACACGTCAACATGGAAATAATAAAATCTAATAAATAAATATCCTCAGAGATGTATAAGGTCTCTGAGCGTCAGTCTAAAAATAAAATCAAATGAGAACAGAGCGAAGTCTACATTTAATTAATGATACTTTGATTGTTGTATTATTTTTATTTGATTTACCTAGATAGATTTTGACTTGTAAAAGTGCCCTTGAGGCCTATTTGCAGAATAAATGTTTTGATTTTGATTTTGATTTTGTTAGTTTACTTAACTTTTTCTCATTTTTATACTTAAAACTAATTTTTGTAGGAACCCCTTAGGTGAAGGCCTCTTCCAAAGATTTCCACTTTTCTCGGTCTTGAGCAGTAATCTGCCAGTTAGACAGAGAGAAAACAATGTAATACCCGCTTAATGTCTCGTGTCGACTTTCTTTAAACATGCAAATACCCCCAGAAACGTAGGCATGAATAATGGAACCGTTTCTTAAATTAGTCTCGAACGCGCATGTGATGAAAATTTTATACAAACCAGTGAATTTTAAATTGTCTCAGTGCGGAACTGCTGAGATTACTCAACCTGTTATAGGAATAACGATTTGAAACGGGATATTTACCATGTATATTTGTATTTTTGACTTCCCGATATTTCGGCACTGTTGCAAGCGCCATTATCAAGGATTAACATCTTAAACCTCTTATAGGGTCGGTAGGTAGGTTTACTGGCCTGTTAATTTGATAATAATAATAATAATAATAATTTGTGGACAATCTAGACAAATCAATCTAGTCCCAAACTAAGCAAACCTTGTACTATGGGTACCAAGCGACGATATAAATACTTATATAGATAAATAGATACTTAAATACATAGAAAACATCCATGACTCAGGAACAAATTTCGTGTTTATCACACAAATAAATGCCCTGACCGGGATTCGAACCCGGGACCTCCAGCTTCGAAGGCAGGGTCACTACCAACTAGGCTAAAGCGGTCGTGATGCGGGTTGGAAGGTCAAATGGTAGTCGCTTCCATAAAAATAGTACCTATGCCAAACCTTGGGACTAGGTAGCGGACCCGGGGCATCCTTCAGGATGTACAGGGTCCGCGGAAAAACGCTAGGAGGATGATGATGACACTTTTTGATCACATCATCCCTTAAGGGAGTGAAAGTTTGTATTGATTGAGAAAGCCTTAAACTCTAAAAGACATCTGCTTATAGCTAAAATATCAAGTTGTACTAGGAAGAAACTAATCAAGGTGTACATCTGGACTCTGGAGTATAGCGCTTTATGGCTGCGAAACGTGGACGATGACGCAAAGGGACCGTGAAAGATTAGAAGCGTTTGAAATGTGGTGTTGGAGACGGATGGAAAGAATCAGCTGGACAGAGAAGAAAACTAATGAAGAAGTTTTAAACTTAGTTAAAGAGAAGAGGACTTTATTGAAATATGATAAAGGAAATATGATAGGACATCTCATGCGCCATGACGAATGGATCAGAACAATAATAGAAGGAAAGATAGAGGGAAAAAGGAAAAGGGGAAGACCTAGAATGACGTACATGGAGCAAATAAAACATAAAATAAATGCTACGTCATACAAAGAAGTGAAGGACAAAGCTGAATGTAGAATAAGCTGCTTACTCCACCGACAAGAGCCAAGCTCTTAAATATTATGATGATGCCTGTTTAAGTAGCATCAAATAACATCAATAATTATAGCTTTGGTGTGGAAAATGGTTCGGTTTTCGGCCAAAACCGGAACTGAATTGAAAACCAAAATTCGGTTCCGGCCGAAACTGAATTGAAAACCAAAATTCGGTTCCGGCCGAAACTGAATCGAAAACCAGAATTTTTTTTCGGCCGAAACTGAATCGAAAACCAGAATTCTGTTTCGGCCGAAACTGAATCGAAAACCGAAATTCGATTTCGGCCGAAACTGAATTGAAAATCGAAATTCGGTTTCGGCCTAATCGTGTTTCGTTTGAACACCACTCACTAGAAAAACAATGGAGAATACCCAACAATGAATAGACATTCCACGTGTCTGTCAGTTTGATTTAGGTCCGGGTTTGTCCACGAATTCTCGAAGAAGTAGCATACTTATACTTGATCCCTAAGTTGATAGCAATTGGGTATATTTTCCACGAAAGAAACAACATCATTTGATATTAATTTAACAGTTGTCATCAAAGTAATGAGATTTATTTAGCATATAGTAACTCAAAAGAATAAATAATAACATAATTATAAATCAAAAATTTAAATGGGCATGTTCTGTCTCTTTTACGCCAAACGAGTATTAAAAAACTACATTGAGTATTTTTGTGACATCGATCCATTTATGCACTCCCTTGATGTTTTAAAAGAACGTACGAGATCCAAATTGTTATCGATTACTAATATTTAGGCCGGGTTTTATAAAGATCCGTTAGACCAAATGACAGATCAAATTTCAGTAACTCGTAACAAAAGTAGGAAAGTAAATGGGTAGAACACTAATGCTCGGTTTTATAAAGATCCGTTAGACCTTATGTCGGTTTGTTATGTCAAAAAATGTACTGAGTTACTGAAATTTGATCTGACATTTGGTCTAACGGATCTTTATAAAACCCGGCCTTAGTGTTCTACCCACTTACTTTCCTACTCGCTAAGACGCTTGTATATTTTTGCTTAATGTTTGTATTTATGAACCTCCAGGTCTGTTTTTATGCATATTCGTAACTTACCTCTACCTTTTTATGTATGACTGTATGTGTTCTGAACAATAAATAAAAAAAAGGTACCTTTGTATTGAACTATCGTATGAGTCAGTGACGTCACTGATTTCTGGCGCTTTCTCTCTTAAATTAAAAACATTGTAACGGCTATAGCTTCGTTATTTTTTGATATATTTTAAAAGACCTTATAAGTTTTAACATGTTTTGATTTTAAATTATGACCAAAGTATTGATAATACCAATAAAATTATTAAAGGCTACGATAATTTTATTAAATTTTTAGATAGTAACAGCCGTTTTTTGATTTTATTATGTGTACGTAGAATTTAAGCGGAAAAAAAAACAATTTTTAGCATGAAAATGGTCGATTTGGAGTGAAGTTTGAAACGATATTTCTTAATGAAAAATCCAAAAAATACATTTAAACTTTATAAAATAAAGTTGCAATAGTCCTGTTCTAGATAGTAACATTGAGAAAATGTCAAGATGCTTGTCAATTCAAAAAGAAAATGGAGTAAATAGATGAGCGTTTTTTTAACTTATAAGGACCCTTAAAGGATTTTCACCATTTGGCTTAGTTTGATGTCTTCCTTTGATACTAATAAATTTTGAGTCAACATATATCCCTATTAATTCCGCTAGCGTTCACAGATGTCCTAATTGGGTAAGTTTTCGCCGCAGTGACTTCCAAAAGGATAACCACACTCTGACCCATCTTAAGAGTAATTATGTCGGTATCGGTTACCTTTTCTATTCATTATATACTACTCTTGGAAAAGGTTCAAAAAACATTTCTAAGATTTCTATATAAAAAAATGTATGAATATTATCCATTCCTTTATCCCACAAAGTTTCTACTTGGAACTCTGACTTTCCACTCTTTGGAAGTGAGGCGCAACTTCAGCCTACTCTCCTTTGTTTGCCGTGTATTACGGGGAGAGTCAGATTGCCTAGAACTAGTGAGGCAATTTGTGAGGTTGCACGTTCCAGGAGTCCCACGAATGGATCTTAGACCTCGTACGCGCCCGCTTTTAGCAGTGCCTCCGGCTCGCACTGTGTCGCACAGGAACTCACCGCACCTCCGCGCCCTGACGCTGCTGAATGCCCTGTTGGTGTCAGCACCCGAGTGTGATCTGCTCGCGTGGCGATGGACGGCTGTGTGTAGGGAGTGTCTGAAGTTCTGTGAGATGAAGGATGATAGGCTTTCTAGTGTACCTACGTAGATAATTAGTATCATTGTTTTGTTCCTTTAAGTTGATGTTTCGTTTCGCAGTGTATTAGACTAAATCTGTAATGCTGTGTAAATATATTTAAATAAATAAATAAATTCAGAATAAACTTTATTACACCCGATTGATAAGGATTCTTATACCAAGCACAACTCCGATCCTGCATGGAGTATTGTAGTCACTCTTTAGTCCACGAAAATTACGGTCTAGCAAAACATTAATTTATAATACTCTCATTTTTTTGTAGAATAGCGCACCTACTGGGAATATAATGTTCTCAATTGCAACATAGCATCCGTTCAGTCAATTGACAAGTTTCGTAACTGCCACGGTAATCATTCCATCGAAGTCACAACTTTCCTTTCATTTCAGTGGCTGTCGATAGTTGTTGGTTGTGGAACTTTCTGAAACTTTCTATCACATGTTCTGTACGAGTACAGGAAAAACCATATATACAGTAGAGCATCGATTATCCGAACTAATTGGGGGACTAGGGTGTTCGGAAAACCGGTATTTTCAGATAATGACCTTTGACCTACATGTATATTGATTCAGCTATACATATGCGCACAAGTAAATGTAAATATTACATTTATATCTTTAATGACAAATAGGGAAAAAAACTGTTCGGATAAGCGGTCGTTCGGTTAAGAACTAAGAATCGGCATACTAAACCGTTGACGCAGTCGCTAGCGAGTACGGTCATGCAAACTCATGGTAAAGACACTGTCACCGCATTATTTTATGATATAATTAGCTTCAACCAATTATATACTCTATATACGAACTTTCAATCATCTCTCTAATTACGCAGCAGCTACCTCGAAGGCTTGTTAATTTGTCAGCAACTTCAGTCAATTTCCAGCCTTTCAGCCAGACTAATAGTATCCGAGCAATCGATTGCAGTTTCTTAAGGCAAAGCCAATTAGAGATCTCGCGAGAATATTGAAATTTGAGCTTCGAATGTGAAGAAATAAATAAATAATAAATAAATAAATAAATATCAGAGGACAATCTTACACAAATCGAACTAGCCCCACAGTAAGCTCAAGAAGGCTTGTGTTATGGGTACTAGACGACGATATATTTAATAGATATAAATACTTAAATACATAGAAAACATCCAAGACTCAGAAACAAATATTTCACATATTCAAATATATATTTTATTTCAAATATTTTTTTTTATTTTATTTTTTATATTTGTTTCATGCTCATCACACAAATATTTGCCCTGACCGGGATTCGAACCCAGGACCGTCAGCTTCACAGGCAGGTGCACTACCCACTAGGCTAAACCGGTCGTCAAAAGAAATAATGTAAAATTACACTACACAAAAATTACTGTGGAAAAAGAAATAAAGAAATGAAATGGTCGAACAAAATATTGAAAAATTCCTTGGTAACTTTAACAATAAATCCTAATTATTATCGTAAAAATAAACTTTCATGCTGACGATTTCGTAATTATCAACGACAGTGACATATTTTTTTTTTAAAAGGATAGCTGTTTTATTGTTCTAATACAATAAATGGGACAGATTTTTCATAAGTGATCCAGTATCCAAAAAATCAATTAAAATGTACTACATATTAACGAAATTCCGCGCTCTGTTTTCGTAGATAGCGGAATGGTTAATTGCAAACTCACGCGTGATAGAGGGGGTAATTTACAATGGAATGGCCTTACTCTTGTAGCTAACGGTGAACATTTAACTTAGATTGACATCTGAGCCATCTCTTGAACGTTTTGGGCAACGACTTTTCATACGCCGCGGCCATTTTCTTTACACGGACAGATAAAACTGACCCACACATCGGGTCGGGCTTCGAGCGAAAATTGATGAATTTTTAAGCGGCCATATTGCAATTACTTACAGTCTTTTCGTCTTAGTTTTCAAATGGCGGGAGTAGATGGTCGTATATTACCTAAATATTACAATTTCCAGTCAGTATAGTTTTCCTGTGTAGTCCGATCGAAAATTCTATGAAAATCGTACCGTGACGATTCACCTTAACGATGGAGCCTGATTAGCCGAGGCAGCTGACCTACATAGCCTTTGGAGTAGATAGATAGACCTACATAGACCATAGACCTTCATAGGCTTCAGTCGCAATCATCATTCTTCTAGCATTTTGCCGCATGTAACCCAATACTCAATACTTTATTGCAATTTCACAAAGTAGTTATGCAGGTGGTAAACTTATAAGGTAGAGCTTTGTGAATGTGAACCCTGATGGGCACTGCAATATTATTTACAATTCCAAACAATAATTATTAAATTTATTAGCAAAAATGATATTACCTACTTAAAAATATGGAATCAAAAAATCAAAATCAAACATTTATTCTGCAAATAGGCCACAAGGGCACTTTTACATGTCAAAATATTAATTTACAATTTAAGAAAGTCTGACTATAATAAGTAATACATTTTTCATATAAAAATAAAATAATAAAATATATACAATGTGTCAAAAGATTTAAAAATAATGTTATTTTTCAGTTAATATTCATTAAATTATTATTTCAACAAGATTCAAAACATTAAATTATTACATTAACAAGAACAAACCCAAAGCAGACCGCTTTTTTTGACATGTAAAAGTGCCCTTGTGGCCTATTTGCAGAATAACCCCTCATTCATAAACGTTCATCAAACCTACTTTATCTAAAATGCCGCTAATATTCGTTTCTCCTTATCTACATTTTGAGATTTGTGTTTGTGGGAAAGGGACAGAATACATTTTAGTTAGCAGAGGTTTGTTATTTTTTATGAATAAGGGGGTTAATGTTTGAGTTTGAGCTTCGGCTAAATTCGACTCTGGCACACCGTGATGTCCAGATACCTATAATACGCTTGTCGTTGATTGCATAAACAAATGATTTTGAAAAGTTATTCTTCATTATACCGAAATAAGAGTTCCAAGCGAAACTTGGGAGACTTATCGTACTAGAAACCGGTTTTTTTTTTTTTCAAAAAATTTTTTTACTATGGCCACTAGGTTTTTTGCATTGCAGCATAGCCGTTTCGTGTTCCCCCGGGAATGATGCATCTTATAATATACATATCATCTGGGAGTCTTATCGAATTAGGTTCAGTGTACTGAGCCCCTTCAATCGCTGCAGCACCACCTTCTCCACTATTGGGAAAAGGCAGCAGTGGTTTTTCTTACACAGAAATTGATGATCTTTCAGATGAGCCTTGGTTTTTTCAGGAGACCGATCATACTAGATACCTCAATATTGGCGTCACTTATCATGCTGCTGCCACTGACAAGGCCAGTCAGGGGGGCTTGCAGCACTGCATTATCGTATAGTCCTACCCCTCCCCTGTATCGAGGAACAAACGAAACCTGGGAGACTTATCGTACTAGTAACCGGATTTTTTTTTTTTTTTTTTAATTTTTTTTTACTATGGCCACCAGGTTTTTTGCATGGCAGCATAGCCGTTTCGTGTTCCCCCAGGAATGACGCATCTTATAATATATATCTCATCTGGGAGTCTTATCGAACTAGGTTCAGTGTCGTCGGCTCTTAAACTAGCACGTGCTAATATGCATTATGCATACTCGTCCCGGTACCGCCGCATACAGGATAGAGTCAGTCCGACTCAAATCGGGCCCAGCTGAGTTCCTTTCTGAATTCCACTCACACCTCGCTTGAAGCCACTCAACCAATCTATATAAGATAGTAAGGGCAGGGCAGGTCTAAGTCTATTCTAAATAAAAATTATAAACCTGTTTGTTTTTGATGTACGCCGCTCATTTCTCCCCGCTGCGCTGCTTTGACATTCGATATAACATCCGTTTTAAAAATAGCAGAACCGGAACCGAAGCGGATGTTTAAAACCAATCGGAAGTTCCGACTTAACGGAACCGGAACCGGAGCTCTGTTACATCCCTGGTTTTGACTAATCCTACTGTGAGTGATTTGCCGTTTTGATAGTTAGACTTCATGTACCTATATTACGTCTCGTGTGTTGCAACACTCGCTACGCTCAGGATTCTATTTTTGAACCTCTCGCTTCGCTCAGGATTCTATTTTCGAACCACTCGTTACGCTCGCGGTTCAACCATGGAATCCATTCAACCCTAGAATCCATTCGCTAGCTCGTCTTTCAATTCCACACTCACGGTTAAAATACAGCTTTGCACCCTTGTATAACAAATAACTATTGTTTGTTTCTAAAAAACTTATTAACCCACTAGTATTAGAATTAAACACACTCAAACCATAACTTCCAAATCTCCCCACCCATGATGCTATTCAGGAACAAATGCACGTAATATATTCGACGAAATGTGCACTATAATACAATACCTTTCTGCATTAAAACGCATTGATTTGGGATTCGGAAGCCATTTGCTTTTATAAACAAACCCATAAATATTGCAGCCCGGTTACCACTTCCCAATATTACTTGACCCCCAGATTCTTAAGAATTGTACGTATTTAGGTGTCACTTGTACTGGTCATGGTACAGCCTTGGGTAGCTTTGTAAATTGGAAATCAAGGTCGGTGCAACTGCAGATTGGCTTTGGATCGTTGAGGTTTGTAGGTCACTCACGGACCCGGACGACGTGATCACAGCGTCCATCGAAAGATGGGACGCTGCGCTTACGGCGTCCAACTCAGACACGACGCGTACACTTAGGCATTCCCGCCGGCGGGGACGTCCCCGCTCAACCAATCTCACTGGAGCGCAAACTCTTAGAGTATTCCAGTGTTCCAAACCACACGCGTGGTCGTGCCAGAGGTTTTCCACTGGATTTTCCCCAGGCTACTCTCCAACCGCGCACTCCTATCGCTTTATTGGGCCCGGCCTATAAAGCCACAGTCAGGTTCAAAAAAAAGGGGACGTCCACCGCGCAATCGCAACAACACTGACACATACAATGCCTATTCGTCCCGGTACCGCCGCACACCGAATAGAGTCAGTCCGATCCAGGTCGAGCCTAGCTGAGTTTCTTGCTGGACTCTTCGCAGCTAGGCTAGGTTTAGTGAACCAACTATAAAAATCCCAGTAGCTCGATTCCACTCACACCTCAGATTCGGTTGAAGCCGCTCAACCAATCTCACGGGAACGCAAACTTATATAAGGTGTCCAGTAAATAATGAACAAGCTTCTAACCACCGATAGAGCACCTGAGGCTGGTTCAGAAAATGGACTTTCATGTTTAATAAAAGTCCCTTGGTTTTCGAGATAACCGAACTTTTCCATTTTCTTAATAATTGGTACCTTCTTTGACTTTAATGACCGTTGAGGCCTTAAATGCAGAGATATTCTCGTTGTTTTTATTGCTAAATATTCTCTAATAGTGTTGCTAACAGACAGGCATTAGAGTTATCTCTGTTTTTCATTAACAACTTTTTTCGTTGACTCAGGCCAATTATTAAGAAAATGGAAAAGTTCGATTATCTCGAAAACCAAAGGGCTTTTACTTAAACCTGAAAGTCCTTTTTCTGGACCAGCCTCAGGTGCTCTATCGGTGGTTAGAAGCTTGTCCATTTTAAACGTAGAATGCTCAAACCAGCTTAAACTTATAATGTATTTATTTGTCACATATCTCAAGTTACATTTTCTTTGTATTTTTTTTTTATTGTACTTTTTAATGTAGTGTAAAAGCCTCGAACTCTTTAAGTGCTGTTGCATGCCTGTTATTGGTACATAAATATGTTTCGTGTCCCTAAATATATGTCATTTTGATTATATAGTTTATGTACTGTTGGTGTGTCAAATAAAATAAATAAAATAAAATAATTTACTGGACACCCTGTATAAACAAGTATTCCAGTGTTCCAAACCACACGCTTGGTCGTGTCGGAGGTTTTCCCCTTGTGGTGTCTCTCGCCTCTAAACTAATAAAAACCAGTCAAAACCTAAACACGCGTTATCTATTTCTCTACGTCTGTGCCACTTCTGCGAGCAATAAAATACGCTTTAAACAGAAAACACTTCTTTATCGACCATTTGAAACTCCAATGTATCATCAACTTTAAAAGCCTGGGGAATAGAGTTCACTTCAGTTCAATACAGTTAGACAATTTAGGAAGATTTGGTGCCAAGATACTATGCATCTTTCTTAGGTAAATAAGGTAGTAAGTGACGGGGGTTTTCAAGTATTACGTCGTGTTGTGTAAATAAGAGATAATAACAATGTCTTGGATAGTAATAAGTCATATTTATGAAGAGGAGAGAATTGAAATAGTCTACAGTTGTCCTACACTTGACAAAAAAAAAGAAAGAAAAGAAAAGACAAAACGTTTATTTGGTGTACATACAGATAAAAAGAAGATTTTACAAATTAGAAATGGGTATACACCAAAAAGGTTGTCGCTCAGCATGTGCCACGACTGATGTGTCGTGGCGCTGATTTTCAGGACAACCAAAAAATATATATACTAGTCTTAAGGGTCCTTATCAGATAAAAAACGCTCATCTATTTATTCCATTATCTGTTTGAAGTGACACGCATCTTAACATTTTCTCATTGTTACTATCTAGAACAGGACTATTGCGACCTTATGTCATAAACTTTAAATGTATTTTTTGGATTTTTCATTAAGAAATATCGTTTCAAACATCACTCCAAATTGACCATTTTCAAGTTAAAAACTGGATTTTCGCACATAAATTCTACTACACACAATAAAATCAAAAAATGACTATGTTACTATCTAAAACTTCAATAAAGTTATCGTATCCTTTAATCACTTTAATGGTATTATCAATACTTTTGTTATAATTTGAAATCAAAACATTTTAAAACTTATAAGGTCTCTTAACCTAATTAATATATAATGGGTGACGACACGACCACCGCTCTTAATAACACAGCTCAAATAACAAAATAATTTAGAGTTCCTTTTACTGTGACTGTACCCCAAATGCGAGAGCCATTATCTGAGCGGTAGTATCAACCTGGAGGTCGCAAGTTCGACCCCCAGCCGCATCAGTATTTTTCAAAAGAATTATGTACGTAATAACATTTGATATTTAACATTGGCTTTTCGATGATGGAAAACATTGAGAGGAAACCAGTTTAAATCACGAATTGTAAAACCGGTTTTATTTAACACATGTATAGAAATTGACAAACTATTACCGCTCAGAAGAATTGTTTGGAATGATCCCTGCCGCATCTTTTCGTCATCGTCCTACGCGTCAGCATTTCCATCCTCACCATTTAGATGGTTGGCAGTCCAAAACTGTGCGTTTCTCAAGAAATTGCCTGCCTCGCACAACCAAACTATGGAATGTACTGTCGCCTGCGGTATTTCCGGACCGATATGACCTTCAAACCTTCAAGAAAAGAGCATATTCCCTTCTGAAAGGCCGGCAACGCACTTGCGACTCCTCTGGTGTTGCAGGTTTTTAGGGGCGACGGTAATCGCTTACCATCAGGCGATCCGTCTGCTCGTTTGCCCCGTATAACATAAAAAAACCTATATTCTAATTAGAGGTATTGTTGTCTTTCCGCTTTTATCTATACCTACCTATACCTCTCCGTATAGACTATTTACGATATTAAATACCTGTATTCAATACCACTATTCATCACTTGAAAGGTAAGATGTCAATTAAACATTATTAGTTATTACTAAAACACAACAGATAGGTGTAAATACCTATATTTTATAATACGCCAGTTTGCGGAAACAAATAATCTAGTATATTGACACTGACAGCTATTACCGGTAATGGTTTTTATGGGTAAAGTGTCAAATAGAGGTATTGTTGCCAATTGGCGAAACCGCTAATAAATAAATAAATAAATATTACAGAACAATCTTACACAAATCGAACTAGCCCCACAGTAAGCTCAAGAAGGCTTGTGTTATGGGTAATATATTTGAATACCGGTTTTGATTATATCACTAATCAGAGCTTTAGCGATATAAATAGCGAAATGCATTTATAACCGGTTATACCTTATTTAAAACCGGTAGTAAGAATACCGGTAACGATCCTTTTGTAAAATTAGTGCCCACTAATATCTATGCGGAGGCCGAGCTTATTTAAGATACTCATACTCATACTCATTTATTCGTAGACAATTTGCGTGATTTGTATATAAATAGATAAACTCTTTATTCATATCCACAACATACATGGCATAACACAGTACTACAATTAAATAAAATATTAACTCTGACAATATATAAGTAATAGCATGCAACTACTTAAGAACTAAGACTTAGAAACTAATCAGATAAGCCATGTGTCGTGGCAGAGAATGGGCGCTGGCTCAGCATAAATGCTGTGGCATGCCACAGCGCTGGTATTCTGCCAGAACCTTATAAAATAACGGCCAGTGCAACACTAAACATCCGTAATTAAATTGTACAGTAATTATTAGGAAAACATCTTCCTATGATGATTATATCGTACCTTCTATAAGTACCATTATTCCGTGGCACTGATGACAGAAAAAAGGAACGCTCACGGAATCCGTTTAAAAGTTTTATTCCAATAAGCAAGGCCCAAGGGCGGAAATGAAGCGCGGAATGACCTGGTTTCCGGCCGGGAAGGAGGGTAATGTGTTTATTGGGAGAAAACTTAATCTGAGGAAGAAATGTTTTATGGAATATGGACCGTCTAAAGGTCGAGCTGTATGGTACAGAGTGTCTTAAATAACGTACTTATGTGGAAACTGAATATGTCGCCGTCCTTTGTAAACTTGTTTCAAAATAAAGAACTTAAGGAAATCTATTTGAAACGGGATATTTACCATGTATATTTGTATTTTTGAGTTATTGAGGACCGCTTTAGCCTAGTTGGTAGTGACCCTGGCTTCGAAGCTGGAGGTCCCGGGTTCGGATCCCGGTCAGGGCATGTGTTTGTGTGATGAACACGAATATTTGTTCTTGAGTCTTGGATGTTTTCTATGTATTTAAGTATATATTTATCTATATAAGTATGTATATCGTCACTTGGTACCCATAGTACAAGCTTTGCTTAGTTTGGGACTAGGTTGATTTGTGTAAGATTGTCCAAAGATATTTATTTATTTTTTATTTATTAGAACTAAAACTCGCAGCACGTCAGTTAATCCTTGATAATGGCGCTTGCAACAGTGCCGAAATATCGGGAACTCACAAATACAAATATACATGGTAAATATCCCGTTTCAAATCGTAATTCTAATGTAAATGACCATGTAAGCTTGAAATCTTATATTGAAATCTATTTGGTATTGTATATAGTAGGCCCCCCGACTGCACTCAAAATAGACTCCAAGAGTTTGTGAGTGGAATCGAGCTATTGGGAATTTTGTCGCTGGTTCACTAAAAGGGTAGGTTTAGTGAACCAGCGACAAAATTCCAAGCTGAAACGGGGACGCTATAGGAATACTCTGGTAATATAATATTTAATATTTATTTATTACTAGTTTTTGCCTGCGATTTCATCTGCTTTTTTTTTGAACCTGACTGTGGCTTTATAGGCCGGGCCCAATAAAGCGATAGGAGTCCGCGGTTGGAGGGTAGCCTGGGGAAAATCCAGGGGCAAACCTCCGACACAACAACGCGTGTGGTTTGGAACACTGGAATACTCTTAAGAGTTTGCGCTACAGTGAGTTTGGTTGAGCGGTTTCAACCGAATCTGAGGTGTGAGTGGAATGGAGCTACTGGGAGTTTTGTCGCTGGTTCACTAAACCTAGCCTAGCTAAGAAGAGTCCAGCAAGAAATTCTGCTAGACCTGACCTGGGTCGGAGTGACTCTACCCGATATGCGGCGGTATTGGCACGAATAGGGACTACCTAATAAATGAATCAAAAAAAAATCAAAACATTTATTCTGCAAATAGGCCTCAAGGGCACTTTTACAAGTCAAAATCTATCTAGGTACATCAAATAAAAATAATACAATAATCAAAGTATCATTAATAAAATGTAGTATTACATGTCAAAAATAAGACTAAGAAACAAATAGCAATCGAAATTTGTTAGAGATGTATAAGGTCTCTAAGCGTCAAGATAAAATGTAATAAAGTAGGTACACTAATCATAATAAAATATGTTGAGCTATATCTATAACACGTCAACATGAAAATAATAAAATCTATTAAATAAATATCCTCTGAGATGTATAAGGTCTCTGAGCGTCAGAATTTAAAGGTAATTGTTAAAAGGAGGTTACGTGTGGACAGGGCCTCGCCGGAAAGGGGTGAGCAGTCACAAGGGGTGAGGGGTTGTACATCCAGACGTACGGCTGGATACCATCCTTACTTGGTCGAAATTCTTCTTATTCGAACCAAGCGCTTTGCATCATCTTTTATAATGCGCACTTCTAAGGTTTGGAATTCTCTGCCGGCGTTTGTGTTTCCGAGCTCATATAACCTACACCTTTTTAAGGCACGAGTGAATAGGCACCTTCTGGGTGAGCGCGCTTCATCGTCGGCCTCATCTTTGCCCCCTGGCTAGATGCTGGCCAAGAGCGATCCCATTTTTAATAAATAAATAAAATAAAATAAATAAATATTAGAGGACAATCTTACACAAATCGAACTAGCCCCACAGTAAGCTCAAGAAGGCTTGTGTTATGGGTACTAGACGACGATATATTTAATAGATATAAATACTTAAATACATAGAAAACATCCAAGACTCAGAAACAAATATTCATGCTCATCACACAAATATTTGGATTCGAACCCAGGACCGTCAGCTTCACAGGCAGGTGGCACCCACTAGGCTAAACCGGTCGTCAAATAATAAAAAAAAAGAAAAAAAGAGCTTTTTATTCATCAACCAACGTACCAAATCAATAGTACATTAATAAGTTATTCAAAACGCATGCCTCACAACTTTACCGTCCGTCCCCAAAGGCAAGTTCGTGTAGACCACAGATATTACGTAATAGACGCTGCATGCTGGGTGATCGTTGAATTTGGATGTTTTGATGTTTGTTACTCAATCACGCAACGCGGCTGAACGGATTGTGGTGAAAGAAATAACCACATATATGTATACCAAGACAATGAGTTTATAGCCTGTATTAACAAATAGAAACATTTTATTTCGATTCAAAGAGATATCCACTCATTTTTTTGTGTGATGAGCATGAATATTTGTTTCTGAGTCTTGGATGTTTTCTATGTATTTAAGTATTTATATCTATTAAATATATCGTCGTCTAATACCCATAACACAAGCCTTCTTGAGCTTATTGTGGGGCTAGTTCGATTTGTGTAAGATTGTCCTCTAATAAGTATTTATTATTTATTTATTTTTTTGGTAAATTATACATGTCAAATATCTTAAATTAATTAAAGTATGTCAAAGGTTTCATTAAATACGTTTTGAAGATTAGTATAAATATATGAATAGGACCTTGGAATCCCAGGGACCGGTAGACGACAAAAGAATGCTATTGTTTATTTTTTTCGCCGGAAGACGACAGCTGAAGATACAATGTGATTTGTAATAAATATATATGAATATAACTGAAGAGACCGTGCAGCGAAATATAATGTGCGGTCGCGCATTATGTATTTACTGTGTTCAAGTAGTCTAGTCTAGTTAGATATACGTCTGTGGCGTTGAGGGTAGTTTGTCGTTAATTAAATGTCTGTCTGTCTGTCTGTAACTTTGCTGAAACTTACTGACAAGGGTATGAATGATATTTAGGTTCAGTAGGGATATTGTATAATATATATTAAAGCCCGTAAGTACAGTCGACGGGAAAAATATATTTACACTCTTGCACCTTATCCCATTGTAATAAGGCGAAAAATGTAAACATATTTTTGCCATCTACTGTGTCATCATCCTTCTAGCGTTTCCTGGTTGTGACCTAAAAAGCCAGCCGCTATTACCTATGACAACTAATCCCAAGATTTGGCGTAGGAACTAATTTTACGAAAGCGACAGCCGCCTGAACTTCCAACCAAGGAAAACTACCTTTAATAATCATAATAAATAAATATTTTGGAAACAATCTTACACAAATCGACTTAGTCCCAAACTCCGTAAAGCTTGTACAGTCGCCATCAAATATATCTGTACTCTTCAGGGTGCTCAAAAATATTTGAACATGCACTTTAACACCTTCACAATAGAGTCGTGTTCAGATATTTGTGAGCACCTTGTTCGCTCCGATATATCTGATGGCGACTGTACCATGAGTACTAGGCGACGATATACATATTTTTTATATAGATAAATATACTTTATTGCATAACCTCAACAAAAAAACAGAGCACAGTATAGTAGAGACAAGCAACAGGAGGAAGCTTTATAAAATTTGAGGATGCACTGTGTTGAGAGCGAGGGACCTAAATGTGTTCCTTCTGCTGTCAACACATTGCATCCTCAAATCTTATAAAGGGTCGGCAACGCGCACGTGACTCCTTTGGAGTTGCGGGCGTCTATAGGTTGCGGTGGCCGCTTACCATCAGGTGGACCGTGCGCTTGTTTGCCACCGGCGTTGTATAAAAAAAAACAGACGGTCTTATCGCTAAAGAGCGATCTCTTTTACACTATCTTAGGGTAGCGGAAATCAAATCAAGCCTTATGATTCATAGTAGGTGATGCAAAGAATATATGGAACCTAATAAAATAATAAAAAATAATAAATGCACACGAATAATTTTTTTATCAGTAAGATAACGAATATTGACAAAAGTATATTTAAGTCAAATTATTCTATATAATTTTAAAAAATAAGACGCGCCAAGATGGCTGCTCTTGTTAATTAAAAATGTGGAAGTGACAATTTCATAATAGGATTAAATAATGACTTATTAACTACCTAAATCTTAGCGTTGCTAAAACATCTATAGGAGCTCTCTGGAGGTTAAGGTAAAGACTGAAAGTTCTCACTATATTATTTATTTACGTACGTGTACACTGGCCTATGGGTAAGGGACTACTGGTGAGCCCGGCTGCATAGTTCATAGTTCGTTTATTCAAGAACAATACATTAATTGTGTTTGAATATAAATGTCATACATAATACATTACATTGAAATATAATATATTTACAGGCATAATGTCACACAAAAAAATAATAAAAAAACCGGCCAAGGGCGAGTTGGACTCGCGCACGAAGGGTTCCGTACTAGTATCTATAAAACAGCAAAAATAACTTAACCAAAATTACAGTTAAATCAACCTATCTCAAAAACTATAAGAGATACTTTGATCAAACCAAAAATCGTTGAAAGAGTTAATTAGCATGCATCACCTCTATTTTTTTTAGAATTTTATACCCCGTAGTTATAAAAATAGAGGGGGGGGGGGACATACTTTTTAAGACTTTGAGAGCTGATATCTCAAAAACCGTTCACTTTAAGAAAAATGTTTTTTAGAAAACTTTATATCATTTTAAAAGACCTTTCCATTGATACCCCACACGGGTATGTACATCGAAAAAAAAATTTTCATCCCTCAGTTACATGTATGGGGGGCCCCACCCCCAATTCTTTTTTTTACTATTTAGTGTCATAATTTTGTAGCGGTTCATACAACACATATTCCCATCAAATTTCATCACTGTAGTACTTATAGTTTCCGAGTAAATCGGCTGTGACAGACGGACAGACGGACAGACGGACAGACGGACAGACGGACATGACGAAACTATAAGGGTTCCGTTTTTGCCATTTTGGCTACGGAACCCTAATAAAAAAGAGACATTCTTAATTACAAGTCGTAATATAATATGTAAATCATATGTCGTCTATGTCGTAATAACAGCCCTTAAGGAGAAAGTCTCGGAGACGTGAGTTGAAAATATTATAGTTAGTTATACATTTGAGATGTATGGGTAATTTATTAAATATTTTAACACTTTGAATTTGGGAGCTATGTTCAATTATCTGGAGATTAGGTTTGAAAGACAGTTTCATATTTTTAGTCCTAGTCGTAAGTCGTGAGTCGGTCTGGTCTTCAGTTTCAAATTTAGGCAAATGTCGTACTAAATTTGTGAGTAACACTAGAACGTAGAGGCTTGGTGCAGTGAGTATGCCCAGGTTTATGAAGTGTTCCTTACATGATTCTGTTTGGGGAATTCGGACCATTGTGCGTATTGCCCTCTTATCTTTTTTTATTTTTTTTTATTTATTTAACTCAAAAATAAAACTTACAGTAGGCATATGATCTTACCTCGCCAAACTGTATATGCAGTTTGTTGGCGAGTGTTGCGCTCTCTCACTTACAGGTTCGGAACTTACACCTACTTCTTTCCTATAAACTAAATCATCCAATGCTAATGACAGACTAACAAATCTAACAATAACTACCGAAGATACGTAGTGTGTGCACCAACGACGCTACATAATATGTTAGCTATATATAAATGTGTCACTAGACAATACAATTTAAAACAAACTGTGACAATATAATGCTACAGATGCATATTTTAGCGCCAAACAGTAACAATTTTTGTCGGTCTTAAGGACAAAATCGTTTGTCTTTTATTTCAATACATATCATAAGTATCATTAAGACCGATCTACTGCAATAAAATAAACTGGTATTTTCTATATAAAGTGTCCTCGGGTAATTCCGAATATCGGGTAATTCTGAATATCGGGTAATTATTCTGGGTATCGGGTATGTATTTTTACCAATAAAGACTGTATTCTGTATTCTGTATTCTATATTCCAAAAATAACAAATTCCAGTCTAACTAACCGATTTTGTTGCACTACCGAACATCAACAAAAAACTTAATATTTCTTTATGATGATGATGATGATGATGAGATACAATAAAAACGTTTAGTTTGACAGAGTTTTAAGAGAGGTAGGGCACAGCAAAATGTCATCTTGCTCGAATTTGGAGCAGCCCAACTGGGGAAGAACCTCTACCTTGCAGAACACCACAGCCATAATAACATTATCTATTATACAAGTATGTAGTGTTGTGTTCCTGGAGGTGAGCAAGGTTGCCAGAGCTCCCGAGGATGCACTGTGTTGAGAGCGAGGGACCTAAAATTGATCCCTTCTGCTGTCAACACAGTGAATTCTCAAATTTCATAAAGGGACGGCAAAGCACACGTGCCTCCTTTGGAGTTGCGGGCGTCTATAGGCTGCGGTGGCCTCTTACCATCAGGTGGACCGTACGCTTGTTTGCCACCGGCGTTGTATTTAAAAAAAAACAGGCGGCCTTATCGCTAAAGAGCGATCTCTTATACACCATCTTAGGGTAGCGGAAATCAAATCAAGCATTGATTATTATTCATAGTAGGTGATGCAAAGAATATATGGAACCTAATAAAATAATAAAAAATAATAAATGCACACGAATAATTTTTTATACGCTTGTTTGCCACCGGAGTTGTATAGCAAAAAGACAGGAATTTGTTATTTTCGGAATTACCTAACATTCGGAATTACCCAAGGACACCTTACTATGTAGTATTAAGTCACACTATGCCAATTTTAGAATCAGAGTTCAGAAAAGTGTCGCATCTCCTGCACCTTCGTACTCTTTGATCAATTTTAATGACGTCACAAAACACTAAAAATTAACTAGCTAACAAGTGCCTTTACCATGAGTTTACATGACCGTACTCGCTAGCGACTCCGTAGAAATTTGTATGGGCAAAAGTACAGCGCCTCTGGCGGTTACACAACAGAACTAAGAATCGGCTTACTAAATCGTTTACGCAGTCGCCAGCTAGTACGGTCACGGTCATGCAAACTCATGGTAAAGGCACTGTTATGCGATTCACTAAGCACCGTTCTCACCAGTCACAACGCAGCTCACCCGTTTGTATATAGAAACCGACAATCATTTGTCTCTTTTTGACAGTCTCCACATAAAAATGGGTGAGGGGTGACAGTGAGAACGAGTCGGTTTGTGAATAACAGCCCAGTCCGTACGTAGTTAATAGGCCAATACACGAATAAGGAAAATCATTACATATCAAATTACGGTATTATCTTAAATATTATTGACAACCGCTTTGGGCTAGTTGGTTATCAATAATTAATTTGTAATTCTTATAATTAAGTATAACAAATGTAGTAGTAGTAGTATTGCGTAGTTCCACAAGAAAGCACGTCGTAACTGCATACGTATAAATATTTAATAAATAAATATTTGTGGACAATCTTACACAAATCAACCTAGTCCCAAATTAAGCAAAGCTTGTACTATGGGTACTAAGTGA
This sequence comes from Epiblema foenella, assembly GCA_963556455.1. Taxonomy (NCBI): domain Eukaryota; kingdom Metazoa; phylum Arthropoda; class Insecta; order Lepidoptera; family Tortricidae; genus Epiblema; species Epiblema foenella. The sequence goes on along the minus strand of OY747118.1, from coordinate 13,198,125 downwards.
CGATATACATACTTATATTTATATAGATAAATAGATACTTAAATACATAGAAAACATCCATGACTCAGGAACAAATACTTGTGTTCATCACACAAATAAATGCCCTGACCGGGATTCGAACCCGGGACCTCCAGCTTCGAAGGCAGGGTCACTACCAACTAAGCTAAAGCGGTCGTCAATTACATGGTATTACTTAATACGAGATTAAAAGAATAATAATTGTAATAGTGCCCTTGAGGCCTATTTGCAAATTAAATAACCTATTTAGATTCATACTAAATGGCGGTTCTCTTAACATCCTACGACTTAAGACACCTAAGTTGACTACCTTATGTGGCAGAGATTTCCTGGTTTGACTGATACTGACAGTATTACGTTTGCGTAGTAATAATATTTAATTATGTATGTATGTATGTAAAAATCTTTATTGTACATGAGTAAAACATAACATAAATTACAAGAACAGTTGACATATATGTACAAAGGCGAGCTTATCCCTGTAAGGGATTTCTTCCAGCTAACCTTTGAGCAATTGAGTTGAGATTAAGATTAATAGGCAAACCGAGAAACATGTACAATTCGAACACAAAATTATCTTAATAACATCACAATAATATATAGATATATATAAACGAAAAGCGGAATGACAACAATATCTCTAATCAGAATATAGGTATTCTTTTATTAGCGGTAATAGTTTGTCAATTTCTATACAGGTATTAAATAAAACCGGTTTTACAATCCCTGTAATCGATGCTCGATTTACAATTTTGAGTAAAACTTTAACTATACAGAAAATTATAATTGAAGCAAAAATATACGTTCACGTGGAATCGTTTCACGTCAAGCCGTTCATTTTTTCGTAATTTTGATATACTCAAAGGTTTTTTGTACCGAAAAGAGAACAAAGGCATTTTGACGGACCTCTTCACACGCCGGGAACGATTTCGATACTGTTTTTTTTTTTTTTTTTCATTTATTTAGGTCAACAAACAATCGCTACAAGGTTGCTTAGTTTAGACGTTAAATATAAATGGGTACAAATATGTGCGATCCACACCGTTAACCACCAATTAACATTATGATGTTGCTAGTAAACTAAATATTATTAAGTTCTACTTATTTAAATTATACAAAGTAGTAAGAATACTAAACGTATAAAAGGAAAGACATTCTAAGTAGTGTTAAGTGCTATTTTCAGAAAGTATGTCTAGTACATATTGTCTGAATGAGGATTCTCTATTAGCAAATATATCTATTTTACAAAACAATTAATGAGGAACTTTATTACGTTAAGTAATACAATATATATAAAATAATATATCATAAAAGAAAAGGAATCTAGTGTTCTATGATTGGTATTCCACAGCCGTCTTCGCATACAAATCTTTCTATTCTTCTTCTCGTTCCTCTAATTCTCATAGAGACCGCTCTGATGATTGATATTTCTATTTTGACTTTGATCCAGCTTATTATTTGTGAGTATGGTTTGGACCACTTTTCACATAGCTTTAGGGATGTTTTCTTTATAAAGGATTCATATTCCATTCCGACAATGCCATCACAGGAGACCACAAGGAGAGTAAATGATGATCTAAGATCTTCTGCAGCCAGATCGATTTAATAACGTGGCAGATTTTTCTCCATACCTTTGGACGGATAAGTATATCAGAGGCCTTCTAAGTTTTAAAATGTTTTGATTTCAAATTATGACAAATGTATCGATAATAGCAATAAAGTGATTAAAAGATACGATGACTTTATAAAAGTTCTAGATAGTGACATAGTCATTTCTTTATTTTATTGTGCCTAGTAGAATTTAAGCGGAAAAAACCGTTTTTAGTTTTAAAATGGTCGTTTTGGATTGATGTTTGAATCGTTATTTCTTAATGAAAAATACAAAAAATACATTTATAATTTATGACATTAGGTCGCAATAGTCCTGTTCTAGATAGTAGTAACACAAGTGAGAAAATGTCAAGATACGTGTAAATTCAAACAGAAAATGGTCTAAATAGATGAGCGATTTTTAACTCTTAAGGGCTCTTAAGGGTCATAGTTAGATTTAGATTCGCGTCTTTTCGGTGGGCATATCAACAAGGGCCACAAAACTTAATTTTAGATTGATCTAATAACCCGCATAGACGGTGTTTCCATAACTATAAATCCATGTAATAAAAACGTAGCTTATATGTACATAAGCCGTTAACTATTGACCACCGGGTGGAAAAACTTTCGTTTTTAGAACTGACAATGACCCTTAAATCCTCTAAGCTCCGCACTGACAAATCAACAGGAATTCGCCTTACTTTAGTATAAAGTAGGCTTAGAATATATACCAGCGAATATGATAGTTGTAGTCGTCCGCTCAATAATAAAATACAAAAAAGGTCTGTTTGCTATAAAGCGAGTAGCAGAGATTCTATCAGTAAGGTCTACCGTCGTTGATGCTGCAGCCACAGTCCCTGATTCACTCACTTCAATGTCTGCTTTATGTACTACAGCCGATACGAATATCCGCTCATTGGTGATCCTCTCAAAACTGGCCAAACTCGGTTCGAATATATCATAAACACCCATATCGTTCAAAGGCTTATTCAACACCACGTTAGTGCTAATCTTGAACCTTGGTAGCTTTATCTCGACTTCACCCAAACCGTAGCCTGAGACGTCCCGCTGAAGTTGTCTCGTTATGTCAATTAAAGTGACATTCGCTAGTCGCTTGTACATGTCTTGTAACTTCGTGTCTGGATGGGGTAAGATCACAAGCATTGAATATTTTCCATCAGTACCGTAAGTCAGTTCACAGGCAAATGCTTTGAGATCGACAATGTTTGATAAACGGAACATTCCCCTTTGGTACATCATGTTAACTTTGCCCAGCACTTCTTTATTTTCGTTGTGGAAATCCTCAGCTTTCGTTTCGCTGGCATTGAAAGGTAAACTCCATAGTCCTTTAAACGAGATGACGTTTGTTAAAACCATTCTTGACGTGTCAAAATCAACTGACGTGAGAACGTTGGACACTCGAGCACCGGAATCTTGAATGAAATTATTTGCTTTATCCGCTGCTTCGTTTGACTTTTTAAAATCGAGCACTTTGATTCTAGCATCAAAGCTTTCCGTAATCGTCTTCTTGAATTCTGGATTTAACAAAAACCCATCATCAGTAAACACAAAGTTCTTACTCGTCAGTGACACTCCGTCTGACTGCTTCAACACTAATTTAGTTAACTCCCTGTATCCTGTAACCACAGTTTTTAGGCTCCTTGGAAGAATGAATGCTTGACGAAGTTGTTCGAAGCTGTTGTCCGTAGCACCGGCTGCTAAACCCGTCATTAGAGTCCAGATTCCAAATGGCGATATCACGACATGTCCCTGTGTTTCCATCTGTGTATGATATAGCAGTTCTACACTGAAGTTTCTAGGTCGCTCGCTGAATTCAATGCCGCAATAACAAGAGGATATAAATAGGATAAAAAGGATAAAAACTGTGGCCTTCATGATGTGACCGCTTTGAGGCTTCGATGTATACTGATGATACAATCTACTTATAAAGTAGTTGTTAGACAGCCAAGCGAATGTAGCTCTTAATGTAGCGGCTTAAAGTTATATCCAAGGCTTGTTCTAAAACAGGTTTCCAATACCAAAATCTGGTTTGATTAGGAATTTGGGTTCTAATGCTTTCGAATAAAATGCTGTTTTGCTTGATGCTGGTCTAAGATACGATGCATCAACAACCTTTTGCGAAGTATGAAAGTACAACGACTTCTTCGAAATCAGGTATTTTGATTTGAATATGTGAACTTAATTCCTGTTATTTTCACCTTCAACAATGACAGTTGACATCCTTTATGCTTGTTCGATTAGTTTCATTGCATCCGCGATATTTGACAAAAAATAAGCCAAACCGGAAATTTTATTTCTTTTGATATTTTTTTTTTACTATGGCCACCAGGTTTTTTGCATTGCAGCATAGCCGTTTCGTGTTCCCCCAGGAATGATGTATCTTATAATATACATGTCATCTGGGAGTCTTATCGAACTACGAACTAATGCGACCAGAGAAATTTTGCCCAATCTGAGAAGGCAAAGCTTCGCTCGCTGGGTCAATAAAATATGACAGTCCAGGATTGAAAGAACCTTATGGCGGCTTAAAAAGTTACTATTTATAAATAACTTCAATAATGCTGTGGAAGAGAAGTTGTGGTCCTAATAGAATAATGTACAGGGTTGAACATATACAGGATAATATCTACAAATTATATACATACAGGGTGTCCAGTAAATAATGGACAAGCTTCTAACCACCGATAAAGCACCTCAGGCTGGTCCAGAAAATGGACTTTCAGGTTTAGTAAAAGTCCCTTGGTTTTCGAGATAATAGAACTTTTCCATTTTCTTAATAATTGGGTACCTTTTTTACTTTAATGACCGTCGATGCCATAAATGAAGAGATATTTTCGTTATTTTTATTGCTAAATATTTCCTAATAGAGATGCTAACAGACAGTTATTAAGGATGATTCACAGTAGACCGTTCCGTGTCCGGGCAGTTCCGTCTCCGGGCCGGCCCGTCTCCGAGCTTTTTTGTGTGTCAATGTGCTAATCATTCCGCGTCCGGGCCGGGCCGGGACCGTGCCGTTTCCGAGCCTCGGACGTAGGTGGATCGGCCGTCAAACGTTTGCATTGATAATAGAGCGACCGTTCCGTGTCCGGGCCGGCCCGTTTCCGAGCGTCACCGGGGCCGTCCGTGGCCGGGGGGCCGTTGATTTTCTGTCATAGTAAACGGGCCGGCCCGGACACGGAACGGTCTAGTTTGAAACATCCTTTAGAGCTATAGGGTAGCCAGGACTCATTGTTAAAAATTAGGCCTTCATGAGTACATACATTTGGCTCTACAATTTTCAGCAGGTTTGATCGCTCGTGTTGAACACAAATTGTATGGAAACTAGGGCGACCAATTATTCTTAAACATAGTTCACATAATGTTGATTCTAAAATGGTATAATACATGCTATTTACATCTGTGCATATGAAGATATTGTTGTTAATATTAATTAAGAGGGAAATTTAACCAAAGAATGATACCATTGATAAATAACTCGGTACTTAATTAGATTAGTTGGAACGTGTACAGAACATATCTCTTATTAAAAATAACATATACAAAGAAATGGGTGGCTGATTATTGATTTGCTACTGAGACAACGAGAAAAGTTGTTAATGAAAAATAGAGATAACTGTATGTAGGACCTGATCTCTTCTAGCTGTCAACGCATTGATCCTCAAGTCAATAAGGGTAGGTAACAGGCTTGGGGAATCTTCTGGAGTAGCATGCAGCCACAAGCATAAGCAAGCAAGGCTACGGTGTTTGATTACCATGAGGCAGGCCGTAAGCTTATTTACCAACGTCGTTAGTAAAAAAAGTTAGTCGATAGCGCGGTGATGTCAGATTTGACAGTTTATAGGATTGAAGCCACAGTATCTACCTAATGGGGGCTATCGTCTTTGTGCTCACCAGTTGGCGCCACTGTCGACTAAGGTCCAGCTCTCAAAAATTGTTATTGGTTATTATGGACATGAGAACGAAGTTTACATTTTAATCATTCCCGGGTTCGAATCCCGGTCAGGGCATTCATTTGTGTGATGAACATGAAATTTGTTCCTGAGTCTTGGATGTTTTCTATGTATTTAAGTATCTATTTATCTATATAAGTATTTATATCGTCACTTGGTACCCATAGTACAAGCTTTGCTTAGTTTGGGACTAGGTTGATTTGTGTAGATTATCCACAAAATTTAAAAAAAAAAAAACCGGCCAAGTGCGAGTCGGACTCGGGCACGAAGGGTTCCGTACTACTGTCTATAAAAACGAAAAAAAAATTACAGTTAAATCAACCTATCTCAAAAACTATAAGAGATACTTTGATCAAACCAAAAATCGTTGAAAGAGTTAATTAGCATGCATCACCTCTATTTTTTTTAGAATTTTATACCCCGTAGTTATAAAAATAGAGGGGGGGGGACATACTTTTTACGACTTTGAGAGCTGATATCTCAAAAACCGTTCACTTTAAGAAAAATGTTTTTTAGAAAACTTTATATCATTTTAAAAGACCTTTCCATTGATACCCCACACGGGTATGTACATCGAAAAAAAAATTTTCATCCCTCAGTTACATGTATGGGGGGCCCCACCCCCAATTCTTTTTTTTACTATTTAGTGTCATAATTTTGTAGCGGTTCATACAACACATATTCCCATCAAATTTCATCACTGTAGTACTTATAGTTTCCGAGTAAATCGGCTGTGACAGACGGACAGACGGACAGACGGACAGACGGACAGACGGACATGACGAAACTATAAGGGTTCCGTTTTTGCCATTTTGGCTACGGAACCCTAAAAAGAGTATGAGTATGAGTATTCAATACCTTAAAACCGTACCGTAAAAATATCGAACATACCGCATTGTAACGTAGTCCCGTTTTGTTCGGAAAAAGGAGGAAATAAGTTTCCGAAAGACAAATCTGTCTCAAAGCATTGACAGTCATTGACCCTTAACTCATATTTGCCATAATCAAGCTCATGTATTGCAAAATACTCACCATATTGTTTCAATTAGATATTAACCCACGACATTTGACGTTTCGGAGACCCCGCGTTACACTAGCGCCTCTAACGGCGAATTCATACGCGATAGCTCTCATTGATTGAACACTTTCTTTCCTATATTTATCTCCTATAATGTCACTTTCGTCTTCTACCCACTTCTACGCAGAATTCCACACAAACATCCTAAAATAATAATTATTGATTGAGGGAAATGTTACCTAAATACTGAGTCGCTCATATGACTAATCCCCTTGCAAAACAAATCAACACTAACTAATGTCTCCAGATGACACACTACTTTCGTTTGACGACAGACATAATACGCGATAGCTCTCATTGATTGAATACTTTCTTTCCTATATTTATCTCCTATAATGTCACTTTCGTCTTCTACCCACTTCTACGCAGAATTCCACACAAACATCCTAAAATAATAATTATTGATTGAGGGAAATGTTACCTAAATACTGAGTCGCTCATATGACTAATCCCCTTGCAAAACAAATCAACACTAACTAATGTCTCCAGATGACACACTACTTTCGTTTGACGACAGACATAATACGCGATAGCTCTCATTGATTGAATACTTTCTTTCCTATATTTATCTCCTATAATGTCACTTTCGTCTTCTACCCACTTCTACGCAGAATTCCACACAAACATCCTAAAATAATAATTATTGATTGAGGGAAATGTTACCTAAATACTGAGTCGCTCATATGACTAATCCCCTTGCAAAACAAATCAACACTAACTAATGTCTCCAGATGACACACTACTTTCGTTTGACGACAGACATAATACGCGATAGCTCTCATTGATTGAATACTTTCTTTCCTATATTTATCTCCTATAATGTCACTTTCGTCTTCTACCCACTTCTACGCAGAATTCCACACAAACATCCTAAAATAATAATTATTGATTGAGGAAAATGTTACCTAAATACTGAGTCGCTCATATGACTAATCCCCTTGCAAAACAAATCAACACTAACTAATGTCTCCAGATGACACACTACTTTTGTTTGACGACAGACATAAGTCCCGCCACTCCCATATAGAAATCCGACGTTTTGCGCCCTAGGCCAGCAAATGCCGTGACCTACTTCGGCCGGATATTATAGGTACGAGTCCCGCGTTAAAATTAAACCATCTGAGATCGGCGGCCATTTTTATCGTCGATTGGCAATTTGCTAAATCGTTTGTTGATCGCTTCTAAATAATGGAGTTTAGATAAATCTGTATTTTGAGGTAAATGTTCCTTTTAACGTTACACTCAATTATACACATTCAATGATTTTATTATTTTCATGTTGACGTGTTATAGATATAGCTCAAAATATTTTATTATGATTAGTGTACCTACTTTATTACCTTTTATCTTGACGCTTAGAGACCTTATACATCTCTAACAAATCTCGATTGTTATTAGTTTCCTAGTCTTATTTTTGACATGTAATACTACATTTAATTAATGATACTTTGATTATTGTATTATTTTTATTTGATGTACCTAGATAGATTTTGACTTGTAAAAGTGCCCTTGAGGCCTATTTGCAGAATAAATATTTTGATTTTGATTTTGAATACTTCTGTAATTCATAAGAATTGATTTAACAAGTAGCTAGTTTATTATTGATATCTCTAAGACATATTTTTTATTTACAGATGGTAATAATAGTTAAATAACAATAACTTGAATAATATTACAAGTAACTTAAATCTAAAACAGGCCTTTGGGGCTTTATACCATCCTCGGTACAATGCTGGCCGCATTTCCTCGCTGTATCGCAATGCAGATACGTTGTGCGAGGAAGTCGCCAGCTCTTCGGTCGCCAGTTACGTCAACCAAATGCTTCGCGATTTCAGTGAATAACTTGTGCGCGCTGGGACCCCATGCACCAAGAGTTTAAAGAAAGAAAAGAAAGAAAGAAAGAATGCATTTATTCACTGCACCAAAAGACACACCGTTACAAATATATTATACTCAGTACATGAACATACAGTTAAAAAGTGCGTCTTCGCGGCAGTGAATCGGTCGCTGTCTCAGCATTATGCCGAGGTGTTAAACACCTGCAGCGCTGGTTTTCAGACAGCACCGTACGTGATCCACGGAACGCAACACAATATACTATACATATAGGAAAGGTTTCGAAAAGTTTCGACACCAAAAGGTACAAAATTGTATTCTCTGTCGAGACCCCTATATTTATTACACTTTAATATTTCGGCATTTTTTGTCGCTGCACCCGCTTTTACTGTAGTTCGTTGGAGGTGGGACGATATATCTCTCTTGCGTAGTTAGAGACGTTAATAAGGAACAGTTACATATACATTTCATATATATAAAGAAACTATACTCTCTTTAATTTGATTATTTGGTACGGCGCTCTACGGTCGGTGAACAGTGACCCTAGATAATGTGACATCATAGATGGCGCTGAGAGTAATGGCGGCCAACACGGTTGCTAAAGCAGTGCATATGTGCGTTGACAGATGATAGAACTCGCTACTATTGAGCGCATTGTTTGTTTATAAAATTATTATAAAAAAGGGATTGATTAATTAGATAATAGACTTTAAATGTCGTTTCTTTGTTTTCAGGTAGGATAGTGTCATTTAAGTTAAACATTGTAATTATTATCCTGTGTATGTTACTATAATAAAACCTTTGTTTTCAGAGCAACGCCATTGTTTATTTGGTATTTACAATTCCTGATAATAAGAGAGAAATTGTCTTATTTATATATAAGTGCATAAACAACATACTAGCATCGAAAAAAGAGCTTTTTTGGACCGTTTTTCAATAAATCATAAAAAAATAAATACTCTGTTTTTTTTTACTTTGGCTCTGGCAAATGTAGATAAAGGACTAAGAACCGATGACCGTTTGTGTCATACGTAGATATATCTATAGCTTTGACGGAGCAATACGCAACTCAAAACTTATCAAAAATTTACCCCTTAAACGGTTCCACAATCCGAAATAAAATGGAGCTACAATAGCCGATTTTATGTCCTTGGGAAATTGATCACGATTAGAGATGCACCGAATATGGCTGTGACCGAATACGAACATTCGGCCGAATATTAGTTCCAGCTGTTGCCGAACCGAATATTTGGCCGAATTATTCAGTTCAACGTAATCCCTTCATATATTGTTGTAAAACAAATAAAGATAAAGATAAATCTTTATTTGTCCAGCATAAACTTAATAATAATAAACTTTTTATTGGAAAATCCACTTTATTCTATAAATGAGTATTATGACATAACTAGTTAGATTTAATGTATTCTATTTTTTATTGACATGTATTTTTTAGATTATTCACGACCCGTAAGGTGATATTCAAAATTATTGACAAATCTTAATTTTGTATTTCATTGACATGTATTGATAAATATTTATTTTTTATTGTAATTTGAATATATCTAGATAATTTGTACATGTTTCAAAACTGACGCTCACAATATAAATCCCCGACGACATTCGACAAAATATTGAGTGTAAAAAGCTCACTGTCCTAGTCCTCCTTGACTTTAGTAGTGCCTTCAACACGGTGGACTTTGGCATACTTCTTGGCATACTGCGCACTCTTAATATCTCTAAAACCTCTCTGTCATGGTTCCGCAGCTACCTCTTTGGTAGACGCCAGCGAGTCAGAGTTGATGACAAGTATTCCGATTGGTGCGAACTGTTCGCTGGTGTCCCTCAAGGAGGGGTGCTTTCTCCGCTCCTCTTTTCTATTTTCATAAACGGTATCACCAAGACTATTACCTCGTCCTACCATCTTTATGCGGATGACCTACAGATCTATGCGGCGGCGAGTGTTGATGAGCTCCCTTCTTTGATTACCCAAATTAACAATGATTTGGAATGCATTCACAATTGGGCATGTAGGTACGGTTTGAAAGTTAATGCAGGGAAATCACAGGCAATTGTCATTGGTAGCCCTTATTTCGTAAGTAAGTTGTCGGAAACGGTGGTGCCAGGTATTATCTTTGATGGGACCTCTATCCCATTCTCCTCTACAGTCAGAAATCTAGGTATCACCATTGATCAGACGCTTTCCTGGTCACCCCATATAGCCGACGTAAGTAAAAAAATATTTGCGTCCCTCCACTCCCTGAGGCGTTTGCAGAACTTTCTTCCATTTAATACCAAGTTGACCCTTGCCCAATCTCTTTTGCTCCCTCTTTTGAACTATGGTGACATTGCCTTCATAGACCTCAAGGAGGAGCTGCTGGATAAACTTGAACGCTTGCAAAACGTCTGTATTCGTTATGTATTTGGCTTGCGCAAGTACGACCACATCTCCCAATTTCGTTCTCAGCTCGGCTGGTTACCGATCCGACGACGCAGAGATGTGCATGTCCTGTCGTTGCTTTTTAACGTACTCTTTAACCCAGCTTCCCCTCCTTACCTATCAGAAAGATTTACTTATATGGCTGATGGTAGTGGTCACCGTTTGCGGTCGAGTGCGAACCTCACTCTGGCTATACCGTCGCATAAGCACCGTGCCTTCTCCAAATCTTTCTCAGTGCGCGCCGTAAAATTGTGGAACAAGTTACCGTTGTCCTTAAGACAGTCCCAGTCTGTAGCATCATTCAGGAGCAAGTTGAAGGAATTATGGCTATCCAATGACTTGTGAATTGCTTGGATACTATATTTATATGTATTATTTTATATTTTATTTAGATATATGTACATATATGTATATATATATATTTATATATTAGTAGTTATATATGTTTATTAATGTGTAGTTGTATATCTAGAATATTTATATAAATACATCTTTGTACACGTGTTGGTTTGTCTACAGTTTAGTTCCTATTCTTCACTCAATTGCTCAAAGGTTAACTGGAAGAGATCCCTTACAGGGATAAGTTCGCCTTTGTACATGATTGATCTGTTTTTTTTTTCTGTATAATTTATTTTACTTGTCTTGTGTACAATAAAGTATTTACATACATACATACATAAATTCCTCAAAATTGTCTGTGTAATTTTAAGTGACATTGTATATTATGAAATAAATCAATCAATCAATCAATCATAGGTTAAGGAATGTTACAGGTTCATGGTCATTTTCTCTATGTGGCGTGGCGCCTTACGGCTTACAAATTGTTGAGGATGCATGTCAAATTCCTTATCATTTATAAATTCCTTGATTGTGTAATAGCTTTTATGAGCAAGAACATTTTTCAAAACAGTGTCAAACTTATGTATTTGTTCTATTGAATTTAAGCATTTGGGCAATTTATGAAATATTTTCGTAGCCTTCGTGAAATATTTTCGTAACATTGTTTTAGGTATCATCGGGTTTTTATTTTATTACGTAAACGTGTGCCTTTGAAGCTTAGAAACAAATGGGAATTACATTTTACGAAAATACACATCTCATAAATATACAAACTAGAAAGAGTTAGGATCTTTAATTTTTGAAAACAGGGCTTACAAGACTAATCACTCGACCACTCTACCAGTCGACCGGTTTAGCCTAGTGGGTAGTGCACTTGCCTGTGAAGCTGACGGTCCTGGGTTCGAATCCCGGTCAGGGCAAATATTTGTGTGATGAGCATGAATATTTGTTTCTGAGTCTTGGATGTTTTTCTACGTATTTAAGTATTTATATCTATTAAATATATCGTCGTCTAGTACCCATAACACAAGCCTTCTTGAGCTTACTGTAGGGCTAGTTCGATTTGTGTAAGATTGTCCTCTAATATTTGTTTATTTATTTAATTGAATAGTAAAATTTTTGTTCGTTATCGAAGCGAAATATTGACAAAAATAAGTTAAATCACTTTTAATAATGCAAGTATTAATTTCACGAAGCAGTAACTATAATACACTCATGTAACTTGTAACAAAAGCCTCTCAAAATTGTTCGGTAAATATTCGGCAGCTGAATCGAATAATTCGGCCGAATACCGAACATTCAAAAACATGCCGAATACCGAATAATAACCGAATATTCGGCGCATCCATAATCACAATGCGTATTTATTTTGCTTCACTGACTACGTTGGATAAACAGGTAATATAATGAACGAAGTGTTTACTAATCTCAATGAAATGTTTGTTTATATCTTCAGACTGATGTGGTGTTAATGCAAAGATTAGATTAAATGACGTATTTATCAACATGATTTCACTTATTATTAGTGGAAACTGGGACTTAAGGGGATACCTCGATTCGGTCAGCCACGCCCCCCGTGAAAGAGACACGCTTATGTCTTTCGCGCACGACAAAACGGGATGCAACACTCTTCGGGAATGGCATTTTTAGACAAATCCCGATAAATATCTGACTGAGTGCTGTTTTATTAAATTTCCTCTTGACAGAGTTTAGATGAGATAAAATATCATGGTTTTAATTTAATTGTGTCGTTTAATAATGCGTTGTTTTAGTAGGCTGAGTAAAAAAAGGAAAATAAAGACTCAACTTTGGATTTTTTTTTATCTAGAAAATTTTAAGCGATCATGTTTCGGCTGTAGTCAGAAACAGCCATATAGTCAAGAATCATATATCTGAAAATCAATCCTTATTGTTTCCTCGTCTAGGCAGAACAGCGTTTCAAAAAACGCGATATTTCTCGTTGCACCGCCTTAAGATTTGTGAACGTATCATGCGAGAAGATTTCGGAATATTCTATCTGTTTCACCCGTCTAGGTCTAGCCCGCGAGAAAAAAAATTGTATGGGCGCCATCTTTTTGTATGTATGAACACTGGATCACTTATGAAAAAAATTCAAATTGGACAATAGTTTTGGACCTTGCCTTTTTGCTATGGTGGCGGAATTTGATTCGTATACATTATGTTATTGTTTAGCTTAATAGGAAAATATGTAAAAAGCTGTGAATATGAAGGTAGATGTTTTTTTGTTTATTTTATGTTGTTATTGCGTCTGTGTCGTCATTCGATAGTTTTAAGGCAGGACCCCACTGATAACCAGCGTCGCGGCTCGCCGTGGCATTATGCTGAATGGGGCCCTTTTTAGCGTCGTTTGTCTGTTTATATTTCATTGTTAAATATTGTAATGTGTTGTTTAGACGTTAATAAATTTATTTTCTTTGTTTTCTTTCTTTCTTTCTTTATAAAAAAGTTGTTATTATATTAGAACAATAAAAAGCTATCCTTTTAAAAAATATATATATACACTGTAGTTGATAATTACGAAATCGGCACAATGAAAGTTTATATTTACGATGATATTAGGATTTCTTGTCAGAGTTACCAAGGCATTTTTCAATATTTTGTTCGATTATCTCATTTCTTTGTTTCTTTTTCAGTCCACAGTAATCTTTGTGTAGTGTAATTCTACATTATTTCTGGTTAAAATCCAACAGAGTCATATGCTAAGGTAATTTGTTTGGAATCATATAATACGTAGTATATCTTGTAAGTAGTCTGTGTTTGGAATGGGTGCGCCAAAGTTCATATAAAATTGCAATTCCGATTATTGTACATCCGAAAATGTATCTTTAATACACATATGCAATAAAATAGAATATAAACTAACCTTAAAATAAACTAAACTAAATATTAGATGGTGCTAGGACTAGAAAGGGCTCAGAGATCGGTTCTCAAGGTAATGTGCAGAAAGCCCTACCTATAGTCCATGGAAAAACTTTTTTCTGAAACCCAGTTTCTCTCGGTTCGCCAACTATTCATCTACAGGGTAACCGAGAAAATGCAACGCAAAACACTAAACTCTTCAAGCTTCACAGAGTCACAAAGTAAGCGAATTTTCCGTGTCCCACAAATAGCGACCAAAACACCCTATGCACGTCGATTTCCTCAATTCCTACACCCATATATCTACAACAAAATTTCTAAACTTTTCTGTGTGCAAGACTTGACTGTTAAAGCATTGCAGATTATTATCAGAGAATGGTTATTGACTCTCTCTTACAAAGCAACTGAAGATGTACTGAAACCTTTGCAATAAACTCAAATTTATTCCCACACACACACACATACACTCTCACTCACACACATACACACACACACACACGCGCGCACACGTAAACGCGCACGCTCACGCGCACGCACTCACACACACAGTCACACACACACACACTACTAAGTCTCTTTGCTCCATCATTTTGTTTACTTGTTGTTCTAACTGTAAATCCTGAGATCATCTGTATCATCTTGCTGTTTAAATCTTCCGGTAATATCATACGGCCTTCACAACACAGGCTCGGCCTAGTGTGAAGACCACTGATTGCTCTAATGTAATGTTATAAACTAAGGTTATGGTTAACTTTCTGAATGTACACATATACAATCTGGTAAATAAATAAAATTTGTATTTGTATTGTATTTGTATTTACAAGTTACATTATTTCTTCACACGGGAAGCTCAAACTTCAGTATTTTCGTCTGATTTCTGACTGGGCCTTAACTTTTCTTTTACAAGTATTAACTTGGCACCCAACTTACATTCCCCAATAGAAGGGTGAAAAGCTAATCGGTATTGAGTGATTCAATTTGGAAACCCATTAGAGAGGTTTAATTGAACCAGTGTGGATTGAATCGCAAGTCTCATTGGATCCGAATGCGGTTTTTGCGGTAGTGGAGCTGCCACGTGTTGCAGCAAGTTAATTGGATCCTTAAATAATAATTAAAAAAAATTGGCCATGAGTCTTTAAAAAATACGTGCCTGAATTCGAACGTTACTAATTGCGCTCTGTATATGTGTTTTAATGATGGTGTAATGATTAATTGATTATATTTTAATGGTTAATAAAAAACTAGTAAAATATTGTAAAAAAAATAATTAAAAACTTACATACATTCATACATAAACTCACCCTTCTGGGGTAGGCAGAGGCCTCATTCAAGGGCAGGTGTGAAAATGTAGTTTTAAGTCATTTTAATCACTAACGCTAATTGTAGACATGTATTTCTAAGCAATGGATCCGAGTTATCTAAATAAATTATTATTTTATTTTTAAATCGAACTCAAATAAGTTAATTGGATCCTTAAATAATTAAAAACTTACATACATTCATACATAAACTCACGCTTGTTCACAGAAGGCCTCTGTCTACCCCTTCTGGGGTAGGCAGAGGCCTCATTCGAGGGCAGGTGTGAAAATGTAGTTTTAAGTCATTTTAATCACTAACGCTAATTGTAGACATGTATTTCTAACCAATGGATCCAAGTTATCTAAATAAATTATTATTTTATTTGTAAATCGAACTCAAATTTAATGTATTTCAGCCTCTATCCGAGTCATACCTGGTGCAAAGGCTGGCGGTAGCAATTCAACAGTAAACGCAAAACTAAAAGGGTTCCTTGTATACTACGGAACCCTAAAACAGTTTATAGTTTGAAATTTGTCACTTACGATATTAATGTTTGAAGCAACCCAGAGGCTAAAAGACATTTCAGGGACTTTCTCGCGATGTTTTCCTTCACCGAAAAGCTGCTATTAAATCGGTCATTCTACTTTTTCATGACCAGTTTTCTATTACAAAAAAAAATCTATGCTATGTATTGAATTAGTATACAAAAATAGGATTTCAAAATAGTACCTGAACCTAACAAAATGATTTTCTAAATAAAAATAATTAAATATTAACATATTGCTGTAAAAGGTGGGTAACATAGTGGTAAAAACCATTTTGTCATACAAATCCTGAGACATCCAAGGACCACTGAGTTACTCGATTTATGGATATTAGCTGTGGTTCGTTAATTACCAAAACTATCGGAAGTGATACTGCAATTAAACCTATTTCTAAATAACAATACAAAAATATGAAGTCAGTTCCAAATATTTCAAAATCTGCATTAAAAAAAAAGTGTGTGAACATTATGTACATGAAAAAGTAGAATGGCCCAAATATCAAAATATATATGTATTTAATACATAGTTTCTTGTAGGAATAATAGGACTAAATATCCTCTCGGATAAGCCAAAGGCATTTTCGTACGATACAACTTTTGCGATAACTCTCGATTAATTCAGTGACAGGCAATTTATGTTGATAATATGTGATAATCCACATCGAAAGGGACCTTATGGCGGCAGGCGCTTACGTTGCACCTATTCACTATTGTATTGGAACAGCGGCAATAAAGGCGTAAGTGCCGGCCGCCATAAGGTCCCCTTCAATATGGATTATCACATATGTATGTATGTTTATATTGTAGCATTTGAATTCTGTAGTATTATGATACTGTTATTTTACATACATTGTATATTGTTTTGGAAAAATAACACCTCGCCGAGTTTCTTACGCCGGTTCTCGAGGCAGAGGATTATTTTATGAACCGGTGGTAGTTTTTTGACTTTCATAAGTGCATATAATATGCCTAAATTGAAGAATAAATGATTTCATTTCATTTCTAAATGTAGGTACTTTAAAAATAACGAATTTATGACATTAAACTCGATAAAATGATGTAATTGATTTTATAATTTTGACTTATAGACATTTTATTTGACTTTATTTTTATCTATATTTTGACATTAATGACCATAGTATACTGTATTGCAGGTGTATATACCTCTCAATTTCACATGCCATGTATGGTAAATTTTAGTGATAAAAAGCCTACTTTTAAGATCTCATTGTACCTGAAATTATGTGAAATAAATTATTTGATATTGATATTTCATTTCAATAATTATATCAGGACAAATAGATTCAGATTCATTTATTTCATAGATGTAAATTACAATATAAATTTGCATTCATGTCAAAAGTATACGAATTCACATCATGATCGTCAATTAAGATATAAAATTCAATTAATTAATTTATTACTCATTATTTATTTTAATCATATTTGCTATCGTTTTCTGACAGTTTGAGAGGCGATTTCCATTTTTTCTGTTTATTCAGTTCCCAGCGTTATCGCAGCTGTACGCAAAGGCGTAGGCACTAGTTTTACGTAAGCGACAGCTATCTGACCTTCCAACTCAGAGGGAAAAGAGATCTTGTTAGGATCAGACTAGTTTTCTCACGTTACTTTACGAGATATTTCACCTGCTATAAATAATACTTTATCAAAATGTATATAATATATAATATTTACTATGTTTTATTAGACATTCCGATATATTTACATACTTTTTTTTACATATTCAATAAAATATCTGTTTAGCCAAATGGTTAGCTGGTAGAGAATGCCTTTTGACATTAAGCTTTTGCCATTTGTACAATTAGTGTATTTTGTGCAATAATGTTTAAATAAATAAACAAAAATATTATATTTCCCTAACGCTTTTGGGTAAAAGCTTCAAGGAAGGGCGCCAAAACTCGATTATGCTCTACCCTGATCGAGAGCTCGGGCTGGTGTAATATCGAAAATAGAGCTTTTTGGACCATGTTCGAATAAATCATGAAAAAAATATGTCGTCATTTTTTTTTAATTTAGGTCCTACAAATGTGGATAAAAGATTGAAAAACCGATCACCGTTTATGCCATAAATATATTTATTGTTTTGACGGAGCTATGTCAACTCAAAACTCGTCAAATCTATGAATAGCGCGTGGAGCCCCTTAAGATGTCTTATAAGTTTTGAATTCAAATTATGACAAAAGTATTGATAATAAGTTCCAGTTTAAGTCTGTTGTCACTAAATTGTATCTGCAGTCCTGTGTTTTAAAAGTCTTAATCTATACTGTCGTCCTAGTTAGTTAAAGCTTGTCCTCTTGATTTCTTAGCAAATATTTGTAAAAGTTCTGCTGAAATATATTATGTTCCTACTTACTACCCTAACTTAGCTTAAGTAAATAATTATCGCATCGCGTATTTGAATATATGTACTATGTGTTCTTTCTTAGTGAGATATATCCAAGGAGACATCTGTATCTATGGTCTATTTTCTATTTGCTTACACACATTGTATGATTGTTTCTGTGTTATCTCCGTAAATAAATAAATAAATAACTAAATAAATAAAATACCAATAAAGTGATTAAAGTATACGATGATTTTATTAAAGTTTTAGATGGTAACATAGCCATTTTTTATTTTATTGTGTGTATTACAATTTAAGCGGAAAAATACAGGTTTTAGCTTGAAAATGGTCGATTTGGAGCGATGTTTGAAACTATATTTCTTAATGACAAATCCAAAACATACATCCCGTCGTCTACCCATCCCTGGAATTCGCGGGCTCATTACAAAAGAAAGCTATTGTTATTTTTTTCGTCGGTAGACGACGGGTTAAAATTTATAACATTAGGTCGCAATAGTCCTGTTCTAGATAGAAACTCTGAGTAAATGTCAAGATACGTGTCAATTCAATCAGAAAATCGTCAAATAGATTAGCGTTTTTTAACTGATAAGGACTCTTAAGAGAAAAGTGCATCCATTCATCCATGCAATATATAAGCACAAATTTTCAAGTTTATAGTATAGTTAGGATGCTCTTCATAAACCTGTTAATGTATTAAAGCAATGTGTGTTTTCATTTATATCATTGCGAAAAAAAAATGTAAAACTGTAATTGTCAGCCGATAAAAAAATCAATTCGCAAGAAATGTTAGGTAATAAAAAAACAGTTCACTCTAACATTTTAAAAATATCACTATCTACCCAAATCCTAAACTTATGAAAAATATAGAATGATTAATCACCTTGAGTATGGCATCGGATGTCGCCAAACACGTCGCCTGATTATATCCGAACGCACTTGGCACTAAAATTACTCCATAACCACACACTTTGGCTTAAATTAAAACTATACCAGTTAATAACGCAACCGTCGTTAAAATTACACGTGACTCGTTTAAATTTCGCGCGGGGCGTACGTCCGAACGCTACGGCGGTCCGAGCGGCACTGAATTTTGAATTTGGAATGCTGAAAGTGCTGAAACGCTAGGCTAAAAACAGTTTGAAAGTGTCCCGTTCTAAATTCGCTTGGGGGAGAGGGATGCATGCTGTCTGTGGTGTTGGATAGTTAATGGAAAAGTTAATTCATTGGTGAAATGTGTATTTTCGCGTTGTGGCATAGTTTTGGATCGTTTATTTGCATATTACGTATGCAAATAAACGACCAGCACTTATTCCAACTGTGTCGCCTTTTTCATGTGTTTTTAATTAATTTTAATTGTTTTAAAACTGTTACCTGTTCTTTTTTTTTTTTATTTCTGTCTGCATCCCCCCACTGTTGAGTAAATTCCTCCTCATGTTCACACCAGTTTGCTCTGTTTTGAGGTAGTCTCATCCATATATATATTACCTATGATTTTATTCATTATATGTATACCTTTCCTGTATAGTATGTTGTGTTGCGTTCCGTGGATCACGTACGGTGCTGTCTGAAAACCAGCGCTGCAGGTGTCTGACACCTCGGCACAATGCTGAGACAGCAACCGATTCACTGCCGCGAAGACGCACTTTATTAGTAGATTGTATGACAAGGGTCTAAAATGAGCCATATTACCACGAGATAGTTATTTTCCCGAACAAAGTGAGGGAAAATAGTTCGAGGGGTAATATGGCTTTTAGACCAGAGTTAGACACTCTACTTTTCACGTCGATTGCGAGAAAATAAATAAACAAAGGTTAGCCATCCAAAATTAACAATTAATTCCACGGCGAACTTATATGTAATTTGGCAGCATGTTTTTTTTTTCTAAACTGCTTTCATGCTTTGACACACAAAATAGACACCGCGGTTCGCGCGCAACATTCACGCGCAAAAAAGCTAACTCACCTTTTCAATTATTGTGAAATAGGGACTACTACAAACTTAATCTTTAGACTCTTTAGAGAAATGAATTCTGTTTTCTGATTGGTCGATTTTAGTAAAGCTGTATTCTGGTTTGTTAATACCCAATACCAAATATTTTTTATAGAGTTAAATTAGTGTTTTGTGATTGGTAGATTTAATAGGTGAATTATTATGATTGGTCTAAATTGAATGTTTTGTAAATCATAAATATGTATTCATATTTTCCCTAGGGGTTAAATGTACTACTTTAGCCCCGCTTGACAAGTTTAATATGACACACTTTTCGAGCATAAGAAGTGAAAAATAATATGTCAGTGTACCGAGTCTGTTTGTAACGATGTGTCTTTTCGTGCAGTGAATAAATGCTTTCTTTCTTTCTTTTCTTTCTGTATGTATTTTTCTATTGTGCGTATCCAGAAGCAGGGCTCAAAACCGGTTTTTACTATTTTGGAAATATCTCCTAAAGTACTTCTCATGTCTCCATCTTTATTCTAAAAATTGCTGCTAGCCTTCATCTATGGAATAAATGATTTGAAGTGCGAAAAATATGGTAAAACGCAATTAATTTTAAGAGAGGCACGGCACAGCAAAATGTCATCTTGCTCGAATTTGGAGCAGCCCAACTGGGGAAGCACCTCCGCCTTTCAGAAGACCACAGCCATGATAACATTATCTACTATACAAGTATGTAGTGTTGTGTTTCTGGAGGTGAGCAAGGTTGCCAGAGCTCCCGAGGATGCACTGTGTTGTTTGACACAGGATATGTAAATAGTTTTTTGTCGCTTCCTATTTCGGACGAAGCCGAGTTTTTATACAATTTAGTAGAAGTAGGTTTAAAATCTAGAGTTTAAGTTTCCTTTTAGTTTTTTGTACATATTCTGCTGCCTCTACGGGGCGGTATGTTCGCCTGGCGACAACCACCTTTTTTCCTTAAATAATAATAAAAATAATATAAAAGCGAAATGAAGACATAAGACAAAAAACAGGTATCATTGACGCCCTTTCATTCGCACAAAAATCAAAATGGAAATGGTGTGGCCACGCAGCGCGAATGCATAGAGAAAGATGGGCCAAAATTACCACCCTATGGCGCGGCCCTACGGGCACAAGGAATAGGGGAAAGCCCAAAGAAAGATGGATAGATGAAATTGTGGCTACAGCCGGCAAAGATTGGTCTGAGAAGGCCAAGGACAGAAAAAACTGGCTGAAACTGGAGGAAGCCTTCACCTCTACGGATTAATTGAAAATTTATTTTAAACCTTAAGCAATTGTAAATTGTAATTTCGTAGGGAATCAATAAAAGATTTTTATTTTATTTTTATTTTTAATAATAAAAAAATAAATAATGAAATGTAAGTGGCCAGTATTTAGTATGCAGCATGCACGTTTCTTTAATTCAATAATTCCATAAAAAAGGCCATACCGAGCTAGATTCCGACCACGCTAACTCTGCAAAGTATAATTTGGGAACACTGTGCATTATACGTCATATTTGTATGAAAATGTGACGTTTGAGGTAGTGTTGCCATAGTAGATTATATGACAAGGGTCTAAAATGAGCCATATTACCAAGAGATAGTTCGAGGTGTAATATGGCTTTTAGACCAGAGTTATACACTCTACTTTTCACTTCGATTGCGAGAAAATAAATAAACAAAGGTTAGCCATTCAAAATTAACAATTAATTCCACGGCGAACTTATATGTAATTCGGCAGCATGTTTTTTTTCTAAACTGCTTTCATGCTTTGACACACAAAATAGACACCGCGGTTCGCGCGCAACATTCACGCGCAAAAAAGCTAACTCACCTTCCACTGAGCGCTTCAAGCGTTGCTCGAACGAACTAATCACTTTTTTAATTATTGTGAAATAGGGACTACTACAAACTTAATTAGACTCTTTAGAGAAATGAATTCTGTTTTCTGATTGGTCGATTTTAGTAAAGCTGTATTCTGGTTTGTTAATACCCAATACCAAATATTTTTTAAAGTGTTAAATTAGTGTTTTGTGATTGGTGGATTTAATAGGTGAAGTATTATGATTGGTCTAAATTGAATGTTTTGTAAATCATAAATATGTATTCATATTTTCCCTAGGGGTTAAATGAACTACTTTAGCCCCGCTTGACAAGTCTAATATTACACACTTTTCGAGCATAAGAAGTGAAAAATTATTTTAATGCAGAGTTACCGTGGTCGGACTCTAGTGAGCTGAAACTCATTAAGAGCAAGTGTGCTGAAAACTAATATTCCCGCACGGGATTTTGCTATGCAGAGTTTGTATGGTATTATAAGTACATATAGTCTTATTAAGTAAACATTGAAGTTTTATTAAAATTTGCTTCCCTTTGATATTAAATTTTAAGCCGGGTATATCACCATGTTCGTCTGTTTGTTCATCCCCGTGTGGGGAACGATAAAATATCGACTAGTTATATAATACGTAAGTGCACTAGTGGATCTATACTATATAACTCAAAATAACTTTTTATAGACTAGTGAAGGCGAAAAAGTCGTTCTTAGGAAATTGTATAAAATTCTACAATAAAATTCCAAGACACGTTACTGAACTTACGGACTCTAAATTTAAATCTGTCGTGAAACAGACACTTATTTCAAAAGCGTATTATAAGATAAACGATTACATCATGGATAGGGATGTTTGGCAGTGATAGCGTCCCGCACAAGTAATCTAACACAGAAATATTTTGTCCTTAATATTAAAAAATATGTATGTATGTTTATATTGTAGCATTTGAATTTTGTACTATTTTTACTGTTATTTGATATACATTGTATATTGTTTCGAAAAAATGACACCTCGCCGAGTTTCTTACGCCGGTTCTTCTCGAGGCAGAGGTTTATTTTATGAACCGGTGGTAGTTTTTTTACATTCATAAGTGCATGTAATATGCCTAAATTGAAGAATAAATGATTTCATTTCGTTTCATTTCATTTCATTTCATTATAAGCTGTAAGACTTCGAGCGATTTTTTTGTTACCAACCCTAAAGTCTCTAACCATTTTGAAAAAAAGACAAACAATGATACCTCTGAATAATAAATATCAGTGGTCAATCTTGCACAGTGCAGTTGCAAAGTACCATCAGCCTTCTAGCATTTCCCGGTTGTGACCAAAAGAGCCAGGGGTCCGCTATTACCTATAAATAAATAAATAATAAATAAATATTAGAGGACAATCTTACACAAATCGAACTAGCCCCACAGTAAGCACAAGAAGGCTCGTGTTATGGGTACTAGACGACGATATATTTAATAGATATAAATACTTAAATACATAGAAAACATCCAAGACTCAGGAACAAATATTCATGCTCATCACACAAATATTTGCCCTGACCGGGATTCGAACCCAGGACCGTCAGCTTCACAGGCAGGTGCACTACCCACTAGGCTAAACCGGTAACCTATGACACCTAATCCTAAGATTTAGTAGGAACTAATTTTACGAAAGCGGCCGCCTAACCTTCCAACCAAGGAAAACTTTAATAATAATAATAAATAAATATTTGTGGACACTCTTACACAAATAAACCTAGTCCCAAACTAAGCAAAGCTTGAACTATGGGTACTAGCCGATGATATACATACTTATATAGATAAATAGATACTTAAATACAAAACATCTAAGACTCAGGAACAAATATTATTGCTCATCACACAAATAAATGCCCTGACCGTGATTCGACAGGGTCACTTCTAACTACGCTAAAACGGTCATCAAATGATGATGATAATGATGTGTGCTACTCCATGATATATTTCATAAAAATATAAACACTTAAATACATAGAAATCATCTTAAACACTACCTACTAGGCTAAACCGGTCGTCTGAGAAATATCGGTACTGATATTATAGGTCCTTTTAATTTATTTGTCCCTATACATTTGTGTGGCGTCGATCCACAAAGGGCTCTTATATACAAACGTCAACACAGTTAACTGACCCTTATTACAATGTGCATAAAGGACGTGAATGGTCAGTTACTGTGTTGGCGATGGTATTACTCAATTCAATGGACCAGTTAATTGTTATTGGGACCGTTAAATGGCCGAAATGGCGGCCATCGGTATAGTAACTTTAGCCTTTGAGAATAGTCCATGGAAAAAGACTAAAATAACCTTTTCGGTAACAACATTTTTTTTTAAATGATTGCTGTGAATAATAATAGGTAATATACACACAACTCACGCGTGTATTCTCAAAAGGGGGGTAGACTGTATGCCTCTTTGTCGCACTTGCATATTCGAGCGACAGAGAAGGAGTTACTTCGTTTTCGGTTTTCAGAACCCTTGTAATTTAATTTCAGTACCACTTGGCAATTGTAGACTTAAAGATGGAGATATTTTTTTATACCACGCCGGTGGCAAACAAGCGGACGGTCCATCCGATGGTAAGCGGCCACCGCAGCCTATAATAGCTCCAAAGGAGTCACGTACGCGTTGCCGACCCTTTATGAAATTTAGGAATTCACTGTGAAAACGTGATATTACAGCGATAGGATCCATCGCCCATAACACACTTCAACCCGGTTCCCATAGTTGACTCTTACGACTGCATAGGAAGAAAGGGGATGGTGCTAGTTCAAATCTGGCACCACACGGTGTGAAAATAATGGGGAACTTGCGTTAAGGGTCTCGTAGCTCCTAATAACCTTCGATCTGTAGCTCTCCGTTTTCTCGTGTTTTTTATGGCTTATCGTGTTCAGAACAGCCTAGTGTGATACCAGATTTACACTCGCGCTTCGTCCCTCGCCTCGTGGCTCGCCTCGTCCCTCGTGCGGGAGGGCGAATGTAAACATCCACTCGCGTCCTCATCGTCGTCGTGTCTCAGGTCCTTTTGACTCGTGCCCAAAAACCGCTCCGGACGCGAGCGCCGCGAGTGACGAGGCGAGGGACGAGGCGAGCTACGAGCGTCTGTTCACACTCGCACCTCGCCCCTCGCCTCGTCCCTCGCCTCGCGACTCGTACGCGAATGTAAATCTGGTATGATAATTTAAGTAAAGTTTGGTTATTAATTTAATAATTTAAGTTCAGTTAATCAATATGATACTTAAGCCGTTGTCTCCCGGTGAAAAAAATAAACAATAGCATTCTCATGTTATGATCCCGGGGATCCCAGGGACCGGTAGACGATGGGTGTTGGACCAGCTCTTCATATGGTCAATATAAGTTAGCCTTAAGGGAGGCGTACAGCGACATCTACCAGAAGACTCATGCTAAGGCGTTTGTTAAAAAAAAAAATAGTTTACGTTAGCAGCGGTTCTGCTTAATACGAAGGAACGGTTGATGAATTTGGAACTGGGTAGCGATTGTACCTATAGCTCAGTTGGCTAGAGCGACTGGCCACAAGTGCCAGGAGGTCGCAGGTTCGAACCCTGCTCGGTGCCTAAATTATTCCTTCATTCTAAATGTAAGTTAGCTTTCACATTCCTGTGCTCCTTTTAATGTTTAATAAATTAAGCGACTCTTTAACATCTAATTTACAGTTATAATAGTTAAATAACAATAACTTAAATAATATTACAACTAAGTTAAATCTAAAACAGGCCCTCGGGGCATTGTATCGAAGATGCTGGCGGCATTTCCTCGCTGTATCGCAATGCTGATACGTTGTGCGAGGAAGTCGCCAGCTCTTCCCTCACCAGTTACGTCAACCAGACGCTTCGCTCTTTAGCTAAATTCTCCTTTTCCTAGATCCTCTTATAAGAAAAGAGCCATCCAAGATTCATGACGACTCTTTTCTTCGGTAGTCGCATTTTCAATAATTCAATTTTGCTTTTTTACACATTTTAAGCCGCTCCATAACGGTTATCGGTGTCTCCCAGGCGCGGTTGCCAATGGATACCTTTCAGTCATTAAATCTTTTAACAAAGGCTTCCTTTCATACTACGAGGGCCGCAAACAAACATACGGCCAGCCACCCGTAGCTCAGGCCCCGCCTCACTGCCGGCGGCACCCTAGGTTAGCGAGATTTTATAATATTTTTATATTTTATAAGTGTATTTTTGTATTTTACTTTATATAGGTACATTCATTCTTATTTATTTATTTTAGGTTCATTCTTGTTTTCAATGTATTTTCTGGTGAAGAATAAAATATATTTGTATTGTATTGTATTGTACATTCTCTAAGTATTGTAATTCAACCGCTCTCTCCAAATTCACCCATCGAGTGAAACTTGTCACAAACTTTGCTTGTTAATGTTATTTCTTTGATATGTGACACCTTTCGTAATTACGGTTAGGAGTAGGGGATAAATTAAATAGGTAGGCCAAACGTTCTTAGTTGTGTTTGTGTACATTATATGCTTAAAATAGGTACATAAACTCACCATAGTTTAACTAGGGTTTTGTTAACTGTAAACCTCGCAAATTTTATTAAGTTTTCAATCCACATGGCACCGCAAACAACTAAAAAACAACTATTTAAATGTGTGGGATTAGGTTAGGTACCTACTCGGATCATTACACTCTATCAGCAGCGACACTCATTAACACGTTTATAATTAAACAAACATTTTTTTAACATCATTCTTGGAAGAAAAATATAGCAAGTTTAGTTAAAACTAGTTTCATATAAATTAAAAGGAGGTCACCTCAAATGACGTGAGACTGTTAAAAATAATTTCAAGCTTACATGGTCATTTACATTAGAATTACGGTTAATCCTTGATAATGGCGCTTGCAATAGTGCCGAAATATCGGGAACTCAAAAATACAAATATACATGGTAAATACCCCGTTTCAAATCGTTATTCTAATGTTAAAAATGTATCAAAAAAACATATTTCTGCTTACTTAGTACAAAATCCATAATTTTAAAAATTCTTTGAAATTTTCGCGCTAAAACTCGATCCTAACCTAACTAACCTTTTCGAGTGACACTTCGAAGATTATATATCAACTAGCTAAAACGCTTTTGACAGCAGCTGTTTGCTGTGGTACTACGACGTCACTAGCAACATGGCGTCATAAAAATGCATCAAAGAAACACATTTTTGCTTACTTATTACAAAATCCATAGTTTTAAAAATTCTTTTAAATTTTCGCGCTAAAACGCGATCCATGCTGGTATGACGTCATGCTATTTAAATGAACGAGCCTCTTCGCGTGACACTTCGAAGATTTATATATCAACTAGCTGAAACGGTTTTGACAGCAGCTGTTTGCTGTGGTACGACGTCACTAGCAACGTGGCGTCATAAAAATGTATCCAAGAAACACATTTTTGCTTACTTATTACAAAATCCATAGTTTTAAAAATTCTTTTATATTTTCGCGCTAAAACGCGATCCATGCTGGTATGATGTCAAACTACTATTTAAATGAACTAACCTCTTCACGTGACACTTCGAAGATTTATATATCAACTAGCTAAAACGGTTTTGACAGCAGCTGTTTGCTGTGGTACGACGTCACTAGCAACATGGCGTCATCTCGATAATTTGAGTCACAGATAAGTAACACTCAACTTATTAACATAAGTTTAATTTATTAAGAGGCCTTATAAGTTTTAAAATGTTTAGATTTCAAATTATGACAAATGTATTGATAATACCAATAAAGTTATTAAAGGATACGATGACTTTATTGAAATTTTAGATAGTAACATAGCCATTTTCTGATTTTATTGTGTGTAGTAGAAATAAAGCGGAAAAAACAAGTTTTAGGCTTGAAAATGGTCGATTTGGAGTGATGTTTGAAACGATATTTCTTAATGAAAAATCCAAATATACATTTTTCAGTTTATGATATAAGGTCGCAATAGTCCTGTTCTAGATAGTAACATTGAGAAAATGCCAAGATACGTGTCAATTCAAACAGAAAATGGCGTAAATAGATGAGCGTTTTTTAACTCATAACGACCCTTAAATGATATTTATTCAATTTTAGCTAATAATTTAGCTTCCCGGAATTATAAGCTGCACTTAACAATACGTTTCATAATAATTAATTACTTCTGTCAATTACCCTATAATCGACCCTGCTCACAAAATTTTACGAGCATCTGGCGAATTTGATACTTAGGTTTATCGGCGATAGAATATAATGTGAGAAAACCAAGCTAATCCAAACTCTACTCACGAGCAAAAATAGGGGTACACTTTGTATCGAATTTCCATAGAAACTGTACCCGTTACAACCGGTTACAGTTATTGAATGTTAAAACATGGAAAATCAAATTAAAACACCATGAAATACAATGAGTGCACTCCATGTGGCGGTCCAAGTACACCCCCTCATTCACACATGACATAATAGTACATTACTTACCAAGGGCGGTAAAACAAAGAATGTCTCAGATCGCAGGTATTTTTGACGCCCGAGCCGAAGGCAAGGGCGATAATTATGCGATCTGAGGCTTTCTTAATTACCGCCCGAGGTAAGTACAAAATTTTATGTCATCCCCTGGCCAGGAAGTGGGATTTTCCGCGCGCGGAGCGTGCGGTAATTGCCACTTTATGGCCAGGTGTGACATAATAGTAGTTTATGCAACTGATACATAAATAGAGGTCTTAAAACACGACAGTGGTTTTATGAAACGAGCGTAAGCGAGTTTCATAATAGGATCACACGAGTGTTTTAAGGCCTAATTCTGTACAATTGCATACACTACTTTATCTACGTTTATATCATAATTCTACTTTCGTAAAAGCAAAAAACCAATAACGACAACAGTAATGGCGGCAATTCCAACGTCCATCAACAAGATTTTTTTTTAAATCATAGACAAATGAATGAAGTCCCTATTCTCATGTCACTCGAGATCAAATGTCGTGCGGTTTATATTAAAAAACATACTGAATTGACGTTTCGTATCGATAACTGTTTTAATATCTATGGACACTAGAATAGAGACCCACTTGAGTTTTGACAGCTGTTCCAAATTTAAACTCATAACCTTACAAAAATCTGTACTGTAATAACATTACAGTACAAATTTTACCTACTACCACAGATAAGAAAGTTCTCATAGTAAAATTGGTTGTCGTAATGCTGGTCATTTCCTACGGTTTCTGAACGCGTTTTAGAGCACTAATGATATGTGCGTAGATAAAACACATTAAAGTTTGGGTTTAACACATAAACACCTTTCAAGTGCTATGGGCGGGAACTTTAGATGTGTTCACCTCCACCTTTATTAAATTTTATCTTGACGCTTAGAGACCTTATACATCTCTAACAAATCTCGATTGTTATTAGTTTCTTAGTCTTATTTTTGACATGTAACACTACATTTAATTAATGATACTTTGATTATTGTATTATTTTTATTTGATGTACCTAGATAGATTTTGACTTGTAAAAGTGCCCTTGAGGCCTATTTGCAGAATAAATGTTTTGATTTTGATTTTGAACGAGTCCAAACAAAGTTACGAAGTCAAAGATTGTGTTCCATACATTACCCTCTCTACCTTTTTTAAGTATTCGTTGCCTGAACTATTAGTAAAAATACGCAAAAATTGCGAAGTGTTGATCACCATATTAATTAAATATGACTTAAACTTTCAGACACGATCCAATAAAAGGTTAATTGAATCAACGCATATGCGACGCAATTTCATTCCATTCCGTTCGATTAATTGATTAAATACACGGGTCGAAAATTTGTGCGTTCCTTTAGTATCTATTCATTTATCGTATGGCAATTATTTCGAATCGTAAGATCTTCGAGAAGACAATAGGGGAGACCTAGGAGATTTGTGACAGAGGAGAGTTGTTACAGAGACTATTTTCCCTACCTATAATAGTTACCGAGTTGGAAACAACGCTCGTTTGTCGCTTTAGAGACGTGCTACTTGACTCTGTTCCCGATGGCGGTGCACGAGAAGCGGTTGCGTAATTACGACGTGCGCGTGCAAAAAAACGCGAAAAGTAAGTTCTTCTGCAAAATTTTGGTTGACTTTATACCATGTCTTATTACACGTGCGTATCTGTGTTATTTTTTCTTCAGTTGTATGGTTATTTAAGCCTCAAAGCGTTGCATTGATCTTTTGTCTTTGCATCGAATTTAGAAAATATGAAATATTATTCGAACCAAATCGTAATTTAGAGCTTTTATTTCATACTGTATTTGAGACGATTTTAAGGGTTCCGTAACCTAAGGTGCGTTCAGAATAGGTTAAGGCCGCGTCGAACAGCGGAGCAACGGGATCCACAAAAAATGGTCTCGCCGGAAGACCAGCGATGGCTTGTGAGTCAGCATTATGCTGAGGCGGGACCATTTCGTGGCAATTTTATTAAGTAGTTAAATATGTATTATCTTGTCTGGTTCTATGTCACGAATAAATTATTTTCATTTCATTTCATTTCATAAGGGTCCAAACGGAACCCTGTCATTGTCACTCACGTGTGACAGACAGACGGACCAATTATCATACCGTGTGTACACTCGCGCCCGACACTTCGCAATTCGCTCGATCGCGGCGCGATCAGTCGTGGCAGCGACATTTTAATCGCTATAATACCTATCAGCTCTGTGAATAAAAAAATATTTTTTCATACCTGCTACGCAGAAAAGAGTCATTGTATCCCTCGAGTGATGTATCAAAGTTGTACTTTTCTTCCCGTATTTGAGGGCAACAATGACTCTTTGAAAAACAGTATCTATATATGCAATATGTACATATTTATGGATATCTATATGTTTGTATTTATCTCATGCTTAATTTAGTATTAACTGATTTTAGTAGGTTCCATATACTATCTCTCATGCATCACCTACCATGAATCATAATGCTTGATTTGATTTCCGCTACCTTAAGGTTGTCTGGAAGAGATCGCTCTTTAGCGATAAGACCGCCTGTTGTTTGCCTCTACTCATTGTGATTATGTACTGTACTGTGTTTTTTTTGTTGAGTTTATGCAATAAAGAGTTTGTATTGTATTGTATCTACCACTCGGTGGCAAAATTATTTGTAAGACATTTCATATTTTTGTGTGAAAAGTAGTGTCCTACCGAAACATGTTTTTTTTGCCGAAACCGAAACCGAAGGTTCAGCGTTGGCTCTAGTTTCGGCCGAAACCGAAATTTTTGTAGATGTATTAAAATCGTGTCAGCAAAGTTCGAAAAGATAAAAGGGCGATACAGTGGCCCTGGGTTATTGATCGAGTGAAACGAAGGTCTCTGCTTCAACTTCGACAAAAATGCTTTCGTATGTCCGGATTTCCGTTTGTTCTCGTCTGCATGTCGCATTTCTCAACCGATTCTCGTGAAATTTTGTGAGCAGGTTCGATAGTTACATATAATTTTTTTGTCGAGACGGTTTTTGGAAATTTCCAAAAACAATTTTTTTATCAATGATTTTGTACGTTTCTGCGGGCGAATTTCGGTTTGTTCTCCTCTACAGGTCGCATTCCTCAACCGCTTCTCGTGAAATTTTGTGAGCAGGTTGGATAAATATACAGAATTTATTTTGTAGAATAAGTTCTTGGAAATTAAAAGAAATATATTTTTTCAACGATGTTTTCTCCTCTTCAGGTCTCATTTCGCAAACGATTCTCTTGAAATTTAGTGAGCAGCAGGCGAATCACGTAACCTTATGTACTAACGGTAGATAGATTTTACTGTCAATTTTGAAGTATAAATGTATGAGGTGACAATTAAAATTTGACATTAAAATCTATCTAACGGTAGTACAAAAGTTACGTGATTACCCCGCAGGTCCGGTAATTATATAGTTTTTTTTTTGTCAAGTCAGTGTTGGAAAATTTTCAAATACAATATTTATTTCAAAGATTTTCTAAGTTTCTGCGTCCGAATATCGGTTTGTTGTCCTCTACAGGTCGCATTTTTCAACCGCTTCTCGTGAAAATTTGTTGGTAGGTCCGATATTCATAATTGATCTTTTTTATAATGTCAGATTTTGGAAATGATAAAACACTCACACAAGGTCTACAGCTCACCAGAGCAACTAGTATATTAGGTACAAGAAGCATTTCGGGCCACTTTTACCTTCGGGCCTTTTACAAATACAAAAAGGTTTATTTCTCAAAATTTTACAATGTTCAATCTATAGTAAGTATGGGTATTAAAAATAAGACGTTGAAAAATCGGTGTGAGCACAGCGCTAAGCTGGTTTTAAGCCCACCCGTAGTCAGTGAGTTGGTTTCACAGTAAATAAGGGTTATAAAATTAATTAATCACAATTACAATATAATAAATTCAAAGTAGGTTGTATGCTATAATATAAGTAAGTTGAAATTTATGAAATCACGTAGCAGTTTACAGTTTAAAATTATATTAACTCTGCACCACCTGCTATGAATCGTTCTGTTTAGATTTCCGCTACCCTAAGGTTGTCTGGAAGAAATCGCTCTTTAGCGATAAGACCGCCTGTTGTTTGCCTCTTCTCATTGTGTTTTTTGTACTGTACTGTATCCTTTAATTGAGGTGTGCAATAAAGAGTATTTGTATTGTATTGTATTGTATATCTACTCTTTGTGGGGCATCGTATATGTTTTAGTTATTTGTATATTGGTTACCCTCGATTTTTATTATAAGGCCCTTCAAGATCCCACTGTATCTTTAAGTACGGCTACAAACATCTGTAGACTAGAAACGGCAGTATATGGATACATTCCCTTTACTCCGCTCGGCGTTTGCTTGTAACGACTAGACTTTTAGGAGTGACAGTAAAAGTGGTAATTTAGCCGCTGGAGTAAATTCCTGCGCGCTAGCTGTAACCCGCGACACCTCAAACGAGACGAGGCGCCGCCGGCGCAAGACACGAACTAATGCGACCTGAGGGGCTACCGCGAACTGAAAACGAACGAAGTTCGAATATCTCCCTCTCTGCCGCACGAATTAGCAAGTGCGACAGAGAGGGAGATATTCGAACTTCGGTCGTTTTCGGTTCGCGGTAGCGCCTCTGGGGCCTCTGGCGCCTCTCTCTATATATATATATATATATATATATATATATATTGAAATTAACATTCCCTTTGTATTATGAAATTATATTTTGAAATTAACATTCCCTTTTCGGTGGACATATCAAAAATTAAGGACCAAAAACCTCAATTTTGGATTGATCTCATAACCCGCACAAACGGTGTTTCCGTAACTATAAATCCATGTAATACAAAAAAAGTTACATGTACACAAGCCGTTAACTATATTGACCACCGGGTGGACAACTTTTTTTTTTACAACTGACAATGACCCACTTATAATAACCGTCATTTGCTTTAGGCGCCGGCGATTAATACATCACCTTTATTGTGAGAACCGCCAAGCTGTGGAACTCCTTGCCGGAATCCTTGTTCCCCGTGAACTACAACCTTTTGGTCTTCAAAGCGAGAGTGAATCGGTTTTACTAGGTGCTTACCTAGTAAAAACCGATTCCATCCTAGACCACAATATAGCGCATAATCTGGTTGAAAGAAAACAAGTGGACTTCATATATTTAGATTTCCCAAAGGCTTTTGACAGGATTAACTGCAACACATTATTGCAGAAAATGGCCATGACTGGTTTCTCGGAAACATTATTGAAATTATTCGCTAACTATTTTTCTGAGCGTAAGCAATATGTTTTATACAAAGGAGCCAAGTCAGAGAATTACTCCGTTACATCAGGGATAGGTCAAGGAAGCAGTCTTGGTCCACTCTTGTTTTCAGTCACTATTAATGACCTCCCGGATCACATAAATCATTCGATGATATTAATGTTTGCCGATGATGTCAAGCTAGTCCGGGTAATAAATGATCCATCTGATTCAATCAAACTCCAAACTGATGTAGATAGTGTTTATAGTTGGGGGTTGGTCAATGGTTTGGAATTAAACACGAGTAAATGTGCTAATATGACCTATTCTAAGGCGTCCCGATCCCGGACCAACGATCGATTATACACTTGAAACTATGCGCGATCTTGGTACATACAATATTGCTTACCATCAGGTGATTTGTGGTCAAGCGCAAACCTATTTAGAATTTTAAAAAATCGCCATCCTCTCATCTCTTGCGCAATAAAATGCCAACGAAAATTCAGTCGAAATATCCACACAAAACTTGCTATGCCCAAATTTAAACTCCAGAGAAGTCAGCTGGATATTTTCCTATTTAAACAGATTCAAGCCTTCCCAGTTTGTAATAAGTTTCAGTTTTGATTGGACGGCAAAGAAAGGGTTTGAAATGAGGGTTATATATTGGTGTAAAATGGGGATTGTAAAAGTTTTCGCTGGAGTCGAAATGGCTTTTGATAATACTTCGTTTTTAACTTCGGAAATAGGTGAGACTTCTTTGAGTACCGCGCTGCTAGCTTAGCGGACAGTAGTTCAAACTTGGATCAAATGAGGTACTGAACAGCTTTTATTTTCTCATCATCCTAGCGTTATCCCAGTACAGTTGCAGATTTGGTGTAAGCACTAGGTTTTACTGCGAACTGCAAAGTGGCAAGAGGAAACAAGGTGGCCAATATTTGCGGTACAAAGATGTGCTAAAACGCCACATGAAGAGCACCAGCATAGACCCATCCACCTGGGAGACATTAGCTGATGGCCGAACCGAGTGGAGGCAAACTGTGTTCACCCGGGTGGAAGAGTTTGAAACTAGGCGACGCGCAGACCTTGACGCTAAGCGCGACGAGCTTAAGGCCAGACCACCTGCGGCCATAACCTATAACTATGTCGGAGGGGTGCTAACTTGCAGCGAATGTAACCGCACATTCGCTGCAAAGATTGGCTTTGTCAGTCACCAGAGAGCCCATCAGCGTCGCTCTCAGCAATAAAAAAAAACAGTCGCTGTGGCCGAATACGGCTAGGAGAAGATGATGATGATGATAAGTTTTAGGTAATTATTATGAATATTATGGTCAATCAACGTTTTGGCAGTTACTCACAACACAACAACTCAAATCAAACTTGTTTGTTTTTAGTATTGCCATACAATGTTGATAACAATCTCAACGTTATTTGAACTACGATTATGTAAAACATGAAACATAACACTCGTGTCATCACCAGTTGGCGCCACTGTCGAGTAAGGTCCAGCTGTCAAATATTATTATCGGTTATTTTGGGCATGAGAACGAAGTTTGCATTTAAATCATGTTTAAAACGGGGATCCATCATTTTACCGAAAATCGTTACATCGATTATCATTTCCCATAACACTATTCGCAGAATTTTATTATCACTTAGGAATCATTCATCGAACTTCGTTAGATCGCTCAAACATTTGCTCGAATTACCTTTTACACAAGAATCAACTCATCGAATTTTAATTCAGTATTTTATTTGTTCATCGACATAGTCGTTCATCGAATGGTCTTTAGTATAATTTTGGTTTAACG
Organism: Epiblema foenella; assembly: GCA_963556455.1. Lineage (NCBI taxonomy): Eukaryota > Metazoa > Arthropoda > Insecta > Lepidoptera > Tortricidae > Epiblema > Epiblema foenella. Next base: position 13,162,466 of record OY747118.1, on the reverse strand, counting down.
AAGGTTTCAGTTCCCAAAATTCTTATTACCTAGAACATCATTTCACCACTATTTACTATTCTTGATATAAGTAAGTCTAAAATTATTTTTTTTCTCAGATTCTTGGTGTACTCTGTAAAAGTACTCATAAACAAAAATACTCAAAAACAAAAATACCCAAAACCTAAAATGTACAAAAAACCCGTTAGGGCAAAACCGACTGTAATGCTTAAATTTTTTAATTTTTTTTATATAAGACCAGAAAGATTATACGCCTTGAAAAATCATGCTTGCTTGGTTGTTCGATGAAACATTGTTCTTGGAGAGAATACTATATGGAACGTACTATCTGTGAATCATGTTTCGTTAAATTAATACTATGAATAACGAATATTTCGATGAAAGGTAAATTCGATGTACCGTTACGCTACGATTAGAGACGGATTCGAAACGATTAACTATGAAAAGTGGTTCGATTATATAAAATGCAATGAATTGATGATTGATGATGTGATTAGAAAAAAAAACCTAATGAAATTCGTTGAACAGTTTTCGGTGAAATGAAAATCGATGTAAGATATTTCGATAAAATAATAGACACCCGTTTAAAACCTTAAAACCGTACCGTAAAAATATCGAACAACCCGCATTGTAGCGCAGTATCGTTTTGTTCGGAAAAAAAGAAGGAAATAAGTTTCCGAAAGACAAAACTGTCTCAAAGTACTGACCCGTAACTCATATTTGCCATAATGAAGCTCAGGTATTGAAAAACAGGCACCTTATTTTTCCAATTAGATATTAACCCGCGTACCGCAATCACAAAGTGACATTTGACATTTCGGGGACCCCCACGCTACACTAGCGCCTCTAGCGGCGAATTTATATGCGATAGCCCCCATTAGATCAAGTCTAGTATATGTATATTTTTGGTTGTCCTGAAAATCAGTGTCACTTTTTTTTTCTTTCATTCTAATCAAAAGTAATAACTCGCCCAGTGAAACTACGAACTTTAAAATCCGAACTCCGTATCATGCCGTCCCTTTCACTCATGTAGTGTATAACACGAGAGTAAAAGGGACGACACGTCACGAATTTCGGAGTACAGGCTCAGAACAACGGCAGTGGAATCGGAGTAGTATGGAAGTTCGGCTACTAGGTAAAAAAATTGCAATAAAATTCTACCGCGATGAACGAGGCAGACCAAGTCGTGGGGAACGCTAGTCACTACATAGTATAAAACAAAGTCGCTTTCTCTGTGCCTATATCCCTATGTATGCTTAAATCTTTAAAACTACGCAAAGGATTTTGATGCAGTTTTTTTAATAGATAGAGTGATTGAAGAGGAAGGTTTACATAAAAAATAAATATTAGAGGACAATCTTACACAAATCGAACTAGCCCCACAGTAAGCTCAAGAAGGCTTGTGTTATGGGTATTAGACGACGATATATTTAATAAATATAAATACTTAAATACATAGAAAACATCCAAGACTCAGAAACAAATATTCATGCTCATCACACAAATATAGGCCCTGACCGGGATTCGAACCCAGGACCGTCAGCTTCACAGGCAGGTGCACTACCCACTAGGCTAAACCGGTCGTCAATATCTATAATAACATCCATTAAATAGTGCACCCGTGCGAAGCCGGGGCGGGTCGCTAGTAAGAAATAAAGATGACTGTAGATATTTATTAGTAGCCGATAAAAGGCTGTGTTAAGGGATCGGCGGGTAATTAACTGAGCTGATGGATCCACTGCGCCGAATTGCACGAGAGGTGATATTCATTACGAGAATCGTATGTGTGCGAGGAGATTAAGCATACAAACTGCGATAACAGTGGATTTATGAGGATAGCAGTGAAAGACTATAACTAATTTTACTCTACTATATTTTAAGGGCAGCAACAGAAGAGTCAGTCCGACCCAGGTCGGGCCTAGCTGAGTTTCTTGCTGGACTCTTCTCAGTTAGGCTAGGTTTAGTGAACCAGCGACTAAACTCCCAGTAGCTCGATTCCACTCACACCTCAGATTCGGTTGAAACCGCTCAACCAATCTCACTGGAGCGCAAACTCTTAAATTATTCCGTTCCAAACCACACGCGTGGTCGTGCCGGAGGTTTTCCCCTGGATTTTCCCCAGACTACTCTCCAACCGCGCACTCCTATCGCTTTATTGGGCCGGGCATTTAAAAAATACAATAATCATAGTATCATTAATTAAATGTAGTGTTACATGTCAAAAATAAGACTAAGAAACTAATAAAAAATGAGATTTGTTAGAGATGTATAAGGTCTCTAAGCGACAAGCTAAAAAGTAATAAGTTACACTACTAATAATAAAATATTGTGAGATATATCAACTAAGCGTCAACATGAAAATAATAAAATCTAATTAATAAATATCAAATGAGCATGCGCGCCTCTTTCTTATCAGCTGCACTCGGCTCATTAGCCAAGTACCATCGCCAGCGCAGTTGGCTGACCGTTTGTGCACTTTATAGGCATTGTAATAAGGGTCACTGATGGTCGGTTGGCTGTGTTAGTTTTTGTGTAAATAAATACTCGTACGCAAGCGTTCAACTGAGTTGTTAGAATATAATTGAAAAATACCGTCGCATACTTTTTATCATCCTACTAAATTATATTATGGTTTAAGTTTTACTGAAATATTGTTTGTTTCTCGCATAAGTGATTTGTAATCTTAGAGAAATAAATAAATCTGAACTGAAATGAGAACAGAGCGAAGTCTCTCATCATGTCAATTCCACTAAACAACTATTTTCATTTGCGAATATATTACGGTTCGTTAGGTCGCTGCCAGGTTACTGAACTCAACAGTGGTCTCTTATCCACATAATTAAGTATATTCAAGTAAATTGTGCTCAACCTGTTTTTATTTACATTACATTTCCGAGGACCCAGTTTGCGGTCACAAAACTCCCTTCTGGTAAAAATAATTACTGCGAAATGAACAATAGCTTGAGATTTATGGTACCTTATTAGAGGATAAAATACCTACAGTAGGTACGACCCAGGGTTGAAAGTTTGTTAACCAACATAGCGATCCAAGCGCCTCGGTTTCAGCTTAGGCAAAAATGCTTTCCTATGTCTGTGCCTTTACCATGAGTTTACATGACCGTACTCGATAGCGACTGCGTAAAAATTGCCTGGTAAATATCTCGTTTCAAATCGTAATTCTAACGTAACTTTTGTACTGTCGTTAGGTAGATTTTAATGTCCAATTTTATTTGTCACCTCATACATTTATACTTCAAAATTGAAAGTAAAATCATCTACATAAAGTTATGTGATTCGTGTTCAGATAGGGTAGCCCCTTAAGGTGCTTTCATACCGCTTCTTAACAGCGCTTTAACGCAGTAGTGAAAAGGATATGCTTATGAGTTAAAAGCATCGCGTATTCCGAATGGTGTGGTCGGACCTTTACTCAACCGATCTCGTGAAATGTTGCGAGCAGCAGGCGATTCACCTAACTTTATGTTCTAACGGTAGATTATACTGTCAATTTAGAAGTATAAATTTATGAGCTGACAATTAAAATTTGACATTAAAATCTACCTTACAGTAGTACAAAAGTGGCGTGATTACCCCGCAGGTTGTAAAGTTTTATGTTTTTCTCACAGAGCTATTAGCAAAAAAGAAAATTTACCTACTGCATGTCCCAATCCAGTATATCTAAATCTTTTTAAATTTTAATTAAAGAAGGGCCGAAGGTGTCCGTGGGCCCAGATCTGATGCTGATTCCCTTTTAATTAAAAATTACCTTTTTAATTTTAATTCGCAGCTGGGTCTGTCACTCAATGTGGTATCGTTCGAGTTTCTTGCTGGACTCTTCTCAGCTAGGCTAGGTTTAGTGAACCGACAAAACTTCCAGTAGCTCGATTCCACTCACACCTCAGATTCGGTTGAAACCGCTCAACCAATCTCACTGGAGCGCAAACTTTTAGAGTATTCCAGTGTTCCAAACCACACGCGTGGTCGTGCCGGAGGTTTTCCCCTGGATTTTCCCCAGGCCACTCTCCAACTTCGCACTCCTATCGCTTTATTGGGTCCGGCCTATAAAGCCACAGTCAGGTTCAAAAAAAAAAGAACGCTTAGGATGGCCACATGCTTCACGAAAAAGTGTTATAATAGCTTTATCGATTCGTATGGCGAACCTTACAATGACGAGGTCGACCCTTTATGAAATTTGAGGATGCACTATATTGACAACAGAAGGGACAAATTTAGGTTCCTCGCTCTCAACACAGTGCATCCTCGAGAGCTCTGGCAACCTTGCTCACCTCCAGGAACACAACACTACATACTTGTATAGTAGATAATCAATAATAATGATAATTTGATCCGTTATACCTATTGCAATATGGTCAGTATCTATAATATCTGTATCTGATCTCAAACCTAGTGTAAGATTATTGAATAGTATATTTAATTATTAGTGATGCGTGTTGGCGAGCTCTCTTGAAAGGTATCCACGGAAGACCAGCGTGAAGATACTCGCAAGGTACTTTGACTTTAAGCTGAGTAGAGACTATTTCAATGACGATTATGTATAAGAATTATTTATTTTTATTTTTTGTCAACGTCATGAATAAACGTTTTCTATAATATTTTTGAGTGGTTTAATTTTTAAGATCCGTAAAGTTGACGATTATGACAAAAAAGATTAATACTTTCGCTGTCAAGCTTTTAAAGAAAGAAAGAAAGAAACATTTATTCACAGACACAGAAGACACACATATTACAAAAAAAAAACAACAACAGAAGAAAACAAACCACAACATGTGTGTCCCCGCGGCAGTGAAACGGACACTGGCTCAGCATTATGCTGAGGTGCCAGACACCTACCGCGCTGATTTTCAGACAGTACCGTCGGTGACTCACGGACCGCCATACACTAAATAATAGCCAATGCGAGCGCGTACGTAGTATGGCGTTCGTGACGTCACTCCCATTTCTTCATTTTGTCTTTTCATAGCGCTACGCAATTTCCTCTACATACAGGGAAACACATAGCTACGCGTCGACGAGCAAAGCCGCAGGCGGATTTTTGCCAGCGAATGGAATATACACGCGTAGGATCACGTTTCAAAACGTCACGTCGCGGTTGCGATGCCTCGCCGCAGCTGCGATGCCTCGCGGCAGCTGGGATGCCTCGCGAGGCACAAGGCACAAGGCACGTCGCAGCTTGGTGGAATATTTACTGCCTCTCGTCGACTGCATAGCGATCCGTAAGATTGTCACTATCTTCTGTTTTTTTTTGTGCAACATAGATTAGATATATAATGACGAGCCTTGAGAGCATAAATATACAAAAAATAAGATGTAAGTAGAGAATCCTGGAAAAGTTAAATGCCTGCACCAAATACTTCTTTTTCATCCATTGGTTGACTGGTAGATAATGCCTGATGGCATTAAGTTCGCCATTTGAACAAAGTTCTTGAATTATGCAATAAAGTTTAAATAAATAAAGTAGCATATAATTTTTGTAATTGTAACTTTATGATCGACTTAATACCTAAAGGCATTTTACTATTACGTTTATAAGAATTGGTTGAGAATTGTGACCTATTAATAGGAGAACAGCCGGACATACTAACATACGAAAGCATTTTTCCCAACCTCAAACGGACTCTTCGCTTGCACTTCATGCTCGCTCACTAAATATTCCGCTTGGGACTGGTAAATGTCATACCAATATCATATCAAACGTCAATTCTGATAGACCATCGGCCATTTTCCAAAGAACCTTGTGCATTGTGTCCTTTGAATGGGCCCTATTACACATTCAGGGCTTATAGGCTTTCATATATTGTACGGGGACAGACGCGTCGTCGGACGGCCGAGTTATCAAAGTATACAAACCATACAAAAAGCGACCTTATTTCTCATGAAACAAGACTCAAATTCCAATAACAGATTCATAAAATATCGGCCGGCACAAAAGATCTCGAATGTACCTCTTTTGATCTAATGTCACGTTGACATTAAATTTAATAATCCTAGCATTTTTCGTGGAACCCGGGGTCAAGTGTGACACCTAATCCCAAGACTTGGCGTAGGAACTAGTTTTATGAAAGTTACTGGCTTAACTTTGCAAGTTTATCTTCACTGTATAACATTAATTTTGTTATAATTGTAAACTCGAAATTATTATTCCTTCTTGAACTGTAAATTAATATTTTGACATGAAAAATGTATTACTTAGTCAGACTTTCTAAATTGTAAATTAATATTTTGACATGTAAAAGTGCCCTTGTGGCCTATTTGCAGAATAAATGTTTGATTTTGATTTTTATGACCAAACAAAATCCATAGGGTAAACTAGACCTTACTCAACTCATACTCATTTATTAATAAAATATGCCAATACAATACTTATAGAATTAAAAATTACTTTAATAATTTACTGGTGGTAATAATAGTTAAATAATAATAACTTAAATAATATTACAACTAATTTAAATCTAAAACAGGCCCTCGGGGTATTGTACCGAGGATGCTGGCGGTATTTCCTTGCTGTATCGCAATGCTGATACGTTGTGCGAGGAAGCCGCCAGCTCTTCCCTCACCAGTTACATCAACCACATAGACCAAGAAAATTAGCGAGACCTGGACATAATTCGATAACTCGTTGTTTTTATTACTCTATCGGATATTAATGTTTAGTATGAAATATTAATTGGATATATTAAGTAAAAAAAGCGTGATCGTAACTTATTAAAAAAAAATCGTGAGTTATCGTACACTACCTAACTTTTTTCTACAGGCAAAATAGGTAACCAAATACCATGTTAGTATAATTTTGAGGTGGACTCAAATGCGATCACTGAATAGCAAAATTAACCTGAAACCAAATTCGCAAGTACGTTTTTTTCACAGATTCCATCTGATCTCAATATCTAGATAGGCAAAAATGGTAACTATGATGATTATATCTGTTAAAGCTATATTGTGTCTGTTTAGACATTTCGGACCAAAATTAAACATTAATTTTTAACGTTTTAATAATAATGTATTTCTCAGTAGGCAAAAATCGTAACTGTGATTTTTTTGTTTATTAATAGCTTTTTGTGTAGTATTATCATGTTTTCATTAATATTAAACACATTAATGTCACGCTTAAGAAATTGAAAATCAAATTGAAAGTACGTGCGAGCTTGTCGTGGAGCGGGATGCATGCGGTGGGTGCGGGGTGGGGAGAGAGCGGAGCGCCAGCGGCGAGCGTGCGGCGGATCGGACCTGTCGTAACGAGTGCGACATGAAGTACTCACCTCAATGCTCATGTGTTGACAAAAATGTCGTAAGCGCCGCAGGATTTCATACCTCTTACGCGTTTACGTCACACGGTCAAATTTTTGTAACGAACGGAACGTTTACCTATCTTGTTACTTAATTTAATTTGTAACTCACAATATGACAATAAAGATTTCAAATTCAAATTCCAACTGCTGCCGTGGTGTGATATCTAAATACATGAAAGAAGAAACTGACTGATTGACATATCAACGCATAGCCCAAACCGCTGGTTCTAGAGAATTCAAATTTGGCACGTAGGTTCCTTATAAGGCCAACAGGTGCACTAAGAAAGGATTTTCCAAATTTCACCCCCTAAAGGGGTGAAACGGGAGTCCAAAGTTTGTATGAAAAACCGTATTTATTGAAGTGAGAGACATAAAACTTTGTAAATAGACTCTGTATTTAAATATATTAATGACATATTTCAGCGTTTTTCTAAACTGCTCCACTAAAGGGGTGAAAAGGGGGTTCAAAGTTTGTACGGGAAACAAATCTTTTTTGAAGTGAGATATTTGAAACTTCGTATATAGAGTCTCTGTTTAAATACAACAAAACACGTTCCAGCGTTTTTCGAAATTGCTCCCTTTAAGGGGCGAAAAGAGGGTTCCAAGTTTATGCGGGGAGCAAATTTTCTCTTTTCTTAAAGATCGATATGGGTGTCATTTTCGAGATTCCTCGGGGTGCCGATTACGAAAATGACATGCATTTTCAAATCAAAGATGGAGGAAATTTATGTTCCTTTAAAATCGATATGGGTGTCACCTTTGTGGTTCCTCAGGGTGCCGATTACGAAAATGACATGGATTTTCAAATCCAAGATGGCGGACATTTATTTTTCTTAAAAATCAATATGGATGTCATCTTCGAGGTTCCTCTAGGTGCCGATTACGAAAATGATACATATATATATATATATATATATATATAAGTTCTGAATCTGACATTGACAATCTGACAAAGCTTTATCATTTTGGGATGCTTGTTTGTTTCTGAGGTTTGTTTATTTAATTTATATTTGTATCAGCCTTGGTAGAACCATTTAGCCGATACATGAATATCTGTGTATGTACCTTGTAGTGAGGCTATACTTGTATTGTTGATGTGGTTTGCATTTTGGACTGCGACATACGATTCCGGAATTACTTTTAATGTTGTTTTTATTCCGCCTCATTGATGTTATATCATTAGTAAGCTAATTATTTATTTGTCAGTTCAAATGATAACATCTTGTAGTGATAGTATGAGTCTAATCTATGTGATTTTTTTTAAATTACCCAAGCGTACTCAAATTATCAAGTTGGAATAATAACTATACTGCTGTAGTTCTTCAGTACTTACGAGTATATTATACGTGTTTAGTGTTAATTATGAGGTTTACTATTGGGTTGTCATATTATATAAGTCTATGGATCTCAAATCTTTTGCAGTGCCAATCAAAGGAATTACTTAGAATCTTCTAACTTCTTATTGGTTTGATTCACCTGACTGGGCATTCCAAAATAAAACAGCCTCTACAATAAATACCATTTTTATATGAACTTAAGTATAAATATAATGCATGAAAGTGGTTGGTGACTATCATATACACTACATCTCAAAAAAGCCCTGTTTTTGCTGCTAACAGATACTAAGTATATGTTGGTACCTTACCTCACCTCATTTAAAGTAGGACATTCAACCACCTCATTTTTGGAAATAAGGTACTCCTTCAAACTCATTTTAATTTCATGTCCTACCCAACACTAAATCATATATCTCATTTTGAACAATTTAGTTGTTATCGATTTAATAAACACAATATTTCAATAAATTTCCGCCCCAGCCGAACCGTGGTGCGCCCCACGTGCTTATAAAAGTTTGACAATCATTGACTATAAGCCTATAATAAATGAATGCACGAGCCGACTACCACACGAGAATAGCTCGCGAGTAGCGACAGCACGGCCGTGAGTTGAGAAACAAAGAAATTCCGACCTTATTCTGCAATACATAATGTTCATATTAAAACGCAAGTAAGAGAAGATAACAATTAATTGATAATCGTGGATATTTCTTGTTTAATTTGTTTCTTTTAGTGCTACTAATATGTTGATGGCATAAATTAAACACTTTTGAAGTAGTTACGTATTTTGCCTTTCCAAAAATTACCAATATTTGTGATTTTAGAGATCCGCAAAGAGAATTTATTTAATTTTTAATAATTTATCAACACACATAATATACTATTCAGAATAAACTGTTGAATTACAGTTATCTATAATGCCTGATAAGATAAGCCAGAAAATGTGTAACTTACCGAAAGTTCTTTATTAATGATAGTACCGGTTGATTAATTAGTTTAATTTTTGATTTATTTAACTGGAATGCAAGCGTCATATCATAATAGAGGTACTTTTACGAAGTTACATATTATGCTGTACTTATGAAATCAAAATGTGTTTAAAATTTAGTTTTATGGTTTTTTACAGTGACGCGCAACCTTAAAATGTTTAATTTCTATTATTTTAAGTATAACTAACAATACTTCATATCATAGAAAAAGAAAATTACAGTTATCTTTTATGTCTAGGTTTCGCTAATTTTCTTGGTCTAACACGCTTCGCGATTTCAGTAAATAACTTATGCGCCCAAAATTACTTAGTTAATATACATTTACTACTGAAATTCATTAGTATTATAAAAAGATTGATTAAAGAATCTTGCATCATTTTCGATTATTGTTTTCCTTCACCAAAAAGCTACTGTTAATTATCGAACGATATTTCGCAGATATATTTTTTTAAACCCAGTGGTACCAACCGGAGTTAGAACCTGCGACCTACAGATTGAAAGTCACGTTCATTGCTAAAATGTCGTTAATACTTTGACATTCATGTTTGCAGGAAAGGGACAGAACACATTTTAGGTAGCTGAGGTTTGTTAAATTTTATGAATAAGGGGATAACTCTCTAGGTTACCCTTTTTTTTTAAACCTGACTGTGGCTTTATACCTCCGGGCTCAATAAATCGATAGGAGTGCGCGGTTGGAGAGTAGCCTGGGAAAATCCAGGGGAAAACTTCCGATACGACCACGCGTGTGGTTTGGAACACTGGAATACTCAAAGAGTTTGCGCTCCAGTGAGATTGGTTGAGCGGTTTCAACCGAATATGAGATGTGAGTGGAATCGAGATACTGGGAGTTTTCTCACTGGTTCAATAAACTTAGCCTAACTTAGAAGGGTCCAGCAAGAAACTCAGCTAGGCCGGACCGGTTCAGTCTCACTAGTTTTACTCATTTCGATGACAGATTAACTTACAAATAAGACACGATTAATACAATTTTTCTAAGATAGTGGTCTAAGAGCTGGCTATGCAAATCGTGTTGCAATTTATAGACACTAAATCCGTCTAGTTTGTGTGCAATAATATTTTGAATTAATTGACTACCGCTTTATTTTGGTTGTTGCCTTCAAAGTTTTAGGTCCCGGGTTCGAATCCCGGTCAGGGCATTTATGCAAATGCAAATTAATTTTTTATGCAAATTTATATTGTAATTTACATCTATGAAATAAATGAATCTGAATCTGAATCTATTTGTGTGATGAACACGAATATTTGTTCCTGGGTCTTGGATGTTTTCTATGCATTTAAGTATCTGTTTATCTATATAAGTATGTATATTGTCACTTAGTACCCATAGTACAAGCTTTGCTTAGTTTGGGACTAGGTGGGTTTGTGTAAGATTGTCCACAGAAAAAAATATTCGGCGAGTCGGCAGCTTTTCAGCGGTGGCTTTTTTTCATTTTTAATTTAATTTAAGGTGAGCAATTTATGAAGCCTGCGTGCTTAGGCGGTGTCTGGTATTACGTTTTCCCCAAATGACTGGTAAAATTATATTCTAATGAAATACATAGTTATAGTAATCAGACACCAAATCCAGAGCGAATATTCGGTTCAACGTAATTCCTTCATCTATCGTTGTAAAACACACTAATTGAATGGTAAAATTTTTATTCATCATCACAGCGTAATATTAACAAAAAATAAGTTAAATCACTGTTAATAATGGATCAAGTATTAAAATCACGAAGCAGTAACTATAATACACTCTTGTAACTTGTAACAAAACCCTCTCAAAATTGTTCGGTAAATATTCGGCAGCTGAACCGAATAATTCGGCCGAATACCGAACATTCAAAAACATGCCGAATACCGAATAATAACCGAATATTCGGCGGATCCCTAAATTAAATTAAAAAATGTAAAAAAAAACATACCTGAAAAGCTGCCAGTTTTACCTGGATCAATTAATAATAATATGTAGTATGGCACATTAACTATTCGGATTTCGTGTCTGTATAAATTGCAAACGATTTGTCATACCCAGTTTTCCGGCTATGATAAAAAACTACGTGAAGCAATTGCAGTTAAAATAGCCCTAAGGTTAGCTAAAATGCTTGGAGCACTCTGCCAAATGGCAATAAGTCCGTAAATTTGCATGTAGAAGCGATTGCCGAGAACTAATGCAATTTTAATGACGTCATGTCTATAAAGAATGTGATGCGAATAAATTTCATGGCTAGTGTTTTTATTTCGTTTTTCAGCGCTCATAAACTCCTTTCAAAGGATGAGGGGCTACCGCGAACCACAAACGAAGTTTTCCCTCTGTCTCACTTATGTGCAAACTTGAAAGTGCAACAGAGAGGGAAAATTTCGATTGCCGTTCCCGGTAGCACTGCTGTTGATGTCACGTGAGGTAAACCGCAGGCGAATCACGTAACTTTATGTACTAACGGTAGATAGATTTTACTGTCAATTTTGAAGTATAAATGTATGAGCTGACAGTTAAAATTTGACATTAAAATCTATCTAACGGTAGTACAAAAGTTACGTGATTACCCCGCGGGTCATACTTAGTTGAAAAAACAAAAGTCGTCCCTCCTGTGGTCAATAGTTAACGACTTATGTGCATGTTAGCTATGTTTTATTACAGGGATTTATAGAAACGGAGACACTGTTTATGCGGGTTACTGATCCAATCCAAAATAAATAAATAAAAATAAATATTAGAGGACAATCTTACACAAATCGAACTAGCCCCGCAGTAAGCTCAAGAAGGCTTGTGTTATGGGTACTAGACGACGATATATTTAATAGATATACTTAAATACATAGAAAACATCCAAGACTCAGAAACAAATATTCATATGCTCATCACACAAATATTTGCCCTGACCGGGATTCGAACCCAGGACCGTCAGCTTCACAGGCAGGTGCACTAACCACTAGGCTAAACCGGTCGTCAACAAATTAAGCTTTGTAGCCCTTAACCTTTAGTATGTCCAAAGGAAAGACGCGAACCTAAATCCGCATATGAGCCAAACGTCCTTCGTTCGGCGTTGGAACTAATTTCTGACCTTCCCAATAAGAGGGAAAATTAGACACAAACCTCCATCTCCATACTATTAATCACCGTCGTCTCCCAGCGAAAAAAATAAACAATAGCATTATTTTGTTACGATCCCTGGGATCCCAGGTACCGGTGGACGACGTGATGTCACGACCATTGGTACCTTTACCTTATTAAGGATGAATCACACTAGACCGTTCCGTGTCCGGCCCGTTTTCTATGACAGAAAATCGACAGCCGCCCAGCCACGGACGGGCCCGGTGACGCTCGGAAACGGGCCGGCCCGGACACGGAACGGTCGCTCTATTATCAATGCAAACGTTTGATGGCCGATCTAGCTACGTCCGAGGCTCGGAAACGGCACGGTCCCCGCCCGGCCCGGACGCGGAACGGTTAGCACATTGACACACAAAAAAGCTCGGAGATAGGCCGGCCCGGAGACGGAACGGCCCGGACACGGAACGGCCCGGACACGGAACGGTCTAATGTGAACCATCCTTTATTCGCAAGTTCAAGAGATCAAGGCCACAAAAACATCTAATATTAAACGTCTCCAATGTTATTATCATAATTCCGCTCCTAACCTACTACAGTAGCTTTAATATAGACTATACTGAATAATTTATGAGCTTCCATCGTTCGGGAAGGAAATAACATATTTTTCGGAAGTTTATTATAATTGTATACATTACATTACAACACAAAAGATTCACTTTGTGGAGCACGCGTTCCGACCAAAGTATTTGAAACTTGAGTCAGTAGAAATTGTTCAGGATGCGGGACCAAAATGTGATGGAGCTTGACTTAGCACCTTGACTTTTGAACTATAGTGTACGCAAATGAAACTGACGACCTGGGCTATAAAAAATGTGAGACACACTTCGTAACAGCCTGCAAGTGTGCAAGAAATAGCGCTATCTAGTCGGTCGTCAGTCTCTTATTATAGCTTCTTGATTAGTTATAGCTTCTTGTGTATACTTTATCTTTGTTTAATTATGGTATTCATTATTTCATTTTTAGTTTATTTTTATTTAAATGTGTTACCTTCTGGGAAATCACTTAATGGTTCTGTCGGAAGATCAGCGCTGGCAATCGCGCCAGCACTACGCTGAGATAGAACCATTTCGTGCAATACCTTGTTTTTCTGTTTTTATTTATTTTCTTGTTCTTTTTGTGTTTTGCACGAATAAATATTTCTGATTTCTGATTTCTGTTTTTCTGAGTTTGGTTTGCGGACACTATAGTACGAGATATACTTAGTTAATAATGTTAGCAGCAACATTGAAACGGTTGCAGCTTCGTTATTTTTTGAGATATTTGAATAGGATTTGCACCATTTCGCATATTTTTTGCCTTATTTTTTTGGAGTGATCAAATGTTGAGTCATCATCCCTATTAAAACTTTGTCATACTTTATACTCATTTTTGTGTAGCTGTTAAAGACAGCGACGGAAGGGAGGTCTTCTTCACGTACAAACAAATGTCAATTTTTTTTTTATTCCGGGCATCAACAGCATTACAGAAAAATAATATAAAACTTAATAGCTTATAACAAAGCCAATTATAGATGTCCACTCAGTTTTTTTTTAATTATGAATCTAAATGTTCAGTATTGCTTATTTATCGGTAGATTTAAATTCTTGATATAGCAACACAAGTTGTCACCTTAACTTCCTATGTTAATGTGGCAACACAGTTAGTCTAGAATCGTCGTAAGAGTCTGTCGTTCTCGATCGTACGTTACACGTTAAACTTCGAATATAGCCCTGGTTTTCGCCGCGAGTTGGGCTCCGCGGGCCAAGGCAGTGGATCAACCTACCTTTTACCCAAGACCTGCATCAAGATTGCGAGTTGGCTCCAGTTTACCTGTTTGTGCAGCATAAGTAGTAGGACTGACGGTAAAGCTTAACTAGATCTAGCACTGAGCTATCCTGAGGAACTGCCTCCTTCAGCTGCTGAGCTTCGCCAAGAAGATCTCCGGGTAAGCCAATGCGCAATCTCGTACAAACTAAATTCACGTAAAATAATTTGTTGTAAGGTCACGGGAACTCGCGCGGGAAACTTGTTTTAATACAGTCCGCTTAAATTATCGTTATCGTAATCCTACACTAAATATAAATAGAGTTAGTTGAAAAATAACTTATATTACAAACGTACGATTTTTAGACAGTGTCTGTAATAAAGAGTAAAGAGCAAATTTATTAATTCAAACACAAATTATACAACAGGTTACACGGGATTTCTGGTGCAGACCAAACTAGGCGAGCCTGTATCTTGGAATGCACCATTTGTAGCGTTATGAGTATAAAACAAGAAAATTAATAAACTAAGTTTAAATGTTTGTGTGTAATATGTGTGAAGGTGTGCGAGTGTGTTTGTGAGTAGGGGTGTGGTGTGTGTGTGTGACGTGAATAAGTGCGAGTAGCTTAGCTAATAAAGATTTAGCTAACCACAGATCAAGAGTAAGTGTGTATTGTCTTATGTGTATTGAATAGAAACTGTATTACATTAGAGTTAAAGTAGAATATACAGTGAAGTAAAAACATAATGTCATAGTCATACTTAGGGCTAATATTTCAATACCCAGATAAAAGTATCTAAAAATAAAAATAAATTTATAAATAAATTTGGGTATGGGATGGCGCATCGCAACTGACGATTCTCAATATGATTTGAGACGTTAGTGCCGTTAATGAAGCATGAGTCTTCTGGTAGATGTCGCTGTACGCCTCCCTTAAGGCGTTTGTATAAAAATGAAAATAAAAGTATCTGTCAGACAAATGTTAGTTCTGTCCTTTTCTTTCATGCGACATTAGAAAGTGACATTGATAATTTTAACTGACCGATATTTACATAACATTTATTGATTTACAGGTAATAATAGTTAAAAAACAATAACTTAATATTTTTTTCTGGCCATTCAAAAATCGACCGTTAAAGTAATTTGTCTGTTCGCTTGAGGCCAGGTTTAAGGCACTGGTCCGACCGCCGGCGAGTAGCGAGTAATCTCATAGTAATTCTACTCGCATGAGCGAGAAAACAAGTAGAATTACTATGAGAGTACACTCTGCTCGCCGGCGGTGGGACCCGTGCCTTATAAAGATCCGTTAGACCAAATGTCAGATCAAATTTCAGTAACTCAGTACGTTTTTGACATAACAAACCGACATTAGGTCTAACGGATCTTTATAAAACCGAGCCTAAATAACTTAAGAGGCCTTATAAGTCTTAAAATGCTTTGATTTCAAATTATGACAAAAGTATTGATAATACCAGTAAAATTATTAAAGGATACGATGATTTTATTAAAGTTTTAGATAGTAACATAGCAATTTTTTGGTTTTCTTGTGTGTAATAGAATTGAAGCGGAAAATAAAAGCTTTTATCTTGAAAATGGTCGATTTGGAGTGATGTTTGAAACGATATTTCTTAATAAAAAATCCAAAAAATACATTTAAAGTTTATGACATAAGGTCGCCATAGTCCTTTTCTAGATAGTAACGTTGAGAAATTGTCAAGATACGTGTCAATTCAAACAGAAAATGGCATAAATAGATGAGCGTTTTTTAACTGATAAGGACCCTTAAGGCTTATTGGCCTTCGTCGCTTCGGGAGTGCCAGGCAGGCAAATTTTCGCACTTCCCGCCGAGACCCTTTTATGCCGCAGGCAGCGGCTTAAGGCACCTAGATTATGCCCCACGTCCTCGGGGTGGACCGACATGAATGGGGATAATGCCAGGTTGAGAAGCAACATCCGATCTGAAAATAATTACGACCGAATTATTATTAATAATTATTGACGACCGGTTTAGCCTAGTGGGTAGTGCACCTGCCTGTGAAGCTGACGGTCCTGGGTTCGAATCCCGGTCAGGGCAAATATTTGTGTGATGAGCATGAATATTTGTTTCTGAGTCTTGGATGTTTTCTATGTATTTAAGTATTTATATCTATTAAATATATCGTCGTCTAGTACCCATAACACAAGCCTTCTTGAGCTTACTGTGGGGCTAGTTCGATTTGTGTAAGATTGTCCTCTAATATATATTTATTTATTTTTTTATTTTAATTGTAGATAGGTAAAGTTATGTTACCCTTTTGTAGAATGACGTAAACAAGGTTAAATATCGTCCTCCTCCTTTAGACCAGGCACTGATACAACTAAATGAAATCCTGGATAGTGATAGCCACCTAGATATCTTTTTGACTCCGGAATCTAGATTCCTGACCGTATCATGTAGTATGAACCAGCGACAAAACTCCCAGTAGCTCGATTCCACTCACACCTCAAATTCGGTTGAAACCGCTCAACCAATCTCACTGGAGCACAAACTCTTAGAGTATTCCAGTGTTCCAAACCACACGCGTGGTCATGCCAGAGGATTTTCCCCAGGCTACTCTCCAACCGCGCACTCCTATCGCTTTATTGTGCCCAGCCTATTAAGCCAAAGTCAGATAAAAAAAGGCTACTGCGAGTTTTGACGCTGGTTCATTATACCTAGCCTAGCTGAGAAAAGTCCAGCAAGAAACCTTACGTTACCTTACCTACTTTCCGACCCAGAGGAACAATGGAAAGAGGGTTAATATAAGAATTAAATGAAAATAATTTACCTTCATCGCTCATTTCAATGGTAGCTCCATTTATGTCGAGCACGACGCAAGACATGGACTTTGTCAGCGTATAAATTAAGAACAAAGTCGAAAAAACTTTGTAACTCATGTTTCTGGAAAAAAACAAACAGTTTTCTTGAAATGATTCCAAATACCTAAAATTCCTAATCACTGAATCGAAAAAAATCTATGTAATTAATATAGTACCTTTATACTTTTGAGGGTCTAATTTTATAAACAAACTGTTTATACGACTCTTATACATGTATATGTCAACACACAAACGTGGCTCATTGGCGTTCGTGAGACAAAATGACTGACTTTTGTTCCTACGGTAAGAGCCCATTTTAAATTTCAAATGCACATTGATTTACATCGACAGAATTTGCATGTAATTGTCATTACATTGCGGGGCTGCTAGCTACCGAAGCAAAACGAGTACGATCAAACCTTGCAATCTAATGAAAATTGCATGAAAGTTCTTGCAAATTGAAATCGACCTTTAAGTATGCCCAAATTGTAGGAATTCTCTCGGGGCTCAGCGGCGCCCGCGTGCCGCGTGCGGTACGCGGGGTTAAGCAACGTGTGCCGGGGTCAGTTCTTGCATCAGTGACCGCTTTGAGTGGTTACTAACTGAGCCCGCCCGTGCTTTGGAAGGCACGTTAAGCCGTTGATCTCGGCTGCTGTCTATGGCAGCAATCGTGAAGCCAAGTTGGAGGCCTCCGATCGGCTTGAGATATAACACTCAAGTTGCCCACTCACTTGACAAGGGGGGTCGAAGTTGCACCACGTCCGTAGGGAGTACCCATTGCTACCCTATACATGACCACTGTGCCTTTACCATGAGACTGCGTAAAAAATTGTATCGGCAAAAGTACAGCGCCTCTGTTTCGTTTTCGTTCTAAATCGTTTACGCAGTCGCTAGCGAGTACGGTCATTTAAACTCATGGTAAAGGCCCTGTGGTGCTAAACAGTGCAACAAAACTGGCAACCGTACTGTTTTCTCGAAGATCTCACGGTTCGAAATAATTGCCGTACGATAAAAAAATAGGGATTGAATAAATGCGGGATGCACACGTATTATGCCTGTAAGCGCATTATTTGGGAGTTTATACCAAATCACTTTCGTGGTGACTGCCGTTTTCGATTATTTGGTAGACGACGGGACCACTCTCCCAGCTAACACAGAAATACCACCAAAATCTATGGCAAATTCGTCAAAAACGTTTCCGCGAAAGTGAGATAGTTAAACGCGCGATCAATGAGGGCTATCGCATATGAATTCGCCGCTAGAGGCGCTAGTGTAGCGCGAGGTCTCCGAAATGTCAAATGTCACTCTTTGTGGTTGCGCTACGCGGGTTAATATCTAATTGGAACAATATGGTGACTATTTTGCAATACCTGAGCTTGAATATGGCAAATATGAGTTACGGGTCAATGACTGTCAGTGCTTTGAGACAGTTTTGTCTTTCGGAAACTTATTTCCTCCTTTAATTCCGAAAAAACAGAACTGCGCGGAATGCGGGATATTCGATATTTTTACGGTACGGTTTTAAGGTATTAAATATGATTTAAATGTAAACTTCGTTCTCATGTCCATAATAACCAATAACAATTTTTGACAGCTGGACCTCAGTCGACAGTGGCGCCAACTGGTGAGCCCAAAAACGATAGCCCCCATTAAAGCCTTCTTAAGTACGAGTGTCTCATAAATAATGTCGTTTCTACAACTTTTAGAGGTCGTATCTAATGATTTGAAGTGGCGATGTAGTGCCTTTAGAAGGTCCAAGTGAGACCAATAATCGTCGAAAGCTGGTACTGGGTTGGTTTTCAACGGCTTCCTTTGTAGCGTCAATATCGATCGAGAGGGCGATCGATCTTCAAGGGTCAAATCTCCGCTATTAAAACCATTAAACCAACGCTGTGCCATCCGTTCATTTAACAAGTCTCCCCCTTCAACTTGACATGATTTTCTTACTGCCGCGGCTGGTTTAATTTTTGTTGCCATCATGTTTGTTGCCGATAATGTCTCAAAATACACGAATTTCGTATTTGTCGCCTTCCATTTTTATTATCAAAACGTGTTACGCCGTTAACTAGCAAAGACAGTATGACTGAAATAAAGTACAACAATTGCATTTTTATATAACTAGAGAATTGTCTTAACAGCTACGACATGCATAAATACAGAGGGGTAGGGCACAGCAAAATGTCATCTTGCTCGAATTTGGAGCAGCCCAACTGGGGAAGTACCTTCGCCTTGCAGAAGACCACAGCCATAATAACATTATTTACTATACAAGTATGTAGTGTTGTATTCCTGGGGGTGAGCAAGGTTGCCAGAGCTCCCGAGGATGCACTGTGTTGAGAGCGAGGGACCTAAATGTGTTCCTTCTGCTGTCAACACAGCGCATCCTCAAATCTTATAAAGGGTCGGCAACGCGCGCGTGACTCCTTTGGAGTTGCGGGCGTCTATAGGCTGAGGTGGCCGCTTACCATCAGGTGGACCGTACGCTTGTTTGCCACCGGTGTTGTATAAAAAAAAATACAGGTGTAATAAATATTTAGTTAGAAACCCGACATTACTTATGAGATACCTTCAGTAATAGTGCTGTATTAAAATCGATTTAAATAAATTAATATAAAACTTACATGTACGCAGATTTGAAAATTACCTTCCTTATTTGTTTGCTGTGTGCACTCAGGCCGAGATACAAATAACGAATTAACTTACGGAAAAATATTATAAATATTGCAACTAATTGGGAATAAGGAATGCGGAAACTCTGAATGATAATAAATTAATAGAGCGAATTGGTTTTGACGGAAACAATTTATTTTTTAAATATACTTTTGGTGGTCGATATGTTTTTATTTCACTGTTTGTATCTACTATTGTCATACATACATAGAATAACGCTCTATCTGTGCGGCGGTACCGGAACGAATAGGGGGGCGTCCATAAATTACGTGAGATGTTTAAGGGGGGGATGGGATCGAGTCAAATCTCATCTAATCTTACGTTGGAGAGAGGGGGGTTCTCGGGAAATATCACGCAATTTTTTTTCTGATTGAAACAAAAAAATATATACTGTTTTGGTCCATTTAATCCAGATTGTAAACGCTTATAAGATTTAATCTTAAGCGTAATCGTAATACGATTAAGATTATTCACTTCGAAAGAGAATAATTTCATGCATACTTCGACGTTAACTCTCAGCAATATTGATTACTAGTCTTAACTAGTCGTAAATAAAAAAGCACAAAGCAATTTTTTCTTTTCTTTTTTCAATAAAAATCCAACGCGTTTACGTAAGAATCCCACATTTTAAAAAATCTCACGTGAGATTGGGGGTGGGGGAGGGGGTTGAATAAAATCTCACGACATCTCAACAGGGGGGGAGGGAGGGACAGAAAATTTAAAAAAACACCTCACATAATTTATGGACGCCCCCTCTAGGACTATTGGTGTCGTATAAGGAGGTCAAGGAGGCGGCCCTGTGCCTTTACCATGAGTTTACATGACCGTACTCGCTAGCGACTGCGTAAAAATATGTACGGGCAAAAGTACAGCGCCTCTGGTGGTTACGCAATAGAACTAAGAATCGGCATACTAAATCGTTTACACAGGCGCTAGCGAGTACAGTCATGCAAACTCATGGTAAGGGTACTGGATAGTCAGATGGAGAGAGCTACACCGACAAGAGTCTACTCTTAAATTGATGATGATGATATTTATATCATTCTACTTTTTCATGACCAGTTTTCCATTATAAAAAAAATGATATGCATTGAACATATAAAATACAAAAATAAGATTTCGAAATAGTGCCTGAAACTAATAAAAGGAATTTATAGATAAAAATACTTAAATATTAACATATTGCTGTAAAAAATGGGTAACACACTAGTGAAAACCATTTTTTCATACAAGACACATGGTGAGACATCCAAGGATCACTGAGTTACTTGATTTATGGATATTAACTGTGGTTCGTTAATTATCAGAACTATCGGAAGTGATACTGCAATTAAACGTCTTTCTAAATAACAATACAAAAATATGAAGTGAGGGCAAAGTATTCCAAAATCTGCATTTAAAGTGTCTGAAAATTATGTACATGAAAAAGTAGAATGGCCCATAACTTAAGTCAAAAAGTCGTAAATGCGATTTAAGTTTAGGGTTTACATGGGATTTATTTTCTGAGAATCTTAAAACACGAGAATAATTAAATAAATTGAACAAAATATCAATATTTAGACAGGGCCGTTACCCAGACCGAGCGCAAATTGAATTTTATCAAAATTACTAATCGCTTGTTTTAATTTGGAGAGCGTTATTTCGTAATGGCCGCCATCAGCCGAACAGCCCTTTCACTGGAACATATAAATATTATGGGGATAATCTTACATAAGTCGCCGTAGACCCATATAAGGCTTTTGTTATGGGGACTAGACGGCGATATAGAAGCAGTAGAATACTCAAGCGAATGTTTCCCATAACTAGCTATTACACATATATTCTTGAGCTGTGAAGTAGGTGCGGGCTGAAAAACAGCGCTGTCCAGCCGTCCAGGCTCGCAGCATATGCTGAGCCCGAGCCTATTGTCGCAATTACTTTTAATTTATTTTATGTCACACCAGGCCATAAAGTAGCAATTACCGCACGCTCCGCGCGCGGAAAATCCCACTTCCTGAACAGAGGGTGACATAAAATTTTGTACTTACCTCGGGCGGTAATTAAGAAAGCCTCAGATCGCATAATTATCGCCCTTGCCTTCGGCTCGGGCGTCAAATACCTGCGATCTGAGACATTCTTTGTTTTACCGCCCTTGGTAAGTAATGTACTATTAATGTACCAACCTCTATTATTAATTTCTGTTTCTGTTATTTGTTGCTTTCATTTTGTGTAACTTCTTTCTGGCGACAATAAATCTCTTTTTTTTAATATATACAAATACTTAAATATGGTACGTAGAAAACAATACAATACAAATGCTCTTTACTGCACACCTTGGGAAAAAAGAATACAGTATAGTACATATCTAATTGAGTAGGTGGAAAACTGAAGTGGTGTACCCTTGTTTTGCAGACAGAAATTTCATAGAATTTTGTTTCGCAGAAAATGTTTAAAATAATGTTCGGTCCTTGTATTTTTATTTCGACTATTATTGTTTCAATGACTATTTAATTGAATGAAACATATTTCACAGAAACATAATTCAATGAATTTTGTAATATCATTTTTTTATTTAACAAACTTATCAAACCGTAGAATTATGTTTGGTGTTTCATTGTTTCGCAGACAGAAAATTCATAGAATTTCGTTTTACAGAAACTTATATTAAATAATATTTTCACACCTGCTATTGAGAAAAGAGTTATTCTTGCCTTCGAATGAGGGATCAAAGATGTACTTTTCTTCCCTCATTTGAGAGCAACAATAACTCTTTTCCTCAAAGAAGGTGTGAAAAGCAGTATGTGACACTTTGTAGTAAAATCATTTGTAAGATATTTCATGTGTTTAGCAGCGGGCCTCATAGACGGTGTGAAAAGCAGTATGTGTCACACGGTAGCAAAATTATTTCCGTCTTGGGCGTAAACACTTGAATCCCTCGCTACGCTCAAGATTCTACTTTAGAATCCCTCGCTACGCTCAGGATTCTATTGTAGAATCTTTCGCTTCACTCAGAATTCAATATACCGCCCTCGCCGTAAATATATCATTTTGCTCCCTTGAGACACAATCTACTATCGTTTATTTTGAATTTTGAATATTATTGTATCACCGCTTATTCACTTCACAGAAACATATTTTGCTGAAACAAAATTCAATGAATTTAATTTTTTTTTATTTAAACAACTTATCAAATTGTAGATTTTTGTTTTAACAAACATTGTTTGTTCGGTGTTTTTCCATGGTATTTCGAATACTTCAACACATAATAAGTATGTGTACATTTAAAAACATAATACCTGTCATAATAACTATATAATAATAGAGGTTATTATTTTAATAAAAGCCCAGAAAAACCTGTTGGGGCAAAATCGACTCTGACGCGGATAGGTTCTTGTAAGATTAAGATGGGAGCTGAAGTGAAGCTCTATGATATGAATATCGAAATATTAAAAAAATCTGATATCGAAAATCTTTAATTTGAGTTTCTACAAAGTAAGTGTTCGGCGTAATGATTATTTTGTGAAATGTTAATATGAGAATTCTATGAAACAAAATTCATTAACAATGTTGTCTATAAAACAGTGTACAATCATTTGAAGTACATAACACATGGGTACTTAACCGAAAATAAACTATAATGGTCATAAATAAATAAATAAATAAATAAATATTAGAGGACAATCTTACACAAATCGAACTAGCCCCACAGTAAGCTCAAGAAGGCTTGTGTTATGGGGACTAGACGACGATATATTTAATAGATATAAATACTTAAATACATAGAAAACATCCAAGACTCAGAAACAAATATTCATGCTCATCAGACAAATATAGGCCCTGACCGGGATTCGAACCCAGGACCGTCAGCTTCACAGGCAGGTCATAAATCATAAAATAAACATACATATATCACATGACTACAATATAATATCAATCAAAACCAAGAAATTCGAGTATTAAGGGAGAGACAAATACAATTGTTTGAGTCGTTATTTAAAAACAAGAATAGTTTAAGCACGCCTTATGTCCAAATGTGTACGCTTAATCCAAAGCAAAGTCCATAAGCTAAGTCCAAATGTGTAAGCTGCTCCAAAGTCGAAGGCCTTGAGTGTAAAAAATAAATAATAAAAAATAATAAATAAATATGGGGACAATCTTACACAAATCAACTTAGTCCCAAACTAAGCAAAGCTTGTACTATGGGTACTAAGTGACGATATACATACTTATATAGATAAATATATACTTATATACATAGAAAACATCCAAGACTCAGTAACAAAATATTCGTAAAGAACTGTTTGTTATACAATTTTGAATAAGAAGTAAGTAATGAATTATGCAAAACAATTAGAAAACATACAAGACACAGAAAAAAATACTCAAGTTCATCACACAAATATTTACTGGCCAGGATTCGAACTCAGGACCGTTTCGCTTGGGAACTAAACAATATGTTTTAATATTGACAGTCATGACATTGACCTTTGTCGTAAAAATAAAACCTTGTAAGTAAATAAAATTATTTTAACCATAAATAAAATATTTGCATGCCTACTTTATAAGGTATTGACATTATATGGACGCTATTTATCATTTACCTCACCATCTTCATATGTACATAATGTTAAGCAAATAAATATATTTTATTTCAATTCATTTCATGAGGCTAAACTGGTCGTTATTGAATACCTACATTTTCGTATTCAATTTCAGGTGAAAATAAATTGTGAAATAAATAGTCTCCCCTCTCTGACCACCGCGTCACAAACGTCCACACATTGCCTGTATTGAGAGGGATACATTAAGGGGGAGGTAATTCCCCCCTCCGGGAACCATATGGCTGTCTCTTTAAAGTCGCAAAGGTTCCGTAGCATCCCGTATGTATGGAATACCTGAGCGTTGTTGATTGCGTCAAGTTTATTGGACATTTGTGTGGGTTTGAGGTCTGCGGATTGTGGAATTAGATTCAAAATTGGGACGAGCTTTATCGTACCCGCCTGTGTTTTATAATTCATAAAACTTACTAAGCAAACAAATAATAAATTAAAAAAATCAAAACACGACTGCACTCGATAATGTCGAAAAAAATGATATCAAAAATATATTTAAAACATATATTCTTTTACGACACAACATACTTTAAAATGAAACTCGAAAATTGTGAACTTTAAAAGTAATTAAATAATTTAAAACACTACTACTAAAAAGATACCTATAGATAGAGAACTTGAAATTACTACCTTTACCATGTTTATACATTCTAGAAGTCTGTATTTTTGTTAAGAAACACCCTGAATTGTTTAGAACAGCAAGAGACGTGTTTACACGCAATACTAGAAATCCAGGGCGGCTGGCACACGACTGCGTCCCACGAACATCATTCTACTTCAAACAATGTTATGGCATGTGCATTAAGCTATTTAATAAGTTACCGCTAAACATCCAACAATTGCCTTTCAATAGATTTCGAAATAGTTTAATAAAATTGCTGCAAGAGAAACAGTATTATGAGATAAAGATGTTCCTTTTAGATAAGTTTTAATTATTTGCATGCTAGTATTATTTTTGTAATACCTATAGCAGAATATGTTCTTTAATTGTATTTTATCATCCATGTAATTAATTATTCTATGCAAATAAAGAAGTTTGAAGTTTGAAGTTTGATAAAAACAAGTTTCAAAAGGTAAATACACTTTTATTTAATTAATACAAATATAAAATCAACTTACATAATTATTTGTGGTGTATATATACATTAGCGCCGAATTTAAATTAAACCAATAGGCTTGAATACATTGATGAATTTAGAAATAAAGGAAAAATTGAAAAATTTAGGCACCGAGCAGGATTTGAACCTGCGACCTCCCGGCACTCGCGGCCAGTCGCTCTAGCCAACTGAGCTATAGGTGCAACCGCCACCCGGCCCGAAATTCCTCAATTATTCCTTCATTTATACAAACGCCTTAAGGGAGGCGTACAGTCTTTATTTCTAAATTTGTAGTTTATGTTAGCAGCGGTACTACTTAATACAAAATTAATTTACATTGATGAATTTTCTGTAACACAGACCGGTAACAAATACTGAAGGTGTCTCGTCTCATAAGTAATGTCGGGTTTCGTAACTAAAAATTTACTACACCACTATTTATGCATGCCGTAACCTGTTAAGACAATTCTCTAGTTGTATAAAGAATGCAATTGTTGTACTTTATTTTAGTCATACTGTCTTTGTTAATTGACGGCGTAACACGTTTTGATAATAAAAAGTATGGAAGGCGACAAATACGATATTCGTGTATAGACATTATTGGAAACAAAAATTTAAAGCAGCCGCGGCATCAAGAAAATCATGTCAAGATGAAGGGGGAGACGTGATAAATGAACGGATGGCACAGCGTTGGTTTAATCGTCTTAATAGTGGAGAATTGACCCTTAAGATCGACCGCGTTCTCAATCGATATTGAGGCTACAAAGGAAGCCGTTGAAAACCAACCCAGTACCAGCACTCGTCGATTATCGGTCTCACTTGGACCTTCTAAAGACACTATACATCTCCACTTAAAATCATTAGATACAACCTATAACTGTTGTAGAAACGACATTATTTATGAGACACCCCAATAATACGCGATGAGTGACAGGAGATGACACATTGTATTTCGTTCCCACATATGTTATTGTCTATGCTTACATCCTTTTCGCACATCTTTATATGTGTGTAGTGCCGGCTCCAGTCTTATCCTTACTTCATCTCGTATCGTCTCGCTTCCTCGCATCAGGCTAATGCTCCCTATTCATTTAAAAGCATTCAATAAAAAGCGATACTGACTCCACTGACAGCCGACAGTTTTCTTGTTAGCAATGCCTTAGTAGTTGACTACTAAGGCATTGCTAACAAGAAACTGACTCAAGTCCGGCTGATGAATGCTGGGCCTGAGACTTAATTAAAACTTTTTAAATGGCAACTATAAACTTTACGTCAAATGTATCAAACGTCACATAATTGCCGTGTCAAT
Organism: Epiblema foenella; assembly: GCA_963556455.1. Lineage (NCBI taxonomy): Eukaryota > Metazoa > Arthropoda > Insecta > Lepidoptera > Tortricidae > Epiblema > Epiblema foenella. Next base: position 13,135,471 of record OY747118.1, on the reverse strand, counting down.
GGAGACAAACATTGCTTGATCCTTTACGGGTCAGAAACAGGATACAGCAAATCGTATCACTACATTATTCCGCTTGAATTGCTACTTCCATGACAAACTCGGAATATTTAAATACCATGAATCTACTTTTTGGTAATGTTATCGTATAGTATGTACTGAACTATGTAGTGCGAACATTTTGATTCCCAAGTATCATTATTGTTTTGTCACATTATATACAGTGTTGCACCACGTGGATTTATTTACTAGCTGAGACTAGAAAAGAGCGTCTAGTCTCAGCTTTCAATAGCCAGACTCCAGTAGGCTTAAGATGGAGATCTAAATGGGACCCGTGGCGCATGACACTGATAATGTAACCAAGGATCGGATACCGGTATTTTCTCCATAGAAAAATACCGGTATTATTACGGTAACCGGTTCATTATTTAGTTTTTAATGGGACAATCTAATAATACGACGTTGTTACCTAAATACATGATTCCCTACGTAAAGAGCAAAAAATAATCCAAAATATTGGGATAATTCAGGATTTTTTTAAAATACCGATATCGGTCCCTAAATGTAACAGAGAGACAGACAGTTTGTCACATTAATATTAATGTGTGGCTCAAAGGATCCCCAATAGGATTGGGACGTGTCAAGGATCTCGTCGGAATTACCTTTGTTCCACAAACATAATATTCACCCAGTGACCGATATTGTTCGCTGATAAACCAACCGGTTGACACCTATTTGTGAACATTCTGTACGGATGCAGGGATCAACCAGCATATCTATATGTTATTGTAAAAACCTGTCTAATTTAACCAACATTGTGCACGTATGTTTATATTAATATGTATTGTCTTGTTTTAATAAATTGAAAAAGTTCGTAGAGGTCTACCTCGTTGTTTCAGTATTTATAAATTAACTAGCGACCCGCCCCGGCTTCGCACGAGTACAATTCTGATGCATGTATTATACATATAAACCTTCCTCTTCAATCACTCTATCTATTAAAAAAACCTCATCAAAATCCGTTGCGTAGTTTTAAAGATTTAAGCATACATAGAGATATAGGGACAGAGAAAGCGACTTTGTTTTATACTATGTAGTGATATTTTCATTGTGGAGTAAAATTGTGGTGGGGAGCGGTCGTAGCCCAGCGGCGCCCGCGTACCGCGTGCGGTATGCGATGTTAAGCAACGTCGGCCCAGGTCAGTTCTTGGATGAGTCTTCTTTGAGTGGTTATTAACTGAGCGCTCCCGTTTGGAAGGCACATTAAGCCGTTGATCCCGGCTGCTGTCTATGATAGCAGACGTTAAGCCACGTTAGAGGTCTCCGGGCGGCTTGAGAACTTCTAACAGTCAAGTTGCCCACTCACGTTACAAGCCTAAGGGTGGGTTGCACTAAATCGTCTGTAATCGTAACCGGTGTTCGTTAAAATTTGATTGTATGGAAAGTTTGTCAAGTTTCTATGGGATGACAGCTGCCGGCGCCATATTTGACGATGGCGGTCTGTGATCGTATGTTGGTGCTACCGACCCTAAGGGTGGGTTGCACAAAACCGTCTGTAATCGTAAGCGGTGTCCGTTAAAATCAGATTGTATGGAAAGTTTGACAAGTTTCTATGGGATGACAGCTGCCGGCGCCATATTTGACGATGACCGACCTGTGATCGTATTTTGGTGCTAACGACCCTATGGGTGGGTTGCACCAAACCGTCTGTAATCGTAAGCAGTGTTCGTTAAAATCAGGTTGTATGGAAAGTTTGGCAAGTTTCTATGGGATGACAGCTGCCGGCGCCATATTTGACGATGACCGACCTGTGATCGTATCTTGGTGTTACCGACCCTAAGGGTGGGTTGCACCAAACCGTCTGTAATCGTAAGCAGTGTTCCTTAAAATCAGGTTGTATGGAAAGTTTGACAAGTTTCTATGGGATGACAGCTGCCGGCGCCATATTTGACGATGACCGGCCTGTGTTCGTATGTTGGTGCTACCGACCCTAAGGCTCGGTTGCACCAACATACGATCACAGGCCGGTCATCGTCAAATATGGCGCCGGCAGCTGTCATCCCATAGAAACTTGACAAACTTACCATATATCATATTTTAACGAACACCGCTTACGATTACAGACGGTTTGGTGCAACTCATTCTAAGTCTTTAGCTAACAATAATTATAACAAACTAACAGAACAGTCGGTAAGTTATAGTTAGCTAATTCAGTAATTGAGTTTCGGGAAGGGAAAGTTTTCCAAATTATTGGCGCGAAAATTACCAGACGGTTTAGTACCTACAGCCCGTGAACTGTTAGAAAAACATTCGAGCCTCGGATTTTAAATTATATGTATGTAAATATATAATAGACTGTATAATAAATAAATAAATAAATAAAATAAATAAATATTTTTGGACAATCTTACACAAATCAACCTAGTCCCAAACTAAGCAAAGCTTGTACTATGGGTACCAAGTGACGATATACATACTTATATAGATAAATAGATACTTAAATACATAGAAAACATCCAAGACTCAGGAACAAATATTCGTGTTCATCACACAAATAAATGCCCTGACCGGGATTCGAACCAGGGACCTCCAGCTTCGAAGGCAGGGTCACTACCAACTAGGCTAAAGCGGTCGTCAAAAAGGGTCTAAAATAAGCCACATTACCACGTGATGGTTATTTTCCCGGACGAAGTGACGAAAAATTGTTCGTGTGGTAATATGGTTTTTAGACCAGAGTTATACAGTCTACTTCACTTCGATTGCGAGAAAATAAATCAAAAAGTCAAAATCATTTATTTGTAAACATAGGTATAAGGCTAGCAATAATAAACTTAAATTAGGTATCACTATGTTTTGCCCTTTAGGCATACAAATATTTTATGTCAGGATGGAGCATGATGTGGAGCATGCATACAGTATTGTTTAAAAATAGCAATTAATGGGTATAAAGAATGCGTCACGATACACCTACAATTCAAAATCCGTAAAGTATTCCTTCAGTGAATAGTACGCTTTTCCGACTAAAAGTGTATACAGGCTTTTTTTCAAATCTACCAAATCTTGTATTTTGGATAGATTCTTCGGTAATTTGTTATATATTTTAGGCGCCATTCCAAAAATACTTTTTGCCAGAAATGCTGTTTTTATTGATTTTATATATACATTATCACATCAGCGAGCACTATTAAAAAACGAAAATTAATGCAAGTTGTTTTTAACATAAACTGCAGTTTCAAAAATGTAAAGGCATGGCAGTGTAGGTATGTTATGTCTAATGAAATGCGTTTTACATGATTTAAATAAACAAAGATTATCCACCCACAATGAATAATAAAATACAACGAGTATATGGCGGCAACTTTTTTTAAGTCTGTTTTGACTTAGACACATAGTAGTTGATAGGGACGAAAAAGACCTATGTTTTTAATAGTTAAATTAGTTAAAAATGTCTGAATTAAGGTTGCTTCTTAGCAGAGCTCATCATAAAGCCGTTTCATACCAGGGACCGATACCGGTATTTTTAAAAAACCCTGAATTAGCCCAATATTTTGGATGATTTTTTGCTCTTTACGTAGGCCTGAATCATGTATATAAGTAACAACGTCGTATTATTAGATTGTCCCATTAAAAACGAAATAATGAACCGGTGACCGTAATAATACCGGTATTTTTCTATGGAGAAAATACCGGTATCCGATCCCTGTTTCATACTCGTAATGGCTTTCCCTTTATGGGATGAACCTAATCGTTGTAATAGAAATGACATGTATTTTTAATTTGTTCTATACAATTTCTGACAGAAGTAATATTCTCTATTTTGATTAGGGCTTATTCAGAAATCACACCCTAAATGTGCGGAGACACGCACTTGGCCGGTTTTCAATTTATTATTATACTCTTTATTCATATTCGTTCTTAGGTTAGGTTTTTACACTATCTTTATAAAAAGTAAAATATAAAAATACATTTACAAAACATAAAAATATTATAAAATCCTAACCTAGGGTGCCGCCGGCAGCGAGGCGGGGCCTAATCTACCGGTGGTTTATTATTATTATTTTTTTTATGTTACAGGGGGCAAACGAGCAGACGGATCGCCTGATGGTAAGCAATTACCGTCGCTCATAAACACCTGCAACACCAGAGGAATCGCAAGTGTTGCCGGCCTTTCAGAAGGGAATACGCTTTTTTCTTGAAAGTTTGAAGGTGATATCGGTCCGGAAATACCGCAGGCGACATGTAGTGATAGACCACCCAAAGCGCCAGCTGATCAGCTGAACAAAAATAATAAATGATTTTCTATTTTATAACTTCCGAGAACAGCGCCATTAACCTTGACATTCCAATACTGGATGGAAAATAATAACATTTTCCTTTGTTCACTATTGCGCAATACGCATGAGCATTCCAATCTTTCCTATAAAAGCAATGTATTTTACCTAATAAATCAGTTCGTCAGTATCGTCTCGAGTTTCGACTTGTCATTTATAATTCCCTACGCCGCACACTTCATGGCGACTCTGCCAGTTGGGCTGCTCAAGGCAGCCTCAGCATAGTCACCTACTGCGAACCATCTACATAGGGTCGTACTCTTCAGACAGTTAGTTCCATATTTCATAAGATAAGACATCGCACTGCCTTATACTGACCTTCCTTGAAGACGCAAAAGAAAGATTCTCTTAGACCAAGTGGTCTGTGGCTGGGTTTTATCCGTTATTATCCGTTAGACCAAATGTCAGATCAAATTTCAGTAACTCAGTACATTTTTTGATATAACAAACCGACATAAGGTCTAACGGGTCTTTATAAAACCAAGCAGCAAGCAAATACGTATTGTACGAAGGATCGGCCTGAAAACCAGCGTTGTAGTAGGCAAGCCTGCTGCAACACATGCTGAGGTTCGCTCCTTTTTAGCATCATAATTTTAAGTCTTTATTTTTACACGTAAACATATCAATTTGTGCCTTTAAGTTTTATTGTAAGGCTTGTAATGTTTTATTGCATTGTAAACACTTATCAATTTGATGTTAAATAAAAATTTTCTGTCTATGTCTGTCTTCTAAGCCTAAGAGAATCTTTGCGTCTTTGTTGCTTTGTTAAAGCAGTTACCAACTTCACAGTCGATGAGCAAGCTAATTGGTAATCTCTTTAGAGAGACGTGTCGGACGCTTCGTTAGTCTCCCGAACTTGGGTATGTACCCTGAAGTGTTTATTTTAGTAGTTTGTACAGCTTCACTTCACCCTACCTTCATTGTGCGTGATCCGACACGCACTTGGCCGGTTTTTATCGATATATACCCGTCAGTGTATATCTTAATCTAGATGTTATTATGCATTATTGTAGGTGAACCTAATATCTATGTAAATGAATCTAAACTCATAATATATTATTAATATCTATTACTTTATTAGCTACTAGCGACCCGCCCTGGCTTCGCACGGGTGCACTATTTAATCGATGTTATTGTACATATAAACCTTCCTCTTCAATAACTTATCTATTAAAAAAACCGCATCAAAATCCGTTGCGTAGTTTTAAAGATTTAAGCATACATAGGGATATAGGGACAGAGAAAGCGACTTTGTTTTATACTATGTAGTGAAGATACAAATTTAATCATTAGAAGAACTAAATGCCATACCTTACGTAGAACTAATAAAAATAAATAAAATTAGATTAAAACGTATCTAGCCTAACCTAGGTAAGGCTACGTTAGGTCCCCCAAGTCTGTTCCCTGCGGAACGGTGCCCATAAGGCTGGCTGCATTCCCCCGTTGAATAGCGATGCCTATTCTTTGTCCGAGGAATGAGCCAGCCCTAGGGCCACGTGTTGTTTCCAAAAGTCTCTTTTTTAAATTTTGGAACAGAGAATGGTCATCTCGACTCCACGGTCCTAAAGTCTTCAACTCATAATTAATCTATTAGTTTGATTGTCTATTATTTAAAAACACTATCATTGTATTGTTTATGAATAAAATAAATGTAAAATATATATATATGGCTGGCTGTCAACACAACGAATCCTCAACTCAATAAAGGGTAGGCAACGCGCTTGTGATTATTCTGGCGTTGGAAACGTCAATAGACTACGGCGTCTAGTTATCATCACACCGGCCGTAAACTTGTACATACCATTTCTTTTTGTATTTGTAATTTTTGTTATTGTGTACAATAAAGAGTTTTACTACTACTACTACTTGTTTGCCACCGTCGTTACGTAATCCCTTATTTTCCTAGTCTCAATGGCAATATTTTGTGGTAATATGCACATTCATCAAAATAATCGTCGTCCTCTTACTTTGATGAAACTTTATAGCTGCCACAAACTAAACAAATGGCTACTTTTTCAGACGGCATTTCGGAATCTTTGTTTCACCAGTCGGGGTCTTGCCCGCATCGTGCGATAAAGAGAGTCGCCACCGTCGGCCATTTGGCGCCTGAATTCTCGTAGAAACAGTGCTTCGGGTAGCAATGTTTTCCACCCCTTTAATCGTAACCTAATCAGACAATATTATTTTGACGACCGCTTTAGCCTAGTTGGTAGTGACCCTGCCTTCGAAGCTGGAGGTCCCGGGTTCGAATCCCGGTCAGGGCATTTATTTGTGTGATGAACACAAATATTTGTTACTGAGTCATGGATGTTTTCTATGTATTTAAGTATCTATTTATCTATATAAGTATGTATATCGTCACTTAGTACCCATAGTACAAGCTTTGCTTAGTTTGGGACTAGGTTGATTTGTGTAAGATTGTCCAAAAATATTTATATTTATATTTATATTGGCCTTGATCGATTCCTAACACCCTTAACTAGGTTGACACATTTTTCTTTTACAGTAGTTTTTTCACGTTTATGAAATAATAGCAAAAAACCAGGAGGAACTTTTCGAATCAAAAAAACGTATCTTTAAAGTTCCATATCACTACATAGTATAAAACAAAATCGCTTTCTCTGTCCCTATATCCCTATGCATGCTTAAATATTTAAAACTACGCAACGGATTTTGATGCGGTTTTTTTTAATAGATACTGATTGAAGAAGAAGGTTTATATGTATAATAACATCCATTAAATAGTGCACCCGTGCGAAGCCGGGGCGGGTCGCTAGTGTATTATAAAATCATCTTTGGCACTATGCCGCGGGGGGACCCCTTATTTGACTTTGTTTTATACTATGTAGTGATGATGGTATAGCAACCGTTCCACGGTCTGTTTGTTTACTTTCTATATAATGTCAGTTGATCAATACAAGTACTGTAAACAACATTTAATAAATTCCTTATAATTTATCCTGGTTTATCTGCGCTAATCTGCTTATTAGTTTAGTTTAGTATTGCCAGCTTAGAAACGATTGGACTTGTGATGTCACCCGCTAGTGTTAAGTCAAGTTTTAGAGTTTTTAGGTAATAAGTTGCGTAAAAATTATAAAAGTTTTGTTTATTTATTTATTGTTTAGTTTATTTTATTGTATTCCTAGTTTTGGGGCACTCACTGAAAACCAGCGTCACAGTTTCCGTGACAACATGCTGAGTGGGTGTCCTATTTAGCACATAAGATGTACCTACAAGTTGTTTTACAATTAAATTGTATACTTTTTTAATAACGTGTGCTAAATAAATACATTTCTATTCTATTCTATTCCATTCTAATCTTCTGCACAAATGGTTATCCTAATATGAAAACGCTGAGGAATGATGATATGATTTTGCAGATATTACCATACATAATGTCCAAAAAGCATCCCAGTGGACGATGTCGGTACCGCAGCCATTATGCATTCAAATTGGCAACAATTGGAACCGCCTGCAGTTCATTTGGATACAATATGCAGTTGAGAACGGCAATCTAATCACGTAACTTTATGTGTTAACGGTAAGTACTTTAATGTCATTTTTGAAGTATAACCGGTTTAGCCTAGTGAGTAGTGCACCTGCCTGTGAAGCTGACGGTCCTGGGTTCGAAACCCGGGCCTATATTTGTGTGATGAGCATGAATATTTGTTTCTGAGTCTTGGATGTTTTCTATGTGACTTCTTGACGACCGGTTTAGCCTAGTGGGTAGTGCACCTGCCTGTGAAGCTGACGGTCCTGGGTTCGAATCCCGGTCAGGGCCTATATTTGTGTGATGAGCATGAATATTTGTTTCTGAGTCTTAGATGTTTTCTATGTATTTAAGTATTTATATCTATGAAATATATCGTCGTCTAGTATCCATAACACAAGCCTTCTTGAGCTTACTGTGGGGCTAGTTCGATTTGTGTAAGATTGTCCTCTAATATTTATTTATTTAATTTAGATTTTATTATTTTCATGTTGACGTGTTATAGATATAGCTCAAAATATTTTATTATGATTAGTGTACCAACTTTATTACCTTTTATCTTGACGCTTAGAGACCTTATACATCTCTAACAAATCTCGATTGTTATTAGTTTCTTAGTCTTATTTTTGACATGTAACACTACATTTAATTAATGATACTTTGATTATTGTATTATTTTTATTTGATGTACCTAGATAGATTTTGACTTGTAAAAGTGCCCTTGAGGCCTATTTGCAGAATAAATGTTTTGATTTTGATTTTGATAAATCTTTGAGCTTCAGCCTAGTTACACTTTATGTACTACCGTTGATGCGTGTAAAAAACTCGCACCATACGCAAATAGTAGTTTATGCAACTGATAAATAATGAGAGGACTTAAAACATGAGCGTGGTTTTATGAAACGAGCGTCAGCGAGTTTCATAATAGGATCACATGAGTGTTTTAAGGCCTAATTATGTACAGTTGTATACACTACTTTATCTACATCCATACATTAAATCCTCTTTCATGTGTTGAGGCACCATTGCGTGGAAAGTGCAGGAGTTCGAATTCGTGAGCTCGTTGAAGTCTTTTTGAGCATGAGCCTGTATCGTAATGGGCGGAGATGGCCATAACGATACCGTTTTTGATGCTGTTATGGCCATCTCCGCCCCGGACCGGCGCGATATTGTAAAGTTGGTCCTTACCTACACTTTTTGAGCACATAAAAGAGGATTTACTGTATGGGTGTAGATAAAATACATTTCCATGCCTCTTTTGCAATTGCCTCCTTCCCCGCGACAATAATGTGCTAATTTTCTACTCCGGTACTTTTATTTGTCAATTGTATGGTCCTGCAGAGGAATATAGAAGCATGTCTTATGCATTTCAAAAAAGTTTATCTAGTCTATTCTTCATAAAGATAATATAACCCTATAGGGTTATTATGTGATATAATGCAACTGCTAACAGAGGTGCCCTGTGAACCCAACAAATAAAAAAAACAACACTAAATTAACAACGAAAATCGTAACTGCCAACTTAAACAACTGAATTCATATGGTTTGAAACAATAACAATACTAAAATAATTACTGCCAACATAAGGAAAAACGCAAGTCAGTAATGACTGTTGAAAAAAATTTACCATGTCTATAATTACGTTCTGTGGACTGTCATCTGTCACTATCCTACTTACCGCTCTTTCTTATGCTGTATTGCTGTTTAATTTTGTGTTTTATTTTTTCGTAGAAAAAGTAATTTTTTTTTTTCGGCGAACCAACATCTACCATTATTACATTAATTTTCGACATATGATACAAAAAGCCAATTACAGGTTCACACCAATAACAACACAATAGCAAAGAACAGATTGTGATAAGCACTATACACTGCATCACGGTAGCCAAATAAATCAGTAGTAAAAAACTAAAATAAAGTTTTGTATTAAAATAAATTACGCTTCTTCTAGAACACGCTCATTCAAAGAAATTCTCCGTCAATTTACGCCGCACAGTTTGGATGTTACTATTAAAAATATCAATATCCAGCTCCTTCGTTACACTATTTAGGCTCTTACCAGCTCGAATCAGGAAGGTTTTGTCTGTAGTTACGCGAAGCAAGAGGTATTGCAAGGGGGGGAAAACACCTTTTGGATCTGGATGGAGTAATGTATGCATCGTTGTAAGTAGGTCAAAAAAGGCTCATGGCGTCTTTATTAACAATTTTCGGCTTCGCCTCAAATAATGCGGCACATACTAGCTTTAGACATAAAATAAATAAAAATAAAATAAATAAATATTAGAGGACAATCTTACACAAATCGAACTAGCCCCACAGTAAGCTCAAGAAGGCTTGTGTTATGGGTACTAGACGACGATATATTTAATAGATATAACTACTTAAATACATAGAAAACATCCAAGACTCAGAAACAAATATTCATGCTCATCACACAAATATTTGCTCTGACCGGGATTCGAACCCAGGACCGTCAGCTTCATAGGCAGGTGCAATACCCACTAGGCTAAACCGGTCGCCAATATAAGGAAAAACGGAAGTCAGTAATGAAAAAATTTTACCGTGTCTATGATTACGTTCTGTGGACTATCATCTGTCACTATCCAACTTACCGCTCTTTCTTATGCTGTATTGCTGTTTAATTTTGTATTTTATTATTTAATCCCTAGTCGTAGAAAAAGTAATGTATGCGTCGTTGTATAAGTAGGTCAAAAAAGGCTCATGGCGTCTTTATCAACAATTTTCGACTTCGCCTCAAATAATGCGGCACATATTAGCTTTAGACATACGGAATAGAATCCAGTCGTACACGTAACACATTCCTATGCAATGAAACATTTTTATATGACAGGTAGATTTATGACTTGCGAATTATGAGAAAATATTACTGCAATATAATAGCAATGTGTTATACACATAAGAGCAAAATTAATGGGTACACTTTCTATGGTAATTCAATACAAAGTGTACTCTTGTTTGTAGTTACATGTTTCGCTTAAGGAGCGCTCGTGGCTCAGCGGCGCCAGCGTACCGCGTGCTAGGTTAAGCAACGTCGTCCCAAGTCAGTTCTCGGATGGGTGACCGCTTTGAGTGGTTATTAACTGAGCGCTCCCATGCTTTGGAAGGCACGTTAAGCCGATGATCCCGGCTGTCTATGATAGCAGTCGTTAAGCCAAGTTAGAAGCCTTCGGGCGGCTTCAGAAGTTAAACAGTCAAGTTGCCCACTCACTTGACAAGCCTAATTCCAAGTCTGGTTTGCCCTCGGGTGGTTAAACTAGTGGCTACGCCAACTCTTGGGATTAGGTAGCGGACCCCGGGCATCCTTCAGGATGCAACTGTACCGGGATAATGCTAGGATGATGATGATGATGATGATGACGTTGTTTCTTTTTTTAAATAGTCCAAATGTAAATTGAACGTTACCAATATAATTCTCATGTTTCAATCAAAACGAAATTGTGCGGCATCTGTGTGTCAGACTCAAATGGCAGTCCCTTCCGTAACAACTACTGTCTATGCCAAATCTTGGGTTTAGGTAGCGGATCCCGGGCATCCGGAAGGATGCAACTGTACTAGGATAACAAATTTTTCTTTTTCCATACAAAAGGATTATGAGGCCATCGCACTGTGACGTCACATTTCACTGTCTATCAGTCCGGAGCGTTTTCAGTGCTCGTCAGCTAATTCCAAGTCTGGTTTCCCCTCGGGTTGGGTCAGATGGCAGTCGCTTCCGTAACAACTACTGTCTACGCCAAATCTTGGGTTTAGGTAGCGGACCCCGGGCATCCTTCAGGAACTATACTGGGATAACGCTAGGATGATGTCCGCGCCTGCAAGCATCCATCACCTTGTAAAGATACCGCAGTACAGAAGAATACCGCACCGTTGTTCCATTTCTCCTATCTCAGGCTCTGTACACCGAACTTTGAAATCCGATTCGTATCGTGCCATCCCTTTCACTCTCCTGCTATTCACTATATGAGTGAAAGGGACGGTACGATACGAAGTTCGGAGTAGCCCCTCAGGAGTGCTACAGCGAATCACAAACGAAGTTTTTCCTCTCTGTCGCACTTGCAAGTTTTCACATAGGTGCATAGCACTCCAGAACTGACAAATACGCATCATTTCGTCCCCCGAGCCGCTCGTTTACTAAATCCGAGGAGATTTGTCTCCACGTCGATCTAACCTACACGTCTTCATTGTACGCTTATGTCGGACATTACAGGTGCTCTTTCGGAGAGCACCCGAAAAAGTCGATTGTACTCTGAATAACACAAAATATACTAGGATAAGAATAATTTTAACATTTCCGTGTCCCTTTAGTTTTATTAGTTGCTTCAGTTGCAGATTCCATTAATATGTGTTCATTTCTGAGCTGTAGATTATTAATAGGTCGTAACACAAAATTTGATAATTTTAAGTAAATATTGTTTATGGTTAGTTATATATATATTTTATAGTGTAATAAGTAAACATGTATTTAACCTAAATGCGGTCATGTGACACTCAACCTAAGGATCCACATAATATCAGCGTCGGGTCATCTACTGTGGCCCGACATTGTGCTGAGTGGACTCCTATTTCGCACTTTAAAAAACACTACCTGTAACTAGCGTAATTATATATATGTACCTAGATTAAGATTTGCGAAATAAATTTTCTTTTCTTTCTTTCTTTCTTAACTTAACAATACAACATGAAAACAATCGAAAACAATATTCTTTATAATGCATATACTCGAAAAGTGCGTTTTCAAATTTTTTTTTTATTAAAAATGGGATCGCTCTTGGCCAGCATCTAGCCAGGGGGCAAAGATGAGGCCGACGATGAAGCGAGCTCACCCAGAAGGTGCCTATTCACTCGTGCCTTAAAAAGGTCTAGGTGATATGAGCTCGGAAACACAAAGTAGCCAGACTGTGCGGAAGGTACCACTTTTCCGTACTTTTCATTTTTTTTTTAATTCTTATCTTCGGCACCAGCCCGATGCAAACGGAATTTATTTGGGAAAAGTTTTAGAAATTATTATTAAACATGAATAACGCTTAGAGACCTTACACATCTCTAACAAATCTCGATTGATATTAGTTTCTTACTATTATTTTTGACATGTAACACTACATTTAATTGATACTTTGATTATTGTATTATTTTTACTTGATATAGATAGATTTTGACTTGAAGTGCCCTCGAGGCTTATTCGCAGAATAAATGTATTGATTTTGATTGTCAATACTTTTTAAACGTACTATTAATCGCTTCATGAAATATATCTATTGTAGACGCCGGTGCCGGTGATGATGGAACTCGACAACTCAAATAAAACTTCGATGTAAAGTTGACTGTATAATTTCAATAGGTGCTGATTTACAAAATAGCTTGGCCAAAAGAGGTATCTGCAGAAGTGGTTGTATGTGAGAACAAAGAATAGGTAATAACGAACAAGATTTGATAATTTAAGTTAACATATGTTACAATGGTAGGGATAAAGCGTATGTGAAGCGTTGCTATTGGTGGCTTTAAAAAAGCCGCTCTTATACTAACCGTGCCCGACGGGCGCGTTTTGCTACTGCATACTAAGTTATTATATATGTATAAAATTAAAAAGAGTTGCGTTCGCAACATCTATAAATAAATTGTAAATATTCACTAACATGCTTGGCTGAATGCAGATTGAGCCTCTGCCTTCCGTTGACGTTGACGTATCGAACAATGTCAATTATAACCTATAAATTTTAAATGAACTTTTCGATTAACTTTTTCAATTTTCGCACAATGCATTATAAAATGTTGTAACGATACTTGTTCGGAAACGCAATTGGTCATTCTACATTTTCATGACCTGTTTTCTATTACAAAAAAAGTCTATGATATGTATTGAATTAGTGTACACAAATAGGATTTTGAAATAGTACCTAAACCTTATAACAGGAATTTAGGTAAAAATTTTAGATGAATCTGAATTTTTTAATGATGTTACTATCTAGTTTATGATATGTTGAATTGAAATGTCTTCATTTTGTACCAAAATCAGTCGTTTTTGTGTCAAAATTGACAATCGAAACGTCTCGCCTAACCGCAAATATTCAAAAAACGCTGCCAAGAGAATGCGTTTTTACCAGGTTTAGCCCTTAAAAAACAAAGATTAAGCAATGTTACTATCTAGATTAAGAAACGAGCTATCAAATACTTTAAGAATTTCTTCAAAATTATGGATATTAACGCCAGAATCTTTAATGAAAAACTAAGTATTTTGCGAAAATCGCTTATAGGGACTCTTAAATATTAACATATTTCTGTAAAAGGTGGGTAATACAGTGGTAAAAACCATTTTTTCATACGAATGGTGAGACATCCAAGGACCACTGAGTTACTCGATTTATGGATATTAAATAACAATACAAAAATATGAAGTGAGATCCAAGTATTTCAAAATCAGCATTTTAAAAAAGTGTCTGAAAATTATGTACATGAAAATGTAGAATGGCGGCTCACATATGTGTGTCTGTCTGTGGCATAACTCCCTAATGGATAAACCGATTTAAGTGTGGTTTTTTTTTAATCAAAATTCATGATGACGGAGACGGTTTTTAGCAATATTTTGCGGGTTTTCTTTTAACTTGTAGAACCTGCCATACTTGCCTGCCCTGAGCCTGCTAAGACTAGCATTGAGTCACTTTTTATCTCACATGGTTTTTAGCAATATTTTGTGGCGGCTTTTAAGTTTTAACTTGTAGAACCTGCCATACCTGTCTAAGACTCGCATTGAGTCACTTTTTATCTCACATGGTTTTTAGCAATATTTTGTGGCGGCTTTTAAGTTTTAACTTGTAGAACCTGCCATACCTGTCTATGACTCGCATTGAGTCACTTTTTATCTCACATGGTTTTTAGCAATATTTTGTGACGGCTTTTAAGTTTTAACTTGTAGAACCTGCCATACCTGTCTAAGATTCTCATTTAGTCACACATTTTATCTCACGATTACCATTTGGGGGTCCTATTAACTCGCAAAGTGCAGACTTCAACAGAAGTTTCTTCTGCACGAATGTTGCGGGAAGTTTACTCCCATGTGGGTCTCGCCTAACTTCAGACACTGTTGGCAATGACGTCCATTGTTTAGTCTTGCAGAATGAAGCAAAACTTGAACGCCCTTTCAGTAGGATCCAGCAGGCGAATCACGTAACTTTATGTACTAACGGTAGATAGATTTTACTGTCAATTTTGAAGTATAAATGTATGAGCTGACAATTAAAATTTGACATTAAAATCTATCTAACGGTAGTACAAAAGTTACGTGATTACCCCGCCGGTCACGACTGACGTATTAAAAGGATATATTAAATGGGTCATTCTACTTTTTAATGACCAGTTTTCTATTACAAAAAAAAAGTACGATATGTATTGAATTAGTGTACAAAAATATGATTTCGAAATAGTACCTGAACCTAATAAAAGGAAGTTATAGATAAAAATATTTAAATATTAACATATTGCTGTAAAAGGTGGGTAACACGGTAAAAACCATTTTCTCAAGGACCACTGAGTTACTCGATTTATGGATATTAGCTGTGGTTCGTTAATTACCAAAACTGTCGGAAGTGATACTGCAATTAAATCTCTTTCCACATAACAATACAAAAATATGAAGTGAGGGCCAAGTATTTCAAAATCTGCATTTAATAAAAAAGTGTCTGAAAATTATGTACATGAAAAAGTAGAATGGCCCAAATATGGCTACATAGGGCGATAGCAGAGTTAGTGGCTGATAGATAAACACGCTAGAGTTGTTTCATGGTTGATACATTTTCAGCAAGTGACATAAAGACAATACACAAGAATATGGATGGCTGAGATACGCGTCATACTCGTGATCGGGTGCTGTTTGTGGAGTCCGGTCTGTTCATGCTTGCTAGGTCAAAGTGACTACGTTAATACTAGTGTCTTTTTATAGGGGATTGACGAGAGACATCACCTGTTGTGGATTCGTTTTTATTATCAGTGACTTAGAGACCATATACATCTCTAACAATATTAAATTAATTTTAATGTTGACGCTCAGAGACCATGTACATCTCTGGGATATTATATTAATTTCATTATACTCCTTGTTTAATCTTGAGACCTTATACATCTCTAACTTTACTGATGTTGTAATACTTGTAATAGATAACTTTGCAAGTTTATCTTCACTGTATGACATTAATTTTGTTATAATTGTAAACTCGAAATTATTATTCCTTCTTGAACTGTAAATTAATATTTTGACATGAAAAATGTATTACTTATTATAGTCAGACTTTCTTAAATTGTAAATTAATATTTTGACATGTAAAAGTGACCTTGTGGCCTATTTGCAGAATAAATGTTTGATTTTGATTTTATAAACAAACCGTTTCTAAGTCAGTTTAAATCTGTGACGAGTACGTGGGTGGATCAACTATTCTTTGTTGCTCGTTACCATGGTTACGTATCCTGAGTCACTTTTTAAAACTGATGTAATAGAGTTTAAATCTACCAAACGTGAGTTTTAGCGACGAGCATCAATCCATTAGGACATGGGTCGTCTCTTGAGCATGCTTGAAGTTCATGAGCATGCTAAGAAACTCGGTTATTGTTGTCTCCTCGCTGATGGGAATGAATAACAACAAGAAAAAGTTGATTGACCCAGGGCTCGGAACCGGTTTATACTATTTTTTTTTTTGACGACCGGTTTAGCCTAGTGGGTAGTGCACCTGCCTGTGAAGCTGACGGTCCTGGGTTCAAATCCCGGTCAGGGCAAATATTTGTGTGATGAGCATGAATATTTGTTTCTGAGTCTTGGATGTTTCCTATGTATTTAAGTATTTATATCTATTAAATATATCGTCGTCTAGTACCCATAACACAAGCCTTCTTGAGTTTACTGTGGGACTAGTTCGATTTGTGTAAGATTGTCCTCTAATATTTATTATTTATTTATTTTTGAAATATCTCCTAAAGTAATTTTCATATCTCCATTTTTATCTTTAAATTGTTTTTTGTTAGCCTTTATCTATGATATGAATGATTTAAAATACGAAAAAATATCGTAAGACGCAATTAACCGAAATTATTAACCGGTTAATTGTATGAAGGCGAAACCGGTTTCCGAGCCCTGGATTGACCCACGTAATACTGATTACTCATAAACGGCCAGCAGGTAGGTACAGTCAAGGGCACCAATATGTATACATTTTTTCACCTTATTCCATTGATATAAGGTCCAAACATGTATACATATTTATGCCCTTGACTGTACATATGCTACCTCCAATATGACGTGCGTAATATACTTTTCACACATGTGCCTTTACCATGAGTTTGCATGACCGTACTCACTAGCGAATGCGTAAACGATTTAATATGCCGATTCTTAGTTCTATTGCGTAACCGCCAGAGGCGCTGTACTTTTGCCCATACAAATCTTTACGGAGTCGCTCCGCTAGCGAGTACGGTCATGTAAACTCATGGTAAAGGCACTTCTATTCAGAAAAGCCCTCGGGATCAAAGTCGAACTTTTCGTCCCTTATTTGAGGGCAACAATGACCCTTTTCCTCATAGGTGTGAAGAGCAGTAATACGTCCCAAGCGGTACAAAATTATTTATAAGATAAATAAAATAAATATTTTGGACAATCTTACATAAATCAACCTAGTCCCAAACTAAGCAAAGCTTGTACTATGGGTACCAAGTGACGATATACATACTTATATAGATAAATAGATACTTAAATACATAGAAAAAATCCAAGACTCAAGAACAAATATTCGTGTTCATCACACAAATACATGCCCTGACCGGGATTCGAACCCGGGACCTCCAGCTTCGAAGGCAGGGTCACTACCAACTACGCTAAAGCGGTCGTCAAATTATTCACGATATTTCATGTTTTTAGCAGTGGGCCTGATAGGCGGTATGAAAAGCAGTATGTGTCACACGGTAGCAAAATTATTTCCAACTTGAGCGTAAAAACTTATGAATCTTTCGCTTCACTTACGATTCAATATACCGCCCTCGCCGTAAATATATCATTTTGCTCCCTTGAGACACAACCTACTATTGTAAGTATAATACTGACATATTCTCTTGTTTCATTGGATGTTCTAATTTAACATTAACGTAATAGAGATTAGAGTTTATATTACTACATTCACACCGTCTACAAATCGTATATTTGTAATAGAAACTCTATGGCGTTAGTCTTGTGGTTGAATCTTATGATAGGATTTTTTTGAACCTGTGGCTTTATAGGCCTGGCCCAATAAAGATAGGAGTGCGCGGTTGGAGAGTAGCCTGGGGAAAATCCAGGGGAAAACCTCCGGCACGACCACGCGGTTGGTTTAAACACTGGAATACTCTAAGAGTTTGCACTTCAGTGAGATTAGTCGAGCTTCAACCAAATCAGAGGTGTGAGTGGAATCGAGCTACTGGGTGTTCTGCCGCTGGTTCACTAAACCTAGCCTACAGTACAGTAGCATCCTGAAGGATGCCGGGGGTCCGCTGCCTAACTCCAAGATTGCGCATAGGCACTAGTTTTTACGGAAGCTACTGCCATCTGACTGCCCGCGGAGAAACCAGACCTTATTTGGATTAGGCTTGTCAAGTGAGTGGGCAACTTGACTGTTAGAAGTTCTCGAGCCGCCCGAAGGCCTCTAACTTGGCTTAACGACTGCTATCATAGACAGCAGCCGGGATTAACGGCTTAACGTACCTTCCAAAACACGGGAGTGCTGTTAATACTCACTCAAAGCGGTCACCCATCCAAGAACTGACCTGGGCCGGTGTTGCTTAACCCCGCATACCGCACGCGGTACGCGGGCGCCGCTGGGCCACGAGCGCTCCACTGACGATGACGCTATGGCTCCTCCACGAGATATTTTAGGTATCTAATTGGCAATATTTTTTGTATTTCTTAGTGACACTGACAAGTATACGAGTATTTAAAAAATGTTTTTTATTAAATTTACTTATAGAAACAGTAGTTATTTGTTATACAAGGGTGCAAAGTTGTATTTTAACCTCAAGCGTGGAATTGAAACACGATCTAGCGAATGGAGCAAAGCGAGTGGTTCGAAAATAGAATCCTGAGCGAAGCGAGTGGTTCAAAAATAGAATCCTGAGCGTAGTGAGTGTTGCAATACACGAAACGTAAAATAACTTTGCAGCCATGTATAAAACAAATCTTTTCACCTCACTCGAGCGAGGATTTTGTTTTCCTCCTCTTCATCCTAGTGTTATTCCAGTGCAGTTGCATCCTAAATATAGTTGGATGCCCGGGGTCCACTACCTAATCCCGAGATTTGGCGTAGGTAATAGTATTTTTAACACAACGGCACAATATAAAATTATTGTTGATGGACTGTCTGGACTGACCTTTAAGTACATGTTATGTTTAAAAAGTTACAAAATAGCATGTTCGGATTTCAAATATCATTTGCACTCTTGTGGATAAAATGCAGTTTTCCTATCTGTTTTCAAAGAATAAAAAAGGTCTTTCCGAGCTAGTGAGGTGAAATAGTAGATTGTGTCTCAAGGGAGCAAAATGATATATGTATTTACGGCGAGGGCGACGATATATTGAATTCTGAGTGAAGCGAAAAATTCTAGAATAGAATCCTGAGCGTAGCGAGGGATTCTAAAGTAGAATCTTGAGGGTAGCGAGGGATTTAAGTGTTTACGCCCAAGACGGAAATAATTTTGCTACCGTGTGACACATACTGCTTTTCACACCGTCTATGAGGCCCACTGCTAAAAACATGAAATATCTTACAAATAATTTTGCTACAGAGTGTTACATACCGCTTTTCACACCTTCTATGAGGAAAACAGTCAGTGTTGCCCTCAAATGAGGGAAGAAAAGTACATCTTTGATCCCTCATACGAAGGCAATAATAACCCTTTTCTGAATAGCAGGTGTGAAAAAACTGTTTTAACATGGTTTTAACACTGAAAACATAAAAAATAAACAAATAACGATCACAAGATCAACTCCACGTTTCAGATTACACTTACCGATAAGAACCACTTGTCAATAGAAATTATACCATATTTTTATACCAGCAGAATCCTTATTCGTTTGCCAAAGATCCTTTGAGATATCTCAATTTGTTTTTCTTCTGCAAGCTCATATCTAACCGTAATATTATAGTTCAAAACGGAATCGTGTTACGATAACAATAAGTTTTAAATTCCAATGGCACGCTGAGGAGAGATACAATGTTAGGAAATATAATGTTTGTGAATTGAAAATAGATGGATTTGGAGTGCTGATCAAACGATCTGAAGCTGTATTCTTGGACTGATAAATAAAATTGAAAATGTATTAATCGACGTTCTCACTCCCACCTTAACATAAACTAAAGTGCTAGAGTGTGATGCGCTTTTTTTTTGAACCTGACTGTGGCTTTATAGGCCGGGCCCAATAAAGCGATAGGAGTGCGCGGTTAGAGAGCCTGGGGAAAATCCAGGGGAAAACCTCCGGCACGACCACGCGTGTGGTTTGGAACACTGGAATACTCTAAGAGTTTGCGCTCCAGTGATTGGTTGAGCGGTTTCAACCGAATCTGAGGTGTGAGTGGAATCGAGCTACTGGGAGTTTTGTCGCTGGTTCACCAAACCTAGCCTAGCTGAGAAGAGTCCAGCAAGAAATTCAGCTAGGCCCGACATGGGTCGGACTGACTACCCGGTGTGCGGCGGTACCGGGACGAAGAGGGAATATATGTGTCAGTGTTGTCGCGATCGCGCGGTGGACGTCCCCGCCGGAGAGTGTGATGCGCATATGCAAAGACGAAATAGGTAAGTTGAGTGTGAATATGTCCTCCACAACATGTTTTCAGTATCATACAGCATGCAAACGGTCAAGTTACTAATTAAAATAAAGATTTGTAGGGCACCTATCTCAATATCAATCTGGATTAATTAATTATTTGTATGAGTCAAAAATTCTGCTACAGAGTAATATGCTTTCTGTATAAGAAATGCTTTTAAACTTTTCTTAAAATTGACTTCGTTTCCATTGTTTTCGGTAATGTTTTGAGGAAGTTTGTTATAAATTTTCCGAGACATGCCAAGAATGCTTTTTTGTAACAGTGCTGTGTTACTTGTTTGTGATTTTATTTTATTACGAAGGCGTACACTTCTATATTTATTAAATAAATGTCGGTTAGTGTTTACGAAAATTACTGCCTCGTATATATACAAACACGGTAAGGTAAGTAATTTTAGTTTTATAAAGAACGGTTTACAAGAGTCATTTTGTTTCAGACCACATACTTAATAATCTTATGTCATTAGGTCGCAATAGTCCTGTTCTCGATAGTAACACTGAGAAAATATAATAATAATAATAAATATTTTTGGACAATCTTACACAAATCAACCTAGTCCCAAACTAAGCAAAGCTTGTACTATGGGTACCAAGTGACGATATACATACTTATATAGATAAATATATACTTAAATACATAGAAAACATCCAAGAATCAGGAACAAATATTCATGTTCATCACACAAATAAATGCCCTGACCGGGATTCGAACCCGCGGGACCTCCAGCTTTGAAGGCAGGGTCACTACCAACTAGGCTAAAGCGGTCGTCAAGATATTGTGTCAATTCAAACAAAAAATGGCCTAAATATATAAGCGTTTTTTAACTACTAAGGACTCTTAATCATCAATTATTTTTTGATTCATTTATTTAAAAGTTGTACCATAAAAAACCCAACGAAGCAGTGATTGTCAAAGAGTACGTTCGGATTTAGAATAAAGGAAAAATTGAAAAATTTAGGCATCGAGCAGGATTCGAACCTGCGACCTCCCGGCACTCGGCCTTTTTCAATTTTTCCTTTATTCTAAACTAGCTTTTGCCCGCGACTTCGTTCGCGTGAACGTCTACTGACTATTCCTTCCCCTTGGTAGATACATATATTCTGCAGGTTAGGTTATAAACTACTTAACTTTGAGTGACTCACTCAAAATGTACTGAAACGTTTTTACGTCTCAAAGTTACAACCTTACAAAGTTTCTTATTCATATAAATATAGTACCAAGTTAAATGGGCCCCCTTTTTCATG
Source organism: Epiblema foenella (assembly GCA_963556455.1). Taxonomy (NCBI): domain Eukaryota; kingdom Metazoa; phylum Arthropoda; class Insecta; order Lepidoptera; family Tortricidae; genus Epiblema; species Epiblema foenella. The sequence continues at coordinate 13,113,564 of OY747118.1, read as the reverse complement.
AAAGGAGTCATGTGTCTTGAAGTAGGATGTAATAGGCGGATAATGAAACAAAATGGGTAATATGATTTTTCAATAGGTACTGGTCAAGGGTACTGGCCAGGAAATTCAGACGTTAAATACACATTTCATTCCAGCCCCGAGAACGCCGTCGACTCGATCCCATATAGCATATATACGTACAAATAATTTTTATGATTTCTTATACTACGTAACGAAACACAATGTGTGCTAAGAAACTACGTCATCAAATCCATGTAGCATAGTGGTGTCATGGTTCGATGTTACGTACGTATACACATTCGTTCTTGTTCTATGAAGTTTCCCAATTCCCTACTTTCCGAGCCTTAGTACTGACATGCTCGATGTAGCGACTACAGGGGAAAACATATTATGATTGAATGGAACAAAAACTTCGATGATTCTCGAATTGCAGCGTGTTAGGAGTCCTACATTATAACCCAAGATCTTAAATGACCTACAACAATATGACACGCTCTACTTGCAGTGAACACCTTGGGCGCATGTCGCTACGCATTATCCCTCTGTATGAAACTTTATTTAATACTTCTAGTTTACTAAGAATTTTTTTTCATATGTACTTGTAGTTGACTAAGACAAACACGTTTACAAAAGTGTTAAATTTTCTCCCTCAATCATAGGTATTTTTCTAGTGAAGAAACACTTTCCAAAACGTACAATCGAACCGGTGACATCCTGACATACGCAGCCAATCACTTTAACTAAGCTGTCTGCATGAAAAATCAGTAATCACACTCGGTTACCAAATCCTTCAACCAGTTCTTTCTTCTCTTCTTCAAAGCCTTGGGGATGCGTACTCAGAGTGACATCTACCAAAAAGACTCGCGCTTCCTTAACTTCAACTTGTAATTTAAAACAGTAGTAATATTTTTAACTACCTACGCGCATATTATCGTTTTACAACTAATCAGTCAGGTAATCCATGTTTTCATACCTGTACCATGTTTACTTACCTACATTGAATTAGTATTTTGGATAAGCTGACTTATAGTAACCAAAAAGATTTGTAACGGTTTCTATGGGTTTTTAGGATAGACACAAAATTACCCTGCTGGCGGGGATGTCCACCGCACGATCGCGATATCGCAGACACATAGTCGCTATTCGTCCCGCTGCATACCGGTTAGAGTCAGTCCGACCTAGGTCGGGTCTGGCTGAGTTCCTAACTGGTCTCTTCTCAGCTAGGCTTGGTTTAGTGAAGGTTTGGTTTTGAGATATTTAAGCTCTAAGAGTCACAAATATCCGAAATCTTTCATAATAATAGTTCATCATAATCAATTGGTAGCGACATTACTCAGTTTATAACTACGATGGTAAAACTAAAAACTTTACATGAAAATATGTACTTTATCTTAGCAACTATAAGACTCAAATTATTGAATTGTGCAAGTAGTAAATAATCTATATTAACTTCGATTGGACTTGAACGAATGGCATCTGTGTAATGGCACGACTTTGACAACCAAACGTCAAATATCGTGAATTTACAACAGTCTACACTCGCCTCCCGATACGTCCTTACTGTATCTTGACCCTACGATTCGTGACAACTATGTGCATATTTGGAGCTCAGACTTACACTGGTTCATCTAAGTCGAATTTTCGTAAGTCAGCGGGTATTGTAAATATTCTACATGATTCTGGATCTATGAAATTCAACTTCCACCCCTGAATTTATCTATTTGAGGGATGACGAAGGAATAAAAAGTATCCTATATGTTAATCCAGGCTATAAACTCGTTGTGTGTTGTGTACCAAGTTTCATCATAATCCGGTCAGCCGTTTTTGCGTGATTGAGTAACAAATATCCAAACATCTAAACATTCGAACTTTCACATTTATAATATTAGTGGGAATAGTAGGTATTTGCTGTTTTTTGTAGGCCCTCAGATGACATCATTATCACACTCGACCACACGAAAAACAAATATATATCAATTATAGGTAGACGAAGTTCAAGGCACTGGTTTGACAATGACTAACATAATTAAATCTCTCATTTCAAACAGTCACTAAGGGTTGAGAGATTTATGGTTATTTGTCGGTAAGCACTTTTTTACCCTCCAGTTTTTCACATATTTTCTGTTTATTGTACAATTTGTGAATAAGATTCTTTTTATTTTGCTTCCAATTATATGCTTACCAATTTTCAAGCCTTTAAGTCACGAATTGAAGGACTTCTCATACAAAGTTCAACCCCTCTTTTCACCCCCTTGCTATAACCCGTCCGAAGATCAATTAAAAGTATTAGTGAAGGTTGTATTGAAATCTATTGGCTAGTTTTCGCGTGATGGTGAGACAAATAAACAGACAGACAAACAGACACAAATTTTAAAAACTGTTGAAATGTGTTCTGTTATCGATTCTAAGACCCCTCCATCGATTTTTTTGCTAATATCTTCTATGTACAGACTTTCGAACCTCTACAGCTTTATTATATGTATAGATAGATTTGGGTATGGGATGGCGCATCGCAACTGGCGATTCTCAATATGATTTGAGACGTTAGTGCCTTTAATGAAGCATGAGTCTTCTGGTAGATGTCGCTGTACGCCTCCCTTAAGGGGTTTGTATAAAATAGAGTCCGTTCGGATTTAAATAAGCAATATGTCATAGTCACTAACTGTCACTTAGTCGGATCTTTCGTGTGAATTCAATGTGTGCGTTTACTATGGCCACTGCATCTTTATTTACATAATATTTAATCTTAAAAAAAAAACAAGGTTTAGTAACGAAGAGAAAATACCAATATACGTTTCAACTCACGCAGAAAATAACCTAAATGCGATACGATTTTAACTGATAAGAGCCCTTAGAAGGGAGGTAAACAAAAGGAATTGCCAAACGAAACTCTAAGACCAAATTCAGTCGAACGAACGCAAGCAATAAGCGACTAAGAGCGCTGACTCTAAGGTATATTCATGCTTGCGTTCATCTGACAGAATTCGGCTTTACAGTTTCGAAAGTACTTATACATGCTGTTTACAGCGGATTTAATCCCTCGGCCAATTGCCTTCAATCACACCGTGTACGCACGACACAAGAGGCCACGGCGCAAGGCTGCGGCGGGAGCGGAATCTGCACCAGTGCCTTTACCATGAGTTTACATGACCGTACTCGCTAGCGACTGCGTAAAAAAATGTATGGGCAAAATACAGCGCCTCTGGTGGTTACGCAATAGAACTAAGAATCGGCATACTAAATCGTTGACGCAGGCGCTAGCGAGTACGGTCACGCAAACTCATGGTAAAGGCACAGAGCGGTAAATAAATGAACTAGTGGCTCTGTGAGCTGTAGACCTCGTGAGTGAGTTTTTTTATCATTTCCAAAATCTGACATTATAAAAAAGATCAATTATGAATATCGAACCTGCTAACAAAATTTCACGAGAAGCGGTTGAAAAATGCGATCTGTAGAGGAGAACAAACCGAAATTCGCCCGCAGAAACTTACAAATCGTTGAAAAAAATATATTTTTGAAAGTATCCAAAAACCGTCTCGACAAAAAAATTCTATATAACTATCGGACCTGCTTACGAAATTTCACGAGAATCGGTTGAGAATTGCGACCTGTAGACGAGAACAAAAGGACATCCGGAAATCCGGAATCTGGACATACGAAAGCATTTTTGTCGAAGCTGAAGCAGAGATCTTCTTTTCACTCGGTCAAAAAATGTTAAGTACACATGCATAGTACATAAATTATGATTTTTTTATCCGCAAATAGATAGTAGCTAAGAGTAAAAAATTGAAATATGATATTTTCGTTTTAAATTCGGCACCAAAACGAACATACACAGAGGCCGCCATACAATGACGTCAGTAAGTAGTATTCAAAAACAAAAATATTATATATTCCTTGGTAGCAATAGCGGTAATAAGTAAGTATACATTTTTCCAAATAACATATTTTTTTTATAGTGAAATATAGTTTATTGGAAAAAGCTTGGCAAGATAAACTGAAAAAATGCATGATGATGATTTGTATTATTGTGTCGAATTATTATGGATCAAATAAAGGCTTTTTTTATTTATTTATGTCCGGATTTCCGTTTGTTCTCGTCTACAGGTCGCGATTCTCAACTGATTCTTGTGAAATTTCGTGAGCAAGTTCGATATTTATATAAATTTTTTTTTGTAGATGGTTTTTGGAAATTCCAAAAACAGTTTGTTTATCAATGATTTTGTAAGTTTCTGCGGGCGAATTTCGGTTTGTTCTCCTCTACAGCTCGCATTTCTCAAATGATTCTCGTGAAATTTTGTGAGCAGGTTGGGTAAATATACAGATTTTTTTGTCGAATAAGTTTTTGGAAATAAAAAAAAACATTTGTTCAACGGTTTGTTCTCCTCTACAGGTCGCATTTCTCAATCGATTCTCGTGAAATTTTGTTAGCAGGTTCGATATTCATAATTGATCTTTTTTATAATGTCAGATTTCGGAAATGATAAAAAAACTCACTCACGAGGTCTACAGCTCACAGAGCCACTAGTAATATTTTGTCAGTAAAAGCTTTAATTGTTTTTTCACTTTTCTGATATTTGGTGGAAATACGGGAGCTAAACGGGGCTATTTAACTCAGAAATACCAACAGAATCTACAGACAAATTGTCAAGAGCATGTCAGTGGAATTTACCGGTCGTCTACCGGTCCCGGGGATCCCCGGGGTCATTACAAAAGAATGCTATTATTTATTTTTTTCTCAGGGACACGACGGCATACTATTCAATTTAATCGTAACTCGCTCCCCTTTTGGACCACAGAAATTCCTGTCTCGCACTTCTGAAGATAATGGGATACACACCAACAACCGCAAAAGACATGACTACTTGACTGGGACCTTCACTACGTACGGCCAAGAAAACGGTCAAGCACTTTGAACTTTAATGTGCAAATAATAGAGTCGAAATGTTAGAACATTTTCTTGGCTTAGCATGCCTATATTCGCAGTGTGAAGTTCGGCAGTTTTGGACATTTCAATTCCGACAGCATTATGAACGGGGTTTTGAATCTTGGGAAGAAAATGAAGACTTAGAAAGAAAGAAATAATAATAGATTGTGTTACAAAGGAGCAAAATGCAATATTTCATCGAGGGCTCAAAATCAAAATCACAACATTTATTCTGCAAATAGGCCTCAAGTAAAGTATCATTAACTAAATGTAGTATTACATGTCAAAAACTAAGAAATTAATAACAATCGAGATTTGTTAGAGATGTATAAGGTCTCTAAGTGTCAAGATACTTTTATCTTGACACTTAGAGACCTTATACATCTCTAACCTTTGTAATAAGGTAGGTAAACTAATCGTAATAAAATATTGTGAGATATGGCTAGCGTGTTGAATCCCAAACGAAGCGAAGGATTTCAGGATAGAACCGAGCGTAGCGACGGATTCTAACGTGGAATTCTGAGCGCAGTGAGGGATTCAAACCGCCATGCCTGAGTTAGAAATAATTTTGCAGCCGTGTAATACACTCTCCTTTTCACTCCTCCTGTGAGAAAAATTATTCATCTAAATAAGTTAATTACTTATTTGGATGAATAATTTTTCTCACAGGCCTTTTTTCGAATAAGAGAAATGAAAAATACATTTATGACTCACCTAAAAAAGGGTGGTTATGTCATAAAGGGTCGGCAACGCATACGTGACTCCTTGGAGTTGCGGGCGTCTATAGGCTGCGGTGGCCGCTTACCATCAGGTTGTACGCTTGTTTGCCACCGGCGTTGTATAAAAAAAAAATGTCGTACTTAATAGACCTCGACGTGTCAGAAACCACGTACACGAGGAGGAGCACGTGCCAACACCGGCATAATTAAGTTTGTGCCTCGGGTGTCGAGGGTTACAGATGTGAAGGCTAACTTACAACCAAATCCTTTTCTCATATAAGATTATCCGCTTGAATTATAATCCGATTTTTTTTTTATAACAAAGTCGGTAATAAAATTTTCTACAGGGTAAATTCCATTAGGTAAGATACTGATACCTTATTCCACGAGATATTCCTGAGCAAGAGTGGTGAAGGCGTGGAAACTGTCAGATGATGTGGTTTCGGCTCTTTATGTCAAACAATTAAAAAAAAAATTAAGTAGTAGATTTATTATTTATTTAAACAATCTATACATATAATAAAGCTGTAGAGGTTCGAAAGTCTGTACATAGAAGATATTAGCAAAAAAATCGATGGAGGGGTCTTAGAATCGATAACAGAACACATTTCAACAGTTTTTAGAATTTGTGTCTGTTTGTCTGTCCGTTTATTTGTCTCACCATCACGCGAAAACTAGCCAATAGATTTGAATACAACCTTCACTAATACTTTTAATTGATCTTCGGACGGGTTATAGGCTATAAAAATCATACAGATTGGGGATGAAAGGGGTTGAAAAGAGGGGTTGAACTTTGTATGGGAAGTCCTTCAATTCGTGACATAAAGGCTTGAAAATTGGTAAGCATATAGTTGGAAGCAAAATAAAAAGAATCTTATTCAAAAATTGTACAATAAACAGATAATATGTGAAAAAATGGAGGGTAAAAAAGGGGACTACCGACAAATAACCAAAAATCTCTCAACCCATAGTGACTGTTTGAAATTAGAGATTTAATTATGTTAGTCAGTTGTTATCAACGTCAAACCAGTGCCTTGAACTTCGTCTACCTATAATTGATATATCTTCGTTGTTAGAGTGGTCGAGTGTGATAATGGTGTCATCTGAGGGATATTTGTTACTCAATCACGCAAAAACGGCTGACCGGATTATGATGTAACTTGGTACACAACGAGCTTATAGCCTGGATTAACATATAGGATACTTTTTATCTCTTCGTCATCCCTCAAATAGATAAATTCGGGGGTGGAAGTTGAATTTCATAGATCCAGAATCATGTAGAATATTTACAATACCCGCTGACTTACGAAAATTCGACTCAGATGAACCAATGTAAGTCTGAGCTCCAAATATGCACATAGTTGCCACGAATCGTAGGGTCAAGATACAGTAAGGACGTACCGTGAGGCGAGTGTAGAATGTTGTAAATTCACGATATTTGACGTTTGGCGTGTCAAAGACGTGCCATTACACAGATGCCATTCGTTCAAGTCGAATCGAAGTTAATGTAGATTATTTACTACTTGCAGAATTCAATAATTTGAGTGTTATAGTTGCTAAGATAAAGTACGTATTTTCATGTAAAGTTTTTAGTTTTACCATCGTAGTTATAAACTAAGTAATGTCGCTACCAATTGATTATGATGAACTATTATTATGAAAGATTTCGGATCTTTGTGACTCTTAGAGCTTAATTATCTCAAACCAAAGCGACTCATGTGAATGTGAATGTTTACCGCATTTCAGTACTTACCTGAAGTTCTATTAATTACTTACATGCATAATTGTAAGCAGTACCTAAATAACGCAAATCTATTATGTTTTAGATTTGCGTTATTTAGTTACTGACTTACAGCCTTTAAAGCGCTTGCGTTTTAAATCAAAACTTGCTGACCCATTGAGCCTAAATAACTTTACTGTTTATAAAATTGTAGATTAAATAGATTGGCCGTAGACGTTGTTGTCAGCATTGACTGACCAACGCTTTGATATATGCCTGCATAAAAAATATAGAAATTCCACTCCACTATATTCTTTTTATTGAAAAAAAAATGGATGGTTGAGAAATGTAAAACAGTTTTTTTTTCTTGAACCTGACTGGCTTTACAGGCCGGGCCCAATAAAGCGATAGTGAGTGCGCGTTTGTTTGGAAAGTGGCCTGGGGAAAATCCAGGAGAAACCTCCAATGCGACCACACGGGGGGTTTAAACACTGCAACTGGAATACTCTAACAGTATGCGCTCCAGTGAGATTGGTTGAGCGGCCTCAACCAAATCTGGGGTGTGGGTGGAATCAAACTACTGGGAGTTTTCTCGCTGTTTCACTAAACCAATCCTAGCTGAGAAGAGACCAGCTAGGAATTCAGCCAGGCCCGACCGGGGTCGGACTGACTCTACCCGGTATGCAGAGGTATCGGGATGAATAGGGACTATATGTGTCTGCGATATCGCGATCGTGCGGTGGACATCGCCGCCGGCAGGGTAATTTTGTGTCTATCCTAAGGACCCATAGAAACCATTACAAATCTTTTTGGTTACTATAGGCCAGCTTATCCAAAATACTTATTCAATGTAGGTAATATGAAAACATGGATTACTTGACTGATTAGTTTATACATAATTGTAAAACGATAATATGCGCGTAGGTAGTTAAAAATATTACTACTGTTTTAAATTACAAGTTAAAGTTAAGGAAGCGCGAGTCTTTTTGGTAGATGTCACTCTGAGTACGCATCCCCAAGGCTTTGAAGAAGAGAAGAAAGAACTGGTTGAAGGATTTGGTAACGGAGTGTGATGACTGATTTTTCATACAGACAGCTTCGTTAAAGTGATTGGCTGCGTATGTCAGGATGTCACCGATTCGATTGCACGTTTTGGAAAGTGTTTCTTCACTAGAAAAATACCTATGATTAAGGGAGAAAATTTAACACTTTTGTAAACGTGTTTGTCTTAGTCAACTACAAGTACATATGAAAAAAAATCTTAGTAAACTAGAAGTATTAAATAAAGTTTCATACAGAGGGATAATGCATAGAGACATGTGCCCAAGTTGGCCGGTGTTCACTGCAAGTAGAGCGTGTCATATTGTTGTAGGTCATTACAGATCTTGGATTATAATGTAGGACTCCTAACACGTTGCAAGTCGAGAAACATAGAAGTTTTTGTTCCATTCAATCATAATAATAATATGTTTTCCCCTGTAGTCGCTACATCGAGCATGTCAGTACTAAGGCTCGGAAAGTAGGGAATTGGGAAACTTCATAGAACAAGCGAACGAATGTGTATACGTACGCAACATCGAACCATGACACCATTATGCTACATGGATTTGATGACGTAGTTTCTTAGCACACATTGTGTTTCGTTACGTAGTATAAGAAATCATATAAATTATTGGTACGTATATATACTATATGGGATCGAGTCGACGGCGTTCTCGGGGCTGGAATGTAATGTGTATTTAACGTCTGAATTTCCTGGCCAGTACCCTAGACCAGTACCTATTGAAAAATCATATTACCCATTTTGTTTCATTATCCGCCTATTACATCCTACTTCAAGACACATGCCTCCTTTCATGAACAAGGGGGCCCATTTCACTTAATATATTTATATGAATAAGAAACTTTGTAAGGTTGTAACTTTGAGACGTAAAAACGTTTCAGTACATTTTGAGTGAGTCAGTCAAAGTTAAGAAGTTTATAACCTAACCTGCAGAATATATCTACCAAGGAGAAGGAATAGTCAGTAGACGTTCACGCGAACGAAGTCGCGGGCAAAAGCTAGTATGAAATATGGATGGATATACATTCTAAACTACAAATAATACAAGGCCTATAAACTAAACTTAGAATAAAAACTTAAAAATAAATAATCTAAAATAAGGGGTCCCCCCGCGGCATAGTGCCAAAGATGCTGGCAGCATTTCCTCTCTGTATAGCAATGCTTATGCGTTGTGCGAGGAAGCTGCCAGCTCTTTGGTCACCAGTGCTGTCCACTAACTTTTAGCGAGTTCCTTGAAGAACTCTTGGGCCCTGGGACCCCACGGACCGAGGGTCTCTACACCGAACGGAACAAAGTTGTATTCGGTGCCGAGACTCCTATATTTGTTTATCTTAGCCTTTTCAGCCACCTCAGCAGTCGCAGCCGCTCTGGTGGAAGTCCGTGGATGGGAAGGAGCCAACGTGTCCACACACGTGGCGTCCCACACTAGTACACGTCCCATCTTCCACGGAATCAAAGACATTCCATCCGGTCTATTGCCATTGTCTAAGAATGCCCGAAGGCAGCAAGCATATTTCAAATTCAGCTCAAGAACGATATTTTACGTGTGCAAATTAATACAATAATATATTGGTTCGAGCTATATCGTTCTATCATACTGTAACTTACGGCGTCCAACTCTGACACGACGCGTACACTTAGGCATTCCCGCCGGCGGGGACGTCCACCGCGCGATCGCGACAACAGTGACACATATAGTCCCTATTCGTCCCGGTACCGCCGAACACCGGGTAGAGTCAGTCCGAGCCACGTCGGGCCTAGCTGAGTTTCTTGCTGGACTCTTCTCAGCTAGGCTAGGTTTAGTGAACCAGCGACAAGACTCCCAGTAGCTCGATTCCGCTCACACCTCAGATTCGGTTGAAACCGCTCAACCAATCTCACTGGAGCGCAAACTCTTAGAGTATTCCAGTGATCCAAACCACACGCGTGGTCATGCCGGAGGTTTTCCCCTGGATTTTCCCCAGGCTACTCTCCAACCGCGCACTCCTATCGCTTTATTGGGCCCGGCCTATAAAGCAACAGTCAGGTAACAAAAAAAAAAGCGTAAATCGCTATTTCAAAAGCGTAAATAGATTGAACCACGTAATCTGGTTATAGACTCTGTAAAGACCGATAGAGTTATCGAAGTTTTTGCGGAATGTTGTAACAAAGGCTTTTGTATTGCAAATTTTGTTGTTGATTGCACACAGCCAGAGGGATGATTACGCAACCCCTTGATTCGATTCCACCCGATTTGATAGTTGATTTTTTGAGGATTACCCAGTACAGTTGGGTCATTGTCAGGTTCGCGTCTTTTCGGTGGACATATCAAAAGTTAAGGGCTACAAGGTGGTAGTTTTATGACATTCATAAGTGCATGTAATATGCCTAAATAGAAGAATAAATGATAAATAAATGAAATAAATGAACTTTATTCTGCAAGTAAGCCGCAAAGGCACTTTTACAAGTCAAAAACTACTAGCGTTTCTCATGAGACCACTGCCGAGAAGAAACGCCGAAAGAAACTCGACAGTCAGTCATTTTCATTTCATTTCCTTTTATTTCAAAGCTTAATTTTGGATTGGTCTAGTAACCCGCATAAACGGTGTTTCCATAACTATAAATCCTATGTATGTACTTATATGTACATAAGCCGTTAACTATTGACCACCGGGTGGATAACTTTTGTTTTTACAACTGACAATGACCCAGTTGCATCCTAAAGGATGCCCGGGGTCCGCTACCTAATCCCAAAATCTGGCATAGGCACTAGTGTATACGGAAGCGACTGCCATCTGACATTCCAACCAGAGAGGAAACTAGACCTTATTGGGATTAGGCCTGTCAAGTATAAATTCCCTGAACAGTTGTTACTAGATCTGAATAATAAAAAAGACAAAAAATTCAGAAATGCCATTAAGTTATATTTGTTAAAAAAATCAAGCTGTTAAAATATTCTTATTTACTTATGACTTAGGTAACTAAAAATATTTTAACAGCAACAATGTATACCTACTGATTAATAAAGATGTGTCTCCGCAACTCCTTAACTTAAAAAATCTTTTGTAATTTAAGATTAATAGTTAAGTAAGTGTTTATAAAATTATGTAAAAAAAATCACTGAAATAAACAGCTTAAATTTTAATTTTTTTTTTTTTAAGTGAGTGGGCGAATGATGCCCAGTTGGGTCATTGTCAGTTGGAAAAACAAAAGTTTTCCCTTCGGTGGTCAATAGTTAACGTCTTATGTGCATGTAAGTTATGTTTTAGTACAGTATGGACTTATAGCAACGGAGACTCTGTTTATGCAGATTACTAGACCAATCCAAAATTAAGATTTGTAGGACTTAACTTTTGATATTTCCACCGAAAAGACGCGAACCTAAATCTGACTATGACGCAGTTAGTTTCTGTGTAATAAGACAAATCCAATTGAATTAAGAAATGTTTCATCTGTTTTTTATACCCTAGGAAACTATTAATTCAATTCAATAGTTAATAAAATAATCACAAGTCGCAAAGCCCTCGACATAAAAATAATAATGGCTAAATAGTTATTCAGTTCCGCACAGAACTCGGGACCGTAAACCAGCCCGGTAGAGGCGGGCTGATGCAGACGCAGTAATGTGATATCACAACAATTTGTTTAACTTCAGTCTAAGGCCACAGGAACTTCCAAATAAACGCATCGTGTTTGGGCTCAATGATTAGTTAACTGAGCAGAAAAACGAATAAACTTGACAAACTTCCCATGCAATACAGACGGTTTGGTGTAACGTGTAACTTTATCGTTAGTGTCTCCGACTCACACCTCAGATTCGGTTGAAACCGCTCAACCAATCTCACTGGAGCGCAAACTCTTAGAGTATTCCAGTGTTCCAAACCACACGCGTGGTCGTGCCGGAGGTTTTCCCCTGGATTTTCCCCAGGCTACTCTCCAACCGCGCACTCCTATCGCTTTATTGGGCCCGGCCTATAAAGCCACAGTCAGGTTCAAAAAAAAAAGTGTCTCCGATCATCGAGGTCACCAGAGCGGGGATACGATACGGGCTGACAAGTTTGTATACAACGCTTTGTCCACAATTGTATCTTTTTAGCGTATCGTATCTCTGTCGCTGTGCGCCGACGCGTATCTTTATTACGATACGCCTGATCTCGATACGTTAGAACGGTACAATATAGACGTGTTTTTTTGTACACGACAATGGTAATGATACTTTATGTCCAAATTTTCATTTTATTTATCGTATGGCAATTATTTCGAACCGTGACATCAAAAAGAAGAAGAAAAGACAGTACGGTGGTGTTTGGGAGTTGGCGTGACTATTTCAAGATCAGTAGACAGCTCTCTTCAATGATCTAATTCTTCCTTTTCTATTTTACAATTTGTTTTTATTACTATGAAAATATGTTTGTAAGTACAGAAAGTATATCCAGGCGAATAGTCGCAAATCGCGGTGGTAACGTGTGTGCCTTTGCGCCCGTGGATGGTAAAGTGAGCGAGTCATCGCCGCGCCCCCGCGCGGCAGAATCGGGAAGCTCCTCCTCTTCGATGGGTGTCCGGTAGATGGCGTTGCGTGCAACAGGTTGGAAGTTTTGTTTCACCATTTAGCTCCTCCCAGGGGCCACGTGTAGGGTAACGGTGGGTACTCCCTACGGACGTGGTGCTATTTCGACCCAAATTGAGCGTCCACACTTAGGATACTCGTAGTCGATACGATACGCCTAATCTCGATACGCTAAAACGATACAAGTATGGTAGTACAAGACATGTAAGTATGGTAGGTGGTGGCGGTACAAGTAAGGTTGTCTGGAAGAGATCGCTCTTTAGCGATAAGAGCGCCTGTTGTTCTGCCTCAGTCTCCCTGTATCTTTGTTTTTTGTTTTTTATGTGCTATTTTATTATGTGAGGTGTGCAATAAAGAGTATTTGTATTGTATTGTATTGTAGTAAGTAAGTAATATCACATTGCGTAGCGCACCCCTAGCGGGCTCGTCGTAAAAGAGAGGCGGCCATACTGTCCGGTTTATGGCCCACCTGCGCGAAATCGATATTTTGAAAGGAATATTCGTTGTATACGCATTATATATTATGTTTAGTTGTATACTCCATTGGTTTTATTACGTTTTACTCACATATACCGACGTGCGTAAAACGATGATCATGATGTGAATTCGTATACTTTTGACATGAATGCAAATTTATATTGTAACTAGCGAACCGCCCCGGCTTCGCACGGGTGCAATGCTGATGCATGTATTATACATATAAACCTTCCCCTTGAGTCACTCTATCTATTAATAAAAACCGTATCAAAATCCGTTGCGTAGTTTTAAAGTTTTAAGCATACATAGGGATATAGGGACATAGGGACAGAGAAAGCGACTTTGTTTTATACTATGTAGTGATATACATCTATAAAATAAATCTGAATCTGACCATTCAGCACATGTTAACATGGTATATTTTAGTTATGGAGAATATTGAGGATTTACACGTCATTTACTCAAATAGACCGCCTCGTGTCATTCCATGCTAATTCACCAATGATTAATTTTATTATTACTTATATTGTCTCTGAAACTTATTGTGCCTAGATCTTTTAATATTTGACATTATTGATATTTCTTTTTTTTTCTTTTTTAAACATTGTTTACTTTAATTTATTGTTCATAAATTAGACTTCATAAAGTTAATGATAACATAATACGCTATATCACTAATATAATATTATATTGACATGAGTAATGATAATATCACTATGGAGTAATTTCCTTAAGCGCCATTAGTAATAAGTCTTTGTAACCTATAACTTGCATGTTTGGTTTATCTGTAAATGTAAGTTGGTTAATAAATAAATAAATAAATAAATTCCGGGTGCAAAGGTGCCCACCACGCTGGCCGCATTACCGCGTTGCACTGCAATAGACAACGTTTGCATCAGGGATGACCCGGAACGGGAGGCATGTCCTCTCTCTCGGAAGCGAGCAAACGTGTTTGGGTGTTTATGTAGTGTTGTGTTCCTGGAGGTGACCAAGGTTGCCAGAGCTCCCGAGGATGCACTGTGTTGAGAGCGAGGGACCTAAATTTGTCCCTTCTTTTGTCAACACAGTGCATCCTCAAATCTTATAAAGGGTCGGCAACGCGTACGTGACTCCTTTGGAGTTGCGGGAGTGTATAGGCTGCGGTAGCCGCTTACCATCAGGTGGACCGTAAGCTTGTTTGCCACCGGCGTTGTATAAAAAATAAAGCGGAACAACCAAGTATTAGGTAGGTATTTATGCCTTTAGGTTCACACGAAATATAAAGCCGAGGCGTTACTCGAGTTCGCACGTTACTCCTCTGGTGTTGCAAGCGTCTATAGGCGACGGTAACCACTTACCATCAGGTGGGCTGTCAGCTTGTTTACCACCGACGTGGTATAAAAAAAAGAAATATATATTAAATAGGGAGGAGGGGGTAAGCTGATTATTTTTTTCTTACACAGGTGGTTAAGGGTCCTTACCAGTTAAAAACCGCTCATTTATTTACGCCATTTTCTGTTTGAATTGGCACGTATCTTGACATTTTATCAATGTTACTATCTAGAACAGGACTATTGCGACCTTATTTCATAAACTTTAAATGTATTTTTTGGATTTTTCATTAAGAAATATCGTTTCAAACATCATTCCAAATAAGTAGACCATTTTCGAGATAAAAACTTGTTTTTTCCGTCTAAATTCTACTACACACAGTAAAATAAAGAAATGGCTATGTTACTATCTAAAACTTTAATAAAATCATCATAGCCTTTAATAACTTTATTGGTATTTATTATTATTATTATTAATTAATTAAAAATGGGATCGCTCTTGGCCAGCATCTAGCCAGGGGGCAAAGATGAGGCCGACGATGAAGCGAGCTCACCCAGAAGGTGCCTATTCACTCGTGCCTTAAAAAGGTCTAGGTTATATGAGCTCGGAAACACAAACGCCGGCAGCCATTCCAAACCTTAGAAGTGCGCATTATAAAAGATGATGCAAAGCGCTTGGTTCGAATAAGAGGAATTTCAATCAATACTTTTGTCATAATTTGAAATCAAAACATTTTAAAACTTATAAGGCCTCTTAAACAGGGGGTTAAAAACTATCAAAAATCGTCTTACGTCACCTAGAGTCTTCAATCTTCTGGGCATTTGCGACGGGAGTGTCCCTGCGTAAAACTGAACCATAAAATTCTATGGCATCGTAAAGAACTGCCAGTTATAGTCGTATATTACAGGTTTTTGGGTTTATGTCTCCATGAGCCTTAGGGTGGGTTGCACCAAACCGTCTGTAATCGTAAGCTGTGTTCGTTAAAATCTGATTGTATTCAAAGTTTGACAAGTTTCTATGGGATGACAGCTGCCGGCGCCATATTTGACGATGACCGGCCTGTGATCGTATCTTGGTGCAACTGACCCTAAATTCAAGATATTAGTATGACACTATGTATGTTAGTATGTGTTCCGCTCGCTGGTTTCATCATGCGATACGACGGAGATAAATCGAGCGGCATTATCATCGAATCCACATAAATCATTTCGAGGGTAAATATTGAATTAGGGTCTGGGTTTATTAGCTAACCGCATCGCTTGTGGATAAGGGTAGGCCAATATCCATACCAACTGTCATGGCAGTCATTGATTAATTCTGAATATTGTACTAAACTAGTACAATTTAGTTTGTAACTCCATTCTAACTTGATGAGGAAACAATAAGGATTGATTTTCTGAAATAATAGAGAATATATACATGCAAAATGAATAATAATACGATGTCACTATATGAATAGTAACCATCAAATTAGGACAAAAAATAGTAAATTAATAAATATGCTCAAAATCTTAAAAAGATTATGACGCTCGAAGATTTCTAAAAATTTTTTTTTTTCAAATACATAATCAAATTATATTGCAGCATAAACTTTAAATATTGTTCTATTAATTAGTATTATAAAAATAATTACAGGCATATCAATATTTTTTCACGGTGAAACTTACTTATACATACAAATTGAAGTACGAATTGCCAGATTATTTTTAACATTATTCGTAAGTTATGGTTGGCTCACGGAACTTGTAAAGGTCATTTTCGTAAAATATGAGAATAGCTAAACTTAATTAATATAAATAAAAAATATAAATAAACTTAATTATTCTAAAAATTATGTTATTTTATTTTATTGACCTAAAGTAATTTGAAAACCGTCATCCGGATTCTAATGTACAATTAAACATACAATTGCTAATTGTGGCACTGGAATTAAATTTCTTGCCTTGCCTACCTCTTTTGGGAATACACGCGTGAGTTTATATTAACTTATAACAACATTTTTTTATTTATTGATTGATAATTAAATTCAATTCCTAAGTAATAATAATATAAGTCGCTTAGCATTATCACTCTGCTCTCCATTATCCATTATCGACGACCGCTTTAGCCTAGTTAGTAGTGACCCTGCCTTCGAAGCTGGAGGTCCCGGGTTCGAATCCCGGTCAGGGCATTTATTTGTGTGATGAACACGAATATTTGTTCCTGAGTCTTGGATATTTTCTATGTATTTAAGTATATATTTATCTATATAAGTATGCATATTGTCGCCTAGTACCCATAGTACAAGCTTTGCTTAGTTTGGGACCAGGTTGATTTGTGTAAGATTGTCCACAAATATTTATTATTATTTTATTATCATAATCGTTCGAAACAAAAAAGTATTGAAAACTCCCAAGTTGGTACGTGCGCAATCGAAGAGCACAGTATAACGAACTAACATTAAAGAGCGAGTGAGACAAATTTTAAGAGTGATAGTCGCCAACTCTACATACAACTTTACTTTTAAATGTCCTACTTTGTCAGGGTTGCCAACTTAGGGGTATTACCCCTAAATTAAGGGAAAATAAGGAGCAAGGGATTTTTAGGGGTATATTTAGGGACTTTTATTTTATATAACATTATTTTTTTTATGTTACAGGGGGAAAACGAGCAGACGAATCGACTGATGGTAAGCAATTACCGTCGTCCATAAACACCTGCAACACCAGAGGAGTCGCAAGTACGTTGCCGGCTTTTCAGAAGGGAATACGCTCTTCTTGAAGGTTTGAAGGTCATATCGGTCCGGAAATACCGCAAGCAACTGTTCATATATTAAAAATAAGCTGCGGAATCTATTCATTGCAATGCTGCAAAGCGCAATGATGGTCCTATTTGCACTACAGAGATCATGATATTGCGTTACATTTACTCCATCTAGTAAATGTTTAAAATATCCAAGGTGCATATATGATCATAAAAAAGTCTAACCATTACAGTGTTGCCAGACAACCCTTACTAAGAAAGGCTACAATATCAGGTAAAAAGAAAAAAAAAGGAAAACTTGTGATTTGACAATATCAGGAAGTAACTAAAACGAAAGAAAATTTGTGAATTGACAATATCAGGAAGTAACTAAAACGAAAGAAAATTTGTGATTTGACAATATCAGGAAGTAAAAAGAAAGTAAACTTGTGATTTGGTAAGTTTTGGGGCATAAAAATTTTCTACTGGTTTTTTCCCCCAATCTACTGGTTTTTAGCCTCATCTCCCCTGCTTTTTTCAGATTAGGTCTGGCAACACTGAACCATTAGAACAAGTGAGATAAGAGAGAAGTATAACTTACATTGAAGAAATTGAGACACATAATTTTTGTTATTTCATATCAGGGGATTTTGCAAAAAAAATGTTTAGTTTTAGGGGGTTTTAACTTAAGGTCTAGACGTAAAAAAAAATTGGAGTTGGTAACCCTGCACTTTGTCCGAATCTGCATCAAAGTTTGCAACGATCGCACAGAAACGCTGCCCGCGGCGAATTCCTCCATTTGGGCAACTCTAGCTGTTTTAGACTATTACAACACTAAAATAATACACAGTATAGTCATATTCATAGGATTGTTTAGTTATTAATACCGGTATAATCAACAGAAGTATCAATTTAACAACGTGAAAATAATAATAAGATGTCACTATATTAAAAGTAAACCATCAAAATATGACAAAAAAACGTAAACTAAAAAATAACGAAGTATTTTTTTTAATTGACTAAAAGTAAATTAAAAACCACCATCAGGATTGTTATGGTTTATTAAACAAAAAATTGTATTACAGCAATGTACCTAAACGCAATATTTCACGACCAAAACTGCAAATTCCTCGTCTTTCCATACAATGGTAATTCATGCGCATAGAATATGACGTCACATACTATGCTCAATGAGATCACGTATGAATTCGCCGCTAAAGGCGCTAGTGTAGCGTGAGGTCTCCGAAATGTCAAATGTCACTCTTTGTGGCTGCGCTACGCGGGTTAATATTTAATTGGAACAATATGGTGAGTATTTTGGAATACCTGAGCTTGATTATGGCAAATATGAGTTACGGGTCAGTGCTTTGAGACAGTTTTGTTTTTCGAAAACTTATTTCCTCCTTTTTCTCCGAACAAAACGAGACTGCGCTGCAATGCGGGATGTTCGATATTTTTACGGTTCAGTTTTAAGGTATTAAATATGACTTAAATGTAAACTTCGTTCACATGCCCATAATAGCCAATAACAGTTTTTGACAGCTGGACCTTACTCGACAGTGGCGCCAACTGGTGAGCACAAAAACGATAGCCCCCATTGAATCCATCTGCTCTATCTAATCAGGTTAAAAAAAGTAGGTACTGCAAGTAGTTTATCTGCGTTAGTTACAACATTAGCGAGGTTAGACTTAGAACCGGGGGCGGTCCGTAGTTGTGAGCAGACCCCGGCAGTAATATATGCGCAGACGCGACTGAATTGGCGTTAGACGTTATTTATAAATGTAGCTATGTATGATGTTACATGCACATAATGCATACCTATTTTTAAGGGTTCCGTACCCAAAGGGTAAAACAGAGGGCCTTCTCAGAAACTTCGTATCGTGCCATCCCTTTCAGAATCAGAATCAGAATCAGAAATTATTTATTGCCACGAATTAAAGTTACAAAATAAGCCAACAAAAATACAGCAAAAAGAAACTACAAATTAAGATATAAGATAAAATACAATAAAAAAAAAATGAGGCAACGGGTCTTGGTCTCAGCATGTGCTGGGCAAAAAAAAAATGTCCAGCGCTGGTTTTCAGACCGAGCCCTAACGTTTGTCGGTCGCAGAGACTAGAGAAGAAAACAGAAAAAAACAAATGAATGCTGTGTTATGCGTGCTCTAGGTTTAGGTTAGGTTAGGCCTTTCACTCTCGTGTTATACACTATATGAGTGAAAGGGACGGCACGATACGAAATACGAATTTCCGAGTTCGGAGTAGGCCCTCTGGACCCTATTACTAAGAGTTCGTTGTCCGTCCGTCTGTCACCAGGCTGTATCTCATGAACCGTGATAGCTAGTTTTTTTACAGATGAAGCATTTCTGTTGCCGCTGTAACAACAAATACTAAAAAAACCGGCCAAGTGCGTGTCGGATCACGTACAATGAAGGGTTCCTACTAGTCCACGTTTAAAACCACTTGTTTTTTGGCGTTAAAAGCAGTTTTAGCCATTCATCATCATCAACATCATTTCAGCCGAAAGACGTCCACTGCTGAACATAGGCCTCCCCCAAGGCTCGCCATTTAGACCGGTCCTGTGCCGTTCGTTTCCACCGGATTCCCGCGACCTTCACCAGGTCATCACTCCACCTTGTCGGAGGCCTACCGACAGCTCGCCATTGCATTGTTTGCAGCGTTTTAGCCATTGCAATTCTGGAAATGATATCGTCTGAACACCTGGAGTCTTCGGCAACTAAGCTACCCAAATACCTAAATTTAGATACTAGTTCAATGTGTGTTTCTCTGATTGTAATGAATTTCTTATTTGGTTTTAGCTCTGATGTAATTGAAGTTTTAGTTTTAGCTGTGTTAGTTTTGAGTCCAAATTCTATAAAAATGAGGGCTATCGCGTATGGATTCGCCGCTGGAGGCGCTAGTGTAGCGCGGGGTCTCCGAAACGTCAAATATCACTCTTTGTGGTTGCGCTACGCGGGTTAATATCTAATTGGAACAATATGGTGACTATTTTGCAATACCTGAGCTTGATTATGACAAATATGAGTTACGGGTCAATGACTGTCAGGGCTTTGAGACAGATTTGTCTTTCGGAAACTTATTTCCTCCTTTTTCCGAACAAAACGGGAACGCGCTACAATGCGGTATGTTCGATATTCTTTCGGTCCGTTTTTAAGGTATTGAATATGATTTAAATGTAAACTTAATTCTCATGTCCATAATAACCAATAACAATTTTTGACAGCTGAACCTTACTCGACAGTGGCGCCAACTGGTGAGCACAAAAACGATAGCCCCCATTGAATCCATCTGCTCCATTAGTTCTTTCAATTCCTCTGTATTTTGTGACAATGCTGCTATGTCTTCTACAAATCTTATAAATTGTACCTTCTGTCCATTAATGCTGATGCCTCCCTTACCCTCTTCTACTATTTTCCTGATGTCGCTTCTATATTTACTAATTAGTAAGTTGTGGTCAGAATTTATATCAGCGCCCGGCAGCGTCTTACAATAGATCAATTGGTTTCTATTCCTTTGTTTCACAATAATGTAATCCGGCTGGTATCTATTCCTATCTCCCGGAAATTCCAAGTATACAGCCTCCGTTTTGGTTATTCAAACAGAGCATTTGCAGTCACAAGTTGTTTTCACTGCAAATTTACACTTATGAATCTTTGCCCCCCTTTCGTTCCTAACCCCCAACCCAAATTGACTAACTTCTTTCCCTCCCTTCCCTTCTCCCACCACAGCGTTAAAATTCCCCATTTCTGTCAGGTAATCCTTGTCGTTTACCCCATCTAACCAAGATGGTTGTACACGTCTTCAATCTCCTCTTCTGGGTGGCTGCCTGTAGACATATACACCTGAATTATGACTGTATCTTGAGGATGTGCTTTCAATTTTATCACTGTAATTCTGTCACTATCATGAATAGTATTTTCTACTTGGTATCCCCATTTCTTGTTTAATACTAATGCTGTCTCGTTTCAACCTTGTCTATCTCCTGTATACATTATTCTGTGCCTTCTATTAGAGTCCAACTACGCTAACTCTGCAAGAAATAATTTAGCTACACTGTGCGTTATACATCATATTTGTACGAAAATGTGACGTTTGAGGTAGTGTTGCCAAATTATTTCAATGCAGAGTTAGCTTGGTCGGACTCTACTAGCCATTAAACAATTATGCATCTAAAAACAAATCAAATAATGATATAAGATTTCGTTTAGATTGTGAGGAGATGGAGGGATGAACTGGACGCATTTTCCTTAACTTGGCGGGAAGAAGCTAACAATAGGGCCGAATGGAGGAAAAGAGAGGCCTTTGCCCAGCAGTGGGACAATTCAATAGGCTAGAAAAAAAGATTTCGTTTAAAAATATGGTAATTATATCGACGTTTACATCATAAGTTATCGATGCTACCACCCCTACGGTAACTGACGTTTATTGCCTGACTCGCCACTTTGTTTAGCAGATAGTATAGTTCGGAGTATGATTAAATCATTAAAAACATTTTTTAATCATTCAATAAGTGCCATGGAAACTCCAAATTGGTACTATTAGACTCCAAATTGGTTCGATTATATAAATTGATCAATCAATATACCTACATATTTAACCTTCTTACAGTTAGGTAATTGTTTCCATCCAGTTTGAAGAAGCCATTAGTTCCACATAGTAATTACAAGGTAATTAGTTACTAGTACTAAGTATAGTTTAATTAAACACGGCTTACAGTGTGTTTACTAGTTATTTACAAGTTCGTTATAAGACTTATAACTCATGAAGCGTGCTGTAGCATTTGTTTTTATTTTCGCGTTAGAAAATGTATCAGGAATCGATAATGTTACCATCTCTTCGGATTTTGTGGGGCGGCAGTTGATGGACTTCAAAGTAAATCATCTGGTAAGCATATTATTACTGGACGACGGTATTTTTAGGGTTCCGTAGCCAAAATGGCAAAAACGGAACCCTTATAGATTCGTCATGTCTGTCCGTCCATCCGTCTGTATGTCACAGTCGATTTACTCGGACACTATAAGCACTACAATTATGAAATTTGGTAGGAAGGTGTATTCTATGAACCTGTACATAAAAGTGATGTGAAAATACAAAAACATATTAAATTAGGGGGGGGGCGGGGTGGATGAAAAACAAAATTTCAACGCACAGTCGCGTGGGGTATCAATGAATAGGCCTTTAAGGAGGTTTCTAAAAAACTTGTCCGTTTAAGTCAACCGTTGGTGAGATATTAGCTGTCAAAGTCATAAAAAGTGTGAATTCAATGGTTGAATGTCAAAATCTATTAGCGTTTCTCAAAAGAAAACTAGACAGGCAGACATTTTTTCCCAATAATAATATTCAACCTACTTAAGATATGTCAACCAGTAAAGTCTGAACAGACATATCTTAAGTTGGTTAATTTTTTTTTTTTCGCAATATACAATGTCACTTAAAATTACACAGTCAATTTTGAGGAATTTATATTGTGAACGTCAGTTTTGAAATATGTACAATGTAATTATTATTACATTAAAATTACAATAAAAATAAATATTTACCAATACATGTCAATGAAATACAAAATTAAGATTTGTCAAAAATTTTAAATATCACCTTACGGGTCATCAATAATCTAAAAAATACATGTTAATAAAAAATAGAATACAATAAATCTAACTAGTTATGTCATAATACTCATTTATAGAATGTAGTTGATTTTCCAATAAAAAGTTTCTCAACGACTTTTAAATTTTTCGTCACTAGTTTCATCTTTCAGTTCTAGAGGTAGTCGCTCATAGTAAGTCGGCCCTATGACTAGTGGGGTTTTTCTGCAAGTGCCATGCGACGTGGGACTGTTCTTAGGCGCCCTTTTTATCATAGTCTATTATCATTGTAATAAGCATATTTTTGTAAAAAAAATGGCTGACTGTCGAGTAGCCTTTGAGAAACTAGTAGATTTTGACTTATAAAAGTGCGCTTGCGGCCTACTTGCAGAATAAAATTCATTTTAATTAATTTTCCCAGATTTTCTTCACTATGCAACTGTATTGGGATAAAACTAAGATAGTGATTTTGGATGTCTGTTCCAGGACCCCATAGGTATTCTTCAGACGAGCGCCGGAAAGCCAGTGGAAGTCCGGGAGACAGTCACCCTCAACACCAACGTATTCAACAATCAGCATTTCTGGGAGCAGCAGACCAGGTATGAAAGGAAGAAAGAAAGAAACATTTATTCATAGACACAGAAGACACATGACAAAAAGATACACACAAACCACACATGTGTCCCCGCGGGAGTGAAACAGACGCTGGCTTAGCATTTCGGTGGCGGCCTACTGTCACTATGACAATTCAGGCCGCGTGTGTCTGAATGAATGTTAGGATTATCATAGTGTACAACAGGCCGCTGCAGTGTTTTTTTTTAACCTGACTGTGGCTTTATAGGCCGGGCCCAATAAAGCGATAGGAGTGCGCGGTTGGAGGCCTACGGAAAACCTACGGCACGACCACGCGTGTGGTTTGGAACACTGGAGTACTCTAAGAGTTTGCGCTCCAGTGAGATTGGTTGAGCGGTTTCAACCGAATCTGAGGTGTGAGTGGAATCGAGCTACTGGGAGTTTTGTCGCTGGTCCACTAAACCTAGCCTAGCTGACAAGAGTCCAGCAAGAAACTCAGCTAGGCCTGACCTGGGTCGGACTGACTTTACCCGGTGTGCGGCGGTACCGGGACGAATGTGGACTATATGTGTCAGTGTTGTCGCGATCGCGCGGTGGACGTCCCCGCCGGTGGGAATGCCGCTGCAGTGTGTGGCGCGCTTTATGCTGGGGTATCATTGACACCCACAGCGTTTGCGGTCGCCGCATGCAGCATGCGGCGAACGACAAAGTGTAATTGCTGCTTAACTGGTGACCGAAGAGCTGGCGACTTCCTCGCACAACGTATCAGCATTGCGATACAGCGAGGAAATGCCGCTAGCATCCTCGGTACAATGCCCCAAGTGCCTGTTTTAGATTTAACTTAGTTGTAATATTATTTAAGTTATTGTTATTTAACTATAATTACCCACTGTAAATCAATAAATGGTAGTAATATAAAAATAAAATTAGTAGGATTTAGTTTTGATTATTTTATTTATTGACATATTATTCATTACTTTAAATTACAATTTAAATTTAAATTCTAAACTACAAATAATAAAAGGCCTACAAACAACTTAAAAATAAATAATCTAAAATAAGGGGTCCCCCGCGGTATAGTGCCAAAGATGCTGGTAGCATTTTCTCGCTGTATAGCAATGCTTATGTGTTGTGCGAGGAAGCTGCCAGCCCTTTGGTCAACAGTGGTGTCCACCAACATTTTAGCAAGTTTTTTGAAGAACTCTTGGGCCCTGAAACCCCACGGACCGAGGGTCTCTACACCGAACGGAACGAAGTTGTATTCGGTACCGAAACCCCTATATTTAAATAAATAAAAATAAATAAATATTTGTGGACAATCTACACAAATCAACCTAGTCCCAAACTAAGCAAAGCTTGTACTATGGGTACCAAGTGACGATATAAATACTTACATAGATAAATAGATACTTAAATACATAGAAAACATCCAAGACTCAGGAACAAATTTCATGGTCATCACACAAATAAATGCCCTGACCGGGATTCGAACCCGGGACCTCCAGCTTCGAAGGCAGGGTCACTACCAACTAGGCTAAAGCGGTCGTTTATCTGTTTAGATTTCGAGTTCCACATCGATTTATATTTTTAATATTTTTAGTTCGGAGCACGAGAGAATCCCAGAGCGGTCGGTCCACGCCCGAGGCACCGGCGCTTTCGGCTACTTCCAGGTCACCAACGACGTCTCCAACTACACCAAAGCAGATGTCTTCAACGACGTCGGGAAGAAGACGCCAGTCCTCGTCCGATTGTCCTACCTAATCCAAAATATTGGTGGTTTAGATCTGATCAGAGAAACCGCTGCGCTAGTCACCAAATTCTATACAAACGAAGGGAATTTAGACTTGCTCAGTTCATCCTTCCCTGTTTTCCTTTACAATACGCCTCACCTCTTCAGCCCTTCCTCTCATGCATTTTCTAGGAACCCTAAAACAAACCTCCACGACTCAACATCTCGTATTGACTTCGCTACACGATCTCCTGAAATCATCAATCATTTGTTCTGGCTGCTGTCCGACTATGGCATCAGTAATGGTTATAGAAAAATGGACGCGTTTCCTCTTCACACTTATGAGATAGTCAATAAGCATGGTGAGAGCTATTTCGTTAAATTTAACTTCAGAACTGAACAAGGCCTTGAACTGCTCACTGAGAGAGCCGCAACTGCTTTAAGATCTATCGATCCAGACTATTCAACAAGAGATTTGTACGATGCTATAGCTGCAGGCAATTATCCTTCTTGGAGATTAGATATGGACGTGATACCAAAACACAAAATAACAAAACTCGATTATAACCCCTTCGACGTAACCATTCTTTGGAGAAACGGGACGTACCACACAGTAACCATTGGTAGACTAGTCTTGAATAGAAACCCTGATAACATGTTCAAAGATGTTGAACAAGCAGCTTTCAACCCTGGTAATCTAGTACCTGGTATCCCTGGGCCAAGAGACGACATGTTCAAAGCTAGAAGATTCGCATATCGAGACGCCCAGAACTACCGTCTAGGTATCAACCATAACAGCATACAGGTTAATCATCCAAAGAACAGAAAGCTTTACAACAGAGATGGTGTATCACCAGTACTTGATAACATGAAGGATGCACCCAACTACTATCAGAATTCTTTCAACGGACCAGCTCCGTTTGTAGACGAAACCAGACCAAAGGAATCTTTATCGATAAAATTCAGACAAGCATTGGATTTAGAAGAAGCTGCATATTTCTACAAAACCTATGTTAATACTGAAGGAAAGAAGACTAGGATGGCAGCAAACTTTGCAGGTATATTATAATTACGATTTGAAATGGAATATATACCATGTATTTGTGAGTTTCCGATATTTCGGCACTGTTGCAATCGCCATTATTAACTGACGTGCTGTGAGTTTTAGTTGTGGTCTACCCACACACCATAGCGATCTACCCTCTTCCTGGTTCGCTTTTTTCGCACAGTGTCACCGTCACTACCACCGTCCGCCTTGTCACTTGAAACTCGATTAAGGTCACGACACACCACACTCACAGTATCAATTTCATTACATTTCATTTCATTTCATTTCATTTATTTCATTACAGGAATGTAGTTTACAAAACAAGGTGTTATAGATACTAAATGTCCAATGCATTCTGCTTTACTAAGCATGCAAGAATTTATTATTATTTTTTTTTAATTTATTTCTTACAAAAAAAGTTTACATTCATTTACACTATAACTTCGCCAAACTGCATCACAGTTTGTTGGCGAAAGAAACACTCTTTATTTTTTACTCAGCCATCTAAATATGTTAGTAACATTATTTTACCTACTTATTTCACCTTAATTAAAAATACATACATATTTTTTATTTTTTTATCATGCGGGTATTCTTAGTAATGAATGAATCACAACATAACAGTTGAGGGTTGATCTACGCTAATTAATAATCTCAAATTACATTTTGTATATCACGAGTCGTCAAAATTAAATACATTGATAAACAATTAAATTAACTAATGTTCTCATTAGTTATGTCAACAATACGCGAGTTCTTTCCGGAAACAGTGCCGAAATATCGGGAACTCACAAATACAAATACAAATATGGAACACCAGCGGCGACAGGAAACATTGGCACTGGACACAAGCTGTTTATAGAATTAATCATTAGCAGATATAGATTTAGACGTAAAGTAGTAAATAAGACACTGAAATGTCAATATATATTATGTATGTGTAGTTGTATACCTGTGTTTTCTGTCCTATTAATGAGTCCCGTTCTCTGAAGCCGCCCAAACAAACGTAGATTGTACTTTGCATTCCCTTGTCAAAAATATGTTGTGCTCAAAGAGTTATTGTCATGTGCAATTCTTATGGCAACCATATGGAACCTGGAGATGAAATCAAAATCAAATTTGTATTATTTGTATATATTGATGATGCGATTCTTTATTGTAAGCTATCTCAACTGCATATCGTTTATTTATTTACTGTATTAACCTTACCTTTATTTCATGTCCCATGTGTGGTGAAATGTTAACATCTATATAATTTTCCTTGCTTTGACGATGCACACGAGGTTGTTCTTTGTTTTTCTCTTACGTTATGTGTAGGTAGTGTAATTTTTCGTGTAATTGTATTTATTTGATATTACTATAAACTTCACTGTTCCCATTCATGTTCACTTTCTAAGTGTTTTGGAAAAGGAACTATTACTTTAACTTGCAGCCATGTTGACGAATGTCCGTGCGGCCTTGCCTATTGACAATTAGACAACTAGCAGCCTGCCAGATGGCGCTGTCTGACGCAAGCGTAAAGGGTGCGTTCAGAATAGGTTAAGGCCGCGTCGGACAGCGGAGCAACGTGATCCACTAACAATGGTCTCGCCGGAAGACCAGCGCTGGCTTGTGAGTCAGCATTA
The DNA here is from genome assembly GCA_963556455.1 of Epiblema foenella. Classification (NCBI taxonomy): domain Eukaryota; kingdom Metazoa; phylum Arthropoda; class Insecta; order Lepidoptera; family Tortricidae; genus Epiblema; species Epiblema foenella. The sequence goes on along the minus strand of OY747118.1, from coordinate 13,085,500 downwards.
TGCTGAGGCGGGACCATTTCGTGGCAATTTTATTTTATTAGTTATTAGTTATAAATGTATTATCTTTAAGTGTCTATGCCACGAATAAATTATTTTCATTTCATTTCATTTCATTTCATTTCATTTCATTTCATTTCATTTTCATTTCATTTCATTCATTACAAATATACATGGTAAATATCCCGTTTCAAATCATAATTCTAATGTAAATGACCATGTGAGCTTGAAATCTTATATTTTGCAGGTATAGCTGTGAATGCTATAGAATCTATGCAGAAGGAGTTATTGAGGCTCTTGTTCCTGATTGATTGTGACTTGGGACAGCGGACTGAGCTCGCTTTACAGGTCGCGAGGGTGTTAATCGTCGCGCAGCGTCCCAAGCTACAAGTGGTCGAGGAAAACCCAAAGACACTAGATTTTATACCCAATGTTTGCTAAAGCGTGGTTTAATATAGATCCGCTACACCAAATAACAGATTAAATTTATGTGTTATCGTCGTTTATACCTTGTTTTGTTTAGCATTAAAAAGAATGACAAAGAACGATGAGGTTTTTTATCAGGCATGTTCTGCGGTAAGTGTCAAATAATCTCAATTAATATTGAAACCGTTATTTCATGCTTATATTATGTATTGGTATTCAAAAGTAAGAAGATATGTCTATATTTACTTATATATGTTTTTAAATGATAACGTATCACTACATAGTATAAAACAAAGTCGCTGTCTTTGTCCCTATGTCCCTATATCCCTATATATGCTTAAATCTTTAAAACTACGCAACGGATTTTGATGCGGTTTTTTTTAATAGATAGAGTGACTCAAGGTAAAGATTTATATGTATAATACATGCATCAGCATTGCACCCGTGCGAAGCCGAGGAGGGTCGCTAGTCAATTATAGTTTTTAAATTAATCTTTGCCAAATTCAGCTTTGGAACACTTATTTATTAATAAAACTTGTGCTCAGTACTTTTCTTTATTGTCTGTCTGTTTGTGAGCGCTAGAAAATTGCTAAAAGGCCTATATGCCTTTTAATTGCCTCTAATTCTTATTATCTAGTACAACTAATCCCGAAGGGCTACCGCGAACTGAAAACAAACGAAGTTCGAATATCTCCCTCTCTGTCGCACTTACTAATTCGTGCGGCAGAGAGGGAGATATTCGAACTTCGGTCGTTTTCAGTTCTCGATAGCCCCTCCGGGATCGAGAAGCGTCCGGTATTGCCCTAGTTAAAAAGTCCAAATAAGCCCACAAAAGCACAAAGTTCAAAAGCTCGCGAGTCGTACACGGTGTGAAGTTCCGCTGGACACTTGACTACTTCTTAAGTTGTAGTGAAAGTTTATAAAGCTTCGTTGAAAAAGTTTGGCCACTTTGATACGGGCTTTTATCTGTCTTCAATACTTTCAATGGTATCTCTGAAGCTTTTATGTAAAAGTTTGGACCAATTCTTCTATCTGTCTTCAGGCACGACGCCAAATAAGAAAATCCATAAATAAGTTCGAATTTTATCGAAAAAATAAATAAATAAAATAAGTAAATAAATATTATAGGACAATCTTACACAAATCGAATTAGCCCCATAGTAAGCTCAAGAAGGCTTGTGTTATGGGTACTAGACGACGATATATTTAATAGATATAAATACTTAAATACATAGAAAACATCCAAGACTCAGAAACAAATATTCATGCTCATCACACAAATAGCCCTGACCGGGATTCGAACCCAGGACCGTCAGCTTCACAGGCAGGTGCACTACCCACTAGGCTAGGCTAAACCGCTAGGCTAGGCTAAAAAGGAACAAATTCTTAATGAAATGTGAAAAAATAACTCAAAAGAATAAAATCATTATTGTCACTAAGTTTTTGGACAAATTTCAAAATTACTAGTTGAAGTGTCCGGGGACCGTAGGGCTGGCTCGTTCCTTGCTCAGCGAATTGACAGCCGTCCAACGGGGGTACGCAGCCAGCCTTATGGGTACCCTCCCTCAGGGTTCCGATCTGGGGATCTAATTTAGCAGATTCAGATTCATTTATTCACAATATAAGATTACAATACAAAGATTTGTCGGCGCGCCTAATAGAGACCACTGGTGACCAGAGGGCTGGCCAATATTTCGGACAAAGAATAAGCATTGCCATACAGCGTGGCAATGCAGCCAGCCTTCTGGGCACCCTACCCGCTGACGGCGACTTGGGACAAATTTTTTACCTTTAAGTTTTACTGTTTACTATTGCCTAGGTTAGATTTTTATTTTATTGTTTCTTCATATATTGTATATTGTTATTTTAATAAACTTGCAGATTACAATATAAATTACTCGTCAATTTACAAGAATCTCTATTCTGATCGTCAACACATTAAATAAAACAAAATAAATTAAAAATCAATGAATATAATAGCAGTTAAATAATACAATGAGTATGATAAAATTCACCTGAGTGGATTGTCATGAAATACAACTCAATACAATGCAATAAAGTCAGAATTAAGATTAAAATTATATTTATGCTGTTATGTCAAAAAATTTGCTTATAGAATACAGATAGCTATATTTTGTTATGAAATAAATATGTAATACATATTTTTTTAAAAATAATTTGTAATCTGTCCCGATATCTAATAATATTAACTTTTTTTGCAAATAATAATTTATTTGCAGAAAAGAGTAAATTTTACATATGTTATAGTAAATGACTGTACAGTTTTCCCATCTTTTTCAACTGTTACAAACAGCATGCAAATATCATTTGTACCATAAAAATATTGTTATGGTGGTTCTTAATCATAGTCTATAGATAGCATTTACAAGAAATACTTTTAGCTATTACATTTTTAATACATATTTAATTACCTACACTACCTATACATATTTATTTATCTTATTTTTGATATATTTGTATAAGATTTTCACCGTTTGACATATTTCTATCTCTTTTTCTTGTGGAATAGTAAAATTTTGTATCAACAACCCTAGCTAGATAATAGATTTTAATTGTACGTAGTTTTAGTTTTATATTCAACTGTTAATTCCATAATGAGCGATTAAATGTATTATGTATTTTAGACAATATAATAATACAATTCTTTTTGAAACTTTGTAAAAAAAATACCCTATTGCGTTTTTAATTTTTTTTTTGTACAACGCCAGTGGCAAAGAAGCGTACGGTCCACCTGATGGTAAAAGACCACCGCAGCCTATAAACGACCGCAACTTCAAAGGAGTCACGTGCGCGTTGTTACATTTTACATTAAGAAATATCGTTTCAAACAAATCGACCATTTCCAACTTTTATTTTCCGCTTAAATTCTACAAACAAAAAAATGGCTATGTTACTATCAAAAACTTTAATTAAATCATCGAATCCTTTAATAACTTTACTGGGACAACAACACTTTTGTAATAATTTGAAATCAAAACATTTTAAAAGTTATAAGGCCTCTTAAAAGATGTGTGATTAATGAAAAAAAAGAAAATCAAGAAAAAATAGTAACGAGTATAAATGGTGTCACGGCTATTTTTGCTTCGAATTCGCCAACAATATTACAGACTATTTCCCAGAATAACTGCGGACTTTAGTTCCGATTCGGGCACTGCATAAAAATATACTACGTATCAAACACATAAAACAGTAGGTAATAAAGATTTTATTCCCACTCTTGAGCCTATTCTTACCTATTTCACCTAAACAAGATAGATTGTAACCAAAAATAGGTAACCTATTTTCATATTATAGTAGATTGTATGACAATGGTCTAAAATGAGCCATATTACCAAGAGATAGTTATTTTCCCGAAAAAAGTGAGGGAAAATAGCTTTTAGACCAGAGTTATACATTCTACTTTTCACTTCGATTGCGAGAAAATAAATAAACAAAGGTTAGCCATCCAAAATTAACAATGAATTCCACGGTGAACTTATATGTAATTTGGCAGCATGTTTTTTTTTCTAAACTGCTTTCATGCTTTGACACACAAAATAAACACCGCGGTTCGCGCGCAGCATTCACGCGCAAAAAAGCTAACTCACCTTCCATTGAGCGCTTCAAAGCGTTGCTCGGACGAACTAATCACTTTTTTAATTATTGTGAAATAGGGACTACTACAAACTTAATCTTTAGACTCTTTAGAGAAATGATTTCTGCTTTCTGATTGGTCGATTTTAGTAAAGCTGTATACTGGTTTGTTAATACCCAATCTATCTATCTATACATCTATACATATAATAAAGCTGTAGAGGTTCGAAAGTCTGTACATAGAAGATATTAGCAAAAAAATCGATGGAGGGGTCTTAGAATCGATAACAGAACACATTTCAACAGTTTTTAAAATTTGTGTCTGTTTGTCTGTCTGTTTATTTGTCTCACCATCACGCGAAAACTAGCCAACAGATTTCAATACAACCTTCACTAATACTTTTAATTGATCTTCGGACGGGTTATAGGCTATAAAAATCATACAGATTGAGGACGAAAGGGGGTGAAAAGAGGGGTTGAACTTTGTATGAGAAGTCCTTCAATTCGTGACTTAAAGGCTTGAAAATTGGTAAGCATATAATTGGAAGCAAAATAAAAAGAATCTTATTCAAAAATTGTGCAATAAACAGAAAATATGTGAAAAAATGGAGGGTAAAAAAGTGCTTAGGGGACTACCGACCAAAAATCTCTCAACCCATAGTGACTGTTTGAAATGAGAGATTTAATTACGTTAGTCAATTGTTGTCAACATTGTCAAACCGGTGCCTTGAGTTCAAGGCACGGATGGAGTTTCATCTACCTATAATTGATACGTCTTCAGTGGTCATCCAGAACGTTGTCAGAATGGTCGAGTGTAATAACGGTGTTATCTGAGGGCCTACAAAATCCCACTAATTCCCACTATTCCCACTAATATTATAAATGTGAAAGTTAGGATGTTTAGATATTTGGATATTTGTTACTCAATCACGCAAAAACGGCTGACCGGATTATGATGAAACTTGGTACACAACGAGGTTATAGCCTGGATTAACATATAGGATACTTTTTATCCCTTCGTCATCCCCCAAATAGATAAATTCGGGGGTGGAAGTTGAATTTCATAGATCCAGAATCATGTAGAATATTTACAATACCCGCTGACTTACGAAAATTCGACTCAGATGAACCAGTGTATGTCTGAGCTCCAAATATGCACATAGTTGTCACGAATCGTAGGGTCAAGATACAGTAAGGACGTATCGTGAGGCGAGTGTAGACTGTTGTAAATTCACAATATTTGACGTTTGGCGTGTCAAAGACGTGCCATTACACAGATGCCATTCGTTCAAGTCGAATCGAAGTTAATGTAGATTATTTACTACTTGCAGAATTCAATAATTTGAGTCTTATAGTTGCTAAGATAAAGTACGTATTTTCATGTAATTTTTTTATTTTTACCATCGTAGTTATAAACTGAGTAATGTCGCTACCAATTGATTATGATAAGCTATTATTATGAAAGATTTCGGATATTTGTGACTCTTAGAGCTTAATAGTTCAAAACTAAAGCGACTCATGTGAATGTGAATGTTTACCGCATTTCAGTACCTGAAGTTCTATTAATTATTTACATGCATAATTGTAAGCAGTACCTAAATAACGCAAATCTATTATGTTTTAGATTTGCGTTATTTAGGTACTGACTTACAGCCTTTAAAGCGCTTGCGTTTTAAATCAAAACTTGCTGACAATGGGTCAGCAAGTTTTGATTTAAAACGCAAGCTAACGCAACGCTAAGTTACTTAGGCTCAATGGAGCCTAAATAACTTTACTATTTATAAAATTGGAGATTAAATAGATTGGACGTAGACGATTGTTGTCAGCATTGACTGACCAGCGCTTTGATATATGCCTACATAAAAATTATGGAAATTCCACTCCACTCTATTATTTTTATTGAAGATGTAAAACAGTTTTTTTTCTTGAACATGACTGGCTTTATAGGCCGGGCCCAATAAAGCGATAGTGAGTGCGCGTTTGTTTTGAGAGTGGCCTGGGGAAAATCCAGGAGAAACCTCCAACGCGACCACACGGGGGGTTTAAACACTGCAACTGGAATACTCTAAGAGTATGCGCTCCAGTGAGATTGGTTGAGCGGCCTCAACCAAATCTGAGGTGTGGGTGGAATCAAACTACTGGGAGTTCTGTCGCTGTTTCACTAAACCAAGCCTAGCTGAGAAGAGACCAGCTAGGAACTCAGCTAGGCACGACCTGGGTCGGACTGACTCTACCCGGTATGCACCGTTATCGGGACGAATAGGGACTATATTATGTGTCTGCGATATCGCGATCGTGCGGTGGACATCCCCGCCGGCAGGGTAATCTTAAGGACCCATAGAAACCGTTACAAATCTTTTTGGTAACTATAGGTCAGCTTATCCAAAATACTAATTCAATGTAGGTAATATGAAAACATGGATTACCTGACTGATTAGTTGTAAAACGATAATATGCGCGTAGGTAGTTAAAAATATTACTACTGTTTTAAATTACAAGTTGAAGTTAAGGAAGCGCGAGTCTTTTTGGTAGATGTCACTCTGAGTACGCATCCCCAAGGCTTTGAAGAAGAGAAGAAAGAACTGATGAAAGATTACTGATTTTTCATACAGACTGCTTAGTTAAAGTGATTGGCTGCGTATGTCAGGATGTCACCGGTTTGATTGTACGTTTTGGAAAGTGTTTCTTCACTAGAAAAATACCTATGATTAAGGGAGAAAATTTAACACTTTTGTGAACGTGTTTGTCTTAGTCAACTACAAGTACATATGAAAAAAAAATTCTTAGTAAACTAGAAGTATTAAATAAAGTTTCATACAGAGGGATAATGCGTAGAGACATGTGCCCAAGGTGTTCACTGCAAGTAGAGCGTGTCATATTGTTGTAGGTCATTACAGATCTTGGGTTATAATGTAGGACTCCTAACACGCTGCAATTCGAGAAACATAGAAGTTTTTGTTCCATTCAATCATAATATGTTTTCGCTACATCGAGCATGTCAGTACTAAGGCACGGAAAGTAGGGAATTGGGAAACTTCATAGAACAAGCGAACGAATGTGCATACGTACGCAACATCGAACCATAACACCACTATGCTACATGGATTTGATGACGTAGTTTCTTAGCACACATTGTGTTTCGTTACGTAGTATAAGAAATCATAAAAATTATTTGTACGCATATATACTATATGGGATCGAGTCGACGGCGTTCTCGGGGCTGGAATGAAATGTGTATTTAACGTCTGAATTTCCTGGCCAGTACCCTTGACCAGTACCTATTGAAAAATCATATTACCCATTTTGTTTCATTATCCGCCTATTACATCCTACTTCAAGACACATGCCTCCTTTCATGAACAAGGGGGCCCATTTCACTTGCTAATATATTTATATGAATAAGAAACTTTGTAACATTGTAACTTTGAGACGTAAAAACGTTTCAGTACATTTTGAGTGAGTCACTCAAAGTTAAGTAGTTTATAACCTAATCTGCAGAATATATCTACCAAGGGGAAGGAACAGTCAGTAAACGTTCACGCGAACGTAGTCGCGGGCAAAAGCTAGTTAATAATAAATCTAAATTAAGTATGAGTTATGAACACCAAAAATAATACCACTCAGCATATGCCAATAGCAATATATGCTAAGGCCCTTGTTTTCAGGGCTATATACTATATATACTTACTGATGAGTTGTTCGGATAATAAAAATTACCAAAGTGTTAATATTTGCTTTTATTTTCTCAGGTTACCAGACCTCAGACTAACTAGACGCGATAATAAATAATGGTACCTACCACTACTGAAGGAGAAGCGACAGCTTCACTCGTCGATTGCAATGACACCTCAGATTCGGTTAAAACCGCTCAACCAATCTTACTGGACCACAAACTCTTAGGCTCGGTTTTATAAAGATCCGTTAGACCTTATGTCGGTTTGTTATGTCAAAAAATGTACTGAGTTACTGGAATTTGATCTGACATTTGGTCTAACGGATCTTTATAAAACCCGGCCTTAGAGTATTCCAGTGTTCAAAACCACCCGCGTGGTCGTGTCGGAGGTTTTCCTCTGGATTTTCCCCAGGCTACCCTCTTTTTTTATATGAACTCAGCAAGCCCTAACCTCAAAATGGTTTTTTGTTTTAAACCGCTATGAAAAATGATATGTTAGAATTACGATTTGAAACGGGATATTTACCATGTATATTTGTATTTTTGAGTTCCCGATATTTCTGTTTCTGGAAAGAACTCGCGTATTGATACTGTGAGTGTGGTGTGTCGTGACCGTAATCGAGTTTCAAGTGACAAGGCGGACGGTGGTAGTGACTGTGACACTGTGCGAAAAAAGCGAACCAGGAGGGTAGATCGCTATGGTGTGTGGGTAGAGCACAACTAAAACTCGCAGCACGTCCGTTAATCCTTGATAATGGCGCTTGCAACAGTGCCGAAATATCGGGAACTCAAAAATACAAATATACATGGTAAATATCCCGTTTCAAATCGTAATTCTAATGTAAATAACCATGTAAGCTTGAAATCTTAAATGATATGTTGTCAATAAGAACAAAAACAGATATTCAAATTTGACGTCTTTCTCATATATTTATTTTTCGTTTCCCACAATGAGAGCTACCGTTTTTGTGCTCACCAGTTGGCGCCACTGTCGAGTAAGGTCCAGCTGTCAAAAAATGTTATTGGTTATTATGGGCATGAGAACGAAGTTTACATTTAAATCATATTTAATGCCTTCAAACCGTACCGTAAAAATATCGAACATCCCGCATTGTAGCACAGTCCCGTCTTGTTCGGAAAAAAGGGAGGAAATAAGTTTCCGAAAGCAAAACTGTCTCAAAGCACTGACAGTCATTGACCAGTAACTCGTATTTGCCATAATCAAGCTCAGGTATTGCAAAATAGTCACCTTGTTCCAATTCGATATTAACCCGCGTAGCGCTACCACAAAGGGTGGTATTTGACATTTCGGAGACCTCACGCTACACTAGCGCCTCTAACGAATTCATACGTGTTAGTCCCTAATGGTCTGCCACGAAGAGGCATTACCCACCCAAGTTAAGTAGGCTGTTTACTGAATTTAGTTGTAGGCATTTATGAAAATGTGTTTTCTCGTCTCTCCTTAAACGACGTCGTGCGCATAGTTACCTGTACATCTAAACACTCCCATGATTAAATCTTATGCCAAGTAGCTCTGTAATTAAGAATCTTAAAGTAATTAACTACGCTTTAATGTAGAAATAACTTACTTTAATGAGCGGCTTCTGTTACGCTTCCTAATTTATTTCCACTTGTAATTAGGAAATATTAAAACACCTTAATATAATAAATAAGTATATCGACGGGGCGGCCTGATAGGTGATAATATTTGTAGGTGGTCAAGTGGTATATGCAATAGATCCACAATAGATCAGTGTAAAAGTCGGTACGTGATTTCTTTGCTGGCAGATTCGTGGAGTAATAAAGTACATCTATATATATAAATTTGTGTATTGTATATGTATCATGGATATGTTCTATATAATTATTTGTGTAATTATTACGTAGGTACGTTAAAAAACTAAATGTATTTAATTTTGAGGCTCTTTAGTTGTTACTTGCACCGCCAACAATTTTTTCTGCTTAAGGTTGACTGGTAGAGAATGCCATAGGGCGTTAAGTTCGCCTTTGGCCTCCTCACTATAAGCTTTCTTTTGTGCAGTAAAGATTAAATAAATAAATAAATAGACCAGTGGTAGGTAGGGATGGCATCGAGCACATTTCATCACCACCTCGTAACTAGATATTCACACTGACGCACGGAAATAAGGAAATAAAACGTCACTAATAGAATTGATTATACTGGATTGGTTATTTCAAATTAAACACAGGGTCGGATACAAAATTTATATAGTCACGTATCGTTTAACATTCGAAGAAATAGTGATTATGAACCAAGCTGACTGATTACGAATTATAAACCTTCAGGATAAGGTTTCAGGCATTTCTGTACAGCCAGAAACGCGGAGCATTCTCCGTTTACGTCCGTGCGCAACAGTCATTTTTGTTTTTTTTGAACCTGACTGTGTCTTTATAGGCCGGGCCCAATAAAGCGATAGGAGTGCGCGGTTGGAGAGTAGCCTGGGGAAAATCCAGGGGAAAACCTCCGGCACGACCACGCGTGTGGTTTGGAACACTGGAATACTCTAACCCCCTTATTCATAAACGTCTGTCAAACCTATATTAGTTAACTAGCCGCTAAAGTTCGTTTGTCCTTATCTGTCACTTTGACATTGACGTTTGTGAGAATGGGACAAAGAACTTTTTAGTTAGCAGAGGTTTGTTAAGTTTTATGAATACGGGGGTAAGAGTTTGCGCTCCAGTGAGATTGAGGACTGAATCTGAGGTGTGAGTGGAATCGAGCTACTGGGAGCAACAAAGTCAGAAAGAATAATCATCCAGACACGGGGCCAACACCCTTTTATATTGGCAACGTGACGTCTTAATTAGTTTAGAAGGTATTTCTTAACGCCACCTTTAAAAACAGTACCCGCACGGACCAAACGCAGACCACTCCCAAGCTATCACCGTTTGGCGTTTCCAACATTAAGGCTCGGTTGCACCGACATACGATCACAGGCCGGTCATCGTCAAATATGGCGCCGGCAGCTGTCACCCCATAGAAACTTGTCAAACTTTTCATACAATCAGATTTTAACGAACACCGCTTACGATTACAGACGGTTTGGTGCAACCAAACCTAAACTACGTTTTCTTAAAATTAATCTTGTAGCGTTGATCTGCTAAACAGGCCGCTATGTAATATATCTCCGACAAGTATATTTGTGAACAATTTTACACAAACGACCTAGACCCAAACTAAGCAAAGCTAGTGGTTACATACATACATACTTACATAGATAAATAGATACAAAGAAGACATGATTCGGGAACAAATATTCGTGACCATTACACAAATAAATGCCCTGGGGGGCTACCGCGAACCACAAACGAAGTTTTACCTCTCTGTCTCACTTATATGCAAACTTGCAAGTGCGACAGAGAGGGAAAACTTCGTTCGCTGTTTTGATCGGGATTCGAACACGGGCCCACCACTTTAAAAGCAGCACAGACTTATCAGACGCGACACGCAAATAATAATACCCCAACCGAGCGAGACAGTCATATATTTTTGTATAAGAGCGACAGAGAGTTACATATCATTTGTTGTCCCTGTCACAGTTTCACTTTTTTTTGTCGAGCACAACTTATTTTATATGACAGTTGTGCCCAAATACGTCACAAGCGATTACCCGCCCAAGTTGAGGAAGTAATTTATGGTAAACCGGCAGACATTTCAAACCAATTCTCAATTTATCTGCATAAGACCTTTTCCGTAACTCTTGGTGGCCCGCGTATAGGATTTCTTTAGAAATATTTATACTCTAAGAAAAGCAGCATACCTCAGTAGCAGCTTTAAAGTAAGTAAGATTCTTTCACGTAGATTAAGTAAGTAAGATTCTTAGACTAGTGAAGGCGAAAACAGTCTTTCTTGGGAAATTGTATAAAATTTTACAATAAAATTCCAAGACACATTACTGAACTTACGGATTCTAAATTTAAATCTGTTGTGAAACAGACACTTATTTCAAAAGCATATTATAAGATAAACGATTATATTATGGATAGGGATGTTTGGCAGTGATAGCGTCCCGCACAAGTAATCTAACACAGAAATATTTTGTCCTTAGTATTAAAAAATATGTATGTATGTTTATACTGTAGGTAGCATTTGAATTTTGTACTATGTTTACTGTTATTTTATATACATAGTATATTGTTTTGAAAAAATGACACCTCGCCGAGTTTCTTAGGCCGGTTCTTCTCGAGGCAGAGGTTTATTTTATGAACCGGTGGTAGTTTTTTGACATTCATAAGTGCATGTAACATGCCTAAATTGAAGAATAAATGATTTCATTTCATTTCATTTCACGATGACATAAAAAAGTCATTTTATAGCGAACCTAAGTGATTTCGCTGCCGTATCCGCTTTTCTTAAAGGCCAATTTATGCAATGGCATCGTAAATATTCCCTAAAGAGCATCCGGAATCGCATGTTGCGATTTTCGCCTTCAAAGTGTTTTCCTGTTCGAATAGTTAGCGATTAGAGTCCGGCTAATAAAAGCTGACTAGAAACGAGTGGATATTTTAAAAAATCCACGTGTTGCAACACTGTGTAATGTGACAAAACAATTATGATACTTGGGAAACAAAATAAAATGTTCGCACCAAGGTGTTTTCGGGTAATGCCGAATGTCGGGTAATTCCGAAAATAACAATTTCCAGTCTAATCAAGTGATTTTATTTCATCTCATCATCATCATCATCAAAAATAATTTCCTTAAGCACCATTAGTAATAAGTATTTGTAAAATAATAATAATAAATATTTGTGGACAATCTTACACAAATCGACCTAGTCCCAAACTAAGCAAAGCTTGTACTATGGGTACTAGGCGACGATATACATACTTATATAAATAAATATATATAAGACAATAAGTTACAATTCAATTGCAAGAGGCAAAATAAAAACTTCTATTTGTTTCTCTGTAAATAAAGAATGCAATTTTATTTATCGAGTGGGTTACATACTCATATAAACCTTACAAGACTAACACAATCTTACCTGTAAATAAAGAAACGACAATAAAAGTTTATTGTTATCACCTCTCGATGCATATAGCTTAACTAAGTTCTAAATTAATTAACAAACGAGATTAAAATATAATTCAATGATCTCAGCATATTTGTCTTTGACATTTTTGACAATGACAGCTTGCTTGACGCGACACGACGCGGCTCACTCACGAACTAGCAGTGCGCGCGCCTATTCAAATTAAAGAGATCATTCTCTTTACATCTCCCTCCTCCGGGGTGAGAATTGCTCCAGTAATTCTCATAGTAGCCGTACATATTATTCAGCGTTATCCATCATTTATTTCACCTTCCATTCGAATAAGTTTTGTTATATGGTATAAGCTTGTATTCGTTTTTGTTCTGCCTGTGTTTATTTTGTATATTGTATTCGATATTTTGTCTGTTATTTCAAATGGGCCGATTCTTAAATTATCCATTTTTTTCCTATTTAATTTGTTTCCGTTTTCAACATATACCAGTTCTCCTATGTTGAATTCACATTGTATTCTGCCTTTATCAAATAATTTCTTATTATATGCATGTGATCTAATTGATCTTTCTAATGCTTGTTGTTTATTTTTAATCCATGTTTCTGTATCTAATGGTTGTCGTAGTTCTCGTGGCAAGATGCTGGTGACTTTTCCTTCTAAGAGGTATACTGGTGCAAAGCCTGTCACTGTGTGCTCGGTTTCATTATACTTATCTATACATTCCCTTGCAATTGACGTCCAGGATTTCTTTTCATTTTTTTGATTTATTTTGCACCTCATTTTGTTAACCAGTGTTTGGTTCAATCTTTCGTTGAGTCCGTTTGAAAATGGTGTATCTACCGCAGTAAATATTAGTTTTACATCATTATCTGACAAAAATTCTTTGAATTCTTTTGAATTTAATCCTGGATACTGATCTGCTAGTAATATCTCAATGTTTTCCGTCTCCAGAACTTTTTTTACCAATTTGATGAAATCTGCAGCATTCTGCGTTTTTGATGTGAGAATGAACGCAAATCTTGTAAAATGGTCAACTAACAAGTGTAGGTATCTCTTTGTTGATCTTTGTCCTCCAAAGCCACCGATGGTATCTATCGACATTATTTGAAATGGTTTTGTGGCTGGTCCCAGATATGACATTAATCCGTTTTTATCCTGGCCTCTCGATTTATTTTTTATACAGGTTTCACAATTGTTGCATATTTTTTTAATGTTTCTCGTTAAATTCTTTGCCGTATAATAAGGACTGATTTTATTTATCATTTGGTTGATCCCTAAATGGCACCATTCGGTATGTATTTCCTTTATTAATTTCACACTTGCTTCTTCCGATAATATAACTTTTTCTCTATTTCGATGTTTTTTGTATAGTATCCCATTTCTTTCGATTAATTTGGTTTTCTTTTCGTTTATTTTCTGGTTTTTCTGCTGATCTGCCTTAATATCATCTATTGTTATCAGATTCACCGTTTTTAAAATTTCTTCATCATTATCATTATCTTCCAATACTGGGTTTCTACTGAGACTGTCTGCTTCTGTATTATTTTTCCCCGGAATATATTTTATGTTGAAGTCATATTGTGACAAATAAAAAGTTAATTCACCAAGTTCATCATCTGTTCTAGCCTTTATGTTGAGGTTTTCTAGTGGTTTGTGATCCGAAAAAACGGTGAACTTTCTTCCTATTAACCAATATTGCCAGTATTTGATAGCTTCTTTTATTGCTAAGCATTCAAGGTATATTGCCTTCTTTCTTTTTTGTGTATCATTGAGTTTTTTTGAAAAGTAGCCAACTGGTTTTTCTTTACCATTTTTTTGAATCTGTTTCAATATTGCACCTATTCCATTTAACGAGGCATCCGTGTAAATTGTAATAGGCAGGTCTTTATCAAATATTTCCAGTACCGGTTGTGAGCATAATATATTTTTTATATTAGAGAAAGATTTTTCACATTCTTCTGACCATATAAACTGGGCATTTTTTCTCAATAATCTATGTAGTGGATCCAATAATATCGAACTATTTGGTATGTATTCGTGGTAAAAGTTAATCTTTCCCAGAAACTGTCTAATATTCTTTTGGGTTTTGGGTGTTGGAAAATTCCTTATTGAAATAATGTTATCTCTAAGTGGTTTTACCGTATTATTTCCTATTATATGTCCTAGGTATTTCACCGACGTTGCTGCAAATGTGCATTTTTTAAATTTTAATCTGAATCCCTCTTTTATTATTGCTTTGAGTACTTTTTCTATATGATCTATATGTTCTTCAAACGATTGTGAAAATATTAAGATATCATCAATGTAATTTTCTGTGAAGTCTTTCAAGTTATTATTTCTTAATATATTTGATAAAATTCTCTGGAAAATGGCAGGTGATGTTTTCAATCCAAATGGTAGGCAAGTCCATTGATAATGTCCATCCTGTGTGACAAATCCTGTCTTTTGTCTGTCCTCAATACGTAGTGGTATGGACCAAAACGCGGAATTTATGTCCAGTGTGGTAAAATATTTACAGTTTCTTGCTTTAACAATCAAGTCGCTTATCAATGGAAATGGTTGTGCTTGTGGTATGACTATCTTGTTTAGTTCACGAAAATCAATACAGTCTCGATTTTGTATTTTCGTCTCTTTTAAATGCCAAGGTAACTGGTGCTGCAAATGGGCTGTATGATTCCTCAATTAAGTTATTTTTTAGTAAATTACCCACCTGTTTTTCTATTTCTATTTTGTCTTCTAATGTGCAACGATATGGTCTTTTGCTACAGTACTTATCCACCAGTAAGTCTATCCGGGCTTCATAATCTGTTACTGTACCTACATCATATTTGTCTTTGGCAAATACAGTGTTATAATTTTCTATTAAATTGTGTATTCGAGTCTTTCTGATATTGTCCAAGTGATGTAGATTTGTTATGAAGTCATTTTTACTCACATGCTCATTAAAATTGACTTTTATTTCCTCTATCTCTTCAAATGCATTCATGGTATTTATCTCCCTCTTTGTCTTTTGTAGAATTTTTAAATCTTCATTTTGAGCTAATTTAAATTTTTTTATCATATCTAGTCCTATAATGAAGTCTTCAAAATCCAGTTTGTCTACAATAAAAACATCAAAATATTCTTCTATATCAAAAATCTTTACTTTTATTCTTATTAAACCTTTTGTGTATGTCACACCATTGACCGTTTTTAATAATATTCTATTTGTATCCTCCGAATCATTCTGTATTCTAACTAATCTTTTGTTTATCAGAGATACTTGTGAGCCTGAATCATATGTTCCATTTATTTGTATTTTGTCTTCTAATAACATATTTATTTTTATCAATGGTGTGATTACTCGTTTTTTGTCTCTTCGCTTAGATTCACTTCTATAACCGAATTACTTCCAATCCTTTTGTTATCTGTCCCTTCTTTTTTAAACCAACAAGACTGTTCTGGGTGGTATCGAGTACCCTTATTTAAATTCTGACAGGTTTTGCAGGGCTTTTTCCCTAAACTGTATTTCTTGTTGTCATCTTTTTCTTCCCTTTTTTTTATGAAGTTTTTATTATTTACCAAACTTTCACATTTTCTTATTTCATGAAGCAATCTTGTTGAGGTTTCACACTTTTCAGGATCAATTCTGTTTCTAATAAATTCAGGTAAGCCGGCTGCTATAAGTGTGACCAGACTTTTCCCGCCAATATTTTCATCCATATCTAATAATAACTTTTCTTTTCTTATGGCGTATTCCATCAGTGATCCTTCTTTATATTTGTAAAATATGGCATACATTCCCGAACTCCATCCTTTATCAGCAAATGTGTCCAAAAATTTATTTTTCCACCCGGGCCATCCAGCCTCGATTTTCAAAGTCTTCAATGTTGCCGAGTGCCAATCTGCACATGTTTTGTCCAAAAATAATCTTAGTATTTCTATCTTTGTTGTATCTTCCTCAATTTCAAATCGTTCACATTCATTCTCGAATATTTCTATCCATTGTTTCGCATTTGAGAATTTACATACAAATTTCTCAATCATGAATCTTTCTGATATATTTTTCAAATTTAATTGACCCTTGTTTTTCTGTGTGGATTCTACTATATCTGTTTTTTTTAATTCTTCTTTTAAATATAGGTCGTTAAACATTAAATTATTATCTTCATCAAAATAGGCTCGAATCATTTCTTCTGTACATGTAATCCATATTGTTCTTTCTTGACCTCTTTGATTTAAACTTTTTCTCACTCTTTTGTAGGTTTCTGTTTTAGTTAGTGCTATGTGACAACTCGCATATCTATCAGATCCAGACAGTATATACTTTTTGTCATCTTCCGTTGTAATTGAGGTTATGGCAATCACACTCGTCTTATTGTCAGTTTGTGATGCCTCCAGTTTAAATGCAAATTGCAATTTTTGTGCCATTATAAACAAGTATTGTCGTTTTATAAGACAATAAGTTACAATTCAATTGCAAGAGGCAAAATAAAAACTTCTATTTGTTTCTCTGTAAATAAAGAATGCAATTTTATTTATCGAGTGGGTTACATACTCATATAAACCTTACAAGACTAACACAATCTTACCTGTAAATAAAGAAACGACAATAAAAGTTTATTGTTATCACCTCTCGATGCATATAGCTTAACTAAGTTCTAAATTAATTAACAAACGAGATTAAAATATAATTCAATGATCTCAGCATATTTGTCTTTGACATTTTTGACAATGACAGCTTGCTTGACGCGACACGACGCGGCTCACTCACGAACTAGCAGTGCGCGCGCCTATTCAAATTAAAGAGATCATTCTCTTTACATATATACTTAAATACATAGAAAACATCCAAGACTCAGGAACAAATATTCGTGTTCATCACACAAAATAAATGCCCTGACCGGGATTCGAACCCGGGACCTCCAGCCTCGTAGGCAGGGTCACTACCAACTAGGCTAAAGCGGTTGTAACCTATAACTTGCATGTTTGGTTTATCTGTAAATGTAAGTTGGTTAATAAATAAATAAATAAATAAAAAGAAATGTTAAAATTTTTGTTGATGTTTGGTATAGTGCAACGAAAGCGCTTAGTTAGACTGGAATTAGTTTTTTTCGGAATTAACCGAAGACACCTTACATTGTTTAGTACAGCGGTAGGCAGCAGGCGGCCCGCGAAGCTCTTACTTGCGGCCCGCGAGCTTCCTTGTTGGCAACCGACAATGTGGTTGGTACTTTTTGTCTGATAGAGTCACAAATTACATATTAACACATGCGGCCTTCGACAATTTTGTTAGTCGCTATGTGGCCCTTGGCTGCTAAAAGGTTGCCGACCCCTGGTTGAGTACATGCTGTGTGCTATAAAATTATTCCCAAAACGAAGATTTATGATTTATTTATAGATTTATTATATTAAAATATTCCGAGTCTAGAAGAGAGGGCACAGCAAAATGTCATCTTGCTCGAATTCGGAGCAGCCCAACTGGGGTAGTACCTCCGCCTTGCAGAAGACCACAGCCATAATAACATTATCTACTATACAAGTATGTAGTGTTGTGTTCCTGGAGGTGAGCAAGGTTGCCAGAGCTCCCGAGGATTCACTGTGTTGAGAGCGAGGGACTTAAATTTGTCCCTTCTGTTGTCAACACAGTGCATCCTCAAATTTTATAAAGAATCGGCAACACGTACGTGATTCCTTTGGAGTTGCAGGCGTCTAAACGCTGCGGTGGTCGCTTACCATCAGGTGGACCGTACTCTTGTTTGCTACCGGCGTTGTATAAAAAAAAGTCTTATGAAAGTAGCAATTCATGAGGAATACTATGATACGATTTGCTGTATCCTGTTTCTGACCCGTAAAGGATCAAGCAATGTTTGTCTCCATTGACACGGCAATTATGTGACGTTTGACACATTTGACGTAGATATTATAGTTGCCATTTAAAAAGTTTTAAATCAATCTCAGTCTTAGCTTTCACTAGTCGGACTCTAATATAAACATTTATTCACAGACTAGCAGCGCCCTGCGGTGTTACCAGCGGATAAAAGGTAGCCTATGTCCTATTCTGATGTCTAAGCTACAATACTGGAAAGTTTCATAGAGATCCGTTCAGTAGTTTTTGAGATTAAGCGGAACGTACATCCATCCGCACAAACTTTCACGTTTATAATATTATTAGGATTAAGAGGCCTTATAAGTTTAAAAATGTTTTGATTTCAAATTATGACAAAAGTATTGATAATACCAATAAGGTTATTAAAGGCTACGATAATGTAATTAAAATTTCAATAGTAACATAGCCATTTTTTTATTTTATTGTGTGCAGTAGAATTTAAGCGGAAAAAACAATTTTTAGCTTGAAAATGGCCGATTTCGAGTGATGTTTGAAACGATATTTCTTAACGAAAAATACAAAAAATACGTATAAAGTTTATGACATAAGGTCGCGATGAGATGATGATGAGAAAATGTCAAGATGCGTGTCAATTTAAACAGAAAATGGCGTAAATAGATGAGCGTTTTTTAACTAATAAGGACCCTTAATCGAGAAAAGGCTTGGAGGATGAGTAATGTGATGGATTTGGTACACAGCATCCAAGTTCGTATATTTGATGTAAAGTAAGAATTTTAACCTTGAGACAGGTAAGACGACTCAAATAAAGAGCTTAGTCAAAGACTCCTTTACTTTTCATTTTTAATAATCGAAATTGGATCTTCAATCTATATCGTAAATTGCGATACAGACTTATGCTAGTATTCTCAATAGAGTTAAAATGGCTCCCAATACTGATTGAATATATATAATGGTATGAAACGAAAGCAATGAGGGCTATCGTTTTTGTGCTCACCAGTTGGCGCCACTGTCGAGTAAGGTCCAGCTGTCACAACACTACATACTTGTATAGTAAATAATTTTACTATGGCAGTTGGGCTGCTCCAAATTCGAGCAAGATGACATTTTGCTGTGCCCTACCTCTCTTACACCTATATAACCCGCCCCTCATCGCCCCGGTGCAAAAGTGCCCTAACGCTAGCAGCATTTCCGCGCTGAATAGCGACGGAGAGTCTGCACCAGAAACGATTCGGAGCGGGACTCCTCTCCTCTTTGCCTAAGTCGACGGCTTATTTCTCGAACATACTCCTCTAATTTCCGTTTACATCATACGTTTCGAGTCTTTCTTATTAATTTATGGTCGAAATTGTTAAAAGGGGATTAAAAGACATGATAGCAACAGTTAATTGCAATTGAAAATTCCGGCAGGACCATTTTCGTACATTCCTTTGTTTAATTAATTAGGACAAAGAGATTAAGTGTTAAATATTGTTAGTTGTTCGAATAGTTTATTTTAACTAAATATTTGCTGTGTAAAGTATTTTAAAACGGAACGTATAATTGTTATGCGCCGTCGAAAGATGGCGCGCGGTGACTAGCCAGTTGGTGATTGTAGCTTGATGTTCTGAGAATAACTTTACTCTCATTTAAATAAATTGTATATACACGTATTTGTGTTGTTTTTATTATTTGCGTCCTTCCCCCAGCAACCAGCCATTTCCACCGCCAAGGGGACGAAAATGTAGTCCGATCCCAGGGGACCATACTTCCCCCTCTTTATCTCCGCCTGAGTTTCGGCCGCGAAACATATTAAATTATATTGAATAATAATCGTATTTATTGAATAGGCATCACTTTACATCAATTCAGTACAGAAATATACCCCTTTGAATTTTAACTGTCAGGGGAATGAGAAAATATTGCAAGGGAATGATAAAAGGCGACAAGGTAATGATAAAGAATGACAGATGAGATGAGCAAGGTTGCCAGAGCTCCCGAGGATGCACTGTGAATGAATGAATGAATGAATGAATGAATGAATGAATGGTTTATTCATATTGAATATATGGTTTTACATCAGATCTTAGTACATATTTTTTCTTCCCATAATATATTCAGCCAGATCAGGCATATGAAAACTTAGGTCAGTGATTTAATCACTCAGTCTATAAATAGGGATAAAATTACATGTAAATTAGGTCATTATATTAAACATATTAAACATTAAACATGCATGCTTCATCAGCTAGGCTAAATTAAATTAAATTATTGTGTATAAATAACATTGATAAAATTTTAAGTCAATTGTGTAATAATAATAGTCAATTAATTATGTCACATATTTCGTTAAACCTGTAATTTAATTTCAATTTCAATTTATTCAATTGTATAAGTCATGTACATTTCAGTAGAGATGTTATAAAGTAATATTAGTCAGGCCATGACGCCCCGTAATGTGTTGAGAGCGAGGGACCTAAATTTGTCCCTTCTGTTTTCAACACAGTTTATCCTCAAATTTTATAAAGGGTCGGCAACGCGCACATGACTCCTTTCGAGTTGCGGTCGTCTATAGGCTGCGGTGGCCGCTTACCATCAGGTGGACCGTAAGTTTGTTTGCCACCGGCGTTGTATAAAAAATAAAATTGGATTTTACCATGTGGGTCATACTTAGTAGAAAAAACAAGTCGTCCCTCCTGTGGTCAATAGTTAACGGCTTATGTGCATGTTAGCTATATTTTTATTACAGGGATTTATAGAAACGGAGACACTGTTTATGCGGGTTACTGGTCCTATCCAAAATTAAGCTTTGTAGCCCTTAACTTTTGGTATGTCCACAGAAAAGACGCGAACCTAAATCCGCGTATGATATGATCCATTTGGCATATTTTTTTGCCTTGTTTCGAGTAGTCTTATGGAATAAAATTTTCAGTCAACATCCCTATAGGACGTCTATACGGATTTGTTATACTGCTTAAAGCTATACTATTACTGTGCCCGGAGTCTGTTAAGGCGCAAATTCGATTTCGTACCTGACAAAGCTTTTAGCAGCTTAAAGAATTAGACAAGTCAATGACGACGTTGACTTTTTTATGTTATAGGGGGCAAACGAGCAGACGGATCGCCTGATGGTAAGCAATTACCGTCGCTCATAAACATCTGCAACACCAGAGGAGTCGCAAGTGCGTTGCTGGCCTTTCAGAAGGGAATACGGTCTTTTCTTGAAGGTTTGAAGGTCATATCGGTCCGGAAATACCGCAGGCGACAGTTCATTCCATAGTTACTTTAACAATTATTGTACATACCAGTACAGTGTTTAGCTCAGTGAAGTAAATTAGTGTTGAATCTTATAAATACCTTATGCTTGTGTAAAACTGCTCTTGATGCATGATAATTTTGTTACTTATATATTTTTCTCATTAAGTGAAATGTAAATTTCTTTTGAGAATAAAGTTCTATAAACTGAACATAGTAAAATCCAGCTACGCTGTCCTAGTAGCTCGCGTGAGGAAAGTTGCGTAAAACACCATGAAACATTTGAAAAAAAAAAATTTTGTTCGAATTTCTTACTTTTTTAAATTATTATAAAAAATAAGAAAATCGTGTTATTTGTCATAATTTTAAAAATGAAGATTACAAAATTTCCTATTCCTCCTATGAAACCGACAGTTTTATATGATTACAAATGGAAAAGTACGTGAGACTTGGCGACTTACTTATTTAATTTTTTTTGGGTTGACGGAAACCGCGTTACGTTTTGTCCTGCAAATTATGATGTCTTTAATTTACGGGTGTTATTTTTATTATACTTACTGCATAATAGTCACAAAAGTACTAATTGTTACCTAGGTTGAGCTTTTTAGTCACACCTATTTATTAGTATAACGTGTACACACAAGCGCTGAAAAGGGGGCAAGGGTCGACAACGTATGATTCTTCTGGAGTCGCAAGCGTCAATAGGCTACGGCGTCTACTCATCATGCAGGTCGTAATCTTGTACCACCGATTTAAAAATTAAAAAAATATCTTCGTTGCCTGGAGTACCTCGATATTCTATCCTTCAGTGCTTTCATGAATTTTATTTTCAACAGAATTTCATTTACTGAAACAGCTTTCTATGTTACTAATATTTAATTACTACAGACGCTCTGTGACCTATAGAATTATATATTTAAAAAAACAGCAATAAATAATAAATAAATATTAGAGGACAATCTTACACAAATCGAACTAGCCCCACAGTAAGCTCAAGAAGGCTTGTGTTATGGGTACTAGACGACGATATATTTAATAGATATAAATACTTTAATACATAGATAACATCCAAGACTCAGAAACAAATATTCAATAAAATCCATAAATATAATATTGAATCACATAATAAGTCTTACAAGTAAAACATTTAAATTATGATTATAATAAAAGGACTACAAACTCAACTTAAAAATAAATAACCTACGAGGCGTGACGTCACACCTGCGGGACCTTGTACTAACGTTGTATGGAAAAAGGGGAAATTGCCGTTTTGTCGTGAAATATTGCGTTTATGTACATAGTTGCCGTACAATGTATTTTTTATTGAAACATGAGAATTCTATTGATAACTTTCAATTTACATCTGCGGGGTAATCACGTAACTTGTGTACTACCGTTAGGTAGATTTTAATGTCAAATTTTAATTGTCAGCTCATACATTTATACTTCAAAATTGACAGTAAAATCTATCTTCCGTTAGTACAGAAAGTTACGTGATTCGCCTGCTGGTCAATAAACTAAAAAAAAAATCCTCCCACGGACGCTCCGGTTGTGGAATGAGCTCCCTGCTGAGGTTTTCCCGAGGGACTGCAGTATGGGGTTCTTAAGAAAGGAGTGTATAATTTTTATTTATTTTTTTTTAATTCCGTAATATTTGTGCTAGCATTTTTATTTTACTGTCTTTCATGTAACTGTTTTGTGTATGTAACATGTGAGCGTCTTGGTTTGTAATACTGTGAGCTTATCTGTATCAATAAAGGGTCGGCAACGAGCATGTGAAACCCCAGGCTACGGTGACCCCTTACCATCAGGCGGGCCGTATGCTCGTTTAGCACCGACGTGATTAAAAAAAAAACAACGTTATTGCGAATCTTAATAGTCCCATATCTTTTTATGATTCTAATTAATTTGTTGACATGCATAGACAAATTAATTGGCATAAAAGTAAACCATCCATATATATTTATTTATGTATATTAATTTAAATACGTATATATTTATAATATGTTGTATAGTTTGTTGTTATATATTTATTTAGTTTTGGTTTTAGCTATACTCATACTCATACTCATTTTATTGATAAAATATAAAATTTTACATATCAAACATAAGTTTCCTTATTGAAACGTTTTAGTACACTGTGTAAGTTTGTCTATCTCATTCTCCCACTCTCCACTCAATCCCTCAAAGGTTAGCTGGAAGAGATCCCTCATAGGGATAAGTTCGCCGTTGTACGAAAATCTTATGTGGCATGTATATTGTTTTAACCTGTTATTGTGTACAATAAAGTGCTTACATACATACATACCATCAAATTATCACAGTAAATTACTATTTATTTTTCTTTCCGTATGTTATAAATTGTAACTGATTGAGTCATCAGTCTTTTTTTTGAACCTGACTGTGGCTTTATAGGCCGGGCCCAATAAAGGTACACGGTAGCAATACTATTTCCATCTTGGGCGTAAACACTTGAATCCCTCGCTACGCTAAGATTTTTCGCTTCACTCAGAATTCAATATACCGCCCTTGCGGTAAATAGTGGTCTTCTTTTTCAGAAACGCTAGTAGTTTTTGACTTGTAAAAGTGTAATTACACTAAGAAGGCGTTCAATGCTCTGCGTATCCAATACAACAATGGGTTCAGGATGCTGTTGGGGCTACCACGCTTCTGTAGCGCATCAGGCATGTTCGCGGAGGCGCGCGTGGATAGTTTTATCGCGATAATACGTAAGAGAACTGCCTCCCTGATGCGGCGCGTGCGTGAGAGTCCCAACAGCCTCCTGAAGTTATTGGTGGAGTTTCCGGCCAGCTCAATGTGGAAGCATTGGGACTCCATACACATGGAGTCTAGAGGGAGGAGTATCTATAATTTGTTGTGAATGAGATGTCAAACTAACATAGTAATTAAGGCCTTTTTATTAACATTTTTTATGGACATTGTCTGAATTAAATAAATTGAATTGAATTGAAAAGTACCATTGCGGCCTATTTGCAGTTATTTTATTTATTTTATTTATTCGGAAGTTATTACAAAAAATAATATTCATTCGAGGAATTAAACGTCTAAATCTTATTTTTAGGTCACTCAGACCAGATGAAGTGTTTCATCGACTCAGTTAACTGGCCAAACGAAACTTTATTGCAAGGATATAAGGTCACTTGTCGATCTGTTTGTACATTTTCCGCATAATCGTGTTACCGCGAAAATAGATAGAGCGCCAACGGCATCAACTTTCGCGTGTTTGGGGTTCCGTACAAAAACAATTATGAAGCTAAGTAGAAAGAGAATACTGAAGAAGTAATATAGGTCAATACCAAAAGGAATGGAATTAAATTTTCATCATCATCATCATTTCAGCCGAAAGACGTCCACTGCTGAACATAGGCCTCCCCCGAGGCTCGCCATTCAGACCGGTCCTTTGCCGTTCGTTTCCACCGGATTCCCGCGACCTTCACCAGGTCATCACTCCACCTTGTCGGAGGCCTACCGACAGCTCGTCTTCCGGTGCGTGGACGCCATTCAAGCAGTTTTAAATTTTCGATTCGATTCAATTTCGAGTAAATCGAGTGATTTTTTTCCAATTATTACACGTTTAAGATTAATGTACAAAGAAAATAATAATATTGTGATTGAGATTGCGATATTTATTGATAAAATTATATGTTTTATTTTATTTTTATACCACGCCGGTGGAAAACAAGCGTACTGTCCACCTGATGGTAAGCGGCCACCGCAGCCTATAGACGCCCGCAACTCGAAAGGAGTCACGTGCGCGTTGCCGACCCTTTATAAGATTTGAGGATGCACTGTGTTGACAGAAGAAGGAACACATTTAGGTCCCTCGCTCTCAACACAGTGCATCCTCGGCAGCTCTGGCTACATAATTTTCAGACACCTGTTTTTTAGGGTTCCGTAGCCAAAATGGCAAAAACGGAACCCTTATAGATTCGTCATGGCTGTCCGTCCGTCCGTCCGTATGTCACAGCCGATTTTCTCGGAGACTATAAGCACTACATAAAATTGATGTGAAATTACAAAAAAATATTAAAATAGGGAGGGGAGCACTCTATACATGTAACCGGAGGATAAAAAAAAATATCAACGCACATAGTCATGTGGAATATCGAAGGATAGGCCTTTAAAAATGATATGGAGGTTTCTAAAAAACTTGTCCATTTAAGTCAACCGTTGGTGAGATATTAGCTGTCAAAGTCATAGAAAGTGTATCCCCCACCCCGCGTCTAATTTCCAAACTATAAATATTAAAATTCTGAAAAAACCGCCACTCGGCCCGAAATTCCCCAATCATTCCTTCATTTATACAAACGCCTTAAGCTTTTTTTCAATTTTCCCTTTATTTCTTATTAATATTTAAATATGATTGGTGGATATGTGGTGGATATCAACACATCCATAGCAACGTAGCATATAGCTCTGATGTGAGAGTCAGGATGGCGGGTGTACCTAAACTAATATTTAAATAAAGTGTACGAAAAATTTGTACTATTTTGTAGCACTTTAAAAAAAATTCAGGACTGACTGTCAGGATGGCGGGTGTACCTTCACTTTGAAATAACTTTAAATATGGAAGGGTACATTTTATTTCTAAATTTGTCCATTTTCAAACTAAAAACGACTTTTTCCCGCTTAAATTCTACTACGCACAATAAAATCAGGACATGACTATGTCTCTATCTAAAACTTTTGTAAAGTCATCGTATCCTTTAATCACTTTATTGGTATTATCAATACTTTAGTCGTAATTTGGAATCAAAACATTTTAAAACTTATAAAAAACTAGCGACCCGCCCCGGCTTCGCAAGGGAGCAATGCTGATAGGTGAATCAACTTTTTAGTGCCACTCGTTGCCGTAGGTACGTCTAGTTGTCCAGGGGACAAAATTCGAATACAATCGTGATTTTATGCCATTTAAGTTTATCATACATAGACGTATTTGTGGTACTTATAAGCTATTTCCATAATGGTCCAGCTACTAAGCATGTTAGTAGAACTAAATACAATATTTTTTTGAACAAACTGCGCCACTAGTGTCCCTTGGACAACGGGTCAAGATAACAACACAAAAAAGTTGATACACCCTGATGCATGTATTAAACATATACATATAAACCTTCCCCTTGAGTCACTCTATCTATTAAAAAAACCGTATCAAAATCCGTTGCGTAGTTTTAAAGATTTAAGCATACATAGGGATATAGGGACATAGGGACAGAGAAAGCGACTTTGTTTTATACTATGTAGTGATAATAATAATATTTTTTTTTTTAATCGTATTTTTATAAGGCCCACTTAAATCATCGAGCAACCTTTCCCGGGGTGCCCCTTCGGGGCAAAAAGCATAGGAACTTTTTACAGCTATAGCTAATATTCACAGTGTTGCCAGATGGTTACATTTCTTACATTTTTCGTAACTTTTGACCGGCTTGCGTAACATGTAAGTAACTTCTGTTGTAAAGAAAATTTTCGTAACTTTTGAGAATAATGAAACTATTTAAAAACAAAGGTCAATTGTATCTAACCGGGACTAAGCGAGACAATTTATAGGCTTCCATACAGAAAAGGTGACAAAGAACCCTACATGGTAGGACTTTGTCTGCCCGTCTGTTGCAACTATCTATGACATTTGAGTTACCGCCCATCAGTTTGGCGTAATTCTGCAGCCGAACTCGCCGAATTGTAGCTGTATATGGCTACTCATTTTTTTAAATCAAATATTTTGATAAGTAATTACGAAAAATATAATAAATGTAACTTTTGCATCAAAAATGTAACTTTTCAAGAAACGAAACGTAATTTTCGTCCAAAGGGCCCTGGTAACACTAAATATTCAGCTACATGCTGACTTGGAAGCATATCGTGACATAAGTGTATTGTTTACTGCTATACTATACTGCGTGTTAATCCTCTTACGATACGTGTCCTCTTACGGAGAAAGAGGATTAGATAGGAGGAGGATTAGCGAATAACCAACGGGGACGGACTTATCATAGTCTGACTAAATGAGGATTATGATTTTGTGCTCACCAGTTGGCGCCACTGTCGAGTAAGATCCAACTGTCAAAAACTGTTATTGGTTATTATAAATAAATAAATATTAGAGGACAATCTTACACAAATCGAACTAGCCCCACAGTAAGCTCAAGAAGGCTTGTGTTATGGGTACTAGACGACGATATATTTAATAGATATAAATACTTAAATATATACAAAACATCCAAGACTCAGAAACAAATATTCATGCTCATCACACAAATATTTGCCCTGACCGGGATTCGAACCCAGGACCGCCAGCTTCACAGGCAGGTGCACTACCCACTAGGCTAAACCGGTCGTCAATGTCAATTGTTATTTTAAGATTTGTTTTTCTTAGCCTTCATCTATGAAATAAATGATTTAAAGTACGAAAATATATCGTAAAACGCAATTAACCGAAATTTTTAACCGGTTAATTGTATGATGACGGAACCGGTTTTCGAGCTGCTATTTTTTTATGTTATAGGGGCAAACGAGCAGACGGATCGCCTGATGGTAAGCAATTACCGTCCATAAACACCTGCAACACCAGAGGAGTCGCAAGTGCGTTGCCGGCCTTTCAGAAGGGAATACGCTATATTAAATATCAAATGATATTTTACGTGCCTGTGGTTTATGTGTTAATTTTGTATAAAGATAAGGTAAAGATAAAAAATTGTGGAAACAAAAAAACAAAAACATTATTTACTTAGTCCTATGAGAGGCCAGGCATGCTTGTCATTTATATAGTCCTCAATAGTGTAATAAGCCTTTTGCATTAAGACAGTCTTTAAATATGTTTTTATTCTAGGAAAGGGTAACTCTAGCGCTTCCTGGGGTAGTTTGTTATAATAGCGTATGCATAATTTTTTTATAATAGCGTTTGTTATAATAGCGTATAAATGTCAAGAATAATCTTAATTCTATAAACAACGTACGGAATCCTCGGTGCGCGAGTCTGTTTGCTCTTGCCCGGTTTTATTTTTCATACGAAAACTTCAGTACTGTCGCGACCGTCGCTCGCTGCGCGCACGCATTCGTATTTGAACACAGAAATACATTTCTGTGTATTTAAATAACTAAAATAACTGACTCTGACCGTGGGTTAGTTTTACGTGCCGACGATATAATTAACTGACCAATTCTGACCGTTATTGCGACCGCATAAGGTCTATTAATGATTAGTGCTTGTGTTCAGTAACGTGCTTGTGAAAAGTGATAAAGGAGTTAAATGAGTTTAATTTAAAAAACGTTCATCTGTTTAGGCCATTTTCTGTTTGAATTTACACATATCTTGACATTTTCTATCTAGAACAGGACTATAGCGACCTAATTTTATAACTTTAAAATGTATTTTTTGGATTTTTAATTAAGAAATATCGTTTCAAACATCACTCCAAAACGACCATTATCAAACGAAAAACGGCTTTTTTCCGCTCAAATTCTACTACGTACAATAAAATCAAGACATGGCTATGTCACTATCTAAAACTTCTATTATAAAGTCATCGTATCCTGTATTCAATTTATTGGTATTATTAATATTCGGTTATTATTCGGTATCCGGCATGTTTTTGAATGTTCGGTATTCGGCCGAATATTTACCGTTTACAAGAGTTTATTATAGTAACTGATTCGTGAAATTAATACTTAACCCATTATTAACAGTGATTTAACTTATTTTTGTCAATATTTCGCTTTGATAATAAACAAAAATTTTACCATTCAATTAGTCTGTTTTACAACAATAGATGAAGGTATTACGTTGAATCGAATAATTCGGCCGAATATTCGGTTCGGCAACAGCTGAGAATAGTGGCCGAATATTAAGTAATATTCGGCCGAATGTTCGTATTCGATCAAAACCAATATTCGGCGCATCTCTAGGTATCAATACTTTTGTCATAATTTGAAATCAAAACATTTTAAAACTTATAAGACCTTATACCTTATAAGACCCTTATAAGAACTCAATGTAATGTAGACTGAAGATACATTTTCGCAGATATTAGCTTGATACAAAGCGTAGAAAGAAGATCCTATAGAAGAAGGATTAGCGAATACTCAAAAGGGACTTATGGTAACTTGACTAAATCGAGATGTATCAGAACACTAATACATCCATTAGCAGAATACTGACATCTCATAATTAGTCGTGCTGTAGGTATACATACATTAGAGCGAAATTTAAATTAAGCCCATTCATCGATGACATTTCGGTGACAAATAATAAAAGCATTAGGGTGGGTTGCACCAAACCGTCTGTAATCGTAAGCGGTGTTCGTTAAAATTTGATTGTATGGAAAGTTTGACAAGTTTCTATGGGTTGACAGCTGCCGGCACCATATTTAACGATGACCGACCTGTGATCGTATGTTGGTTAACCCCGCTTGATAAGCCTAATACGCTGACACACTTTTCAAGCATAAGGAGTGAAAAGAATTATCTTAAATATAGAAGATAACATCTAATGTTTATTCTAGAATAGAACTGACACTGACATTCCGTACGATTCCACGCTCGTTGACCGGTTGGTCTGAGAATTGGGTCAAATTGTTTACCATCCACATCTCGAAAATGTCACGATGTTAACGAGTTCTTGGTTAAGAGCGCTTTAATAAAATATAACAGGTCCACTAGCGCCACTCGTAAATAATTGTAATTATTTAAATTTAACGATATATAACTAAAAAAGGGGGCCGCTACGTACTGTAGTTTGTATTTAAGTACTTTTTGAATCCATCAAACTATTTATTACGTTGCTGGATTCGTTAATCTATGCGTCCAAAGTTAAAACGGCCGTTTTATTTTTGAGCTCATAGAGAGACGAATCTAGCAACGCAAAAACTAGTTTCATGGATTCAAAAAGTACTTAAATACAAACTACAGTACGTAGCGGCCCCCTTTTTTAGTTATATATCGTTAAATTTAAATAATTACAATTATTTACGAGTGGCGCTAGTGGACCTGTTACATTTTATTAAAGCGCTCTTAATTTCGGGTAGGGACATTTGTGACATTTCGTTGATGGGTCATACTTAGTTGAAAAAACAAAAGTCGTCCCTCCTGTGGTCAATAGTTAACGGCTTATGTGCATGTTAGCTATGTTTTATTACAGGGATTTATAGAAACGGAGACACTGTTTATGCGGGTTACTGGTCCAATCCAAAATTAAGCTTTGTAGCCCTTAATTTTTGGTATGTCCACAGAAAAGACGCGAACCTAAATCCGTGTATGACCCTGACGTCAGTAAGTTACGTTACATATAGGTGAGTTGGCGCGTCATTTTAATTTTTCATGAGCAGTTTTCTATTACAAAAAAAAATCTATGAAATGTATTGAATTGGTGTACAAAAATAGGATTTCGAAATAGTACCTAAACCTAATAAAAGGAATTTATAGGTAAAAATACTTAAATATTAACATATTACATTTTAAACTCTCGCGCTTTGTAAACATACTTAAAGATTTGTTAGACCCGTTTAAACAAATCTTTAAGTATTAACATATTGCTGTAAAAGTGGGTAATACAGTGGTAAAACCCATTTTTTCATACAAATGGTGAGACATCCAAGGACCACTGAGTTACTCGATTTATGGATATTAGCTGTGGTTCGTTAATTACCAAAATTATCCGAAGTGATACTGCAATGGGGGCTATCGTTTTTGTGAACACTTATATAATCATCAATAAGTATTTCTAGTCTGATTCAGGTTAGTAAATGGTTAGGAAATTTACCAAGCTATGTCACTGACTTCATGGTAACCAAATTAAAACTAACATACGGTATAAAAACTGGATTTTTTAAGTCGCCCCTTAATTGAAATTAACCCCGGTTGACTGTATTTAATATAGATCTAACAACTCAGTTCTCCAACCAATGACAGTAACCTTGACAACTATAAAGTTAATACAGGTATAGTTTTTACGAGCCGTCTGGCGTGACTAGCCGGCCGGAATTCGCATTGGCCGCCAGCCAAAGTAGTCTCGAGCTTCGTAAAATGTATTTTATTCGAAAATTTTAACATTAACTGACTCATTATCCTCGTTGCGTTTTTTGTGCCCTAGGGAGCCTTTTAAAGACTCCCGTGCTTTGAAAGGCACGTTAATCCGTTGATCCCGACTGCTGTCTATAATACTAGTCGTTAAGCCAAGTCAGAGGCCTTCGGGCGGATGCTCTTTTTTATTTATTTATTTAGAACACAAACAGTCACATAAAAATATCCAAATTGTCAGTATATGAAATGTACCTACACAAGAATAAACAATAGACCTACCCCCTTATTCATAAACGCCTATCAAACCTATATTAGTTAACTACCCGCTAAAGTTCGTTTGTCCTTATCTGTCACTTTGACACATGTCCTTGTGAGACAGTGACAACAGACATTTTAATTAGCAGAGGTTTGTTAAGTTTTAGTTTTATGAATAAGGGGGCTAGAGTGTTAACTGCAATTATGTAAATGTCAACTATAGCAAAGTAAAAAAAATTAAATAACTATAAGTAGGAACAAACTAATCTCAGTCGACAATTTTAATATCTTACTTCAAATTTAAATGCTGAACTAAAACAAATTACGTTTAACTAGTAATTTTAGACTAGATATAGAATTATGAAAGGGATCAATATCATATAGATGCTTATTATAATAACTGGACACTAATTATATTACTACCGCACTGACACATCACGAAGTCGACTAAATAGCAAGTGATAAAAGTGTAGAGTGTAAAGAGAGTGTAAAGTGTAGCAAGAACTAAAAGTGGAGAGTGTAAAGTGTACGAAGAACAACAGTGGACACTTGGGGGTCCACAGCACAGCACGGCTTCTCGATGGCACCACTAGCTTTGGTGTTATTGGCGCTAAGTAAGTTATATAGTATTTATACATAATACATAAATAAGAAAGGGATCACTAATGTGTTAATGAAACTCCATTATTGTTGGGCTGCAGGATCTTGTTTTAGAGTAAATAAAACTTATTTTATGAAAACTTGGGGTTTTATTATTGTTTCTTCAGTTACATTACATTGTGACGCTTTTAATAGTATATTTAACACAATTTCTGTAAAATTACAGGAAATCCATGTTTATAGTATAAAAAGAAAAGACGATATTTTTTTTAATTTGGTATGTTCGACGTCAGTATACCTTTTTATAGCTGTTTGGGACGCAGTTTAAATCGTGCATGCATATAACGCTCGAACAATTATTCAATACAATACCTATATCTCAATAGTATTTTTGTACAATCAGTATGCTTATTCTACATTATATAAATAGTCACATAGATTAACTTTATTTTTATTGCTTTCGCATTTTTTTCGAAAACCATTAAATTTACGGATATGAAATATATGACAAAATGATTATATTAATTTACAAAGTTATAACAACAACTTCAACAATCGATAATTGCTTCAAGAAACCTGCATAACTTTCTAATTTTTCATCTGCCAAGAGCGACCGCGGCAATACGCGGCAAACAATTAGTTACCCATTCGGCCACTGTCCTGCAGCGCCACTGTCTGCGTCATAAGTATCGCCACTGTTTGACACTTAACAACTATGATATGATTTTAGGCTTCTGGCGATATCGATGCTTGAATCTTTTAATTTGTTCGTATACTGGGTAATACATAGAATAAACTAGTGGCTCTGTGAGCTGTAGACCTAGTGAGCGAGTTTTTTTAACATTTCCAAAATCTGGCATTATAAAAAAGATCAATTATGAATATCGAACCTGCTAATAAAATTTCACGAGAAGCGGTTGAAAAATGCGACCTGTAGAGGAGAACAAACCGAAATTCGCCCGCAGAAACTTACAAAACCATTGACAAAAGGTTAATTAAACTCGCTCACACTCTGAAATAAAGATTTGTTCACAAAGAAGCGGTCAATTAATATGATTGAATTTGTACTGAAATAGTAATTTAATTAAGACACGTAATTGGACCCATGTTGATGTAGCATCATTTACTCATACTGACGTCAAAAATACGTGGTTTATATCTTTCGGGTTATTAACGCTCACGGTGTATAATTTAATCATATTTATAATTGTAGTACTTTTTTTCAGTATGTTCCATATTTGGCACAACCTCCGAACCAACCCACAACAGCAACGTAATCTCTGACGGCCTTTCGAAACCCATATACGGAATCAATCCTACGCTAACACTATATGCCGATAATCACAGAAAACCCAGTGAAATGAGACACTATAATACAAACACCAGGAGCAAAAGAGAGACGAAAGATCAATATTGCAAGCCATTTACGTACGAACCTGGAAAGCAACAGTTGACGCATCCAAGAGATCCCAATGTCCCGAACAGACCAGGAGAGACCAATAAATATTCGAGTAATACAACCTGTTTTACTACTATTGAAAGTAAGTTGATAATATGGGGAAATTTACTTTAGATTTCTCGGCGACTTCGTACCTTGTCGCAGTGAAAAACAATATGAAAGCGCTAATTTTTAACGGTTTAAATTCACGTGTTAATTGTTACTTTTTTTCAACCTGACTGTGGATTTATAGGCTGAGCCCAATAAGGCGACAG
Organism: Epiblema foenella; assembly: GCA_963556455.1. Lineage (NCBI taxonomy): Eukaryota > Metazoa > Arthropoda > Insecta > Lepidoptera > Tortricidae > Epiblema > Epiblema foenella. The sequence continues at coordinate 13,051,138 of OY747118.1, read as the reverse complement.
GAGTGCGTGGTTAGAGAGTGGCCTTGGGAAAGTTCGGGAGAAACCTCCGACACGACTACGTGGGCGGTTTAAACCCTGGAATACTATAAGGGTTTGCGGTATAGCGACGTTGGTTGAGCGGCTTCAACCAAATCTGAGGTGTGAGTGTTGCGCTCCAGCGAGGTTGGTTGAGCGGCTTCAACCAAATCTGAGGTGTGAGTGGTGCACTCCAGCGAGGTTGGTTGAGCGGCTTCAACCAAATCTGAGGTGTGAGTGGTGCACTCCAGCGAGATTGGTTGAGCGGCTTCAACCAAATCTGAGGTGTGAGTGGTGCACTCCAGCGAGGTTGGTTGAGCGGCTTCAACCAAATCTGAGGTGTGAGTGTTGCGCTCCAGCGAGGTTGATTGAGCGGCTTCAACCAAATCTGAGGTGTGAGTGTTGCGCTCCAGCGAGGTTGGTTGCGCGGCTTCAACCAAATCTGAGGTGTGAGTGTTGCGCTCCAGCGAGGTTGGTTGAGCGGCTTCAACCAAATCTGAGGTGTGAGTGTTGCGCTCCAGCGACGTTGGTTGAGCAGCTTCAACCAAATCTGAGGTGTGAGTGTATGTGGGGGCCCCCATACAACAAAGTGTAGTGAGGTGTGCCTCCGGTTGACATGCTTCGAACTCTTCGGGGGTTCTTCCCCACACACACGTAATATGTCACGAGTAATTAACACATGAGTTTAAACCGTTATAAAATATATGACTCACGATAGTCAAAATTCAAATATGGAAGCCGCTAGAGATCTCATATTACTGTCACTGTGACAAGGTACGAACACAGAAATCAAATTGGTTGAGCATACAGTTGAGTTCATATATATATTTACAGTTTTTCTACTTTAAGGTATTAAGGTACGTAAATGCGTATATATTAGTAAATCTGACTATACGTATTGATACAAATATTGCAGCATTTTTCGTGCTTTTGATCAATAGGCACAATAAAATGGGGGTGTAGTTTTTTTTCACATTAACAATGTTTTAGAAAGCTAACCCTGCATTCCATCAATCCTAGTTCGTTACTAAACAATTTTTTCAATGTTTTAGAAAGCAATTTTAAACTTAACAATGTTTTAGAAAGCAAACCCTGCATTCCATCATTTCTAATTCGTTACTAAATAATTTCTGAAACTTATTTCGGCTCGAATGCGCTGTCTTTATCTCTCATTTTGACGAATATTGTTAGCGTGAAAGGAACAAAACACATTTTTATTTTTATTTCAGCAACCGGGCCTGGTCAGGTGATAACTCTGACTTTCGTAGACGTGTTCGAGATAGAAGGACATCCACAATGTAAAAACGATTATTTAGAGGTAAAAATTAGAAAAAATACTAAGACAGGCGGGTTTTTCCCGGAAAATTAATTATTTTAATTTTAGGTTGTAGTTGGTACAAATTGATAAAAGTTATGTCAAAAAAAGTAAGCATAAAATTATAAAAATAGTAGGCGTTTAGATTACGTTCAGGCTGAGTTTTATAAAGATCCATTACAGCAAGTATCTGATTAAATTAAGGTAACTTAAGTATATTTTTTTAACATAACTTAGGTACCGACACAAGGTATAAGATTTCAAGCTTACATGCTCATTTACATTAGAATTACGATTTGAAACGGGATATTTACCATGTATATTTATATTTTTGAGTTCCCGATATTTCGGCACTGGTGCAAGCGCCATTATCAAAGATTAACTGATGTGCTGCGAGTTTTAGTTGTGATCTACCCACACACCATAGCGATCTACCCTCATCCTGGTTCGCTTTTTTCGCACAGTAAAAACAAACAAACAACACGTGTGTACAAATATACATGGTAAATATCCCGTTTCAAATCGTAATTCTACCGACACAAAGTCTCTAAAGGATCTTTATAAAACTATAATTTGACTTAATTTTCTCTCAGTTTCGATGCTATTCCTAATACACTAACCGCTGAGTATGACTTTCAGGTTATTTGTGTGTCTACTTAGAAAGTTCCATACGAACATAACATAAATAAAAACAAAACTGGTATTTTAAGACTATAGGTTTAGGTAACGGCGGTATGGATTAATGATTGAAAACAAACTCGTACGGTAAACTACTATAATTAGAAAAGTCAAAGTAAACACAACTACACACAAATTACATATAACAAAGGCGCGTAATAGAGTGAAATACCACATTTTGGTCGCGTTCAAAGGCCTAAAACTCAAAACTGGCTCGAAATATAGGTCTCGAAAAAATATACTTGAAGAATTGATATGTCCTCTTCATTCTGAGCAACGGAAATTGCAACACACCTAGATGGTCCTAACAAAAAAGAATTATCAAATAAGGCATTTTTCAACCTTTTAAATCGCTACTGCTCACTATCTAGACATGTTTTTTACACAGGATATTCAGAAAATAAAACATAATTCAGTTTTTCATAATCTGAGCAACGGATATTGTAAAATAATCATTACTTTTGTCAAAAACCTGGAATAACTACCACACCGTCATAAAAGCTGTGGCGGATACGTGCGCGGGCGACGGGCGGCAGTCTGCCACCGGCTCTCGGACGGGAAGGCTGTGTCGCTTTGCGCGCGACGCTAAAATATAAGAGTTCGATTCTGAGACAATGTACGTACTTAACTATTTTATATATTTAATTACTTCAAACATTCCTACTTATTTAGAAAATAATAATATAAAAAATACATACACACATACAAAAAACCTGTTACAGCGGGGGGGCGCGGGTAGTGCGGCGGGAAAGGCTACGCCACGCCCCAACGCGCAAGGTAGTTCGCGGGTATACGCGCCATACGAAATAGCGGCGAGTTACGAGCGGACTACTGCTTTCAAATGTAATGCCGTATCATATTACATCTCAGTAAAAGTGACATCACTTTTTGATATCACATCACTCGAAACACCACCCGTTAGATGGCATTGCCGGCGAACAGCCGAACCGAACGTAACCGATGTTGAGCGAGCATCAGAGCGGCATAGCATTACTCATTACAACTTCCATCTCTTTCTTAGCGGTGTCATGCCGGAAAGCTGTCTATCGCACGCATAGAATACATACATATACCTTTCACACTGAGTGATGCGTGGGAGCTACTGACAAAACTCCCAGTAACTCGATTCCACTCACCTCAGATTCGGTTGAAACCGCTCAACCAATCTCACTGGAGCGCAAACTCTTAGAGTATTCCAGTGTTCCAAACCACACGCGTGGCCGTGCCGGAGGTTTTCCCCTGGATTTTCCCCAGACTACTCTCCAACCACGCACTCCTATCGCTTTATTGGGCCCGGCCTATAAAGCCACAGTCAGGTTCAAAAAAAAAAATAGTGATGGTTAGCGTGATACTCGTGTCTTCCGAGTGATTTGTATGGCATTACGCGGCTGTATGATATTTCACTTGTAATATTAATCGCATTACTTACACATGTCTAACATTTTGCTTATTAATGGCCAGAGATCAGACAAATTTGCGTCATTTCTCGCAATAATGTGGACATGACTCCAAAATTAATCAAAATATTAATCAATTAATCACTTCTTGATATAAAATTTGAATTTCCGGAGATAATAGTTTATACGTGCTTATAATTATTAATAAGCACGTATAAACTAATAAGTGGTTATCGTTTTCGTAAATATTTTTACAAAATATAGAACAAAAATTTTATACTGACACGATTATTTACACTAGAAATAATACCCAACAATTACTACAGGGTAAATATCCTGCTATGATTTTTATTTCGATTGCGAGCGGAGTTTTTCAGCACTTAAGTATATTTTTTATGTAAAATTAAATTGACTACAGAAAATTTGGAAAAATACTGATTATTTTCTTTAATAAATATATACTTTAACCAGGCACGTATCCAGATTTTTGGTCCGGGGGGGACAAACATTGAAATTATTGAAATTATTTTTGTAGACATGTCCACATTCTTGCGAGCAATGACACAAATTTGTCCGATCTCTGTTAATGACAAATATAGATATTTTTTATAGATCCGAAATGGCAAATTCGGCTACGCAGTGCCGGTATATAAGTTATGTGGGAAGGACTTTCCACCCACAATCACCTCCACTGGTCCTTACTTGTGGCTGAAATTCCATTCTGACGACATCATAGAGTACTCCGGTTTCACCATCGACATCGAATTCGTCGCAAGTGCAACGAGTAGTAAGTAAACAGGATGTTCCTGATATGGGCCATCAAGACATTAATAAGAGAGTAAAATGTGGTATTCTTATATATTTTTAATATCATTTTAGTGACAAACAAGCATAAGGAAATGGTTACCATAGCGTATGGACGCATGCAATATCAGCGGTGCCACTTGAGCATTGCCGACCCTTTAAAATGTATACACTCCTTTCTTGAATAACCCCATTCTGTCGAATAAATTATTAGTAATACACGTGACAGTACACATGAGTTTAGTGATGTTCCAAATATGGAACTTAGAAAAAACTTCAGATCATTAGCATTATAGTGTCCTTACTGGACTAAGAAGCTCTAAAACTTCACTGAATGTTTATCACGTGATGCAAAAACTATTAGAGGCAGTTACTTACTCTTCATCAAACATTGGTATCAAATCTAGTGACTGAAATTAAATAATAAAATATAATAAAAAGCTGAATCTTTTCATCAGAACCTAGCAACAAATAAAAAAAACATATTTTATACCACACCGGTGATAAATTAGTCTACGCCCTACTTGGTAAGCGAGCGCTACACCTGCGACGTCTAGTTGCCAGTTGAAGAAATTAGTTCCAATAGTTTTCCGCAATATGCCAAAGTTTTTACTATAATTGGTAAAATAGTCAAATTAAACTCAAAAAGCGACTTTTCCGTCCAAGCAAGAATATTCAAAAACTGATGACGAATGGGTTTGCTCATGGTGAGCGTCTAAAGCGCAATGACATTGAAATAATTGCAACTACAACTCTAATTCAATTAATTCGGTGTAGGTAAATTGATTACTAACTGTGTAACTTTATTACTATGCGGGTAGTATGATTGTAATATTGGTAATGACTTAGTATGAGGGTAATTGGGAGAGTTAGTAAAAATGGAATGAGAAGGCTGATCGATTTTGAAGGAGTTCAGTTGAATGGTGGACTTGTTAACGGGTACTTGTCTAAAGTGAATATACTTAATCAACTAATTATTGAATAGAGAAGTGAAGTGTTTGATAGAACGTTGTTTTATTTCGATATCCACGATTACGCCGACAAACAGCAGAGTGCTGTTGCAACTGTGAATAACATTTTAAAATATTAAAGTGTTTTGCTGCATTATCAGGGTCCATTAGAGACATAGAATTTTTTTTTATACAACGTCCGTGGCAAACAAGCGTACGGTCCACCTGATGTTAAGCGGCCACCGCAGCCTATAGACGCCCGCAACTCCCTTTGACCCTTTATAAGATTTGAGGATGCACTGTGGATGTGCGTGTGTGTGGTATACAACCTGTATTGTGCCATGGTTGCAATAAACAAAATGATTAAAATAAAATCTGCGCAGAAAAAATACCCGAAGCGTGCTACAAAAGAGTAACAGACCAGACGAACGGTATCATCGACGCGAATAGCACGGACTTGAAGCAGTGCCGCGAGCAATCGAGTGGGTCGCTGGACATCCAGTGGGAGATCAGAACCGCTGATGGCAGTCAAGTAAGTTCCTAGTGTTCCTACCCTTCACTGTACCAACTTCGTGGTAGATGAAATAAATGAACTTTATTCTGCAAGAAGCCGCAAAGGCACTTTTTATAAGTCAAAAACTACTAACGTTTCTCATGAGACCACTGCCGAGAAGAAACGCCGAAAGAAACTCGACAGTCAGTCATTTTCTCTAAAATATGCTTATTACAATGATACTACTTAACCTACTTAAGTAAATGTACCTAAATGGTAAACAATAAAAGAGAATTGAAAGAAAAACGAGGAATAAATAACAATAGGTATTTACGATGTGTAGTTACACAAGAAAACAAAACATGTGTCAACTAGATACAATGAAAATATTAGACTCTTTACGCTATTTAAGTACTTGGTTTGATGTCGCTACGAGTCTCCCTTAAACCGTAATTCGAAGAGTGAAGTGATTGAAAGACTCATCAGCACAAGGGATACCCACGGTAGCTCAGTTGTCTAAGATATTGATCTTAAACAACTGAGCTACCGTGGGTACCGTGGGTATGGGTCCATTGGGACGGATTCCAATAGTTGTAAGTTCAAATTCCACCAGTTTCGATTAATTTTTCAATTTTTTACTTTGAAAATTATGTTCGTACGATCATCAATTCACCATCCTCCTGAATCTAGAAGCGAAGCTTAATTGTTTTCATGCAACGACGGTGGAAAGCAAGCGTGATGATAAGCAGACATTTAGCCTATGCACGCCCGGGACTCCAGAAGAGTTACAAGCAAGTTACCTTGGCAGCTGATTCATTGTCTTGAGAGCTAGAGACATATGCGGGTCCCACATTCTCAACATGCATGCGCAGGAGTACTGGCGACCTTACTCACCAGGAACACAACACCATGTGCTTAAAGAACAAGTAGTGGTGTTATTCTAGCTGCAGTTCTGAAAGGGATACCTCCCCATTTGAGCTGTTCCATATATGACCGAAATAATGTTATATAAGTACATAATGAAATAGTTGTTGTTTTCGTAAAAGTAGCTTTTTCTCATGATCGTTTTATTTTCAGATTTATTTGAACATCACGAAATTTGAGTTGGCCGATACGAACAACTGTTCTAAAAATTCGGTGCAAATATTTGGGGCAAAGCCGAATTTCGATCATGAGTGAGTAAATTTGGTTTATTTTTTTTTATACAACGCCGGTGGCAAACAAGCGTACGGTCCACCTGATGGTAAGCGGACACCGCAGCCTATAGACGCCCGCAACTCTGAAGAAGTCACGTATGCGTTGCCGACCCTTTATGAAATTTGAGAATTCACTGTGTTGACAGCAGAAGGGACAAATTTAGGTCCCTCGCTCTCAACACAGTGCATCCTCGCGAGCTCTGGTAACCTTGCTCACCTCCAGGAACACAACACTACATACGTGTATAGTAGATAATGTTATTATGGCTGTGGTCTTCTGCAAGGTGGAGGTACTTCCCCAGTTGGGCTGCTCCAAATTCGAGCAAGATGACATTTTGCTGTGCTCTACCTCTCTGAAATCTGACGTTTGAATAAAAATAAGGGTCATAATGGGAAAAGCTATAGTGTCCTACTATACTTTAATGTAGTTTAGTTTCTGTTACACACATTGTGTATAAATCATATATTTCTAATAGAAATTCTGTTACATTAGCGTTAAAGTAGAATATCTAACGGAATAAGAGCGTATGTTAATATCAAATTCAAAGTAATCGTAGTGTCGAGTTGAGTCGAATCGTATGTATGTATGTATGTAAAATTGTTTAATCTACATGAGTAAAACACACAAAATACAAAACCAGTTGATATATATACACAAAGGCGAAATTAACATCCATGTAAGGGATTTATTCCAGCCAAGCTTTCTATAAAGATAAAGATAAATTCTTTATTGCGCACAAAAACAGATATTAATATAAAAGGAAATTTTTAATACATATCCTTAAATACTTTAAATAATTTGTAGGTTCAGTTACTTCACAATCTTAAACTAATTTTAAAAGTAAAGTCTAAAGATCTCTCCCAGACAATCTTTGGTTAGCGGAATAATAGCGACATGTACGTATAGGTGTGAATTTTTTTATTGGGTGTGAATATTTTTATTCTGTGCCAAATATGGAACAATTAATTTTCAGGTTAGGGTTCTATTGCAGTTCAGTAGCTCAGTCCATCGTAACCGCGGAAAATGGAAAGAAAGGCCCGGGCAACATCATATACGTGAGACTGTTCACAAAAAACACACAAACTAACTTCTCAGCAGACTTCACGGAATTTCGCACGGCCGGTACGTTTGTCACTTTTTTTCTAATGAAATGAAATGAAATGATGTTTTATTTGCTGAATATGGTGAGTTACAGCTGTTACAATATAACTAGGTTAAGTACATATTCAGCCGGAATTCCGGCATGCAAATATTATGAATACAATAGAATTTAAATTGTCATGGTTAATTAGTTTACTTATTAACATGGAAACATTACAACAAGATACTGATTCTATATATTTTTTAATTTAATTTAAGTATGTCAATATGTGTAGATATATAATTAATGTCAAATTCTTAAGTTTAATCAAACTCAATTAATATTTATTAAATCTACAAGAACTGTTTTGCAAGAATTCTTTGAAATGAAATGAAATCATTTATGAAATGAAATGAAATCATTTATTCTTCAATTTAGGCATGTTACATGCACTTATGAATGTCAAAAAACTACCACCACTACACTACCATTACTATAGGTATGCATTTATTATTTAGTGGTAAAGACTTACATAATAGTCATTACAAATAAACAAAGAAATTAAACGAAACGGTTTGGAATCGGATATCAAATTTAGTGTCCGACTGAAACATGTTTTTTTGCCGAAACTGACCGCACGCGGCGCCGCTGGGCCACGAGCGCTCCTAATCGCTACCTCATAATTAGACTCCGTTATCTTGTCGCACAGAAATTGTTTTTTAGTAGAGCGTGAATGCTTTTTTTATCGACTATCTAAATATCGACACTGTATGTCACCGATAATTTCAAAGAGATATCACTAGGTACTACTTATTACTTTTGTATAAAAATATATCACTACATAGTATAAAACAAAGTCGCTTTCTCTGTCCCTATGAATAGAATAGAATAGAATAGAATATCATTTATTGTATCGATCATACATTGTCAAAACAGTATCAAATATAAAATTACTTAAATAAATTTACAATATAACTTAATGTATGTAACATACAATTGCAATGTCATATTCGAATTACATAATTTAGTTAATTAATGTCAATCATGATACATTCTTTCACCAATCGTTATTCGTCCAGGAAGTCTTTCACAGAATAATAGGCTTTCCCCGTGCAGTGGGCTCTAAGTCCACGAGTAAAAGAGCTTTCCGTGCCAGCAATTCTGATTTGCTCAGGAATTTTATTGTAAATCTTAGGACCCACTACACCGAGGGATCTGCCTGTTTTCTGTAATCCGTATGTCCCTATATATGCTTAAATCTTTAAAACTACGCAACGGATTTTGATGCGGTTTTTTTTAATAGATAGAGTGACTCAAGGGGGAGGTTTATATGTGTAATACATGCATCAGCATTGCACCCGTGCGAAGCCGGGGCGGGTCGCTAGTATAATAATAAACGAAGAAATAAAAGTCTAGGGTGTTCGTATCGGATTTATTATAGTTTTTCCACAATAATTACAATAAACTTTACACAATTGTACAACGTCTGTGTAACTATGGGTTATATAGGGATTTTCGTGATGACAAGTTCCACATTGGGCGGCAACTGTAAATCCTGCTGCATATACATGCGAAGGACGCACTGACCAGCCCCACAAAATTTCAAATGACAATTGCTTTTTAAAAGCTGCTGGTGATGGTAATACAAAAAATACAAAATCCATTAAAATTGAGCATAGACGTAAAAGGCGAAAATTCAATTGCATTATATAAACATCGATATCAAGAAGGTCGATAAAAAAAACATTCACGCTCTACTGAAAAACAATTTCTGTGCGACAAGATAACGGGGTCTACTCATAATATGCTTTTGAAATAAGTTCTTGCTTTAATACGCGTCATACTCGTGAACGGGTGCTGTTTGTGGGGTCCGGTCTGTTCATGTTTGCAAGGACTAGTAACTTCGTACTAGTGTTCAGTGGAATTGACATGATGAGAGACTTCACTGTTCTCATTTGATTTTATTTTTTAGACTGACGCTCAGAGACCTTATACATCTCTGAGGATATTTATTTATTAGATTTTATTATTTTCATGTTGACGTGTTATAGATATAGCTCAAAATATTTTATTATGTTTAGTGTACACCTACTTTATTACCTTTTATCTTGACGCTTAGAGACCTTATACATCTCTAACAAATCTCGATTGTTATTAGTTTCTTACTCTTATTTTTGACATGTACACATTACATTTAATTAATGATACTTTGATTATTGTATTATTTTTATTTGATGTACCTAGATAGATTTTGACTTGTAAAAGTGCCCTTGAGGCCTATTTGCAGAATAAATGTTTTGATTTTTGATTTTTTTTTTGAATAAAGAAATTTAGTCCTCGTTCTTATACTATTTGACAGGCTCGTGTATTAAAGACAAAGAGTTTGATTGCCTGGACGGCACGTGTATCGATATCAGCCTGCGGTGCGACGGCAAGACGGCCAACTGCAGACTTAAGACTGACGAGGACCCAGTAGACTGCAAGGTAAAATACCTTAAGAGGCCTTATAATAATAATAATTAATAAATATTAGAGGACAATCTTACATAAATCGAACAAGCCCCACAGTAAGCTCAAGAAGGCTTGTGTTATGGGTACTAGACGACGATATATTTAGTAGATATAAATACTTAAATACATAGAAAACATCCAAGACTCAGAAACAAATATTCATGCATCACACAAATATTTGCCCTGACCGGGATTCGAACCCAGGACCGTCAGCTTCACAGGCAGGTGCACTACCCACTAGGCTAAACCGGTCGTCGTATAAGTTTTAAAATGTTTAGATTTCAAATTATGACAAATGAATTGATAATACCAATAAAGTTATTAAAGGCTACAATGACTTTATTGAAGTTTTAGATAGTAACATAGCCATTTTCTGATTTTATTGTGTGTAGTAGAAATTAAGCGGAAAAAACAAGTCTTAAGCTTGAAAATGGTCGATTTAGAGTGATGTTTGAAACGATATTTCTTAATGAAAAATCCAAATATACATTTTTCAGTTTATGACATAAGGTCGCAATAGTCCTTTTCTAGATAGTAACATTGAGAAAATGTCAAGATACGTGTCAATTCAAACAGAAAATGGCATAAATAGATTAGCGTTTTTTTAACTCATAAGGACCCTTAAGGCTGTTTTTTAGAGATTTACGAGGTGGCAAAGGCCAGAGATGCGCTAGATAGCTCAGGCTGCATCTTCCAACGACGCCTCCGTGCTCGCTAGCGACTGCGTAAAAAAATTATGGGCAAAAGTACAGGGCCTCTGGCGGTTACGTAATAGAACTAAGAATCGGCATACTAAATCGTTTACGCAGTCGCTAGCGAGTATGTTATGCTAGTCCTTCTGAGACCAATTTTCCGCACGTCAGCAGGCAGTTGTAAATATCTACATGACTCTGATCTGGTTCATAGGTTTAACTCCCACTCCCCTTTATCAATTTGAGGGATTATTTAAGGGATAAAAAGTATCCTGTATGTTAATCCAGGCTAAAAACTCTATGTATACCAAATTTCATCATAATCCGTTAAGCCGTTTTTTCCTAATTGAGTACCAAACATCTGAAGATCCAAATATTATAACTTTAGCATTTATAAAATGAAGTAGGATATTTTATATGATTTCATTATAAATATATAGATTTCAGATTTTTCCCTATACTTGTAGTATAAGACGAAATTACTTGCCAAATTTCATAGTTCTAGGTCGAAGGGAATTACCCTATAAATTTTGATTCCCTTGAGAGTGTCGAAATATATGTTTTTTGCGACATAAATGGTCCTATCTTTTTTTTACGTTAACTTAGAAGTTTGATTTTTTTACAGCTTCAAGGTACTGTAGAATTGAGTATATGGTTTTAATTTCAACTCATACCTCAACGCGTTCCCGAGGTAAAGGATCTTGACAGACAGATAGACGGACAACAAAGTGATCCTATAAGGGTTCCCTTTTTTTCCTTTTGAGGTACGGAACCCTAAAAAGGACTCTACTACCAGCAACACTAAGTTTACTTCACCTGGGCACCCACCATCTTGTACTACTAGTACACGGAGACCCTGCCAGGATTTTACAATAATTTTATTTTATTTATTACACGGGACACCAACAGAGTACATGAAAATAAAATTTATACAATATCAAAATTAGAACTATTTATGTTAGAATTCAATTTGGGTTATCAACGATGATGATTATAACGAGGTTTATGATGTCTGTGTTGCAGGGCGAGGCGCAGTCGCTGATGACAGAGTGCAGAACGATCCTGATCGTGTTCTCGCTCATTCTATCCGGGATCATATTCGTGCTGCTCTTCAAGTGTGTACGGAAAGTGTATCGGGATCAAAAAAAAATCAACGTGAGTTTCTTGACAGATTTTCTGAGCGTTTGAAACGCTCGTTTCTAAAGTCATTAACTGACAAAGATTGACAAAGTAGGGACGTTGACTCAAAATTTGGCTACTCCAAAAGAAACAAGGCAAGATATATGCAAAATGGTGAAAATCCTATTCAAATACAGTGGAATCCGGATACAGCGACAGTCAAGGAACCGGTGATATTACGTCGCACTAACAGAACGTCGCACAAAACGGACCGATTTACTTTGAAAATTGAAGTACAGTGGAATCCGGATACAACGACAGTCAAGGGACCGGTGATATTACGTCGCACTAACAGAACGTCGCACAAAACGGACCGATTTACTTTGAAAATTGAAGTACAGTGGAATCCGGATACAGCGACAGTCAAGGGGCCGGTGATATTACGTCGCACTAACAGAACGTCGCACAAAACGGACCGATTTACTTTGAAAATTGAAGTACAGTGGAATCCGGATACAGCGACAGTCAAGGGACCGGTGATATTACGTCGCACTAACAGAACGTCGCACAAAACGGACCGATTTACTTTGAAAATTGAAGTACAGTGGAATCCGGATACAGCGACAGTCAAGGGACCGGTGATATTACGTCGCACTAACAGAACGTCGCACAAAACGGACTAATTTACTTTGAAAATTGAAGTACAGTGGAATCCGGATACAACGACAGTCAAGGGACCGGTGATATTACGTCGCACTAACAGAACGTCGCACAAAACGGACCGATCTACTTTGAAAATGTTTGGTATGAAATCTAATGTGCGGTGATTTTGAAGTCGTTAAAAGCGGTAAAATGTTATATGCGGAGTCGTTATAAGCGGATTCTACTGTATCTCAAAATATAACGACTACAACCGTGTTGCTGGTTATAGAGAAAGCGAAGATCACGGTTCATGAGATGTCTGGTGACAGACGGACGGACAGACAGACAGACTTAGAAATAGTTACATTTTTTGCCCTAAAGAAATAGTGAGTCGTATGCGTTTTAATTAGTAGCTATTGAATGGGAATATATTAAAAAAGCAAGAAAATATCCTTTCAGTTCATCAACTCGTCCAAGTGGCCGCAAACTGGCGCATAAAAGAGGCCGTAAACCCACTTACCGACCCTATTTTCTTTCTTTCTTTTTTTATAACAACAACAACAACATGTTGTCGACTTGCAAAATCTAATAAAACGGTGTCTATTGTGGGGCCAGGTTTTTATAATAAACTACCCGAAACAATTAAAATATTGAGAGTGACGTGACATTTATAAATAATTAAAAAAAATGGCTAACGGCGAAGGCCTTCTATGACATAGATGAATATGTAAATTAAATTTGTTGCATGCTTTTGTAATTGTAATTTTTTTTTACATTTAAATTCACTATGTAATAATTTAAATAATGTACCTAATCTAATTGAAATTTTTATTTTCTATTTAATCGACATAATTTAATTATTGTAACAATCTTCTGACATGTAAAATTTTTGTATATTTTATGAATAAATAAATATGAATATGAATATAAAGCTTAGCAGCGAATTAATGCTACCTTTTTCATTTCAGGCACACCGTGGCAACTTATGCAGCTTACTGGACATGGACAAGACGACGAGTCAGCTCACGCTTAACCCGAAGCAGAAAGACGTCGGACACAGTCTTGAATACGAGAACCAAGCCAACGAGATGCACAGACAGAACGTACAACGTAAGGTAAGAGGCCTTATAAGTTTTAAAATGTTTTGATTTCAAATTATGACAAAAGTATTGATAATACCAATAAAGTTATTAAAGGCTACGGTAATTTTATTAAAGTTTTAGATAGTAACATAGCCAGTTTTTGATTTTATTGTGTGTAGTAGAATTTGAGCGGAAAAAACAAGTTTTTAGCTTAAAAATGGTCGATTTGAAGTGATGTTTGAAACGATATTTCTTAATGAAAAGTCCAAAAACTACATTTAAAGTTTATGACATAAGATCGCAATAGTCCTGTTCTAGATAGTGACATTGAAAAAATATCAATATACGTGTCAATTTTAAATAAATGAACGTTTGCAACTGATAAGGACCCTTAAGTGGGTCATTCTACTTTTTCATGACCAGTTTTCTATTACAAAAAAAATCTATGATATTTATTGTGCCGACCGGGCACATAATTCTAAATTGATAAGATAACCTTATGTTACGTGCGTAAGATAAGTTAGTGATTAAGAGCGTGCGAGATGTATGGATGATTATGTATGTATGTGCTAGTATATAAGGAAGCAGTATCATCAATAAAGACAGATTCACAGTTGTACAGATTACTTCTAACTCTCACTGAGTGTGGACTTCCATAAACCCCTCTAGGGTGTAGTCCAACCTCCCTCAACCACCTTCCCCTAAATTTATTGAATTAATATACAAAAATAAAAGGAATTTATAAGTAAGAATACATAAATATTAACGTATTGCTGTAAAAGGTGAGTAACACAGTGGTAAAAACCATTTTTTCATACAAATAGTGAGACATCCAAGGACCACTGAGTTACTCGATTTATGGATATTAGCTGTGGTTCGTTAATTATCAAAACTATCGGAAGTGATACTGCAATTAAACGTCTTTCTAAATAACAAAACAAAAATATGAAGTGAGGGTCAAGTATTCCAAAATGAGCATAAAAAAAAGTGTCTGAAAATGATGTACATGCAAAAGTAGAATGGTCCATATTACATTTTGAAGTGCACTCTCATCCCTTGTCACACAGTATCACACTTCGTCGACCACCGCTCTTATAGGGTGACGTAATTTATGGATAGCCCACCCCCCTCCAACTCTCAAGATTCACTTCACAATTCGGAATGGTAATTATTACAAAACTATCAGAAGTGATACTGCAATTAAACATGTTTTTAAATAACAATACAAAAATATAAAGTGAGGGCCAATTATTCCAAAATCTGCATTTTTCACACCAATTTCGAACTTCATAGTTTTGAAATTAGACAGTATCTTACAAACGGAAAAAATATTTAGAAACCTTCATATCACTTTTAAATGCCTAGCTGTTCATAGAATACATCTTCCTACGAAAGTACCTTGTAGTGTTTATAGTCTCCTACTAAATCGGCTGTGATATAGGAACGAACGGACATGTTACAACATTGCACCACAAAACCACATTGCGATTATTCGGTGGCGATCGATATTCCTTAAACATGTATCATCATCATCCTAGCGTTATCCCGGTACAGTTGCATCCTGAAGGATGCCCAGGGTCCGCTTCCTAATCCCAAGATTTGGCGTAGGCACTAGTTTTTACAGAAGCGACTGCCATCTGACCATCCAACCCCAGGGGAAACCGGACCTTTTTGGAATTAGGTTCGTCAAGTGAGTGGGCAACTTGACTGTTAGAAGTTCTCAAGCCGCCCGAAGTCCTCTAACTTGGCTTAAAGACTGCTATCATAGACAGCAGCCGGGATTAACGGCTTAACGTGCCTTCCAAAGCATGTACGTATAAGAAATATCGATCCCCACCGAGAAATCGATCTCGTTGGGTCCATAAATAACAGACACCGACCAATATGACGACCGCTTTAGCCTAGTTGGTAGTGACCCTGCCTTCGAAGCTGGAGGTCCCGGGTTCGAATCCCGGCCAGGGCATGTATTTGTGTGATGAACACGAATATTTGTTCCTGAGTCTTGGATGTTTTCTATGTATTTAAGTATCTATTTATCTATATAAGTATTTATATCGTCACTGGGTACCCTTAGTGCAAGCTTTTGCTTTGGGACTAGATTGATTTGTGTAAGATTGTCCAAAAAATATTAATGTTTTATTTATATTTATTTATTTAATTGATCTCTCGGGTACTTCTGTACAGTAATGTCTCATCATCTCTTTCAGTCCAGTAGCACCGATTCAGACTTGCTACAGCCTGTCGACCTAAATTATGGCTGGTCTCAAAGCGCCGCGCCCATCCTTCCAGGAGAGATCGCGATCGAACACAAGGGCAGAGGCAGACGCACACGGGACTTTAGTCTGAGGGAGGAATTATTGAGGTATGCCAACGGTCGTCCAAAAAATGAAAAAAAAATAACAGAAATAAGGCACGCGACTTTTAATTAGTGTCCGACCGAAGTTTCGGTTTCGGCCGAAGGTTCGGTTTCGGCCAAAAAACTACCGAACCTTTCGGCCGCGCCGAAACTTTCAACGTTATACTTCCGGATCGCGTTCGGCTAACATCGGCACAGCCGGCAATGGCGTAGCTCGCTCGACTCCGCCAACAGTACATCTTATTGTAGCTAAGTATTTTATATTTTTATATCCCACAGAAACATAATCACTTATTTTGTTTTTGGAACTTGGTTGACACGATTTTAATAAATCTTACAAGAGTTTCGGTTTCGGCCGAAACTAGACTAGAACCAACGCCGAACCTTCGGATTCGGTTTCGGCAAAAAAACATGATTCGGTCGGCTACTACTTTTAATCTGGAAGTCGCGCGTGAACTAGGGAATGCAAACCGGTCAACCGAAAGACCGGTTAACCGGGACTTTGTGAGCTCGGTTATAAAAAGGTAATTGACATCACAAACCGGTTATTAACCCAAATAGAGCGACGTTTCATCTTCAAATTTGAGTACTTATGCTCCTAATTCCGTTTAAGTAATTACGATACCTCACTCTGATATTTATCTTTGTCTAACAGGATAAGCTTTCTTCAATACTGAATTTAAATTTTTATTACATGTACTTTCAGCCTCCTTTCACTCCCTGGGTAAACGTAATAATATTGTAATAATACTGTCTCGATTTAAGGCAAGGCCATTCCATTGCAAATGTCCCGCTCTAACACTCGTGCGTTTGCAATTAACCATCCCGCTCTTTATTGAAGCTCTGCGCGTAATTTCGTAAATATTTAGTATATAAAATATACTAAATATTTACGAAATTACGCGCAGAGCTTATTAAAAATTGATATTTGGAACACTGGATCACTTATGAAAAATCTATCAGGTTATTTGTGTTAGAACAATAAAAAAGCTATGCTTTTGGAAAAAAATACATATCACTGTCGTTGAAAGTAGAGAATATGCATTATTTTTATTTTGAGCATATTTATTAATTTATTGTTTTTTGTCATAGTTTGATGTTTTACTATTCATATTTATTATTATGCATTCCGCATGCTTATTTTCTATTACGATTTAAGCAACATGAAAGTTTATTTTTACGATGATGTATATATGTTTATGGGGATTCGCTAATCCTCCACGAACGCTCCTATTCGAGTATTAGCCACGGTTAATAACCGGATTTAATTATCACCGGTTTTTGCATTCCCTAGTTTGAACCCCGGCAAGTACCACCGGGCTCTAAAAACTCATGGAAGAAATAACATTTGATATTTAACGGTTTTTATGTCGCTTTTCAGGGCAAAGAGTAAAGAAGAGAGTGAGAACAGAGAAGGCGTCCAAGACCTGCAAGAGGCGGAGTGCCAGACTAGAGAGAGCTTATTCTTGACTGACCCAATACCAAAACCTGGTGAGTTTTTTTTATTCTAAGGCACTCCACGATCCATGTTATTTATTTATGTATACACAGCATCAGGGATGTAACAGAACTCCGGTTCCGGTTCCGTTAAGTCGGAACTTCCGATTGGTTTAAAACATCCGCTTCGGTTCCGGTTCTGTTATTTTTAAAACGGATGTTATACCGGATGTCAAAGCAGCGCAGCGGGGAGAAATATTTATAATTTTCATTTAGAATAGACTTAGACCTGACCTGCCCTTAACATTTTATCCATCTATCACTCGGGCTCCGCATACGGTTCCGCATCCGTTTTCAGTTCCGGCTCCGATTCCGGTTCTGGTTCCGATATACCGAATTTAAAACATCTGGTTCCGCTTCCGGTTCCGATAAAACCACATCTGTTACATCCACAGCACAGCATTATATATTCTTGTGCCTGTCTGTGGCTTGATAATCCGGGCCCAATAAAGCGATAGGAGTGCACGGTTGGAGAGTAGTCTGGGAAAAATTCAGGGGAAACCCCTGACACGACCACGCGGGTGGTTTTGAACACTGGAATAATCTAAGAGTTTGCGCTCCAGTGAGATTGGTTAAGCGGTTTCAAACGAATCTGAGGTGTGAGTGGAATCGAGCTACTGGGAGTGTAGATGGATCCGTTAAGATACCTAACTAAACTGAATTTTTGAACTAAATGAGTGGTATACTTCACAGTGAAGGAACGAGGTACGTCAATCTTTGATCATGAATATTAAACGGCATATAAACTGGATAAACATAACTATAAAAAGTAATACATTATAATTTATTTATTTTACTTATACAACGCCGGTGGCAAACAAGCGCAGCCTATAGACGCCCGCAACTCCAAAGGAGTCACGTGCGCGTTGCCGACCCTTTATAAGATTTTAGGATGCACTGTGTTGACAGCAGAAGGAACACATTTCTAGGTATTCCAGTGTTCCAAAGCACACGCGTGGTCGTGCCGGAGGTTTTCCCCGGGATTTTCCCCAGGCTACTCTCCAACCGCGCACTCCTATCGCTTTATTGGGCCAGGCCTATACAGCCACAGTCAGGTTCAAAACAAAAAACGATATACTTAATGTAATGGTATCAGTCATTGCGTCTGTCACTCTCGGAGCAAATGAGTGGATAAACGATATGATTCATGAACTGGTCTGACTGAGGAATTGAAGTATACAGGGTGTAACAAAACTAGCGAGGATCCGTTTATAGGCATATTCGGTATCGTGTTCTGATTAGGAAAAAATAGAAGAATTTTTTTTCCTAGAACACGATTCCGAATATGCCCTCTTCGTTCGTTTTCGGTTCGCGGTAGCCTCTGATCTAGTGAATGAAAGAGTGACACGAGGTGAAGTACTTCAAGTGAATCATTCATTCGTGAACTACTCATATATTTTTAGATAGTGTGTATATGTAATAGAAACTGCATTAGTTTCAAAGAAGATTATGTGGCGTCACTCCTGTTAACTGTCAAATCTGACATGTTCTGCATCGCGCTATCGAAGTTTCTAAAATCAGTTACATAAATATAACTTCCCAACAACTCTCATTGGACTTCGGTCCCTGAGAGATCTCTCTATTGTCGTCTCTTCCTGTGTTTCCTATCTATTGTATATATGTATATATTATGTAGATACCATTTCCTGTATATATCTTACTGTACATTATCCTTTATAGAAGCACACCTACTTATCTACAATTATGTAATGGAACAGTAGCATAATGTCAGTGATAAACTGAAAGTACTAGTATCTATAACCTGACTTAGTTTCTGTCTCTACAGGATCAAGATCTGGTCCCAACAGCCGCGTGATGTCGGGTGTCGGGAGTCCCTTCCCCGTTTCCGCCGTAAACGTTACCCTGGAGCTACTGAGACAGTCCACAGTCCAGGACAGTAGTCCACGTGAGTTCGATCACCTGGTTTTGATACAAAGATCTCCCGACAGCCACGCGGTGTCGGATGTCAGGGGTCCCTTCCCCGTTTCCGCCGCAAACGTCGCTCTGGAGTTACTGAGACAGTCCACAGTCCAGGAAAGCAGTCCACGTGAGTTCTATCCATCCTACATTGGTTTAGATACCAAGATCTCCCGACAACCACGCGGTGTCGGGTGTAAGGGGTCCCTTCCCCGTTTCCGCCGCAAACGTCGCCTTGGAGTTACTGAGACAGTCCACAGTCCAGGAAAGCAGTCCACGTGAGTTCGATCACCTACATTGGTTTTGATACCAAGATCTCCCGACAGCCATGCGGTGTCGGGTGTCAGGGGTCCCGTTTCCGCCGCAAACGCCGCCCTGGAGCTACTGAGACAGCAGTCTAAGTGAGTTCAATCCATCCCACAATGTCTTAGGGTCGGTTGCACCAACACGATCACAGGCCGGTCATCGTCAAATATAGCGCCGGCAGCTGTCATCCCATAGAAACGTCAAACTTTCCATACAATCAGATTTTAACGAACACCGCTTACGATTACAGACGGTTTTGTGCAACCCACCCTTAGATAATCATCTGGATCCAAGAGCCGCGTGAGTTGGTGTGTCTCAACTTCAACCTCCGTCTCCTATGTTAGACGAATAAAATAATACTGGCCATAAAGTGAAAAACTGGCAATTATCACAAACTACGTTTTTTTATAACACGTCGGTGGCAAACTAGCGCACTTCCCGCCTGAAGGTAAGCGGTCACCGCAGCCTATTGACCATTAACAATGTATAAATAAATAAATAAATAAAATAAAATAAAAAGCCTTTATTGATTCCCTACGAAATTACAATTTACAATTGCTGAAGTTTTAAAATAAATTTTCAATTAATCCGTAGAGACCCCTCTTCGGGTGAAGGCCTCCTCCAGTTTCAGCCAGTTTTTTCTGTCCTTGGCCTTCTCAGACCAATCTTTGCCGGCTGTAGCCACCATTTCGTCTATCCATCTTTCTTTGGCCTCTCCTCTATTCCTTGTGCCCGTAGGGCCGCGCCATAGGGTGGTAATTTTGGCCCATCTTTCTCTATGCATTCGCGCTGCGTGGCCACACCATTTCCATTTTGATTTTTGTGCAAATGAAAGGGCGTCAATGATACCTGTTTTTTGTCTTATGTCTTCATTTCGCTTTCTATGTATTAGTATTATGTTAAGTTGTATATTAATTAACAATGTATACACTTTCTTGAAAAACCAACACCATACTGTAGTCCCATTTGCGAAAATACCACTTCATAGCCAGGATAAGACATAAAATGTTGTATTTACTACGGGCATTAAAGAAAGCCTCAGATCACATACTTATCGCCCTTGCTTTTGGACTCTTTGTTTTACTCCTCCTCCCTCCCTCCTCTAGGCAGGGTTGCCAACCGGACCCTGTGTACTATATACTGTTAAAAAAATACACAATAGTAATTTATGGGTGGATCAACTATTTTTTGTTGCTCGTTATGTCTCCTGAGTCACTCTTTAAAACTGTGATTTTATAGGATGTTAATCTACCGAACATGATTTTTAGCAATGAGCATTTATCCATTTGGACATGGGTCATCTCTTGCGCATGCTTGAAGTCGATATTATAAACATTTTTCTAAGAAACTCGGTTACTGTTGTCTCCTCGCTGACGAGACAGAATAACAACAAGAAAAAGTTGATTGACCCTTATGCAACTGATACATAGATTCAGATTCAGATTCATTTATTCACAATATAAGATTACAATATAAATTACAATGTCAATTTACAGGAATCTCTATTGTGATCGTCAATAACATTAAATAAAACAAAATGTATTAAAAATCAATGAAAAAAATAGCAGTTAAATAATACAATGAGTATGATAAAATTCACCTGAGAGGATCGTCATGAATATTAATATTTTTGGTACTCTAAACACGGATAACAAGGAAATTAAATAATGAGATGTCTTAAAACACGAGTGTGGTTTCGACTCGCTGACGCTCGTTTCATAATAGGATCACACGAGTGTTTTAAGGCCTAATTATGTACAGTTGCATACACTACTTTATCTACGTTCATATCATAATTCTACTTTCGTAAAAGCAAAAACCAATAATGACAACAGTAATGGCGGCAATTCCAACCTCTGTCAACAAGATTTTTTTTTAATCATAGACAAACGAATGAAGTCCCTATTCTCATGTCACTCGAGATCATATATGTCGTACGGTTTATATTAAAAAACATACTGAATTGACGTTTCGTATCGATAACTGTTTTAATATCTATGGACACTAGAATAGAGACCCACTTGAGTTTTAAGCTGTTCCAAATTTAAACTCATAACCTTACAAAAATCTGTACTGTTATAACATTACAGTGATTCGTATTGGTATTGTTTTCTCAAAAAACCGTCGTCTACCGGTCCCTGGGATCCCCGGGCACATTACAAAGGATGCTATTGTTTACTTTTTTCGCCGGGACACGACGGATAACGACATTGCTCAAATGCTTAAACAAAACGATCTTTGTAATTCTGCGCTACAATTTAACTTACACATTTACGCTGCGTCGTATAGTCGTATACCCGTGTTTCTGAACGTGAATCTACATGTCAATGTCACTGTCATCTCTCGCCTGTCAACTCAAATCAAGTGTTAATGTTTTTCAACAGCGCTTCTGGGGTGCTACCGCGAACAGAAAACGAAGTTTTATCTCTCTGTCGCACTTGCACGTTCGGACGTAAGGGAAAAGTTCGTTTGCTTTTCGCGATAGCGCCCCTGTGCTACGATACGACGCGAAATTTTGACTAGTTTATGTTTGCCGTGGAATGGATCACGATAGTTGTAATGGAGCCAGTGATGGCATTGATAGTGATAAACTACTGATGATAACGGTAAAAACAAAACCCTGCCAGCGAAAAATGATAATGAGTATAATTAAGCATATTTTGCAGGTATTTTTAACCGTAAATTCTTTTGATGTACTATATTTTTTAAAATATATTTGCAATATAATAATGTGTCACCCAAAAAAAGTTGGCAACCCTACCTCTAAGTATAGTTCGTACGAAACTCTAACGCCAAAATCTATCAAACTAACGCAAGCCAAAAACAACTAAAAGCTCTGACTATAAGGTAGATTCTTGCTTGCATTTGGCCTTACAGAGGGGATACTTCGAACTTCGAAATACGAACTTCGTACCCTACCTTCCCTTTCACTCATATATTGTATTAGGGGCCGTTCAACTATTACGTAAGCACTACAGGGGGTGGTTTATGCTTTGCTTATTTTTGATGACATGGGGGGTGGGGGAGTCTAGATGGGGATTACGTCAGCAATAGTTATTTATTTTTTTACATAAATTGCAACCCGCACCCTGTCTATAATTGAAAACGAAACGCATTTTCGGGGTTCCCACAAATAATGAATAAGTATAAGTACTCGCTTAGAACCAAGTAGGGGAATTACCGCGCGGTACCAATTT
Source organism: Epiblema foenella (assembly GCA_963556455.1). Taxonomy (NCBI): domain Eukaryota; kingdom Metazoa; phylum Arthropoda; class Insecta; order Lepidoptera; family Tortricidae; genus Epiblema; species Epiblema foenella. The sequence goes on along the minus strand of OY747118.1, from coordinate 13,027,889 downwards.
TTACGTAAGCATGGGAGGGGGGGTAAGAGCTTTGCTTACTTTTGCTGACAAGGGGGGACGGGGGGTAAATAATTGTAATAAATCTGCTTACGTAATACTTGAACGCCCCCTTAACAGTGGCTTTACCATGATTTTGCATGACAGTACTCGCTAGCGACTGCGTAAACAATTTAGTATGCCGATTCTTAGTTCTATTGCGTAACCGCCAGAGGCGCTGTTCTTTGCCCATACATTTTTTTATGCAGTCGCTAGCGAGTACGGTCATGTAAACTCATGCTAGGCACAGGAGATTGGAAGGGACGGCAAGATACGAAGTTCGGAGCACAGGCCCAGTTTCGGACGTAGGTGGGCCATTCTACTTTTTCATGTACATAATTTTCGGACACTTTTTTTTTAAATGCAGCTTTTGGAATACTTCGTCTTCACTTCATATTTTTGTATTGTTATTTAGAAAGAGGTTGAATTGCAATATCACTTCCGATAGTTTTGGAAATTATAGAACCACAGCTAATATCCATAAATCGAGTAACTCAGTGGTCCTTGGATGTCTCACCATTTTGTATGAAAAAATGGTTTTTACCACTGTGTTACCCACCTTTTACAGCAATATTTTAATATTTAAGTATTTTTACCTATAAATACCTTTTATCAGGTTCAGGTAGTGTTTCGAAATCCTGTTTGTGTACACTAATTCCATATATATTAATTTTTTTTTTGCAATAGAAAACTGGTCATGAAAAAGTAGAATGACCCAGGTACAATGATTTAAGTAATGTATTATATTATTGAACAGAAGCGGAGCGGCCAACGAGTTCTGAGACCACGCGGTCGGCGCCCGACGTTATCATAGTGTCCCCGAGTCACGCCGTCTAGGCCCGATGAAACTCATGAAACTGTTTAACCCTTGTGGATAGATGACTGTATAGATTAGAAACTGTCTAGATTATACTATTTTTTCTACTCCTGTACTTTTTTTTCGCGACTTACGCAATCATGAACTGTAACAGTAGTAGTTTTTGACTTGTAAAAGTGCCTTTGCGGCCTACTTGCAGAATAAAGTTCATTTATTTCATTTATTTTATTTATTTAACATAAATACATACCTGCTTTATTTATTCTGTAAAAAGTCTATCCAGTCTATTGCCCAAAAACACACTCCTTACTACTCCTTTAATGAAAAATAAAAGCAGAGTTGGGTGCCACAGACTACTACAAATACTATTTTTCTACTCCTATACTTTTTTGCGCGACTTACGCAATCATGAACTGTAACATAAATACATACTTTATTTATTCTGTAAAAAGTCTATCTAGTCTATTGCCCAAAAATACACTCCTTACCCTACTTTAATGAAAAATAAAAGCAGAGTTGGGTGCCACAGACTACTATAAAGACTATGTTTAGTAGTCATTCTTGGGTGCGTTCAAGTGAAACTTTTATGATTAAAATCAGTGCTGCCAACTTAACGCAACATTGCTATATTTTTTATGAATTAATGAATGCATAATATATTATTTACTAATATGAATACATACATTTATCATCTATTTTGTGTTGTTTGACAAGTTTTATCTATTTTCGGATATATTTATGAAAACGAAAAAGATAAAATTCGATCCCGATTTGAATTCAGTTTAGGTCGGATGCCAAGTCTAGCAAATTAAAAAAAAAACAAAGCATAAACAAAGTGTCATATTTTTGATTTCCCACCAAATTCTTAATTGAAAACGAAAACATTCAAGCTGATAAATGAGTATATTACTTAAATAAACCGATTTTTTTGTGTTCATGACGAAAATGTGTAGGTACGTTGATTCTTTTAAAAATCCATGAAGAAGTTATATAGCATTAGTGAAGAAATTGCATAGGTAAGTTGCACAATTACTAAGGGGAAATATGACGCAAGTAAAGTCTGAAAAATACTTTGCTTTATTTGAAATGAGCCGTAGAAAAAGTATTGTATGCAACCGTGTATAACTAGTATAAAAAGGCCCGTGGTGTCTTTACTTGCGATGTTCGCCAAGGCTCACATCGCAACCCACACCACTCGCCTTTTTATACCCTTCTTATATACCAGTTGCATAATATACTATTATATGTTTATATTTTATTATTGAAGATCTTTTTGTGAATTTATTATACTCTCTTTTGACATACATTACAGTAATTCATTTCTTTTTTTAAATTTCATATGCATCAATAAATTTCTCTGAATAATTAGATTCAATTTATGTAATATATAACTGACGATTCAAAAGTGCTTGTTGCTAGGCCTATTTAAATAAAGAATATTTTGAGTTTGAGTATAGTTCATAATTTCTGTCACCGTATTATGTAACCTGTGTATCACAAATAAAATACTTTTTCTACTCATCGACTTCAATGTTTGAATTACGATATAGTAGACAAAACTAAAATCACATACATTTCTCTATATTCAAGTGAACTCTTATGAAATAGACCAATCACGTGTCGCCTCTTACTGTACTCTTATGAAATTGGCCAATCACGTGTCACCATTACAGTACTCTTATGAAATTGACAAATCACGTGACGCCGCAGACATAGAACAAGAGACCAACGAGCGCCCGACCCATGTGCCTAATGTTCGTTGCCGCAGGACTAGTTTGTTTAATTAATTTCCGTTGACTCATAGAAAAAGTAGTGTATGCAAGTTATATAATTAACTTTTTAAGTCTCGAACCTTAATTAGACCACTCGGCAAGCCTCGTGGTCTAAACGTAGTTCTCGACTAAAAAAGCATACATTATATAACGATTGCATAAACTACTATACTTATTTACTTACGGTATTAAAAAAACAACAATAAAATCCCCGACCAAAAACAATTGGATTGTTTAATCTAGCTGAAGCGAACCGAATTGTTTAGTAGCGTAGTGATTTGTAATTCATTGGCATCTCCAATCAACTCCATCGTTAATAAGTTATAAACTCGTATACATTTTCAATGTTTCGTTTCGGAGTTATGTTATGAATCTCACGGAACGCTGCGGATTACGATGGCCGAAAATAATTTAAGCTTTACGTTTTTGTAGTTTATTACTTTTCATTTATATTTGATTGAGTGAAACGAAGGTCTCTTGTTACGGCTTGGTTTTTTTTAACCTGACTGTAGCTTTATAGGCCAGCAGGTGCATCACAATACAATACAAATACTCTTTATTGCACACCTCACATAATAAAATAGCACATAAAAAACAAAAAACATAGATACAGGGAGACAGAGGCAGAACAACAGGCGGTCTTATCGCTAAAGAGCGATCTCATCCAGACAACCGTTGGGTAGTGGAGAAATGATATATAAAGCTGAAAAGTAGGTGGTGCATAAACTATTACAATGAGAAAAAAAAGGATTCCAAAACAACTATTCAATATAAATACACATACTTAAATAATATACAAATATACATACATATAATATATAATTATATATATCACTGCTATAGAATAGTAAGAATAAAATAGTGTCAGCCATAATAATTAATTAAAAATTTTAAGGGAGAGACAAATAATATTCTTTAAGATGAGATTTAAAAATAGCAATCGATTTAGCACGTCTTAATTCAACTGGAAGAGAGTTCCAGAGACAGCCCAGAATGTAAATGAACAATTATAAAATTTTGACGAGGATCACACAACGAATCACGTAACTTTATTTACTAACGGTAGATAAATTTTACTGACAATTTTGAAGTACAAATGTATGAGACACTTAAAATTTGACTTCATAATCTACCTAACGGTAGTACAAAAGTTACGTGATTACCCCGCAGGCCCAATAAAGCGATAGAAGTGCGCAGTTGGAGAGTAGCCTGGGGAAAATCAAAGAGAAAACCTCTGACACAATAATAGCAATATTATGTCATGATGACAAAGGTGTTAATATGTGTCATCTATTAAGCACTAAGGTGTCGAACACTGGGACGTTTACCTTACTGACAAAAAGGACAACGAAAAGCTGAAACGATCTTTTTTCTTTTTGTTTTTTTTTCTTGAACTTGACTGTGGCTTTATAGGACGGGGCCAATAAAGCGATAAGTGCGCGGTTGGAGAGTATCCTGGGGAAAATCCAGAGGAAACCTCCGACACGACCACGAGTGTGGTTTGGAACACTGGAATACTCTACGAGTTTGCGCTCGAGTGAGATTGGTTGAGTGGTTTCAACCGAATCTGAGGTGTAAGTGGAATCGAGCTATTGGGAGCTTTGTCGCTGGTTCACTAAACCTAGCCTAGCTGAGAAGTCCAGCAAGAAACTCAACTAGGTCCGACCTGGTTCGGACTGACTCTACCCGGTGTGCGGCGGTACCGGGACGAATAGGGACTATATGTGTCAGTGTTGTCACGATCGCGCGGTGGACGTCCCCGCAGGCGGGAATTTCTAAGTTGGACGCCATAAGCGCAGCGTTCCATCTTTCGATGGACGCTGTGATGATGTCGTCCGGGTCCGTGAGTGTGTGCCTTGGACGCCGGACCGTGCGGCCCCTAATCAGTGATCGCAAAAACGCTCAACAACCCTAATACCTAACGGAACCCGTTACGTTATCGAACTCACACTTGGCCATCATTACTCATCGTAACCGTAGCTCGCTATAATGTATCTAAACAACTTTACTACTGTTTGTATAACTACGTTCATTTCCATATTTCGCATAGACCGAGGGACAGACGCCTGGACGATAACCTTATAAAATACGGGGACAAACTGGTACAATAAATATTTGAAGATTTTAGCACTTTTTTGTGAAAATAACAATCTGAGACACCTGTATCGGTAAGTTTGGGTTCTAGATATTTACGGGCGATTTAATAGTCAAAATCAAACATTTATTCTGCAAGTGCTCTATCGGTGGTTAGAAGCTTGTCCATTATTTACTGGACACCCTGTATAAAGTCTTCAAAGTTTTAAGAGGGGGCATATTCTATCCCTTTTCCGCAAAACGCACCTTTGTATCGGAACCATCGTCATTTACTATGGCGCTCGTGTTCAATGACGTCACTGATCTGTCACGCTTTCTCTCTAACCAGCAACATTATATTAATATGGTTGTAGCTTCGTTATTTTTTGAGATATTTCTTTTTTGGAGTAGTCTTTTAGAGTAGTTAAATTTTGAGTCAACAACCCTATTTAAGGCCGGGTATTATAACAATCCGTTAGACCAAATGTCCGATTAAATTTCGGTCGATCTCAGTAAGTCGGTTTTTGACTTCACTTACCGACATAAGATCTATCTATTAAGTGTCAAAGCAGAACCAGGGCTCCTCAGGTCCGGTTCAGACTTACGGGAACCGCGCGGGAATCGCACGGTTGCTTATTTACATGAAAATGTTCCGAGGTGTTCAAACATAACCGCACGATTGTTTCATATAAATAAGGGACCGCACGGTCCCCACAAGTCTGAAGCGAGTAGAGTTCAACCAGGAAAACGCTAAAAGGATAACTTACCAACATAAGATCTAACGGATCTAAAAGCGAGCCTAAATATACACCACTAACCGATGGTTAATGATGGTGATTGCAACAGAACTGAACGTCGATATCAATCGCCTACGTTTTGTAACTAAACGGACAGGTTAAACGTCACTTAAATATAACTTCAGTAAAGCTAAATTTGACACGATAAACAAACTCCCAAAAAAAGTATAAATACTTAGTTTATTCTACGAATAGCTACTTACTGGCCCACAGCCTAAGATAGCGGTCAATGTATATAGCTTATAGACGCTTCGAATTATAGGGTTTGCGTGTGCGAAGTCGACTTCAAAATGCATGTATAATGAATATGCAATGATGCGAGAAATAGTATGGTCAGATCCTAGTCTAAGCCAGACTTCACGTTGCAAAAAATCATCTTATTATAACATGCAAATTTTTAATTTAAAATCTCGTTACAGATGGATATAAAAATTATATTAACCTGTCTCATCGTCCAAGCGACTGCTTTATGTCCCATCGGGTACCAATACAACAAAACCAAAGATAAATGCCTACCATGTAAGGACTGTCAATTGTCAAAAATCAAGGACACGAGACGAGAATTTGTAAATATCATCAACCCATCGAAAACGGATATGGCATTGATACAAGAGAAATTCAAATACGCCGTCAAAAACTTCGTCGATAGCGAGGGAATGATAGACACTTACATTTGCCCATCGGGATGGCGGTACGATTTCGACAAGAAGACATGTAGAGAACCACCCGCAAAAACCAGGAGGTACATTCAAATTCAATCTGTCGATTGTCCGTATTGCAATCTGAGAGATCACAGCGAGAAACCACCAAGAGAGAGTGTGGAAACTGTGGACATCTTTGAAGTACCGAAGTATGTGGCTAGCTTGAAAAAGACCAACACACGCTCGTTAGCCGAGCTGATACATAAATTGATGAAACAATATTTCTCTAAAACTATCTAAACTCGATCTATTATCCTTTCAACGTCTCAAACTCAAAACTCAAACTCAAAATATTATTTATTCAAATAGACTTTTGAATCGTCAGTCATATATTACATAAATTGAATCTAATTATTCAGAGCAATTTATTCATGCATATGAAATTTTTAAAAAAGACATGAATTACTGTAATGGTGTCTTCGGGTAATTTCGAATGTCAGGTAATTCCGACAATAAGAAATTGCAGTCTAACTAAGCTATTTTGTTGCATCTCATCATCATCACCATCAAAAAGAAGTGTTAAATTTTTTGTTGATGTTTGGGTAGTGCAACAAAATCACTTAGTTAGATAGAAATCTGTTATTTTCGGAATTACTCGACATTCGGAATTACCCAAAGACACCAAAAGAGAGTATAATAAATTTACAAAAAGATCGTCTTTACGGTAGTGCCACACCTGCATGCCAACTCATTTCTATTTCACGATTGAATATGAACTTTAGTGTTAAGCATGAGGGTGACTTTGACAACGTACATCAACACCATAATACTCGTATCTCTTCTTACCACCGCCAGCTAAATTGGCTTTATATACTCGTACTATTTGGGTATTTGTTATACCATAGTGTGGTGATATAGATAGAAATCCTAAATAACACAATAAATAATAAATTAGACAAATTCATCAAAATATTCAAAATCGATAATTATATGGGTTTTTAAAGATTCCCAAAAAGGTTGTTTTTAAAAATCCAAATGTAAATTGAAAGTCACCAATAGAATTCTAATGTTTCAATAAAAAAGAAATTGTATAGCAACTATGTACATAAACGCAATATTTCACGAATAAAATGGCAAATTACTCGTTTTTCCATACAACGCGATTACGAGGCCATTTACACTGTGACGTCATGCACTTTGCAAGATTGCATAACTTTTTATAGTATTTTACTATTTTAGTCTGGTTTTTATATATTTTATTTTCATGTTGATTGGTGTCAATATAACTTTGGTCTCTACGGAAATTTTAATTTAATATTTAAGGGGCCTTACCTTATAAGTTTAAATATGTTTTGATTTCAAATTATGACAAAAGTATTGACAATACCAATAAAGTCATTAAAGGATACGATGATTATATTAAAGTTTTAGATAGTTTTTGGCTTTAAGCGGAATAACGCAGTTTTTAGCTTGAAAATGGTCGATTTGGATTTGAAACGATATTTCCTAATGAAAAATCCAAAACTAGATTTAAAATGTATGACATTAGGTCGCAATGGTCCTGTTCTAGAAAATATCAAGTTACATGTCAATTCAATCAGATAATCATCTAAATAGATGAACGTTTTTAACTGATAAGGACTCTTAACAGGCACAGTTCAGTGCCTATCAGTATAAAGCGTTGTCAGTGCTCGTCAGCTATGCTGTACTTTGCCTCTCGTTTTCGTCTTTTGTCTTGCTCTAATTGTAGTTGGTCCCATACAAAGATTTGATATTGTCTCTAAAAACTAGTTTGGATGACACCATAAAAAAAGTCAAATAGCCAAGCCTATTCGAGCCTTCTGCTCATATCAAATCAAAATCAAAACATTTATTCTTCAAATAGGTCTCAAGGGCACTTTGACAAGTCAAAATCTATATCTATATCAATAAAAATAAAACAATAATCAAAGTATCAGTATTAAATGTAAATTTATCTCCGTTATTCATTACTCCTCGTATAAATTTAGTCGAGCGGTAAAGGATCAACTGTAGCCGAATGGTAAACGTGACTTTCAATTCTAGAGGCAGCGGGTTCGAACCGCGGCTGGTACTGGGTTTTTCAAGAAACTTAGTACGAAATATTAGTTGATATTTAACAGTAGCTATAATGTCCGCAGAACAAACTGACGACCGAGTTAATAGCGCTATCTCTCACATACTTGCACGGTGTTACGAAGTGCGTCTCGTATTTTTTATGGCACCGGTCGTCAGTTTGGTTTGCGGGCACTATAGGTAGTAACTGTGGCGGTGTATGGGGGAGCGAGGGGGGCGGTCCGCCGGTACCAAGCACCAAGGGGTGACAAACGACGGTAAAAATCTGTGAGAGTCAGGATGGCGGGTGTACCTAAACAAATATTTAAAAGAAGTGTACGAAATTTTTGTACTAAATTTGTACTATTTTGTACCACATTAAAAAAAATTGTACCCTTCCGTAATTAAAGTTATTACAAAGTGAAGGTACACCCGCCATCCTGACAGTCAGGATGGCGGGTGTACCTGGAAAAACTATGATCCTACCAATTATTAACCAATGTTAATATCTCAATTTTTTGTACTAAATTTGTACTCAAATATACAGTAAAAACTTCAGCCATCTAATTCGTAGTTCGCGAGTTTTACACATTTGATGATTTTCTACTGCTGGGCAATACGGTTATTCTAAGTAATGAATGTATGGGAAAATCTAACAATTAATAAAGTTTTGAAACTTGTGTGACATGATACCTTTGGGTGTAGTCTTCAAAACTCACAATTCTCCCGTCCCCTCCCAGTTTATTAATTTGTTTGACATCCCCATACATGTATTACTTAGAATAACCGTATTGCCCAGCAGTAGAAAATCATCAAATGTGTAAAACTCGCAAACTACGAATTAGATGGCTGAAGTTTTTGCTGTATATTTGAGTACAAATTTAGTACAAAAAATTGAGATATTAACATTGGTTAATAATTGGTAGGATCATAGTTTTTCCAGGTACACCCGCCATCCTGACTGTCAGGATGGCGGGTGTACCTTCACTTTGTAATAACTTTAATTACGGAAGGGTACAATTTTTTTTTAATGTGGTACAAAATAGTACAAATTTAGTACAAAAATTTCGTACACTTCTTTTAAATATTTGTTTAGGTACACCCGCCATCCTGACTCTCACAAAAATCTGCTATGGGAAGCGGAGAGCGAGAGACTTGAGTCAGGCGTTCGTTGCACTCGTAGGTCTTGCTTGTGAAAGAGGGAGGGGGGTGATCTGATGGGAGGCTACGAGCCTTCGGCCCTGAGGATTGCTTGTGAGACACTCGGGGATAGGAAGAGTCTAAAGAGCGCGCTTAAGTCCTATGCTTAGCGCGGTTTATCTGGCTTGGCCTTGCCGCTCACCTCGTAAGGCACTCGGGAATTACGAGGATCTGCCTGGGCTATATTTTTTGGTGTTCTATGGTAAGTATGAAGGGGGGTGCTCAGAAGTGCCAATCTACCCTACGTCGTCGCTGAGCAGTAGAAACATTGTGAACGCGAACTATGAATCTATAAATATTTAAATACCTTTTTTAATAAATAAATACTTTTGGACAATCTTACACTAATCAACTCCCAAACTAAGCAAATCTTGTACTATGGGTACCAAGTGACGATATACATACTTATAAAGATAAATAAATAATAAATAAATAAATAAAAATTAAAGGACAATCTTACACAAATCGAACTAGTCCCACAGTAAGCTCAAGAGGGCTTGTGTTATGGCTACGAGACGACGATATATTTAATAGATCGAACCCGGGACTCCAGCTTCGAAGGTAGGTTCGCTAACTAGGCTAAAGCGGTCGGCAAAAACGTCTATGAACCTAAACCTGTTATTTTTATTTGGCATTTATTTTTATTTTGACGACCGGTTTAGCCTAGTAGGTAGTGCACCTGCCTGTGAAGCTGACGGTCCTGGGTTCGAATCCTGGTCAGAGCAAATATTTGTGTGATGAGCATGAATATTTGTTTCTGAGTCTTGGATGTTTTCTATGTATTTAAGTATTTATATCTATTAAATATATCGTCGTCTAGTACCCATAACACAAGCCTTCTTGAGCTTACTGTGGGGCTAGTTCGATTTGTGTAAGATTGTCCTCTAATATTTATTTATTTTATTTATTGCTCTCTTTTAATTTACGTACACTGTAAGTAAATACAAGTACAGGAGAGGATTTTCCAACAAACCAACGAGAAAAAAGAAAAAATTGGCCATACTCATAGCAAATTAAACCTCTACGGGGCCTATTTGGCTAAGCGTATTGATTTGGAATTAAAATGAACAATTCTTCTTCTTCTTCTCCCTTGACCGCTTTTGAGCGGTATTGGATATAGTTTAGATGAATAAAATTAATAATAAATATAATAATTCGATTTACGTTAGTCAAATAATTGCTCTACTATTACGCTTGGCATACGAAAATGAAGTGAGGTGTGGACAATGGTAGGTATACTTACATTTATTGACCAATCTCTAGGGTCCAGTCTGAAAACCAGCGCCAAGCCCTGTGCTTGGCATACGCTGAGATTGGAACCCATTGCCCAATCAATGTTTTATATGTGTTTTTAATTTCTTTATTTTATTTTAGATAGTACTGTTTAGATTGTAAGGCTTTTGTATCTATTCATGTTTTAAGGTTGAGGCAACAAACATGATTTTGATACTGATTCTGAACTAAACCTCAAATCAATAAAGGATCGGAAACGTGCTTGTGTGCAGCATCCATAGTCTACGGTATCTACTTACCGACGGAAACGTCTGCTTGTGTACGACCATCGTATTATGAAGGAGGAATTCAAAACCAATTCCAACTCAAACGTATAGAAATAGACCTGCCGTTGTAAATAAAGCTCACGAAAGCTTATAGCCGAGCTTAATTAATAGAGCTTTCCGCCTTTGTTGCGCGGTATTGGGAAACATTGAACATTTCACGTGAAATCAGGTTTCAAACACTGAATGGGATACTGGGCCCTGTGTCGTCAAGTGGCATCAGGGCCGTCTTTCCCACTGGGCACTAAGGGCACTTGCCCAGGGCCCCGCGATCGATAGGGGCCCACTACTTACTGCCAGATCACCAAACGATAACCAATATTTAGTGATCTGTCAAGGGCATAGGGGCCCCATTACCCTAGTGTGCCCAGCGCTTCCAATTGGTTAAAGTCGGCCTTGAGTGGCATCAAATACAAATGCTAAGAGTTGCACCCTTGGCTCAACTTACGATTACCTAGATACCACTTTTATTTATTTTTGAACCTGACTGTGGCTTTATAGGCCGGGCCCAATAAAGCGATAGGAGTGCGCGGTTGGAGAGCATTCTGGGGAAAATCCAGGGGAAAACCTCCGACACGACCACGCGTGTGGTTTGGAACACTGATTCGGGTGCTAACCAATCTCACTGAAGCGCAAACTCTTAGAGTGAATACTCTGGTTTAGTGAACCAGCAACAAATCTCACCGGAGCGCAAACTCTTAGAGTATTCACTTCGGTGAGACTGGTTGAGCGGTTTCAACCGAATCTGAGGTGAGAGTGGAATCGAGCTACTGGGAGTTTTGTCGCTGGTTCACTATGCCTAGCCTAGCTGAAAAGAGTCCGACAAGAAACCCAGCTAGGCCCGACCTGGGTCGGACTGACTACCCGGTGTGCGGCGGTACCGGGACGAATAGGGACTATATATGTCAGTGTTGTCGCGATCGCGCGGTGGACATCCCCGCCGGCGGAACCTAGAGACCGATCCACGTTAGGGCAAGGTAATTCCAGTGCAAATGTTCCCTTCTAACACGCGTTAGCAATTAACCATCCCGCAATTGTCAACCTAAGTATCTTACTTTAATTAGTAGGTATTGTTATTAATTATGATTGTTAAAAATTAACAATCATAATTAATAATGCGAATCGGCTTATATTGTAGCTTTGCTTAGACAATTATGATTGCTGATATCCAGATATGTATTTGGTAGATTTACTATCGATGAGTGTATATTAAGTAAAATGTGCAGGTACTGTGGTTTAACTAATAGTGTGTGTAACAGTAATCGTGTGTTTCTATCGAAACCCAAAACTCCGTTTCATTATATTCAAATACATTTTTAACACGTTCACTGTCCGAATCCGAATTGTAAACCTTTGCAATAGATGCTTGCAGTGACCCTTATCAGGGTCACGGACTGCGAACGTGTTAAATCACTTAACCAAAATTCAATGTCTAATTTTATTTCAGTGCTCCGAGAATGGAACCCCGGGTTTAAAGTGGAAAGTTAAATTAAAAACGACAATTATTTATGAACTTTTATTAGAATCTTATTCTCCTATAGATCTAATTAAAACTATGCATTAGAGTCCGTAAAATTGTGTACGTAAGAGACAATTAAACAAGGCACTTATCAATGAATTAAAAATGTACAATTCTTCTTATACAATTTTACTAATATTCTTATACAATAGAATTACGATTTGAAATGGGATATTTACCATGTGTACATGTACGTTTCAAATCGTAATTCTAATGTAAATGACCATGTAAGCTTGAAATCTTATTCTTATACAATTTTACAAATATTCTTATACAATTTTATAAATATTCTTCTACAATTTTACAAATCCTTTTCTACAATTTTTCTCATACATTTTTAGACGCGAGGCAAACCGTTGTAAAGACAGCGCAAGACCGGTCATTGTCAAGATCTTTGGGAGGCCTTTGTCCAGCATTGGACTTATTTCGGTTGGTATTATTGATGATACAACTATATTTTACTAAACGGTTAAAACTAGCATGTTTTCATTCCGGACGAAATGTTTCGAACCCTCCGGCAGTTCCTCAGGATGAGTGATTACGCGACGAGCCCGCGACATACACGCTTTAATCAAATATAGTTACAGTATAATCTCACTAATCCGGCACTTCAATAGACCGGCACGTTCAATAATCCTGCACCCTCCTCCCGCACCTCCCTCGCCCCTCTGGACCTGTGCGCTCCGGTCGCTGCTTCGTCTAGGGCTTATCCAAAAATCACGTGAGGTACTAGGAGCGCCCCCTTCCCCTATCTACCTGCTCCCATTCTCTATGAAGTGTTTTATTTTATTCATTAAGATTTTTTCTCTATAAGTAATCCATTAATCCGAACATTCCAATAATCCGGCACACTCTGGTTTTTAATAGTGCCGGATTAGTGAGATTCTGTATAAACAATAAACATGGCTCACGAAAAAAGAAAGATGTAGAATATTTAGAAGAATTGTAAAATTGTATATGAAGTATTGTAAAATTTTATGATGATGTTAATGGGTTAACCAACTTTTTCTTGTTGTTATTCTGTCCCGTCAGCGAGGAGACAACAGTAAACGAGTTTCTTAGAAAAATGTTTATAATATGGACTTCAAGAGATGACCCATGTCCGAATGGATTTATGCTCATCGCTAAAACTCATGTTTGGTACATTTAAACCCAGTTTTAAAGAGTAACGTACCCATGGTAACGAGCAACAAAGAATAGTTGATCCACCCATTAACAATACAATTTTACGAACACTTTTACTACAATAAAGTAACACTATATTCGACATGGGTTGCTCTAGATCATTTCATTTTGTCATAAACAACTATGTATTACTAAATCGTTATCACTATAAGCACTGACAGTAATATAGAATAGCTAAGAGCATTAGAAACTGGCAATATATTGTATAGTCGCCATCAGAATATATCGAAGCGAACAAGGTGCTTACAAATATCTGAACAAGACTCTATTGTCAGGGCGTTAAAATGCATGTTCAGATATTTTTGAGCACCCTGAAGAGTACAGATTTATTTGATGGCGACTGTACATAGATCAGACTGACCGCTTTAATTGCTCTCAATGTAGTTTTTTTTTAGAAGATGAATCATGTATTTAGGTAACAACGTCGTATTATTAGATTGCCCCATTAAAAACGAAATAATGAACCGGTGACCGTAATAATACCGGTACTTTTCTATGGAGAAAATACCGGTATCCGATCCCTGTTCCGAGCCCTGATTGATAGATGTGTCTGTACAACACTATATAAGCACGTATGTAGGAGCGCTCATCACTCCACAGTTGTTGTCCTTGGACGACATTAGCACGTATCCGTCGTTCCCCCACATGTTGGACCAGGAGTTCTTCACGAGCCAGTACTTCTGTTTATAATATGGCTTCCAATCATGCTCAAGAGATGACCCATGTCCAAATGGATTTACGCTCATCGCTGAAACTCATGTTTGGAAGATTTAAACCGTATTAAATCACAGTTTTAAAGAGTGACTCAGGAGACGTAACCATGGTAACGAGTAACAAAGAATAGTTGATCCACCCTTAGATTGTCCCATTAAAAACGAAATAATGAACCGGTGACCGTAATAATACCGGTATTTTTCTATGGAGAAAATACCGGTATCCGATCCCTGCTCCGAGCCCTAATTGATAGATGTGTCTGTCAACACCCTATATAAGCACGTATGTAGGAGCGCTCATCACTCCACAGTTGTTGTCCTTGGACGACATTAGCACGTATCCGTCGTTCCCCCACATGTTGGACCAGGAGTTCTTCACGAGCCAGTACTTCTGTTTATAATATGGCTTCCAATCATGCTCAAGAGATGACCCATGTCCAAATGGATTTACGCTCATCGCTGAAACTCATGTTTGAAAGATTTAAACCCTATTAAATCACAGTTTTAAAGAGTGACTCAGGAGACGTAACTATGGTAACGAGCAACAAAGAATAGTTGATCCACCCATTAACAATACAATTTTACGAACACTTTTACTACAATAAAGTAACACTATATTCGACATGGGTTGCTCTAGATCATTTCATTTTGTCATAAACAACTATGTATTACTAAATCGATATCACCTATAAGCACTGACAGTAATATAGAATAGCTAAGAGCAATAGAAACTGGCAATATATTGTATAGTCGCCGTCAGAATATATCGAAGCGAACAAGGTGCTTACAAATATCTGAACAAGACTCTATTGTCAGGGCGTTAAAATGCATGTTCAGATATTTTTGAGCACCCTGAAGAGTACAGATATATTTGATGGCGACTGTACATAGATCAGACTGACCGCTTTAATTGCTCTCAATGTAGATATTTTTTTAGAAGATGAATCATGTATTTAGGTAACAACGTCGTATTATTAGATTGCCCCATTAAAAACGAAATAATGAACCGGTGACCGTAATAATACCGGTACTTTTCTATGGAGAAAATACCGGTATCCGATCCCTGTTCCGAGCCCTAATTGATAGATGCGTCTGTCAACCTATATAAGCACGTATGTGGGAGCGCTCATCACTCCACAGTTGTTGTCCTTGGAGGACATTAGCACGTATCCGTCGTTCCCCCACATGTTGGACCAGGAATTCTTCACGAGCCAGTACTTCTGTTTATAATATGGCTTCCAATCATGCTCAAGAGATGACACATGTCCAAATGGATTTACGCTCATCGCTGAAACTTATGTTTGGAAGATTTAAACCGTATTAAATCACAGTTTTAAAGAGTGACTCAGGAGACGTAACTATGGTAACGAGCAACAAAGAATAGTTGATCCACCCATTAATAATACAATTTTACGAACACTTTTACTACAATAAAGTAACACTATATTCGACATGGGTTGCTCTAGATCATTTCATTTTGTCATATACAACTATGTATTACTAAATCGATATCACCTATAAGCACTGACAGTAATATAGAATAGATAAGAGCATTGGAAACTGACAATACATAGTCCATAGATCAAACTGACCGCTTTAATTGCTCTTGAATGTAAATATAGATATTTTTTCTAGATATTTTTTATTAGGTTATACTAATATTGCAGTATGCCTGTCTGTTACCTGACTCAGGAGACGTAACCATGGTAACGAGCAACAAAGAATAGTTGATCCACCCTTAGAATAAAAAAAAAGTTAGGTAGAAAAAAAGAAGAAAGCGGTATCCGATCCCTGTTCCGAGCCCTAATTGATAGATGCGTCTGTCAACAACCTATATAAGCACGTATGTGGGAGCGCTCATCACTCCACAGTTGTTGTCCTTGGAGGACATTAGCACGTATCCGTCGTTCCCCCACATGTTGGACCAGGAGTTCTTCACGAGCCAGTACTTCTGTTTATAATATGGCTTCCAATCATGCTCAAGAGATGACCCATGTCCAAATGGATTTACGCTCATCGCTGAAACTCATGTTTGGAAGATTTAAACCGTATTAAATAACAGTTTTAAAGAGTGACTCAGGAGACGTAACTATGGTAACGAGTAACAAAGAATAGTTGATCCACCCTCATTAGATTGTCCCATTAAAAACGAAATAATGAACCGGTGACCGTAATAATACCGGTACTTTTCTATGGAGAAAATACCGATATCCGATCCCTGTTCCGAGCCCTAATTGATAGATGCGTCTATCAACAACCTATATAAGTACGTATGTAGGAGCGCTCATCACTCCACAGTTGTTGTCCTTGGACGACATTAGCACGTAGCCGTCGTTCCCCCACATGTTGGACCAGGAGTTCTTCACGAGCCAGTACTTCTGCCCGTTGAGGACGCCGTAGCCTACGGCCAGCACCGCGTGGTCGAGCTCCTCGACCTTGTTTTTACTGAAAAAAAAAATGCAAGTACCGTAAACTGGGGTGACTTCACTTTTATATATTTATATACATTTGTTTTTTTTCGTTTATATATATATATTTGACGACCGGTTTAGCCTAGTGGGTAGTGCACCTGCCTGTGAAGCTGACGGTCCTGGGTTCGAATCCCGGTCAGGGCAAATATTTGTGTGATGAGCATGAATATTTGTTTCTGAGTCTTGGATGTTTTCTATGTATTTAAGTATTTATATCTATTAAATATATCGTCGTCTAGTACCCATAACACAAGCCTTCTTGAGCTTACTGTGGGGCTAGTTCGATTTGTGTAAGATTGTCCTCTAATATTTATTTATTTATATTTATTTATATATATATATCTGTATATTATTGTGATGTTATTAAGATAATTTTGTGTTCGAATTGTACATGTTTCTCGGTTTGCCTATTAATCTTAATCTCAACTCAATTGCTCAAAGGATAGCTGGAAGAAATCCCTTACAGGGATAAGCTCGCCTTTGTACATATATGTCAACTGTTATTGTAATTTATGTTATGTTTTACTCGTGTACAATAAAGAATTTTACATACATTTTTTACATACATACATACTTCAGGAAAAAAAGGGGGCCACTTTGATAGATTTAGAACATTTATATAATCACCAATAAATACAGTAGAATCCGCTGATAACGACTCCGCATATAACATTTGACCGCTTTTAACGACTTCGAAATCACAACAAATTAGATTTCATACCAAACATTTTCAAACTTTTCAAAGTAAATCAGTATGTTTTTACCCGACTTCACGAAAAGAAGGAGGTTCTTATACTTTTTACTGTGTGTTACCTCAGAAGTCCGTCGTTTATGAACCGATTTGAAAATTTTTTCTTTGTTTGAAAGCATATGTTTCAAGGTTGGTCCCGTTGTTACCAGAATCTAGTTCTGATGATGGGATCCATGAGGAATTGAGGGAATTCCTCAAAAATTCAAGTGAAACATATAGCGATTTTAGTATTTACGATAATAAATAAAGCATTTGCATTCAGAAAGTAGCATTTGGTGAACGGGAACTGATGAAGAAGACCACGGATGGTCACGACACATTAGATTTTATACCACACATTTTCAAAGTAAATCAGTCCGTTTTGTGCGACGTCCTATTAGGGCGTCGTAATATCACCGGTCCCTTGACTGTCGCTTTATCCGGATTCCACTATATTTCTAGTCTGATTCCATTTAGTAAACGGTTAGGAAATTTACCAAGATGTTTCACTGACCTCATGCTAACCAAATGAATACTAACATACGGTTAACGGTATAAAAACTGGATTTTTAAAGTCGCCCCTCAATTTGAAAGTAACCCCGGTTGACTATAAGTACTGTATTTTGTTGTAAAATGTACACACCTGCAAATTTTATATGATATAGGTAATGAAATAGTTACCATTCTGGTTCTTAGACCCCGTGAGGTTGGAAACAGAATCCTGAGCGTAGTGAGTAATCGCAACGCAGGAACGATAATTCAAAATAATTATTAACTGAATCCTGAGAGTTGGGGGGGCTACCCATAAATTACGTCACCCTATAAGAGCGGTGGTTGACGAAGTGTGATACTGTGTGACAAGGGATGGGAGGGCATTTCAAAATGTAATATACCACGAAATTTTTAGAGGTAGGGCACAGCAAAATGTCATCTTGCCCGAATTTGAAGCAGCCCAACTGGGGAAGTACCTCCGCCTTGCAGAAGACCACAGCCATAATAACATTATCTACTATACAAGTATGTAGTGTTGTGTTCCTGGAGGTGAGCAAGGTTGCCAGAGCTCCCGAGGATGCGCTGTGTTGAGAGCGAGGGACCTAAATTTGTCCCTGATTCTACTGTCAACACAGTGAATTCTCAAATTTCATAAAGGGTCGGCAACGCGTACGTGACTCCTTAGGCGTCGTCCGTACGCTCGTTTGCCACCGGCGTTGTATTTAAAAAAAATGAAGTATTAACGAAAATTTGGGTTTATCCAGAAATCACGCGAGGTTCCGAGGGGGGGGGTCATTAAAACCTCAGCAAAGATGCCCAAGAGGGAGGGGGGGGTCTAGAACTGGGCCAACAAAACATCGCGTGATTTCTGGATACGCCCTTATGTAAAAATGCTCAATTGCGACGTCACAATAGGGAAGAGGGGGCTTTGGGGGGAATCATAAAATTCGTGTGTCATTTTTGATGGATGGCCCCTTGTGAGCGATCTGAAATCTCCAACCATTACTTACTTACTTACTTTATAGCCTATTGGCTGTCCCACTGCTGGGCAAAGGCCTCTCTCCATGCCTTCCAGGTCTCCCGATTGAGCGCTTCTTCCTCCCAATTCCTGGCAAATGCATCCAGATCATCCCGCCATCTCCGTCTGGGCTTGCCCCGTCCGCGTCGTCCATCATGTGGCACCCACTTGGTGGCTACACCAGCCCACCTATCTGGATGCATGCGACAGACGTGGCCGGCCCAGTCCCACTTGAGCCTGGCAGCCTTTTTACCTACGTCAGCAATGCGTGTTCTACCATTATGTGTAGGAAATATAATTAAACAGTTACCATTCCGGGTCGTAGTAGACGCCGTGGGAGTAGAAGCTGAAGGTCTTGTGGGAGGCGTCGATGGCCACCGAGATCGGGCCGTGCTTGAAAATGGCCAGCTGGAAATAACATTACATAATAAAAAAAATGTATGAATCAACTTGTTAGTGCCACTCCACTATACAATTTCCCAACGAATACTGATAAGTTAATAACAACAAGAAACACTGGGAAACTCAAAATAACTTTTTAACCGCCGACCGTTCTTGGGAAATTGTATAAAATTCTACAATAAAATTCCAAGACACATTACTGAACTTACTGACTCTAAATTTAAATCTGTCGTGAAACAGACACTTATTTCAAAAGCATATTATAAGATAAATTTTTGTGTTTTTGATATGGGTGTTTATGCCTGAAATAAAGCTATTATTATATTATTATTATTCTCTTTATTTATTTCTGGTCTTAGGTCAGGTTTTACAATATTTTTATAAAAAGTAAAATATAATAATACACTTACAAAACACAAAAATATTATAAAATCCTAACCTAGTGTGCCGCCGGCAGCGAGGCGGGGCCTAAGCTACCGGTGGTGTCGGGCGACAGAGAGAGGAACCTCCTGACTATTCGCGCCGTGTCCAGGAGTACCGCCTTCTGTATCTGACCCTTGACCCAGCCATCTAGCGAGAGTCTCTTGAGGTGTTGGTCGAGACTCTTCGCTATTAGACCGTTCGCAGAGACGACTATCGGGACAATGATCGTTGAATCAACATCCCACATGGCGGTCACCTCGTGTGCCAAGTCTAGGTACTTGCTGACTTTGTCCTTCTCGGCCTTCACGAGGTTCTCGTCATGGGGGATGGTGATGTCAACGAGCACTGCCTGGCGCTTCGATCGATCTGTCAGCACGATATCAGGTTTATTGGCTACAATAGTCCTGTCCGTGATGACAGATCGATCCCAATAGAGCGTGGCACGACCATTTTCGAGAACTGGTGCAGGTGTATACTTATAGTACGGCACTTCGAAGTCCACAAGACCGTATAAAAGAGCAAGTTGCTGGTGAATGATCCTGGCTACTAAGTTATGTCTGTGCAAGTACTCGCCGTTAGCAAGATGACCACAACCGGAAATGATATGCCTGAGTGATTCTCCGGGACGGCGGCATGCCCGACAAATGTCGACCGTACCGTCCTTCAGGATATACTTCCGGTAGTTGTTCGTCATGATAACTTCGTCCGCAATTGCACAGACAAAACCTTCGGTTTCCCCGAAGAGATCCCCGAAACGTAGCCAGTTCACCGACGCGAGCAGGTCTACGTCGGGCCCTGTGAGGGCCCTGTAGAACCGCCCGTGTAGCTCCTTACTCTTCCATACCGCCTTGCGTTCCTCGGTGCTCCATACTTTAAGTCTGCGCCAGTTCTCCTTTGCCATGGAAAGCGGGGTGAAAGATGCGTCTACTGCTACTACGTCCCGATGCATCCCACACTCGCTGTTAAGGAAATAATCCCTGAGACTGCACACCTCACGGTTGTGGAAGTCTTTGGCATTTAGAAAGCCGCGACCTCCACACTTCCTCGGGATGTACAGTCTCATAACAGACGAGCGTGGGTGTAGCATGCGGTGCGCAGTGAGCAGTACACGCACCCTTCGGTCCAGGGCACCCAGCTCAGTCTGAGTCCATCTTAGTATGCCAAAGGAGTATGTGAGCAAGGGCATCACCCAGGCGTTGAAGGCTATTATATTATTATTCTTTTGGCTATTATTTAGTGTATGGCGGTCCGTGAGTCACCGACGGTACTGGCTGAAAATCAGCGCTGTAGGTGTCTGACACCTCAGCATAATGCTGAGCCAGTGTCCATTTCACTGCCGCGGGGACACACATGTTGTGGTTTGGTTTCTTCTGTTGTTTTTTTTTTGTAATATGTGTGTCTTCTGTGTCTGTGAATAAATGTTTCTTTCTTTCTTTATACGTATACAAAGGTGTAAGTGTAATTTTTGAGTGCTTAAGAGGCCTTATAAGTTTTAAAATGTTTTGATTTCAAATTATGTCAAAAGTATTGATAATACCAATAAAGTGATTGAAGGATACGATGATTTTGTTAAAGTTTTAGATAGTAACATAGCCATTTTTTGTGTTTATTGTGTGTAGTATAATTTAAGCGGAAAAAATAAGATTTTAGCTTGAAAATGGTCGATTTGGAGTCATGTTTGAAACGATTTTTCATAATGAAAATTCCAAAAAATACATTAAAAGTTTATGTCTTAAGATCGCAATGGTCCTGTTCTAGATAGTAACACTGAGGAAATGTCATGATACGTATCAATTCGCACAGAAAATGACCTAAATAAACGAGCGTTTTTAACTGATAAGGGCTCTTAAGGCTAAATATTAAAACTAGTTAACGGAGCGGTGCGAACAATAAGTATTTGTGGACAACGGGTCAAGATAACAACACAAAAAAGCTGATCCATCCTTAAATACTTCGGGGGTAAATATTCATAAAATTTAACAAACCTCTGCTAACTAAAAAGTTCTTTGTCCCATTTTCACAAACGTCAATGTCAAAGTGACAGATAAGGACAAACAAACTTTAGCGACTACTTAACTAATATAGGTTTGACAGACGTTTATGAATAAGGGGGTAACTCTATGAACGCGTTCTACATGGACGAAGTCGCGAGCAAAAACTAGTATAATACAATACTGACCCTGAGAGCCTTCTCGTCCCCTGTGGTGACGTTGACCCAGCCCTTGATCGAGGTCACCAGAGTCACGTTGTCGATGTGGCAGTAGCCGTCCTGTCAACAGACAAACTGTCAAACTAACCAAAATAAACTTAGAGTATAAATATTTCTAAAGAGATCCTATACGCGGGCCACCAAGAGTGGCGGAAAAGGACTTATACAGATATTTTTTTATATACAACGCCGATGGCAAACAAGCGTACGGCCCGCCTGATGGTAAGCGGTCACCGTAGCCTATGGACGCTTGCAACTCCTGGGGTGTCACATGCGCGTCGGCAATTTTGCGGTATCGAAACCTAACCGAAACGAAACGGTATTACGTCATACAGTTTTAAAACGCTACCATTATTTTCCGGTTACGCAGTCCCTGGACTCACCTGTCCGAGGTAGCCGCCGTACTCCTCCTCGGTGGGGAGTCCATGCTTCATGATCCACTGGTACGCGCGGAAGTCCTCGCCTCCGTCGCATCCGTTGTTACCGAAACTGGACCCAAATTACAATATCAATTGTAGACACCCTGGCGCCGTTCCGTTTAGGAGACTCCGGCCATGGCGGGCGGGACGGCGTGGGCCGGGACAGCGAAACGCCGGAAGTACATCGATCTGCTTTGCCCTAAGGTTGACTGGTAGAGAATGCTTATGGCATTAAGTCCTCCTTTTGTACGATAAGTTTTGCTTTTGTGCAATAAAGATTAAATAAATAAATAAATCTATCTGATCAATATACAGAATCCGCTTATAACGACTCCGCTTATAACATTTTACCGCTTTTAACGACTTCGAAATCACCACACATTAGATTTGATATCAAACATTTTCAAAGTAAATCAGTCCGTTTTGTGCGGCGTCCTGTTAGTGCGACGTAATATCACCGGTCCCTTGACTGTCGCTTTATCCGGATTCCACTGTATATTTGTGCCTTTCGCTGTCGAAACCCTCGGGCCATGGAGCTCAAACGCCCACAAACTTTTTTTTTATTTTATTTAGAACACAGTCACATAAAAATATCCAAATTGTCAGTACACAAGAATAAACAATAGACCTGGAGGTTTATTATTTTACATAGTGTTAACTACAATTACGTTAATGTTAACTAAAGCAAAGTAAAAACTATAAGTAGGATCTGTTTAAGGCAGTAGTTAGTTATTGTCAGTGTCTAATAAAATGATAACAAGTTCATTTTGGGAGAAATGTATGTTCAGGCGAATTTCAACCGACTAGTATTTAGATGACTTAGCAAAATGATCTTATGATCGTACAGTACCCAACTGATATGGCTTACCGATGTACCTGCGCAGAAGATGAATTTTTAAAGCGCGGGAAATGCTATTGACCAATCGGCACGCTCCGCGCACCGCGTTTCTTTTTCCTGTACCGCTATTGGTCCGCAGCCGCCGCCATGTTAGCGCGCCGCGGGGCATGTTAGTCAGCCGCCATACTTCTGATCGAGTGCACGCGCATTATGAACAGTGTATTATGAACCTTATAGTAGTGATCTAAGGTTAATTGTAAGTTTTAAGCATTCTTTCGTTAATCTTCGGAGCGATACTTTCTTTTCTGCGCGAACGAAGATTCACGACGCGCCTTAAAGGTTAATTGTAAGTTTTAAGCATTCTTTCGTTAATCTTCGGAGCGATACTTTCTTTTCTGCGCGAACGAAGATTCACGACGCGCCTTATCACCGCATCAGTGATAGAAAAGAATATAGATTCATTTTTAATTGCTCCTCTAAAACGCGTTTACATTACAACTTCCTAACTACTGCGTGTAATGCGGATTTACTTTATATGGGTGTTGTGATGTGTCAAAAAGGAACTAGTAAAATTTTCCGATAATATTAAATTCACGCATGTAAAAGCTATGAGCAAGTACTAAGGTCATTATCGTTTGATTTTTTGATAGAAATATTTTTCGGTAATAAATATTGGTTATCGCTTGGTGATCTGGCAGGAACTAGGGGGCCCCTATCGATCGCGGGGCCCTGGGCAAGTGCCCATAGTGCCCAGTGGGAAAGATAGCCCTGCTTATCAGTTGGGTACTACTGTACGTGTGTCTGTAGTAGTGTGTATATGTGTATGTGTATACGTATGTGCGTACGTACCCCCAGGAGCAGTCGACGAGCGCCTGCTGGCTGAGCCGGACCAGGTGGTTCCCGTTGTGCAGGAACAGAGCTCCCTCCACCGCGCCCACGGTGCCGAACGACCAGCACGAGCCGCAGACGGACTGGTCTGTTCACACCACACAACATAACAATAAGGGTCGGTTGCACCAACATACGATCACAGGCCGGTCATCGTCAAATATTTTATATATACAATTTTTTATGTTTTTATTTTACATATTGACGATCTTTTTGTGAATTTATTATACTCTCTTTTGACATACATTATAGTAATTCATGTCTTTTTTAAATTTCATATGCATCAATAAATTGCTCTGAATAATTAGATTCAATTTATGTAATATATAACTGACGATTCAAAAGTGCTTGTTGCTAGGCCTATTTGAATAAAGAATATTTTGAGTTTTTGAGTTTTTTTTTTGACGACAAAACTCCCAGTAGGGTCATACGCGGATTTAGGTTCGCGTCTTTTCTGTGGACATACCAAAAGTTAAGGGCTACAAAGCTCAATTTTGTATTGGACCAGTAACCCGCATAAACAGTGCCTCCGTTTCTATATATCCCTGTAATAAAAATATAGCTAACATGCACATAAGCCGTTAACTATTGACCACAGGAGGGACGACTTTTGTTTTTTCAACTAAGTATGACCCAGTAGCTCGACTCCACTCACACCTCAGATTCGGTTGAAACCGCTCAACCAATCTCACTGGAGCGCAAACTCGTAGACTATTCCAGTGTTCCAAAGCACACGCGTGGTCGTGCCGGAGGTTTTCCCCTGGATTTTCCCCAGGCTACGCTACTCCTATCGCTTTATTGGGCCCGGCTTATAAAGCCACAGTAAAAAAAAAACAAAAAACAAAATCAATGTTCGATTTTTCTCTAAAAAGGATCAAATTCTTAACCAAAATGCTGAAAAAAATAATAAAATACGTAATTATAAGTCTTCAAAGTTTTAAGGGGGAGCATACTCTGTCCCTTTTCCGCAAAGTGTAACTTTGTATTGGAACGAATTTACTATGGCGCTAGTGGTCAATGACGTCTCTCTCTCTCTCTCTCTAACCAGCAGCATGGAAACAAAAAATCTAACTTATTGATTTTCTTATTTGGCGTCAACATCGCTATCACAGTGGACTGAAAAAGAAACTAAATAACTCAACAAAATATTGAAACATCACATACATAGTATAAAACAAAGTCGCTTTCTCTGTCCCTATATCCCTATGTATGCTTAAATCTTTAAAACTACGCAACGGATTTTGATGCGGTTTTTTTTAATAGATAGAGTGACTCAAGGGGAAGGTTTATATGTATAATACATGCATCAGCATTGCACCCGTGCGAAGCCGGGGCGGGTCGCTAGTAAATATTATAGTAAAAATAAACTTTCTTGCTGCAGATTACGTAATTAACAACAGTGTTCTTTTTTACAAAAACGATAGTTTTTTTTATTGTTCTAACAAAATAACAGGATAGATTTATCATAAGCGATCCAGTGTTCCAAAATACAATTAAAATGTACTAAATATTTAAGAAATCGCGATCCAATGTTCCAAAAATCAATTAAAATGTACTAAATATTTACGAAATCGCGATCCAATGTTCCAAAGTACAATTAAAATATACTAAATATTTACGAAATCGCGATCCAATGTTCCAAAGTACAATTAAAATGTACTAAATATTTACGAAATCGCGATCCAATGTTCCAAAGATCAATTAAAATGTACAAAATATTTACGAAATCGCGATCCGATGTTCCAAAGATCAATTAAAATGTACTAAATATTTACGAAATCGCGATCCAATGTTACAAAATACAATTAAAATGTACTAAATATTTACGAAATTACGCGCAGAGCTTCCGTAGAGAGCGGGATGGTCATGAAAAAGTAGAATGACCCCTTTGTTAACTGTATCTAAGCAAATAAACATTTCTGATGTCTGATTTCATAGTTGCCAATGGGTGGATCAACTATTCTTTGTTGCTTGTTACCATGGTTACGTCTCCTGAGTCACTCTTAAAAACTGTCACATTATAGGGTTTAAATATCTATAAAAAGGAAACTTGACATTAAAATTGAAATTTATTAATAACAGAACTTGACATTGCGATTAGAATTTAAATATTTTTCGTATGCATTGTGTTCTCTTAACACTAGTAAACATTATGTGCCCTATCTGGGTGTCATGTACCTACCAACTACCTGTAACATCTCCTGTAATGCACTTGACATAATGTTGAATAAATGAATACACCAAATATGAGTTTTAGCGATAACTATAAATCCATTTGGACATGGGTCATCTCCTGAGCATGACTGATTTCCATATTATAAACATTTTTCTAAGAAACATGGTTACTGTTGTCTCCTTGCTGACGGGACAGAATAACAAGAAAAAGTTGATTGACCCTAATATTACCTTTGACGGGGGTGACGGCGCCGAAGAGCCTCCAATCGTGTTCGGAGGGCAGTTTGTCGGCCTCCTCCTGCGCGTCGCGCGCGCCATATGGGAACGGCAGCCCTGACACACGACATTCATATTAAAGAAACCTAAATATCTTGGTATGTCAGTCTTTAGGTATCGAGGGTGAGGGCGTAAAGCGGGCGGTGAAGGAGCGCTTCTTCTGTAGCCTGACAAAAGTGCTTAATAGTCTTTATGTCACACCTGGCCATAAAGTGGGAATTACCGCACGCGCGCGGAAAATCCCACTTCCTGGCCAGAGGGTGACATAAAATTTTGTACTTACCTTAGGCGGTAATTAAGAAAGCCTCAGATCGCATAATTATCGAATACCTGCGATCTGAGACATTCTTTGTTTTACCGCCCTTGGTAAGTAATGTACTATTTTCTACTCCGGTACTTTTATCTAGCAATTATATGGTCCCGCAAACGAATATAAAAGCATGTCTTATGCAATTTCAAAAAAGTTTATCTAGTCTATTATTCAGGGTTATTATGTATAATGCAACTGCTAACGAGAGGTGCCCTGTGAACCCAACAATTAAAAAAAAAACACTAAAATTACAACGAAAATCAAAACTGTCAACTTAACAAACACCTGAATTCATATGGTTTGAAATAATAAGAAAACTAAAATAATTACTGCCAACATAAGCAAAAACGCAAGTCAGTAAATGACAGTTGAAAAAAAATTACCGTGTCCATGATTACGTTCTGTGGACTGTCATCTGTCACTATCCAACTTACCGCTCTTTCTTATGCTGTATTGCTGTTTAATTTTGTGTTTTATTATTTAATCCCTAGTCATAGAAAAAGTAATGTATGCAACGTTGTATAAGTAGGTCAAAAAAGGCTCATGGCGTGTTTGTTAACAACTACCAGCGCCCTGCGGTGTTACCCGCGGATAAAAGGTAGCCTATGTCCTATTCTGATATCTAAGCTACAATACTGGAAAGTTTCATAGAGATCCGTTCAGTAGTTTTTGAGATTAAGCGGAACGTACATCCACCCGCACAAACTTTCACGTTTATAATATTATTAGGATTTTCGGCTTCGCCTCAAATTGTTACACATGAGTGGCGTACTCACCTTTTTTAAACCCTCTTATACAACTATTGCATAAAATACTATTGTCGGGTGGCAACAAGGTACGCGCCTTCAACGCCTGGGTGATGCCCTTGCTCACATACTCCTTTGGCATACTAAGATGGACTCAGACTGAGCTGGGTGCCCTGGACCGAAGGGTGCGTGTACTGCTCACTGCGCACCGCATGCTACACCCACGCTCGTCTGTTACGAGACTGTACGAGTACATCCCACGGAAGTTTGTGGGGTCCGGTCTGTTCATGTTTGCAAGGACTAGTAACTTCGTACTGTGTTCAGTGGAATTGACATAATGAGAGACTTCGCTCTGTTCTCATTTGATTTTATTTTTAGACTGACGCTCAGAGACCTTATACATCTCTGAGGATATTTATTTATTAGATTTTATTATTTTCATGTTGACGCTTAGAGATATATCTCACAATATTTTATTATTAGTTTACCTATCTTATTACCTTTTATCTTGACGCTTAGAGACCTTATACATCTTTAACAAATCTCGATTGTTATTAGTTTCTTAGTCTTATTTCTGACATGTAGCACTACATTTAGTTAATGATACTTTGATTATTGTATTATTTTTATTTGATATAGATAGATTTTGACTTGTAAAAGTGCCCTTGAGGCCCATTTGTATGGAAGAGCGGTGACTAGATTAGCGCCTGATATTAAAAAAATAGCAATTAAATTCTAATGAGAGTTCTACGCGCAGACAAAGAAGACAAAAACTAGTAAAGAATTTTAAGTTTGACTTTGAAATGTTTTGATATTGGTTGTATAGCACTTAGAAAGAAAGAAAGAAAAAACATTTATTCGTGGCACAGACACAGTACAAATTAACATAATACCAAAAAACAGAAAATAGCCACGAAATGGCCCCAAATCAGCATAGTGCTAGCCATTGGCTAGCGCTGGTCTTCCTTTGGGACCACGAGAAGCCACGAAAGACAAAAAACACTAAAGTCACAAACAACATAACAATGAAATAAATGTCATAATTTACAATTTAAACAGACAAGAACAGATAAACATGAACGCGACCTTAAACAATCTTCAAATATCTGTGGTCTGTCACAAGTCGCAACTAGCGCCAGCGGACAACCACTAAAACAGTGACAGATTACGCAATGGGGCCCCCATTGCGTAATCTGTCAAAACGATAGCCCCCATTATGGGGGCTATCGTTTTTGTGCTCACCAGTTGGCGCCACTGTCGTGTAAGGTCGAGCTGTTAAAATTTTTTATTGGTTATTATGGACATGAGAACGAAGATTACATTTAAATCATATTCAGTACCTTAAAACCGTACCGTAAAAATATCGAACATACCGCATTGTAGCGCGGTCCCGTTTTGTTCGGAAAAAAAGAGGAAATAAGTTTCCGAAAGACAAAACTGTCTCAAAGACCTGACAGTCATTGACCCTTAACTTATATGTGCCATAATCAAGATCAGGTATTGCAAAATAGTCACCATATTGTTCCAATTAGATATTAACCCGCGTAGCGCAACCACAAAGAGTGACATTTTGACGTTTTGGAGACCCCGCGCTACACTAGCGCCTCTAGCGGGCAATACATACGCGATAGCTCTCATTACATTTATTTTTAATGATTAAAATGATGAATGTAACGATGATATGGGTACTTACCTGAAATAAAGAACTATTATTATTATTTGTATCTCTCCTTTGGGATATCACGGCACAATGTCCGGTTCTTTTGGAAGGCGTTCATGGGGATACAGATCCAACACGAAGAGGCCCCTTTGAGATACGATAATGTATTGGGATGTGTACACCTAGCGGATACTATCTCTGCCATGCACTATTGAGGAGATACAGCCAGAGACAGCACCCGCTACGTGCAAGGGCTATTGCGAAAAAAAGGGAAACTACACCGGTTTTATGGGAAGGAACTTGAGGGACTGGTTGCTGGGATATTGATGAGACAACGGGACGCCTGCCATATTATTATTATTATTATTACTTACCCTGATTAGGCCCTGAATACCGGCGGCCCCTCAACGCCGCCAGCTCGTCGTCAGTGCGGTCAGCGAGGTGGTTGACGGCGGTACTGAACCCGCGGCGCGCGCGGTTGTGCGAGTGTATGAAGCGCAGGTTCTGACGGAAGATATTGAGTCGCTTTTCGTGCTCCACATCGGTCGCGTACGCCTTGCCGTGCTTGTTCTTGAACCTGGAAAAACCCCTCTAATATACTTACAAGCAAAAATCGTAATAACACACTACGTAAGAGAGGTGGGGCACAGCAAAATGTCATCTCGCTCGAATTTGACGACCGGTTTAGCCTAGTGGGTAGTGCACCTGCCTGTGAAGCTGACGGTCCTGGGTTCGAATCCCGGTCAGGGCAAATATTTGTGTGATGAGCATGAATATTTGTTTCTGAGTCTTGGATGTTTTCTATGTATTTAAGTATTTATATCTATTAAATATATCGTCGTCTAGTACCCATAACACAAGCCTTCTTGAGCTTACTGTGGGGCTAGTTCGATTTGTGTAAGATTGTCCTCTAATATTTATTTATTTATTATTTGGAGCAGCCCAACTGGGGAAGTACCTCCGCCTTTTTTTTAATTAAAAATGGGATCGCTCTTGGCCAGCATCTAGCCAGGGGGCAAAGATGAGACCGACGATGAAGCGAGCTCACCCAGAAGGTGCCTATTCACTCGTGCCTTAAAAAGGTCTAGGTTATATGAGCTCGGAAACACAAACGCCGGCAGAGAATTCCAAACCTTAGAAGTGCGCATTAAAAAAGATGACGCAAAGCGCTTGCAGAAGACCACAGCCATAATAACATTATCTACTATACAAGTATGTAGTGTTGTGTTCCTGGAGGTGAGCAAGGTTGCCAGAGCTCCCGAGGATGCACTGTGTTGAGAGCGAGGAACCTAAATTTGTCCCTTCTGATGTCAACACAATGAATTCTCAAATTTCATAAAAGGTCGGCAACGCGTACGTGACTCCTTTGGAGTTGCGGGGGCCGCTTACCATCAGGTGGACCGTAAGTTTGTTTGCCACCGGCGTTGTACTGTGAGTACCATTTTCGACGTTCGGCGGTTAAAGAGATATGAAATATATATATATTTTTTTACACCACGTCGGTGGCAAACAAGCGTACGGCCCGCCGCCGCCCGATGGTAAGCGGTCACCGTAGCCGATGGACGCTTGCTACTCCTGGGGTGTCACATGCGCATTGCCGACCCTTTAAAAATTCATACACCCCTTTCTTGAAGAACCCCATACTGTAGTCCCTCGGGAAAACCTCGGCAGGGAGCTCATTCCACAACCGGAGCGTGCGTGGGAGGAAATTCCTCTGAAACCCGTACCGTACGCGACCATTTCGGTTCTAAGGTGTGAGGATGAATGCCCCGAAATATGATATGTTCCACGAAATACGACGTACCTGTTGAATTCGTCGTGGACGTACCTGTCGAATTCGTCGTGGACGTACCTGTCGAATTCGTCGTGGACGTACCTGTCGAATTCGTCGTGGACGTACCTGTCGAATTCGTCGTGGACGTACCTGTCGAATTCGTCGTGGACGTACCTGTCGAATTCGTCGTGGACGTACCTGTTGAATTCGTCGTGGACGTACCTGTTGAATTCGTCGTGGACGTACCTGTTGAATTCGTCGTGGACGTACCTGTTGAATTCGTCGTGGACGTACCTGTTGAATTCGTCGTGGACGTACCTGTTGAATTCGTCGTGAAAGTACCTGTTGAATTCGTCGTGGACGTACCTGTTGAATTCGTCGTGGACGTACCTGATGAATTCGTCGTGGACGTACCTGTTGAATTCGTCGTGGACGTACCTGTTGAATTCGTCGTGGACGTACCTGTTGAATTCGTCGTGGACGTACCTGATGAATTCGTCGTGGACGTACCTGTTGAATTCGTCGTGGACGTACCTGTTGAATTCGTCGTGGACGTACCTGTTGAATTCGTCGTGGACGTACCTGTTGAATTCGTCGTGGACGTGTCCATCGTTTGCGGGGTGAACGAACTCCTTCATGGGGTTGAAGGTGGCCACGTGGCGCGCCCCCGGTCCGGGGAACGAGGTGCACTGCATGCCTGTATGATAATTCATTTTTCATTTCTCCTGTTCGGAAAGTTCAATTTTCGTACGTAGTTAGCCGGGTTGAAAGTCGCTTTTTCACACCTGCTATTCAGAAAAGAGTTATTGTTGCCTTCGAATGAGGGATCAAAGATGTACTTTTCTTCCCTCATTTGAGGGCAACAATGACTCTTTTCCTCATAGAAGGTGTGAAAAGTAGTATATGACACTCTGTAGTAAAATTAATGACTACCTTAACATATTTATGTATTTTATTTTATCATTCAAGGTCACATGTCAATAAAATCTAAATACTAAAAAAAAGAAACACTGACATAAGCGTCTAGTCAAATAACCCGCCCCGGGTCATCCCGGGTGAAAAAGTGACCATCACGCTCGCTGCATTACCGCGTTGAATCGCGATAGACAGCCTTCGCATCAGAAATGACCCGGAACGGGGGTCATGACCTCTCTCGCAAACGTCGCCCAACCTCCGCAAAAAACGTCTTGGCTTCCGAGCCCCAGCATCAGTAGTAAAATCATTTGTAAGATATTTCATATTTTTAGCTGCGGGCCTCATAGACGGTGTGAAAAGAAGTATGTGTCACACGGTAGCAAAATTATTTCCGTCTTGGGCGTAAACACTTAAATCCCTCGCTACGCTAAGATTCTACAATAGAATCTTTCGCTTCACTCAGAATTCAATATACCGCCCTTGCCGTAAATATACCATTTTGCTCCCTTGAGACACAATCTACTATTCCGACCGGAATAGTAGATTGTGTGTAAATAAATAAAAGAAATAGAGGCAGGGCCTAAGAGAGGTAGGGCACAGCAAAATGTCATCTTGCTCGAATTTGGAGCAGCCCAACTGGGGAAGTACCACCGCCTTGCAGAAGACCACAGCCATAAGAACATTATCTACTATACAAGTATGTAGTGTTGTGTTCCTGGAGGTGAGCAAGGTTGCCAGAGCTCCCGAGGATGGACTGTGTTGAGAGCGAGGAACCTAAATTTGTCCCTTCTGCTGTCAACACAGTGCATCCTCAAATCTTATAAAGGGTCGGCAAGGCGTACGTGACTCCTTTAGAGTTGCGGGCGTCTATAGGCTGCGGTGGCCGCTTACATCAGGTAGACCGTAAGCTTGTTTCAGGCAAGTATCCAGACTTTTGGTTCGGGGGGACAAACATTGAAACATCTATATGTTTATTTACCTACTTATTGAAAGAACACGCAAGCGAATAAATAAACAGACGGCTAAAAACGTTTTCGGGGGGGGGGATAAATCCCAACAATCCCCCCCTCTGGATACGTGCCTGGCTTGTTTGCCACCGGCGTTGTATAAAAAAAAACACTGTTTATGCGGGTTACCAGACCAATCCAAAATTAAGCCTTGTAGCCCTTAACTTTTGATGTGTCCACCGGAAAGACGCGAACCTAAATCTGACAATGACCCGAGAACATCCCTAATGTAGGTTAAGATATAATAATAATAATAATATTCTATATTGCACCACTAATACAGGAATACATTTATAGATTCGGTAACATTAATAATGGTAACAACAGGCGGTCTTATCGCTTTAAAGCGGTCTCTTCCAGACAACCTTTGGGTAGCGGGAAATATTTATATAAGAATTATAATAGGCAGTGCAGGAATACAGCTAGAAGATCGAAAATAACACATACATCTAAATTAAAGATAATTACAGTATACAATAAAAACACGTAAACACATATGTAAGTAGCTAAAATATATATTTATACATACATACATACATACATATATATACTAAAAGGCAACTCAAGGGAGCGACAAGTAATATTGTTTCAGCTGATTTTTGAAGATGGGAAGAGATTTAGCACATCTACCATCTATCATCTTTGACGACCGGTTTAGCCTAGTGGGTAGTGCACCTGCCTGTGAAGCTGACGGTCCTGGGTTCGAATCCCGGTCAGGGCAAATATTTGTGTGATGAGCATGAATATTTGTTTCTGAGTCTTGGATGTTTTGTATGTATTTAAGTATTTATATCTATTAAATATATCGTCGTCTAGTACCCACAACACAGGCCTTCTTGAGTTTACTGTGGGGCTAGTTCGATTTGTGTAAGATTGTCCTCTAATATTTATTTATTTATTTTATCTGATAGATAATGGCAAATCATTCCACAGCCGAACAGCCCGGAAGGTGAATGAGTTAGGGTTGTTTCACACGTACCACAACCACACGACAACCACAACCACACCACAACCACAACACGTGGTCGGGCGCATATTTTGTATGTTTAACAAATAGTACAATTCACACGTAACCACTGCTTGACCGCATTTTAACGCTGCGACGTGGTGTGGTTGTGGTACGTGTGAAACAACCCTTATTATAGAATTTGGTTGATGATGGTGGTGGAGCGAGAAGATGGTTTATATACCTTGGTCAATGTGAAAGACGTCGGGGTCAATGTCCTCCACGTCATAGTTCATGTATTCGATGTAGTAGTGGTCGTAGTGGGAGCCCAGGAGGCTGTTGAAGCCCTTCATCTCGTATCTGTAATATAACATGTTTCTATAGTTTAACCGAATTCTTTAAGAGGCCTTATAAGTTTTAAAATGTTTTGATTTCAAATTATGACAAAAGTCTTGATAATACCAACAAAATTATTAAAGGCCACGATAATTTTATTAAAGTTTTAGATAGTAACATAGCCATTTTTGATTTTATTGTGTGGAATAGAAATTAAGCGAGAAAAACAAGTTTTTAGCTTGAAATTGGTCGATTTGGAGTGATGTTTGAAACGATATTTCTTAAAAAAAAATCGAAAAAATACATTCAAAGTTTACGACATAAGGTCGCAACAGTCCTGTTCTAGATAGTAACATTGAGAAAATGTTAAAATGCGTGTCAATTCAAACAGAAAAAGGCGAAAATTGATGAGCGTTTTTTAACTGATAAGAACCCTTAATGACAAATAATTAACAGCACATAGATAACTCTTCATTTCTACATCCGTGCCATTCTATGGAACTCAAAAGGGGACACAATTAAATTTAAATTACAAAACTAGTTATATTGTATTGTCAGTAGTAGTGATGGTATAAGTAGAATTACTTATGTAATAAATTAGTCCTCTTAAGTATGTTGCTGTGCCCTAGCAGGGCGTCACATGCATACCTACTCTCAATACCATCTTTTAAGACAGTCCCAGTCTGTCGCCTCACTCAAGAGTAATTTAAAGAAATTGTGGCTCTCCAACGACTTGTGATTTGATTGAATACTATATATATTTATTTATGTATATTAATTTAAATACGTATATATTTATAATATGTATTTATTATATGTTATAGTTGTTATATATTTATTTAGTTTGGTTTTAGCTATAAGTTTTCTTATTGAAAAGTTTGTCTATCTCACTCTCCCACTCTACACTCAATCCCTCAAAGGTTAGCTGGAAGAGATCCCTCATAGGGATAAGTTCGCCTTTGTACTCTAATCTTATGTGACATGTATATTGTTTTAACCTGTTATTGTGTACAATAAAGTGCTTACATACATACATACATACATTAACTGTAATGTGACTTGCAATAAATGATTTTGACTTTGACTAACATGGAGTATTTTTTTTTTATACAAACGCCTTAAGGGAGGCGTACAGCGACATCTACCAGAAGACTCATGCTTCATTAACAGCACTAACGTCTCAAATCATATAGAGAATCGTCAGTTACGATGCGCCATCCCATACCCTAATTTAGAATGAAGGAAGAATTAAAAAAAAACAACGAACGAAGGAACGGTTGACGAATTTGGAACTGGGTGGCGATTGCACCTATAGCTCAGTTGGCTAGAGCGACTGGCCGCGAGTGCCGGGAGGTCGCAGGTTGGAATCCTGCTCGGTGCCTAAATTTTTCAATTTTTCTTTCATTCTAAATAACATGGAGTATATAATAAAATAATGAATAAAGAAAGAAATAAAGAAATGAAAGAAAAACATTTATTCATGACAAAAAATCAATAATAACAAATAGAAAAAAGAGGAACAAATCACTTGGTTGGTTGGTATCGTCACTTGGTACCCGTAGTACAAGCTTTGCTTAGTTTGGGACTAGGTTGATTTGTGTAAGATTGTCCAAAAATATGTATGTATGTAAACAAAAAAATAAAGAAGATGCAGTCTCAATAAGAGGGTCTTATTGTCTCTCACAATAAGAGGATCATTCTACTTTCTCATGACTAGTTTTCTATTTAAAAAAAATCTATGAGATATATTGAATTAGTGTACAAAAATAGTATTTCGAAATAGTACGTGAACGTAATAAAATGAATTTATAGGAAAAAATACTTAGATATTAAAATATTGCTGTAAAAAGTGGGTAACACAGTGGTAAAAACAATGATTTTTGTACACTAATTCAATAAATATCATAGTCCCAAACTAAGCAAAGCTTGTACTATGGGTACCAAGTGACGATATACATACTTATATAGATAAATAGATACTTAAATACATAGAAAACATCCAAGACTCAAGAACAAATATTCGTGTTCATCACACAAATACATGCCCTGACCGGGATTCGAACCCGGGACCTCCAGCTTCGAAGGCAGGGTCACTACCAACTAGGCTAAAGCGGTCGTCTTTGTCTTTAAGCGACTAACCTGATGGGTATGGGCAGGGCGTCCCCTCGCAAGTCCTTCTTATACTTGACCCACATGGTGTACTTGTTGACCTTGTCCCCTATAGTGGTCGTCATCTGCCACTTGGCCGCTTCAGTGTCGCGCATGTTCTCAGTACCTGTGAAAACCCATAAATTACGTCAAACAAATTTCACCTCAGTACCTGTGAACATGCATAGGGGCCCATAAATAACATCAAATAAGATTTCAAGCTTACATGGTCATTTACATTAGACTTACGTCATTTGCGGTGGTAGTGACGGTGACACTGTGCGAAAAAAGCGAACCAGGAAGAGGGTAGATCGCTATGGTGTGTGGGTAGACCACAACTAAAACTCGCAGCACGTCAGTTAATCCTTGATAATGGCGCTTGCAACAGTGCCGAAATATTGGGAACTCAAAAATACAAATATACATGATAAATATCCCGTTTCAAATCGTAATTCTAACATCAAATAAATGTCATGATTTTTTTCACCCCCAAGGTAGATGATTTCGATGGTGATCTGTCGATCAAAAGCATCCTCAAATTTTATAAAGACTTCATTATAGTCGCTTCCGTATCTTAATCGAAATATCTTAATACCACCCATGAAACACTAGGAGTTTTGGATGACCATCCGTGGTCTTCTCAGTTCCCGTTCAGCAAATGCTACTTTCTGAATGCAAATGCTTTATTTACTATCGAAAATACTAAAATCGCTATATGTTTCACTTGAATTTTTGAGGAATTCCCTCAATTCCTCATGGATCCCATCATCAGAACTAGATTCTGGTAACAACGGGACCAACCTTGAAACATATGCCTTCAAACAAAGAAAAAAAATTCAAATCGGTTCATAAACGACGGACTTCTGAGGTAACACACAGTAAAAAAAATTAAAAAAAACACAACCGAATTGAGAACCTCCTCCTTTTTCTTGAAGTCGGTTAAAAACATACTGATTTACTTTGAAAATGTTTGGTATGAAATCTAATTTGTTGTGATTTCAAAGTCGTTAAAAGCGGCAAAATGTTATATACGAAGTCGTTATAAGCGTGTTCTACTGTAATTGGGTGAATCTATTCCTTGTTGCTCGTTACCATGATTACGTCTCACTCTCACTCACTCACACTCTTTAAAACTGTGACTTTATAGGGTTAAATTTACCAAATATCAGTTTTAGCGATTTTGACATGGGTCATCTCTTGAGCATACTTGAAGTCCATATTATGAACATTTTTCATTTTTCTAAAGTCAAAAGTAATTTATTTGCTAGAATACAATCAAGCGGATGTTAAGAGCGCTTTAATAAAATGTAGTGGGTCCACTAGCGCCACGTTCGTCAATCTATGCGTCCAAAGTTAAAACGGCCGTTTTAATTTTGAGCTCATAGATTGACGAATCCAGCAACGTAAAAACTAGTTTGATGGATTCAAAAAGTACTTAAATACAAACTACAGTACGTAGCGGCCCCCTTTTTTAGTTATATATCGTTAAATTTAAATAATTACAATTATTTACGAGTGGCGCTAGTGGACCCACTACAATTTATTAAAGCGCTCTTAATAATGATAATATTCAACATGACATTCATTCATATTGACATGTAATTTATATTGTAATCTTGTATTGTGAATAAATGAATCAGAATCTGAATCTGAATTCGTAATGTATTCTGCCTGCTAATGGGCATGCAAATTATCTAAGAAACTCGGTTACTGTTGTCTCCTCGCTGACGGGACCGAATAACAGCAAAGAAAGTCGTTTGACCCAATTACATATTCGCATTCGGCTGTACCGAGCAGCCCAATATTTTGGATTATTTTTTGCTCTTTACGTAGGGCTGAATCATGCATTTAGATAACAACGTCGTATTATTAGATTGTCCCATTAAAAACGAAATAATGAACCGGTGACCGTAATAATACCGGTATTTTTCTATGGAGAAAATACCGGTATCCGATCCCTGGTACCGAGTAGGTATTCGGCCGAATGTTCGTATTCGGTGAAGCCCGAATTCGGCGCATCTCAAATTACTAACCTATATATTTGAAGTCCGTCATGTCTGGCAACACGTTTTGTATGGCGACCGCCTGCGCGTCCGATCCGTTCACCTGCAGGCACGTCGGTTTGTTCAGCACAGACTCCGTTGTTACTGGCGCGATCTGATGATAAAAGAAGTAAAAAATAAATAAATAAATAAATAAAATAAATAAATAAATATTTTGGACAATCTTACACAAATCAACTTAGTCCCAAACTAAGCAAAGCTTGTACTATGGGTACCAAGTGACGGTATACATACTTATATAGATAAATAGATACTTAAATACATAGAAAACATTCAAGACTCAGGAACAAATATTCGTGTTCATCACACAAATACATGCCCTGACCGGGATTCGAACCCGGGACCTCTAGCTTCGAAGGCAGGGAAAAAAACAGGGCAGAGGCAGGGGGGGAAAGTTAAATTAAAACGTAAAACTCAATATAATCGTCGCTGGGGCTGGCGGTGCCGTGTGGGCCGCGCCGCGCGCGCACTAACTTGCTCGCTAACGCGCCACTTGTCGGAGCCATAAAGATGCTGAATGAGACCTCAACTACAATAGATTTATTTAATTGCTCGCTGGCTGAATTCACAAAAGTCATACATAAACTATTATCGTTTCCTGTTAGTTAAGATTAAATGTACCCATATGTATAATTGTATGTATGTAGTTGTTTTTAGTAAGTTATATTTCTATTTGTATTTTTCTTCTTTTATTTTTTGTGTGTGTAATATGTATCACGTGTTGGATTTATCTGTAAGTGATATATATATTTAATAAATAAATAATTCGCTATTTGACAAAAAAAATATAATTCGAACCATTAGAATTACGATTTGAAACGGGATATTTACCATTTATATTTGTATTTGTGAGTTCCCGATATTTCGGCTCTGTTGCAAGCGCCATTATCAAGGATTAACTGACGCGCTGCGAGTTTTAGTTGTGGTCTACCCACACACCATAGCGATCTACCCTCTTCCTGGTTCGCTTTTTTCGCACAGTGTCACCGTCACTACCACCGTCCGCCTTGTCACTTGAAACTCGATTACGGTCACGACACACCACACTCACAGTATCAATACGCGAATATCGGGAACTCACAAATACAAATATACATGGTAAATATCCCGTTTCAAATCGTAATTCTAATGTAAATGACCATTTGAGCTTGAAATCTTAGTTCGAACCAGTTTTAGAGACCATCTAATGTTTGTATGGGTCAACTATAATTAGAGCAAGACAAAAGACGAAAACGGGAGGTAAAATACAGCATAGCTGACAAGCAGTGAAACGTGACGTCACAGTATAATAGCCTCATAATCCCTTTGTGTGGAAAAACGAGTAATTTTCCATTTTAGTTGTGAAATATTGCGTGTATGTACATAGTTGCCATACAATTTCTTTTTCATTGAAACATGGGAATTCTATTGGTAACTTTCAATTTACATTTGGACTATTAAAAACAACAACATTTTTAAAATCACATATTTTTTTCGATTTTTGATGAATTTTTCTAATTTATTATTTATTGTGTTATTTATTTATTTATTTCAACAATAAGTACACTGATACATGTTAGGTAATTACATTTCCACTTAACAGTTAAGCGCCTTATCACTTAAAGAAGATCACCACATGCACAGATAAAGAAATATACATAACTATATAAACTTAACTAAATTGAACTTAGTTAAGCCGCAACTTATTTAGGTGGTTTTCCATCTATATAACCACACTATGGTATAACAAATACCCAATGGAAAAAAAATCTATTAGTAACTTTCTATTTAGAAAAAAAAACAACACTTGCGAATGTATAAAGTCCCATATATTTTTATAATTTTGATTATTTTGTCTAATTTTTCTAATTTTTTTTTGTCCTGTCAATTTTTGGAAATTTGACGACCGGTTTAGCCTAGTGGGTAGTGCACCTGCCTGTGAAGCTGACGGTCCTGGGTTCAAATTTTGGTCAGGGCAAATATTTGTGGGATGAGCATGAATATTTGTTTCGAGTCTTGGATGTTTTCTATGTATTTAAGTATTTATATCTATTAAATATATCGTCGTCTAGTACCCATAACACAAGCCTTCTTGAGCTTACTGTGGGGCTAGTTCGATTTGTGTAAGATTGTCCTCTAATATTTATTTATTTATTTATTTAATTTCCTCACCTTAATCATGGTTCCGTAGGTCGGGTAGACGGCAGGCGTCATCTGATACGTCTTCACCATCTGCCCGTAGTAGTCGATACGCGACTTGCCGTGTTTGCTGTCATACCTGTCAAAAAGCTGTCAATTTAGCGGTGTAGGTGTTAATCACGGACCTATATCTAAGACGGACTGAGCTCTTTCATTTTACCAATCAAAATTGAACCATATTACCGTACCGGTATTGACGACCGGTTTAGCCTAGTGGATAGTGCACCTGCCTGTGAAGCTGACGGTCCTGGGTTCGAATCCCGGTCAGGGCAAATATTTGTGTGATGAGCATGAATATTTGTTTCTGAGTCTTGGATGTTTTCTATGTATTTAAGTATTTATATCTATTAAATATGTCGTCGTCTAGTACCCATAACACAAGCCTTCTTGAGCTTACTG
Source organism: Epiblema foenella (assembly GCA_963556455.1). Lineage (NCBI taxonomy): Eukaryota > Metazoa > Arthropoda > Insecta > Lepidoptera > Tortricidae > Epiblema > Epiblema foenella. Next base: position 12,986,684 of record OY747118.1, on the reverse strand, counting down.
TGGGGCTAGTTCGAATTGTGTAAGATTGTCCTCTAATATTTATTCATTTATTTATTTATATACCCGAGTTACAGTTCTACTATAGGAGACAAGGAAAACGGTCCGAGCGAGAGCAACCACTCGGAGCACGGTGTCCCACTCGCACAAGTTGCCAATGTAGAAAAATATACGTTATGGTATTTTAGAATAGATACTGAAAATAATTACTTGCTTATACTAGCACTGCATGTTTATAAGGAATAAGTTACATTTGGCCTCATTTATAATTGTATAAGGTGTCCGGATTATTTACTAAGGGTGGGTTGCACCAAACCGTCCGTAATAGTAAGCGGTATTCGTCCAAAAAAGCTCTAATTTCGATACTAGTATGTTGTTTATACACTTATGATATGTATACATTGTATATTTATTTTAATTTATTTTTTATTCATTCGACATTATAATAGACTAATCATATAAAAAATAATTCCTGATTTCTGATGTGTCCTACCTCTCTTCAAAAAAACAGTTTCGTATGAAAAGGTCAACGTTTGGTAATCGCAGATAACTTGAAACTTGGTCATGTTGTGTATACTTTGTTTACATTGTTGTCAGCGGTCAATATACTCTTCAGTTGACCATTATCTTAGAACGAATAGATAACAATTGGGAACCTTCAGTTTTTTATCTACACTCATACAGTAAATCCTCTTTTATGTGCTCAAAAAGTGTAGGTAAGGACCAACTTTACAATATCGCGCCGGTCCGGGGCGGAGATGGCCATAACAGCATCAAAAACGGTATCGTTATGGCCATCTCTACAGGCTCGTGCTCAAAAGACTTCAACGGGCTCACGCTCGACCTCACTACACTTGCAACGCAACGGTTCCTGAACACATGAAAGAGGATTTAATATACGGTAGATAAAGTAGTGTATGCAACTGTACATAATTAGGCCTTAAAACACTCTTGTGATCCTATTATGAAACTCGCTGACGCTCGTTTCATAAAACCACACTCGTGTTTTAAGGCCTCTCATTATGTATCATTTGCATAAACTACTATTGGAGTGGTTATATTTTACATTGATAAAAGACTTAAGAGTTCTAAACTGTTGCCGGTTTTTTATTAAGTATCGTTTATAAGAAATAATTTTTGAATCTTATCTTTGACATAACATACGTAGCATTAATAGGAACTTGCCTTAGTCTGCCGCGAAACAAAAAAAACATCAACATGACGGCTGACAGATGTCAAATGTGGCTGTTACATCTATGAATGTGCAAAACCAAAGATGTAACTGCCATCGCATCAGTCGAGACCATAGAAAGATGATTAGATAGAAGGAGGTTTAGCGAATCACCAAGGGAGACGGACTTATGATAGGCTGACTAAATTAAAATGTGTCAGAAGACTAATATTTGACGACCGGTTTAGCCTAGTGGGTAGTGCACCTGCCTGTGAAGCTGACGGTCCTGGGTTCGAATCCCGGTCTGGGCAAATATTTGTGTGATGAGCATGAATATTTGTTTCTGAGTCTTGGATGTTTTCTATGTATTTAAGTATTTATATCTATTAAATATATCGTCGTCTAGTACCCATAACACAAGCCTTCTTGAGCTTACTGTGGGGCTAGTTCGATTTGTGTAAGATTGTCCTCTAATATATATATATATTTTTTTATATGGATGTAGCACAATTCTGACATCTCATAATTAGTCGCGTATAATGGCGCCAAATTTAAATTAAGTCAATAGGTTTGAATACATTGTATCTCGTTCCCACTTGTGTTGGTGTCCATGCTTGGATCTCTTTCGCACATCTTTGTACCCCACAACCGAGTTGATAAATATATGTATTTTTTATATACAACGCCGGTGACAAACAAGCGTACGGTCCACCTGATGGTAAGCGACCTATGTGCGTTCTGAAAGGCACAAAAATATTTCTAAACTAGCAGCGCCCTGCGGTGTTACCCGCGGATAAAAGGTAGCCTATGTCCTATTTTGATGTATAAGCTACAATACTGGAAAGTTTCATAGAGATCCGTTCAGTAGTTTTTGAGATTAAGTGGAACGTACATCCATCCGCACAAACTTTCACGTTTATAATATTTTTGGATAAAGAAAAAAAAACTGACCAACCTAATGGCCTCAACAATAAAGTCGTGTTTACATATTTTTGATCACTATGACCGTGCACATATTTCCCAACTCGACTGTAAATAGATAACTATGGTATCAATAACCAATACAATACGAGTGTATTTGCCGTGTTATCACTGAACTGTGACCTAGAGATAACGCTCACATCACAACAAATCACAAGAGACCGAGCTATTTGTTTCGTGTCTCGTGTCAACGCGTCATCATCCTCCGAGAATACTCCCGGTTGTGGCCTAGAGCCCGTTGTCCACATTGGTAAACAACTATACAATCAGTCAGACACAAAACCAGCGCAGTGACAAGAATACTCACTGGTCATTGCAAACTTAACAAACATCTATCCCAAATGGGTATAAAACAAAGTGCAGCATACAGGTTCTGCCAAGAGTCGGAGGAAACTGCCATCCATATCCTCTGCTCCTGTGGACCACTTATGCGCAAAAGAAGTATCTGGGCCATTCTACTTTTTCATGTACATAATTTTCAGACGCTTTTTTTTTAATGCAGATTTTGGAATACTTGCCCCTCACTTCATATTTTTGTATTGTTATTTAGAAAGAGGTTTAATTGCAGTATCACTTCCGGTAGTTTTGGTAATTAACGAACCACAGCTAATATCCATAAATCGAGCAACTCAGTGGTCCTTGGATGTCTCACCATTTGTATGAAAAAATAGTTTTTACCACTGTGTTACCCACCTTTTACAGCAATATGTTAATATTTAAGTATTTTTTACCTATAAATTCCTTTTATTATGTTCAGGTACTATTTCGAAATCAAATATTTGTACACTAATTCAATACATACGAGGGGCGTTCAAAATATTCTCGGTATTGGAATGAAAACAAACAAGTATGAACAGTTTGATATTTTTTATTTTTCAATATACTCCCCCCCTATGTTAATACACTTAAAAGATCGATCAATTTTTTTTTTTAATCCCTCATAAAAATATTTTTTATCCTTGGTATAAAAGTGCTCCTCTACTGCCGCCTTCAACGCCTCATCGTCAAAAAATCGATTTCCACGCAGATCCTTTTTGAGATTGGGGAACAAAAAGAAGTCGCTGGGGGCTATTCAGCAATAGCTGCCTTGGCAATATGAGCAGTATGGACAGGGGCGTTGTCATGCAGAAGCAGAATACCTTTAGACAACTTTCCTCGCCTTTTTTCTTTTATTGCGTCCCTTAATTGATGTAGAATATTCGCGTAGTACTGTCCCGTGATATTTACACCTTTTTCTTTATAATCGATCAACAATACTCCTTCACAATCCCAAAATATTGTTGCCATGACCTTGCCAGCGGAAGGGACGACCTTGAACTTCTTGGGATGAGCTGAACCCTTAATGTGCCACTGCATGGAATCCTGTTTACTCTCTGGGTCATAATGATGAACCCAGGTTTCATCTCCAGTAACTATCTTTTGCAGCACCTCATCAGGATTTTCACCACACAGGTCAATAAAATCGGAACAGCAAGCTGCACGCACATCTTTTTGAAGTCGAGTCAGCATTCGTGGAACCCATCTTGCACTGACCTTTGACATATTAAGATGGTCATGGATAATGTCATGTACGGTACCAATAGAAAGATTGGTTACTTGAGCTATTGATTTTATCTTTACTCGACCATCTTCCAATATAAGGTTTTCCACCTGATCAATATTTTCTTGTGAAGTAGCTACTACAGGCCGGCCAGGTCTAGGGTCATCTTCAATACTCTCCCTGCCACGTTTGAATTCGCTTGACCACTTTTGAATTGTAGATAAAGAAGGAGCAGACTCACGGTAAACACAATCCATTTCCTCTTTTATGGTTTTTTGGTTTTTACCCTGTTTCGTCAAGAATTTTATTACGGAACGATGTTCTAATTTCGTTAACATTGTTAATTCACTCATTGTGTTCGTGTTTGTTCAGAAATTGCAGAAAAACAAAAGAACATCTCGGTTTGAATTATACTTTTTTTTTATGTCAAAGAATGAACCTTACCACCCAGTAACAAAACAAATTCAAAAAGAGGTTATAAGATATCAATACCGAGAATATTTTGAACGCCCCTCGTATCATAGATTTTTTTTTGTAATAGTAAACTGGTCATGAAAAAGTAGAATGGCCCATCTATCTAGGGAGGCACATTATGCCCACAGAGGAGATACAACAGATTGCGACCCAAAGAATCTGGAAATTCCTGGAGGCAACGGGTATAAGCAAAGAACTTTAAGGGCTGCCACAATAGATCAAATGGTCGAGGCGGCAAAGAAGGCCCACAACTAACAATAATAATAATAAAAATCCTAAGCTTCTGGTACTATACTGTGTTTATTTTAAGATTACAAATTAGGTAAACAAAGAAACAGTGATTGTAAACACACATCATTGAATTCGCACGAGAGATCAGAATAGGTGACAGTTAGTGACTATGACAAATTACTATTTTTTAAATCGAATCGACTTTAAAATCTCTTTCTTTTTGGGTTTTTTGTTGTACAACTTTTAGATGAATGAAACGTAACGTAATTTTAAAAATAATTATAATTTAAAAACCTATATAAGAAAATATAAATTTAGAGATGATTTCTTACTTTAGAATAACACTATACATATAATGTAAGTACGAAATAACAGTTTTGATATTACAAATTTAGAATAAAGAAAATGTTGAAAAATTTAGGCACCGAGCAGGATTCGAACCTGCGACCTCCCGGCACACGCGGCCAGCCGCTCTAGCCAACTGAGCTATAGGTGCAATCGCCACCCAGCCCCAAATTCATCAACCGTTCCTTCATTTATACAAACGCCTTAAGGGAGCCTTTCTAAATTTGTAGTTTACGATAGCAGCGGTACTGCTTAATACAAGAATTAGTTTTGATATTAATGAAGATTATTTGACACTTTTACCGCTGAACGTGCCTGATAAAAAAGTAGTGATGAAGTTATTTGGAGAGATGTTTGAAACGATATTTCTTAATGAAAAATCCAAAAAATACATTTAAAGTGACGACCGCTTTAGCCTAGTTGGTAGTGACCCTGCCTTCGAAGCTGGGGGTCCCGGGTTCGAATCCCGGTCAGGGCATTTATTTGTGTGATGAGCACGAATATTTGTTCCTGAGTCTTGGATGTTGTCTATGTATTTAAGTATGTATCTATCTATATAAGTATGTATATCGTCACTTGGTACCCATAGTACAAGCTTTGCTTAGTTTGGGACTAGGTTGATGTGTGTAAGATTGTCCAAAAATAATCCATCTTAAAAATAGTCCTGTAACTGTCAAAATAATGCTCAATTTTGTTTGTCGAAAGTTTGAAAATCCCAGTATCACATTATGGATAATTCATTCAATGTACTTCACTCAATTGAAAGCACATGTGTATCGCGTGCATCAAATTGCAGTTTACCTCGAAGTAAAACGATGCAGCGCATCATTCAAGGCTGGCCTAAGTAGAATGCATATTATACGCTCCGCGTGCGATATACATACAGGCACGTATCCAGAGGGGGGGATAGTTGGGATTTAAATTTCTAACTCTAACTCGGACGTGGCGTGTTAAATCCCTCACTACGCTCAGGATTCAACACGCTAGCCCTCGTTGAAATATTTCATTTTCCTCACTTGTAATACAATCTACTATTTCCACCCCCAATCCTGAACAGATTTGCATGATTTTTGGAAATGTTTTAGATATCATTAAACGCTTAGATATTTTGGAAAAATTGCCTAAAAGTGAAAATATAGACCCTTGAAGATTCTGTCTTTTTATTCCTGGCTTTTTTGCTATTATTTAATAAACGAGAAAGAATTACTAAAAGCGCAAAACATATAAACCTAATAGTTAAGGATATAACGAATCGATCAAAGCCAATACTGTCTCATTTGATAAATGTTTAAGGTGGTGAAAACGTTGCCGCCCGAAGCACTAACTCTGCGACAAATTAGGCGCTAAACGGCCGACGGCTACAACTCTCTCTATCGCACGATGCGGGCAAGACCCCGACACAGAAACAGAAAGAATATTCCGAAATACCCGTACTCGCTCCACACGATAGACTCACAACAGTCTTTGGAAGACACGCCTGCATGGCCTCGTACTACTGTTGTATGGAAAAAAGGGTTATTTGCCGTTTTACATACAATTTCTTTTTTATTGAAACATGAGAACTCTATTGGTGACATTAAATTTTACATTTGACCAATAAACAAAAAACTACATTTTTGCTAATCTCTCTAGTCTAGTCCCATATCTTTTATGATTTTAATTAATTTGTCTAATTTACTATTTATTGTGATTATTTGGTGGTTTTCTATCCATAGTTATAGCCACACTATATTATAAATTGTAACACGAGTCATTATCCCTATTAGCATACGAGGTAAATTCGTATAGAAATAAATATCGCATGGCCATTATAATTAATTGTCTTAACTCACTATAGGGAAAATGGATTTGTATTATTATTATATATTAAATTAATAACGTACCTAGAGTCTGGCTAGCGAAATTTGACACCAGATAACAGCGACAATTTAAATTTATTTATTTTTCTACTCCTGTACTTTTTTTCGCGACTTACGCAACCATGAATTGTAACATAAATACATACTTTATTTATTCTGTAAAAGGTCTATCTAGTCTATTGCCCAAAAACACACTCCTTACCCTACTTTAATGAAAAATAAAAGCAGAATTGGGTGCCACAGACTACTACAAATACTATGTTTAGTAGTCATTCTTCGGTGCGTTCAAGTGAAACTTTTATGATTAAAATCAGTGCTGCCAACTTAACGCAACTTTGATATAATTTTAATGAATTAATTAATGCATAATATATTATTTACTAATATGAATACATACATTTATCATCTTTTTTGTATTGTTTAACAAGTTTTATCTATTTTCGGATATATTTATGAAAACGAAACAGTTAAGATTCGATCCGGATCTGAATTCAGTTTAGGTCGGATGCCAAGTCTAGCAAATTAAAAAAAAAAACAAAGCATAAACAAAGTGTCATATTTTTGATTTCCCACCAAATTCTTAATTGATAACGAAAACATTCAAGCTGATAACTGATTTTATTACTTAAATAAAACGATTTCTTTGTGTTCATGAAGAAAATGTGTGGGTACGTTGATTCTATTAAAAATTCATGAAGAAGTTATATAGCATTAGTGAAGAAATCGCGTAGGTAAGTTGCATAATTACCAAGGGTAAATATGGCGCATAAAAAGTCTGAAAACTACTTACTTTTTATTTGAAATGAGTCGTAGAAAAAGTATTGTATGCAACGGTGTATAACTGGTATAAAAAGGCTCGTGGTGTCTTTACTTGCGATGTTCTCCAAGGCTCACATCGCAACCCACACCACTCGCCTTTTTATACTCTTCTTATACACCAGTTGCATAATATACTATTACTTAACTCAAAAATAATAGCTTTAACTAAAACCCGACCAGATAAATATGGCCATTGTCAAATGGACGCTATTATTTATTTATTTATTTTATTTAAACTTTATTGCACAAGATACACAAATTGTACAAATGGCGGGCTTAATGCCAAATGGCATTCTCTACCAGCCAACCATTGGGCTAAACAGATATTTTATAAAAGGTGCAAAGAAAAGAAAAGAAAGAAAAAGAGTACGAAAATGCATATCAGAATATCTAATAAAACATATGAACATAAAAAAATATATATTATTCTCATTTGTATGGCAATAGGTCAGTAATGTCAGTATAGACAGAATAATGACGTTTTGACTCGTTTACCTGTCACTTAGAGTATAAATACTTCTAAAGAGATCCTATACGCGGGCCACCAAGAGTGACGGAAAAGGTCTTATGCAGATAAATTGAGAATTGGTTTAAAATGGCTGCCGATTTACCATAAATTACTTCCTTAACTTGGGCGGGTAATCGCTTGTGTGAGGTATTTGGGCACAACTGTCATATAAAATAAGTTGTGCTCGACAAAAAAAGTGAAACTGTGACAGGGACAACAAATGATATGTAACTCTCTGTCGCTCTTATACAAAAATGTATATGACTGTCTCACTCGGTTGTGGCATTATTATTTGCGTGTCGCGTCTGGTAAGTTTGTGACCTGTCAATTCTGATGTTAAATTTGAAATGTTTTGTAGCGAAATTGTTCCATGTCCCAATTGGTTTTTCCAGATTTTTATTATATACATTGTTACTAATGTTCCGCTCTTGACAGTTAATCGTTTTGGACATTCCTTGTCATTTATAATTTAATATTCAACCTAACCTAACCTAAACCACCACAGTGACACTGACAGCAGTGACAAACTATGATTAACCCGTCGTCTACCGGTCACTGGGATCCCAGGGATCATAAAAAAATTAATCCCTAACAGATGGTCGAGGGAGGCGATGGCTGAGATACGCGTCATACTCGTGATCGGGTGCTGTTCGTGGAGTCCGGTCTGTTCATGCTTGCAAGGACATAGTGACTACGTTAATACTAGTGTCTTTTTATAGGGGATCGACGAGAGACATCATCCTGTTGTGGATTCTTTTTTATTATCAGTGACATATACATCTCTAACAATATTAAATTAATCTTAATTTTGACGCTCAGAGACCATGTACATCTCTGGGATATTATATTAATTTCATTATACTCCTTGTTTAATCTTGAGACCTTATACATCTCTAACTTTACTGATGTTGTAATATTTGTAATAGATAACTTTGCAAGTTTATCTTCACTGCATGACATTAATTTTGTTATAATTGTAAACTCGAAATTATTATTCCTTCTTGAACTGTAAATTAATATTTTGACACGAAAAATGTATTACTTATTATAGTCAGACTTTCTTAAATTGTAAATTAATATTTTGACATGTAAAAGTGTCCTTGTGGCCTATTTGCAGAATAAATGTTTGATTTTGATTTTGAATATTACATTCCGCGACTCCGATACTCACCAGGCGGAAAAGGGCTCGTCCAATTCCGCGTACGGAATCATCAGCACCCCTTTAACGGTGTACACGGGGCTCCATTGAGGGGGGGCTTCTGCAACAAACATATAGTAGATTACATGACAAGGGTCTTAAATAAGCCATATTACGAGATGGAGATGGTCCTTTGGAGTTGCGGGGCGTTTATAGGCTGCGGTGGCCGCTTACCATCAGGTGGACCGTACGCTTGTTTACCACCGGCGTTGTATAAAAAAAATTACGATAATTTTTCGAGTGGTAATATGGGTTTTAGACCAGGTGGGCTAGCACAACTTGCTGCCAAGTCGTATCTCGCGCGACTCAGCGATTCCAGTCTCACTCGAACTGTGCGAATTAGAAAGAGGAGGGTAGATTTTTCTCTACTCGCGTCGCGTCGCAGCGGCAGTTGTGCTAGCCCTGCAGAGTTACACACTCTGCTTTTCAATTTCGATTACGAGAAAATAAATAACAAAGATTATCCACCCACCAGGCACGTATCCAGACTTTTGGTTCGGGGGGGGACAAACATTGAAACAAACATGTGAACTGTGTGAAAATCGCTGTAATCACTGTACTATAAAAACGGCTAAAAACGTTTTCGGGGGGGGGAGATAAATCCCAACTATCCCCCCCTCTGGATACGTGCCTGCCACCCACAATTAAAAATAAAATACAATTGTAACTGTTTTGACTCAGATACATAGTAGTTGAAATAGGGATGAAATTCATAATTCATTTATTGGTTGAAATCAATTTCAATTATTTCACCTTAAAGGCATGCAATAGTATCTATAGCCACAGTTGTTTCTTTTAATCCATTAAGATACAGTCACTAAATCAAATTCATTCTATTTAATACAAAGTTTTGATGTCAATTATTCAAGTCAATTATTACTAGAGGCTCTGTGAGCTCGTGAGTGAGTTATTAAATCATTTCCAAAATCTGACATTATAAAAAAGATCAATTATGCTAACAAAATTTCACGAGAAGCGGTTGAAAAATGCGACCTGTAGAGGAGAACAAATCGAAATTCTCCCGCAGAAACTTACAAAATCATTGATAAAAAAAGAATTGTTTCCAGAAATTTCCAAAAACCGTCTCGACAAAAAAAAACTACATAACTATCGAACTTGCTCACGATTTCACGAGAATCGGTTGAGAATTGCGACCTGTAGACGAGAACAAACGGAAATCCGGACATACGAAACCATTTCTGTCGAAGCTGAAGCAGAGACCTTCGTTTCACTCGGTCAATTATATATGTCATAAGTCATCAAAATAGGAGCGTAATAAAATACTTTGCTTATCGGGATTTTAATGTCAATTGGTTTGCATTTAACATAATACTCGCTCGATGTGTAAAAGCATTCTGTGGTTAACAAGTCGCATACTAATGGGTAAAATTCATTATTTGGTAAATATGACCATTAAATTGGTAATGCATTGTATATTGTAATCGCCATATGATAACAATTTTCGCGATTAAGTTTTAATCTGCATTTACAATACAACCAACCTACAATTTTTTTTTATTCAACGCCGGTGGCAAACAAGCGTACGGTCCACTTGATGGTAAGCGGCCACCGCAGCCTATAGACGCCCGCAACTCCAAAGGAGTCACGTGCGCGTTGCCGACCCTTTATAAGATTTGAGGATGCACTGTGTTAACAGCAGAAGGAACACATTTAGGTCCCTCGAATTCAACACAGTGCATCCTCGGGAGCTCTGGCAACCTTGCTCACCTCCAGGAACACAACACTACATACTTGTATAGTAAATAATGTTATTATGGCTATGGTCTTCTGCAAGGCGGAGGTACTTCCCCAGTTGGGCTGCTCCAAATTCGAGCAAGATGACATTTTGCTGTGCCCTACCTCTCTAATTGAATTGGCTTGGAACCGTCAAAACAATAGGGTTTTCATGTCTCGCACTATGTAGCACTTAGGTCGTTTTAAATATTAACAAATTGCGTCAATACGGATCAGAGATATATGCAATTTTAATCTTTGTTATCTCTGCAATAGACATATTTTAAATAAAACGGTATGTTTTGAATCTCGAATAAGCTGTCATTTATTATAAAAAACCTAATATCAATTGCTTGTCAGATATCAGCTGGGCAGTCAATGTTATTTCCACCATCCACATTTGACATTTGGTAGCTCGGATTATAGTGCTCAGTGAAGAAGGCTATGGCATTACCGAGAAGAACAGATATAGTAATAGCATTTCTCTTTTGTGATCAACAGATATAGCCAAGGCCAAGAGTGCCAAGACTCAGTCACTGTTATCAAAACTGTTTAAGACAGTAGTTAGTAAATGTCAGTCTAATAAAATGATAACAAGTTCGATACCATATAAATGTATGTTCAGACGAATTTCAACCTACCAGTATTTAGATGACATAGCAAAATGATCTTATAGTGGGTCATGATTCAATTTTGTCGATCGTACGCTTTTTTCGTTACACTTGAAATTAAATAGGTATATATTATTTCTTACAAATTTACAAATTTCAAATATGTAGTCATGTTATAGTCATAAGCTTGTATTTCTTAAATAGGGGTTTACATGACTCCATCCATCTTTGCTCGTACACATTTCTTTTGGGCAATAAAAGCTATCTGTATGTCCTTTGAATTCCCCCACAACACTATTCCATAACGGAGGATAGAGCAAACATAGCTGTGATAAGCTATGAGTGTAGTTTCAATTGACGTTATTCTTTTTAGTTTTTTTTATCGCAAAAAGAAAACTATGTATTCTATCGACATGTTGCTTCCAGTTAAGATTTTAATCAACATTTATTCCAAGAAATTTGGTAAATTTTACGGGTATCTACAGTATCTTCAGCTTTACATTAAGTCAGCTTTGCGTTCCATCTTGAATTTGAAAATGGATGTCACTTTTGTAATCGGCACCCCGGGGAACCTCAAAGATGACACCCATATCGCGTTTTAAGACAAGTAAAGATTTGCTTTTAAACAGTCTATTTACGAAGTTTCAAATCTCTCACTTCAAAAAAGATTTGCTCTCCGTACAAACTTTGAACCCCCTTTTCACCCCTTTAGGGGAGCAATTTAGAAAAACGCTGGAATACTTCATTAATATATTTAAACAGAAAGTCTATATACAAAGTTTCAAATCACCCACTTCAATAAATACGTGTTTTCATAGAAACTTTCATCCCTTGGTTTACCCCCTTAAGGGATGAATTTCGAATAATCCTTTCTTATCCCTAGCCTACGTTATAAATGTAACCGACTGTGCATAAATCAACTCTCTAGCGTTAGCAGTTTCGGCTGTGCATTGATGAGTCAGTCAGTAAGTCAGTCAGTCAGTGAGGACTTTTTTCTTCTATTTATTTATTTATACACCACACCACAATTAAACGACACAGTACAGTACAAAATCACAATGACTAGAGGCAAACAACAGGCGGTCTTATCGATAAAGAGCGATTTCTTAAAGACAACCTTAGGGTAGCGGAAATGAAATCTAATTATAACAATTCATAGTAGGTGGTGCAGAGTAAATACATATGAAACCTACTAATAATTACAACAATAATACTTAATTAAGTATAATATACATTTATAAATATAATATACAAATATATACAGGGCGTCCAGTAAATAATGGAGAAGCTTCTAACCACCGATAGAGCATCTGAGGCTGGAGGCTGGTCCAGAAAATGGACTTTCAGGTTTAGTAAAAGTTCCTTGGTTTTCGAGATAATCGAACTTTTCCATTTTCCAGAGGGACAAGCTGGTACTGGGGTGCCCCTGCCCACAGATGAGAGCAGTATTCCATATGTGGGCGAAACACATTATCGTACCACATTTTATGCACAATAAATATATATATATGTATTTGATAACTTACGTTTGTCGACGTATCCGGCGGCGGCGGCCGCGAGGCACAGCACAGCGTATAAGAGCATGTTGTCGGCGCGGCGGTCGGGCGCCGAATGACGCGCGCGCTAGCTAAAGTGCGCAGGCGCAGAGCTCTGTGCGGACAACAATTATAAGTACAGTCAGCAGTAACATGAAGCCCGGCTAGGATGATAATCGCGACCCAATATCGTAAATATATGTAGGTATAGTCCGTTTTATTTAAATAAAAATAAAAAATAAATATCTTTGGACAATCTTACACAAATCAACCTAGCCCCAAACTAAGCAAAGCTTGTACTATGGGTACCAAGTGACGATATACGTACTTATATAGATAAATATATACTTAAATACATAGAAAACATCCAAGACACAAACAAACAAACATTCGTGTTCATCACACAAATACATGCCCTGACCGGGATTCGAACCCGGGACCTCCAGCTTCGAAGGCAGGGTCACTACCAACTAGGCTAAAGCGGTCGTCGTAAAGGTGTTGGTACGGAACCCTTCATTGTGCGTGGTCCGACACGCACTTGGCCGGTTTTTTGTTATGATCCCTCATGTACTTACATAATTTTCAGACACTTTAAAGTTTCATGATAATCGGTTGGGAAATGCGTCTAGTAGAGAACATTTTAATTTTTTCAAATGAATGCGTATGCTCCAACATAGTAATCGTCGGGTGAGAAGCAAAACTCACTATCGAATCTGTCACTACTCTTCGATACCTCGTATCACAGTACTGAAACGATGCTGATATACGAGATTTATTTGAAATAGGTATTTGTTACGTAATATAACCTGACATAAATTTACGTGCTGCGGAGATTAAGGGTCGGTTGGACCAACATACGATCACAGGCCGGTCATCGTCAAATATGGCGCCGGCAGCTGTCATCCCATAGAAACTTGTCAAACTTTCCATACAATCAGATTTTAACGAACACCGCTTACGATTACAGACGGTTTGGTGCAACGCACCCTTAATCTCAATTAGCAAACATGCTAATTTTATTTCTCAACGTAAATTTATCTCCATACATACCTAATATGCTATTTTCATAAATTTTTGCCAACTTATAAAAGTTAACTGGTACACCTTCTTTAAATTCGTTGTTTAGGTTCTAAATCTCTGAAGTATATTTATATAATGGTCGATTCATGTCAGTCGATTTATTTTTTTCAATTTCATTACATAAATTAACAATGTAATACAGTATACAGAATTAAAAACTCATCATAAAGAGTTAGACTCTTGTCGGTGTAGCTCTCTCCATCTGACTCTATCCAGGGCCGCCTCCTTGATCTCCTTATACGACACGACTGCTAGCTTTCCTTTTATTTGTTGCATGTAGCTTAACCTCGGCTTTCCCCTTCCTCGTTTTCCTTCAATTTTGCCTTCTATGATGTTCTTTATAAAATCGTCGTGTCGTATAAGATGACCAATTATTTTCCCCCTTCTATTTTGATATATTCTATTTTAAAATTAACAAAAATAGAAATAAAATATGCCGCTAGTGTGATGGGCACCTTTGCACCGGGTGTGACTCGGGGTGGGTTATTCGATTGGGCTAGTTTTTATAATTTACTTTATATAGTATATAGTTTACTTTTATCTTAGCTTAGAAATTGTATTGTGCTTTCATTTAATAAAATTTTAAAAAAATAGAATTAAAAACTACTTAGTTAATATTAGTTACATTTATTACTGGCATTCATTAATATTGTAAAAAGTGTTTTTAGTCAGCCATTTTCCAAAACCACCACCAACCGCCAACCCATCTCAATCAGTTCAGCGGTTTAAGCGTGAAGTGTTAAGAGACAGACAGACAGACACACTTTCGCTGTGTAGTATGGACGTGTTACTGTGTCATGATTTAATTTTGTTGAATTTCTAATTAAGTATTCAACTATACTTTTGCATAACACACAGAATTTTAAAAGGAAGCAGCTTATCTAGGAATTTTATTTTAATTATTAATATAAACTGAAAATATTACTGGCATTAGAATAAAAATGTAGATATCAAAAATTTCCTGTATGTTTATTCCAAGTATCGTAATAAAATACACGTGTTTTAAACTAAAAACAATATTATGTTTTATTTGAAGTAAATTCCTGACATACTAATGATAACCTTTATTCAGACAGTTTGTTTCCCACATTTTGGTACTAAACTATATGATACTATAATTTTTTTTTTCTTTGTCTGTTTGTCCATTGACAAAGGCCTCGTCCGATTGTCTCCACATAGCCCTGGTCAGTGCTTTCCCGAAAAAAATAATCCTGACATACATTTCAATAATGAAGCCCCAAGGTATCTGAGCGACCGCACATTAACAAATCACAATAATACAGCTTATCTTGACGATGCTTTGAAAACATCTAATAAGCAAAGTGTATAGGAACCAGGTTGTAGTGTCATGAGCAATGGTCTAGCCCCTTCGGCCGTCTACGAAACCGGAGTTTCGAAACTGGCTTCGATCGAGGCTTTTGTAGTACTTGTACGTAACTGGCTTCGATCAAGTATTTTTTTAGCAACATATAAAGAAAGAAAGAAAGAAAGCACTTATTCACTGCACCAAAAGACACACCGTTACAAATATAATATACGCAGTACACGAACATACAGTTAAAAAGTGCGTCTTCGGGGCAGTGAATCGGTTGTTGTCTCAGCATTATGCCGAGGTGTTAGACACCTGCAGCGCTGGTTTTCAGACAGCACCGTACGTGATCCACGGAACGCAACACAACATACTATACATATAGGTAAGGTATACATATAATGAATAAAATCATAGGTGTTATATATATGAATGAGACTACCACAAAACAGGGCAAACTGGTGTGGTATGACTGCAATATCACATTTTTTCATCTTGAAACCTACAATTTCTAAATGAGGCACTGAAATTAAATTTCATGTGCTCTGCCTACCCCTTTCAGGAATACAGGTGTGAGTTTGTGTGTATATGTATGTTATCTTGATCATGCTTTGAAAAATGTAGTAAGCCAGTGGTTGTCAGCCATTGTTATGTTGAAAACTTCTAACAAAGTTGTCCATTAACTTGGTGGACTTGAGTTGGAAGGTCAAATGGCAGAGGCAAACACATGGGATTAGATAACAGATACCACGGGCCTATAACAGAAATATATACAAGCGTACAATACGACAAGATTGTCAGTATTTTCTACAGCAAATTGCACAATATTGTCAAATTGCAGACTTGTAGTTTTCTGGCTTATACTATTTTCTCTTTCTAATTTCATAATATAAATAACGCATTTATCGTAATTTGCTGATATTGGAAACTTAAATTGTACTCTTGATTATTGTTATACTGACCTGGTATCTTAACTTAATGATGTTGCACGCCTGTTATTGAGATACAGGCAGGACTTGCGTCATCTAACTTTATGTTCTTATTAATGTATTAGCTTAGTATCTGGTTGGAGTGTCAAATAAAATAAAAAAATAAATACACGGGCTAGGTATTGAAACCCCCCGGTATTGAAAATGTTTATGTATAGTTCATCCAAAATTATATGACCAAATGCTGTCAAATGAATGCAAGCAGGAATCTACCTTATATCCAGAGCTTTTAGTAGTTTTTTGCTGGTGTTGATTTGATAGAATTTGGCCTATGTGCAAACTGTATCTTCTAATAATTAATCCATTACATCCTGTTGTAAGTTTATGTAGCCCATATTAAAATAAAACTTCACAATGTGGGTACCTATATTATGGACACCTACCTCACATTATGCACTTTGCATACAAATGAGAAAGAAATTATAAGTATATAAAAAGCTCACTTACTAAATTAAGAACACCTAAGGCTGATCGAAGAACCAAACTTAAGAATAGAAATAGGAACAAATTAATAATCATGTGCATTTAAATAAGTATAAAAGCTACCTACTTAAAGTGCATTTTAAATAAGCATAAAAGCTACTTGTAACTTCGGATACCTATATGTAAAAATACCGGCGCATGTAATGCTTGGAGGTGTTAGTAAAAGTAAAAAAGCTATATACAGTACCTTATTTATTTCTCTGTGGCGCTAGTTTATTTGTAAATCGTTAAGTTTATGTAATTCTCCTAGGTTTGAAATAGTTATCAGTCTAGTTAATTAAATTCACAGTCATACTGAAGTTGAACAAGTGAACTAATGACAATGAGTACAATGACAGTTAATTTCTTAATTTAATGATATGAGATGACAATATTGACAACCCACAACAGTCTGAGGGGCTACCAGAGGGGCTACCGCGACTAAAAACGAACGGAGTTCGAATATCTCCCTCTCTGTCGCACTTGCTAATTCGTGTGACAGAGAGGGAGATATTCGAACTTCGTTCGTTTTCGGTTCGCGGTAGCCCCTCGGGACTGAAAACGAACGAAGTTCGAATATCTCCCTCTCTGTCGCACTTGCAAATTCGTGCGGCAGAGAGGGAGATATTCGAACTTCGTTCGTTTTCGGTTCACGGTAGGCCCTCTGTGCCCACAACCATATTCGAAGAAACGAATGCTATTATCGACGATGTTAGTACAATCGATTAGTCATGATCGAAGCCAGAGGGGCTACCGCGACAGAAAACGAACGAAGTTCGAATGTATCCCTCTCTGCCGCACGAATTAGCAAGTGCGACAGAGAGGGAGACATTCGAACTTCGTTTTCGGTTCGCGGCAGCCCCTCAGGGGCGCTACCACGAACAGCCAACGAAGTTCTCTCTCTAAAAAATGTTGTGTTAGGATATTAACATAGGTACGATAAAAATATAAAGGTGCTATTCTGCAATAAGTGCAATAAATGTTAATTTCTCCCCATTTTATGCTTTTGATTCCGATATTTCCGATTTCTAAAATTTCTTTCCGATTCCAATTTCAAAATGACGGTTATCAAGCTATTCTGAATCAGTTTATAACCGTCGTAATAACATCACCAAACCAAACCCCACCTCTCATCTTATGTCATTGTCATGTGCCAATCTGACATTTATTTATTGACTCGATCAGCGATAGATTTCTTGTGGATTTCTTCCCTTGGTTTGTTGACTTAGTGGATTTCCACATTCGCAGATTTCCATATAAAACTGACTGATGCGCAATCAATCGCCTAACATAATACTAAACTTGTGTTTATTGTCATAACCCATTCTTTATTGTGGAACCAATCGATTTACTTACTTCAGAAATAACTCCCTTGTTCGCCCAAAAACACTCAAGAGTTTCAATAAAAAGCTGTACAAACATGAATAAAAAGCCTATATCATTCGGAAAAATCAGTTTGAACATCGCTAAAGCCCCAGAAAATGCCAATAATGAAGAAAACACAGAGACACAAGGCTTCGGTACGTTCGGTCGAACTCCTATACAAGAACAAAGAGAGATTGATGAAATAACTGACGATTTGGAGAGCCAGCATGTTCAGCAAGTCATGGGGATCAAGAATTTCGGGAAGAAAGCCAAGAATTTTAATGTGGAGGAAATGTTGGAACAGGCGCGGAAGACTGCGCAAGAGGTTAGTTATATTTTATTGTTATTATCTGTATCTGTCTTTCCCTTTCGCGGGACAATGGTATCCCGGACCTTTGGGCTTTACGACTACCACATAGCAACGGGCGGATGCTCTCCCGGCCCGTGTCATGGGATGCACACACACAGCCAGGGTGTATAGGGACTATTTTTGGTTGATGGAGTCTAAATGAACTGGATTCTAGGGTCAAAATTATGGACTAATGGCTATTGTGTGATACATTGGATGCCTGCCTAATAAAACTGTTTCAGATCTTTATGAAAATTTAAAGATTTCCTTAATTATTATTATTATTTTATCTATTCAATTTAATTTAATTCAATTCAATATCTTTTTTAATTTTAATTTTATAATGCTATCTATATATGGACTTGTTCTGGAATAAATTATTTTCATTTCATTTTCATTTCATTTCATTATTCTTGGACAGTAAATTTTTATTTATTTATTTATTAGCCTTTATTGCCAACATTTTAGGTGAGGTAAGTTATATTGGACGGTAATAATATAATATGTATCATGAGGTGTTGGCGTGCCCTTCTGACACAAAGGCCTCTTCCAGCTTTTTCCACTCTTCTCTATTTATAGCTATGCGATGCTATAATGGGCCTGCTACTTTCTTAATATCATCAGACCAACATTTTCTTTGTCTTCCTCTTTTTCTTTTAGTTTGGAATCTTGGGGTCCATTCCGTTAAATCTCTTGTCCATTTGTTCTTATTCTCTGCCCACCTCCATTTAAGAGTTTTGGTTTTAGTTGTGACATCTTCTACTTTTGTTATTTGTCTTATATATGTAGCTGTTTTTTTGTCTCTCTTTGTATAGCCCAGTATGCTCCTTTCCTTGGTTCGTTGGCATGTCACCAATTTTTGTTCATGTCTTTGTGTGTTTGCCCAGGTCTGGCAGCCGTAAGTTAGAATCGTGTAAATACTGCAATTTAAATATTTCTACAAAAACAGGTGAGCAAAAAGAAGTTAGAAGAAGAGGCAGCTAAAGCAGCCGAAGAAACATCGCCTGAAGAAAGTCCCCCGGAAGACGAAATTATAGGCCCATTGCCACCAAGCGCCAGTGAAATTGGCCCCCCGGTGCCGATAGAGAAGAGCAAAGGGAAGGATAAAGACGGGGACGACAGTTATGACGAGCTGAGCAGTTCAGGGGATGAAGAGGAGTTGAGCTTGGAGAAACGGATACCGAATAGTCATGAGGTTAGTACTTGGTCATTCCACGATAGGGTTTGCTCCCGGGAAATACCGGAACCGAAAATACCGAGATTTCCCGGAATTTTTAGACCAGCAAAGAACCGGGACTGCAAAATTGACATCCCGGTACTTTCGGGATTTTCGGGAAATCCATGTTTGCTCTATATTTTCTCAAATCTAGTTAAATTACACGAAACAGCCGTTAAACATAGAGAAGAAAAGTGCAATTCAAAGAAAACTATGTATTCCTCACCATTGAAACCAGTTTCGAGTCAGTGTCAGATAAAGATAATCAAATTTCAGCGGCTATTTAACTAAAATAGGTTATATTTAGTAAGTAACTGTAGGTAGGCAAAGGCATTCCTACAGTTGTTTTCTTTTAAAAGTAAGTTTAGAATCATAACTATTGCCTTTCCCGGTTTGTTTACCAATTATATGTAACATTAGTGCGGTCCCGAAAGTACCGAAAATACCGGGAAATCCCGGTTCAATTTCTAGCTGGTACCGAAAATCCCGGTTCTTGAAAACAGTACCCGGTTCTGCAATCCCTATTCCACGAGAGTGACGCTTACGGAAAGCGTATGCGTTGTATGACAATCACATTTGTTTATTTATTTAAGAAGTTTACACTTTACAGAAAATGTGTACAGATTAGTTATTAAACTTTAAGCATAGCCAATGACAGAACTCCCTTAGAAAGACATAAAATTAACTCAGAGTTGGATTTAAACATGTGGGTATATCTAAGTCTCATTTTTTATATAATAAAGGAAAATGAAATACATTAAGAACTGCCCAAACAACAAATCATACAAAAATGGGTGATGAAAACACAATTGTGAATTAAAAAAATAATAATAAAAGTAAAATTACGAGCTAAACTTGTTGTTAGTGTGTGTGTGCGTGTGTATAAGTGCGTGTGCACGTGCGTGCGTGCGCGTGCGTTTGTAAAATAGATAATGCTGGAGAATATAAAATGAGAAGCAGAACTCACTATTAAACCTGTCACTACTCTTCGAAGCCTCGTATCTCAGTACTGAAACGATGCTGATATACGAGCATTATTTTAAGTAGGTATTTGTTACTTAGTGACTTTTGCTTGCTTGTGGCCGCAATGCGGCTAGCCGCTTAGTGCGTACCTAGCCTTACGAGTCAAAAACTGCTAGAGTTTCACAAAAGACCACTGCCGAGAAGAAGCGCCAAAAGAAACTCGACAGTCATTTTCTCCAAAAAATATGTGGTAAACAAAAAAAAAAATCGCTTCGCGATCGCTTTCGTAAAATGACTTACTGCACCATATATTGGGATTAGGTGTCAAGTAACCCCAGGCATCTTAAAGCACAAACGGAGAAACGCTAACAGGATTTTTTATTTATTTATACAACGCCGGTGGCAAACAAGCGTACTGTCCACCTGATGGTAAGCGGCCACCGCAGCCTAAAGACGCCCGCGACTCCAAAGGAGTCACGTGCGCGTTGCCGACCCTTTATAAGATTTGAGGATGCACTGACAACAGGAAAAACACAAACAACAGCACAGGAACAATGTGAAACACACAACACAACACAACAAAACACGACCGGTTTAGCCTAGTGGGTAGTGCACCTGCCTGTGAAGCTGACGGTCCTGGGTTCGAATCCCGGTCAGGGCAAATATTTGTGTGATGAGCATGAATATTTGTTTCTAAGTCTTGGGTGTTTTCTATGTATTTAAGTATTTATATCTATTAAATATATCGTCGTCTAGTACCCATAACACAAGCCTTGTTGAGCTTACTGTGGGGCTAGTTCGATTTGTGTAAGATTGTCCTCTAATATTTATTATTATTATTAAACACACAACGTGAACAGGATAAAGGTGGAGTTTCTTTAAACTGCAGGTTGAGATGCTACATGGCACCAAGGCGGTGGTGGCTTTAGCTGTGGACCCCTCCGGTGCCAGGCTAGCCACGGGATCTGTCGACTATGATGTGTCATTCTGGGATTTCGCAGGTATGACATTACAAAGATGAATATAAAAGTTTCAAACGTTTAATTTTTTGCCTTCATATATTATTATTATTATCTTTATTTTCTTTAAGACTTAGAGTAGATTTTATAATAATGATATAAAAAGTAAAATATAAATCAATATTATTATTATTATTATATATTTTAGACAGGCAGCTGACGCTGATACGTCTAAATCATAGTTCACTTGGCACTGGTTAACACTGCTTAGATCTTAGTTTGTCAAGTTTGTTTTTAAACTAATTAACACTGTTAGCGTTCACTACTTCTGAAGGTAATTTGTTCCATGCCTTTACTATTCTATTAGAGATTTAAAAAAAAATAAGTTATATGTAAAAAAAAAATTATTTAATCTGTTAATTGCAGTATTAAATTACAAATATATTTATTTCAGTCTGCATAGTCTATAATTTTTTACATTTAAGATTTTATTAAACTATGGGGTGTTGGGAGTGGCTCCCATTGAATTATCTCTACATTTTGATACATTACTCCTTTGGAATGAGGTACCGGCCGTCTAATAAATAACAGGAAATATTATATAAGCGACACGGACCGCTTTAGCCTAGTTGGTAGTGACCCTGCCTTCGAAGCTGCAGGTCCCGGGTTCGGATCCCGGTCAGGGCATTTATATGTG
The DNA here is from genome assembly GCA_963556455.1 of Epiblema foenella. Lineage (NCBI taxonomy): Eukaryota > Metazoa > Arthropoda > Insecta > Lepidoptera > Tortricidae > Epiblema > Epiblema foenella. Next base: position 12,964,292 of record OY747118.1, on the reverse strand, counting down.
TGATGAATGCAACCCATCCTGACATGCTTGGATTTTTTTTTTAACTAAGGAAGACTGCTATCAAAATTACACATTGTATTTGTCGTTAAAATACTCATTTAATTTGTAAAAGCATTTGTTAATTAAGAATTTTTTTAGACGTTTTTTGGAAAGGAGACATTTTTTCTATATTTTTAATGGAATTCGGTAGGTGGTTATATATTTTAATAACCATTTAACATCGGCGCCAAAAGGAACATTCACAGTGGCCGCCACATTATGACGGTAAGTTGTATTCAAAAAGATAACCGTCATAAATATGATTAACCCTTTGACCACAGTCAACTATTCGTGTCATCGGTAAATCGTACCATGGACGCCAAAGACTGCTACAGCCGACAGCCTGGTCAAAGCAACAGCGATCTATACGCGATTGCGTAAAGTTTAATTTCGCGTTGAACGCGTGGCATCAGCTGCGTCATTTGTATGTAATACTTGGCGCTCAATAGGTTAACTCTTTGATAACGATAGCGACAATCAATGATTGACATTTGGAAATACAACTAAATGACGTCACATCACAGATAACCTCGTCACACGCTGCATATTTTTGTTTAAAATCACGGGGAGAGTAAAAAATCACGTAATTAGTGTGACGTACTTTATGGATGACCCTTGCCTACACTTATAATAGTTATAATTAAAATATCATTGTTGCAACGGCGACTTCCACAGGGATGGACTCATCAATGCGTTCGTTCCGCACCCTCCAACCTTGCGAGTCCCACCCTGTGCGGGCGCTCCAGTACTCCGCCACCGGCGACTCGCTGCTCGTGGTGTCGGGCTCCGCTCAGGCCAAGGTGCTCGACCGGGACGGCTTCGAGTTGCTCGAGTGTGTGAAGGGGGACCAGTACATCGCTGACATGGCCCGGTAAGGTTCCACTACTTGCGCCCCAGTACTCCGCTGCAGTACTCCGCTCCAGTATTCCGCTGCAGTAGTCCTCTACAGTACTCCGCTCCAGTATTCCGCTGCAATACTCCTCTACAATACTACGCTGTAGTACTCCGCTCCAGTACTCCGCTGTAGTACTCCTCTCCAGTATTCCGCTCGAGTACTCTGCTCCAGTACTCCACTCCAATACTTCGCTCCAGTACTGCGCCACCGGCGACTCGCTATTCGTGGCCAAGGTGCTTGACCGGGACGGCTTCGAGATGCTCGAGTGTGAGGACCAGTAGGTCGCTGAGATGGCCCGGTAACGATATAGAAATAATATAGGTAGGTGGTTCCTTGTTTGTCCCTCTGGCGATCGAGACAACCGCTTGTTGGGGTTCAGAGGCTAAAGTTTTCTTCAGCGAGGTTGGGCAGTGTCTTCGGGAGAGGGGTCATGACCCTCGCGTCTGGCTCTTTCCTGGTGCAGAGATTATGAAATGCAATCATTTATTTTTCAATTTAGGCATGTTACATGCACTTATGAATGTCAAAAAACTACCACCGGTTCATAAAATAAACCTCTGCCTCGAGAAGAACCGGCGTAAGAAACTCGGCGAGGTGACATTTTTTAAAAAGAGTATACAATGTATATAAAATAACACTATCATAATACTACAGAATTAAAATGCTATAATATAAAACACACATATATATATATACATATATATTTAGGACAAAATATTTTTGTGTTAGATTACTTGTGCTGGACGCTGTCACTGCCAAACATCCCTATCCATGATGTAATCGTTTATCTTATAATATGCCTTTGAAATAAGTGTTTGTTTCACAACAGATTTAAATTTAGAATCCGTAAGTTCAGTAATGTGCTTGGAATTTTATTGTAGAATTTTATACAATTTCCCAAGAACGACTTTTTCGCCATCACTAGTCTGTAAAAAGTTATTTTGAGTTTCCCAGTGTTTCTTGTAGTTATTAACTTATCAGTATTCATTGGGAAATTGTTGAAATTCTTCCTAACATAGGTACATGATTATTTCAAATATGTACAGCGACTGCAGGATTAGGATATCTATTTCCTTAAAGATTTCTCTCAATGACTCACGCGACCCCATGTTATAAATTGCTTGTATAGCCCTTTTTTGCAATATAAATACAGTTTCGATATCTGCAGCTGATCCCCATAAGATAAGACCGTAACTAATTATTACTATTAAAATAAGCGAAGTAAACTAACCGAGCCGTTGCCATATTGGTAAGCTGCCTTATTCTCCTGACTGCAAAAGCAGCAGAGCTCAACCTACTTCCTATATCGGTTATGTGGGAACCCCACTGCAATTTTGAGTCCAATGTAATACCTAAGAATACAGTTGTCTTAACAAATTCTAAAGTTTACCATTAAGTTTTATATTTGAATCTATATTGATATTTGATGATGATGAGTTGGCTAGTGAGAATTTTATACATTTCGTTTTTTTCGGATTCAACACTAAGTTATTGGCAGCAAACCAGTCAGATATCATGGAGAGGGTATTATTTGGTTCAACAAGTTCAGTATTTTCCTATTAACCTTGAACAGTAAGGATGTGTCATCTGCGAACATTACAATGCCTGATCTTCGACTTACTATATATGGTAAATCATTTAGATAAACAAGTAATAGAAACGGGCCTAGAATAGATCCCTGAGGTACTCCCATCTCTACCACTGTATCTGATGAAATAGCTCCATTTATCGCTACACTTTGATTTCTTTGTGTTAGGTATGACTTAATGAGATCTAATGCATGTCCTCTAATGCCATAAAATTTCAGCTTACAAATTAAAGTACCATGGTCTACACAATCAAAAGCCTTGGAAAGGTCACAGAAGACTCCAATGGCATCCTGTGACTCTTCCCAAGACTGCAAAATGAATGTTATCAAACTTACACCAGTATCAGTAGTCGATCTACCTTTCGCGAAGCCGAACTGCTGTGCGTGTTTGCTAAACTTAGTCCAATGTAATACCTAAGAATACAGTTGTCTTAAAAAATTCTAAAGTTTCACCATTAAGTTTTATATTTGAATCTACATTGATATTTAAATCTTCAAGTCCGTATTTATCCATCTCTACTTGTATTCGTTGTCAGTATAGAATAACTTGAACATTGACAGTACAAAGGGGCACACGGCGTCCCTGAACAGCGGCTGCTGGCACCCGCACATCCGGGAGGAGTTCCTGACGTGCGCGCGCGACGCCACGCTGCGGCTGTGGCGCGCCGCCGAGCCGCGCCAGCACGCCGCGCTCATCAAGCCGCGCCAGCGAGGTGCGCTCCACGCTCCACGCGCCACGCTCCACGCTCCACGCTCCACACACACGCTACTAGTTACAGAGTTCCTGACGCGCGCGCGCGACGCCACGCTGCGGCTGTGGCGCGCCGCCGAGCCGCGCCAACGAAGGCTACACTCCACATACACCCTAATAGTTAAAGCACAGAATGAGTAATAATACAACTACAGAAGCTTCACTTCCTAAAAAAGCGTTGTCATAAAAAACGTGCCTACCCTGTGCATCTCTGGCTATCAAATAACTTTGTATCCAGAGGGGGGGGGGCTCTTGGGATTTATCCCCCCCCCCCCCCCCCTTGTATAAAAATATCTATAGAAACGACAAAAAAATCACGCTTTTTGTATTGTAGCCCCCCTTAATGTGCTGTTTTCATTTTCAAGGCGGCCTCAAGACTAACCCCACATCCTGTGCCTTCTCGAGAGATGGCAACACCATCGCCGCCGGATGCTACGACGGCTCCATCCAGATGTGGGACCACAGGAAGAACTTCGTCAACACATCAGCACTACTGCGGGACGCCCATCAGAAACAAACAGAGATATCTTGCATAGCTTACTCATACCTTGGCTCTTACTTAGCTAGCAGGAGTAACGATGAGACCCTAAAACTCTGGGATCTGAGAAGCTTCAAGAAACCGTTAAACGTATTTGAGAATTTATTCTCAAGATACGAACAGACAGATTGCTGTTTTAGTCCGGACGACGCTATGATATTCACAGGGGAATCGTTGCAAAGGAAACAGGATGTTGGCCGATTGATTTTCTTCAATACGAAAACTTTTGAAAAAGTAACCGAAATTGGTGTGACAAAGTCTCATGTCATTAAAGGGATATGGCATGCGAAGTTAAACCAAATATTTGTTAGCTGCGGCAATGGTGTAGTGAAGTGCTATTACGATCAAAAGCGGAGCTTAAGAGGTGCAAAGCTCTGCATGGTGAAGACTCATAGGAAAAAGCATTCCGTAGAAGTGGTAAGCTCGCAGCAGATCATCACTCCCCATGCGTTACCTCTCTTCAGACAGGAGAAGCTAAGAACGAGTAAGAAAAAGATGGAGAAGGAACGGTTAGATCCGGTCAAGTCTCACCGTCCGGACTTACCGATCACCTCCGGGCAGGGAGGCAGGGTAGCTGCCTCCGGTAGTACCCTTAGCTCCTTCGTCATAAGAAACCTAGGTTTAAGTAAGAGGGTGGATGACGACCAGGACCCTAGAGAAGCCATTTTGAAGTTTGCTAAGGACGCTGAAGAGAATCCGTTTTGGGTGGCACCGGCTTACAAGAAAACTCAGCCGAAGCCGATCTTTCAAAGCGGGGATGAAGATGGGCCGTCGGATCCTAAGAAATCTAAGTCTTAGGTGTTATGATTAAAAAATGAATTATTGTTTTTTATTTTTCGTTTTATTCTACTAGAGAATAGCACTTCCTTTTTCTTCCCGTGGGTGTCAAGAGTCGGGTATGGGAACCAGGTTCTAGTGTTTTGGGCGATGGGGTACCAACCTATCAGTGCAATATCATGATTTTTCCATCTTTAAACCTGCAATAGCTAAATGTGACTGGAATTAATAATGTGCTCTGCCTACCCCTTTCTGGAATACAAACGTGGAAAGGAAAGTATTCCTTACATCTCTACCCGATGGTTTTCTGGTAGGGATAGATGGAAAGTATTCCTTACATCTTTACATGATGGTTTTCTGGTAGGAATAGATGCAAAGTATTCCTTACATCTCTACTTGATGGTTTTCTGGTAGAAATAGATGCAAAGTATTCCTTATATCTCTACCTGATGGTTTTCTTGTAGGAATAGATGCAAAGTATTCCTTACATCTCTAACTGATGGTTTTCTGGTAGGAATAGATGCAAAGTATTCCTTACATCTCTACTTGATGGTTTTCTGGTAGAAATAGATGCAAAGTATTCCTTATATCTCTACCTGATGGTTTTCTTGTAGGAATAGATGCAAAGTATTCCTTACATCTCTAACTGATGGTTTTCTGGTAGGAATAGATGCAAAGTATTCCTTACATCTCTAACTGATGGTTTTCTGATAGGAATAGATGCAAAGTATTCCTTACATCTCTACCTAAAGGTTTTCTGGTAGGAATAGATGCAAAGTATTCCTTACATCTCTACCTGATGGTTTTCTGATAGGAATAGATGTAAAGTATTCCTTACATCTCCAACTGATGGTTTCCTGGTAGGAATAGATGCAAAGTATTCCTTACATCTCTAACTGATGGTTTTCTGGTAGGAATAGATGCAAAGTATTCCTTACATCTCTAACTGATGGTTTTCTGGTAGGAATAGATGCAAAGTAGTCCTTACATCTCTAACTGATAGTTTTCTGGTAGGAATAGATGCAAAGTATTCCTTACATCTGTACTTGATGGTTTTCTGATAGGGATAGATCGAAAGTATTCCTTACATCTCTACCTGATGGTTTTCTGGTAGGAATAAATGCAAAGTATTCCTTACATCTCTAACTGATGGTTTTCTGGTAGAAATAGATGCAAAGTATTCCTTACATTTCTAACTAATGGTTTTCTGGTAGGAATAAATGCAAAGTATTCCTTACATCTCTACCTGATGGTTTTCTGGTATGAATAGATGCAACGTATTCCTTACATCTCTACCTGATGGTTTTCTGGTAGGGATAGATGGAAAGTATTCCTTACGTCTCTACCTTGTACGATAAAATTTCTTTTATGCAATAAATATTAAATAGAAAAGGACAAACGAGCATTAGCGGCTATTTAACTTGATAGACGTTTATGAATAAGGGGATCAGTCAATATCAATGGTCAACACCATCAATCCATAGGTATCGATCATTTGCAATAAAACACTATGACAACTTATCAGTTTACTAAAGTAATAGCTCTTATAAGAAATCTACATATACAGTAAAGCGGCAATTACACTTCGTCGTTCGCCGCATGCTGCATGCGGCGGCCGCAAAAGTGTAAAGAACACGTTAGCCGGCCGCATTCGGCGATCGACAGCTGCCAACGCTTATAGGCGGACAGACTAATGTGAAGACGACGTTTGTTGGCCTAAGTAGTTTAAAACGAATTTGGCGACCGCATTACATGGCGACACATACACTCACGCACCGGAAGACGAGCTGTCGGTAGGCCTCCGACGAGGTGGAGTGATGACCTGGTGAAGGTCGCGGGAATCCGGTGGAAACGAACGGCACAGGACCGGTCTAAATGGCGAGCCTTGGGGGAGGCCTATGTTCAGCAGTGGGCGTCTTTCGGCTGAAATGATGATGATGATGATGATGACATACAGTCACACGGACACACAGCCAGGCGCGGATCCAGGATTTTGTTCAGGAGGGGGCACTTTCGAACTTTCCGAAAATAAAACTGACTCTTGGTAACTGTTTATATTGTCAGAACATATTTCCTACGTCAGGACATAGGCAATTGCCCTCCCCTGACACAGGCTTCAGGGGGGGGGCAATTGCCCCTGTTGCCCCCCCCCCCTGTATCCGCGCCAGCACACAGCGTTGCGTTGCACTGGACGTGTTTTAATTATTTTCTGTAAGGTCCTGGCAGAATATTAGGGATGTGGCTACCTGTTGCATCATTATCCTGAGCCAGCGCCCATTCTCTGCCACAACACATGGCTCATATTGTATCACTTAGTTTATTTGCTTTCTATTTTTTTTTCTGATTAATAATCATGTTAGTCCTTAAGGTGCATGTTTCTTTTCTTAATAAATAAATAAATATTAGAGGACAATCTTACACAAATCGAACTAGCCTCACAGTAAGCTCAAGAAGGCTTGTGTTATGGGTACTAGACGAAGATATATTTAATAGATATAAATACTTAAATACATAGAAAACATCCAAGACTCAGAAACAAATATTCATGCTCATCACACAAATATTTGCCCTGACCGGGATTCGAACCCAGGACCGTCAGCTTCACAGGCAGGTGCACTACCCACTAGGCTAAACCGGTCGTCAAAATCCCAAGTAAATTAAATTAAATTAAGTAAATTATCGTCAAGTCGGTAATGTATGCCATGTAAATTGTGGGAATGAATAAAGTGTTTATCTATCTATCATTAGGTGAACGACGCAGTGTAATTGCCGCTTAACAATAACCTATACAGTAACAATAGTTTATCTACGCAGTTGCGACCGCGGGCTCTCTGTCCTCCCACGCGCCGAGCGGCGACCTCGCTGGATTCTGAAAACATTCATACACAGAGTGACCACTATTTACTACAACCAAAATTCCCTGACTTTTCCCGGTTTTCCAGGCGTTTTTTCAAGTTTTTCCCTGACCATAATCTTATATGTAATAAATATAAAATATATAGTTTGAATACGTTTCAGAATTATCTGCTAGTAAATTACAATTTATAAATACAATGAAATAATACAAAAACGGAAATAATAAGAAGTAGTATCTGAATAGCTCAGTTGGTAAGAGCAAAAGCATTTTTAGACAGTCGTGGGTTCACTCAATAATCATATTTTTGGAGAAAATGACTGACTAGAGTTTGACTTGCAAAAGTGCCACTGCGCCCTACTTGCAGAATAAAGTTCATTTATTTCATTTACATAAAGAGACATTTTTATTCCCTGACCTCCAATAAATTTCCCTGACAATTCCCTGACTTTTCCATGACTAGCGAAATTCCCTGACTTTTCCCGGTTTTCCAGAAAGTGGCCACCCTGCATACAGTAATACATAAAGACATTTCTGGCCAAACTACACTAATGCTTACCAAAAAACAAAAAAAAAATATTTAATTGTTATAGGTAACAATGTAATGTTTATTGTTATTAACTCTTAAAAAAATATTACAGTTAAATGTTTAGGCATTGTCATATTCAGTGTTTAAGTTTAGTTCGTAATAGCATAGTAAGTACCTAACATTAGTTAAATGAGCGCGATCTCGCCAACAAACTGTTATGGCAGTTTGGCGAGAAATTAAAAGATTGTAACTGTTATGTGCTTTTTTTGATAAATAAATTAAAAAAAAAAGTAATACTACGGATTAACGGATAACAGGAGAAATAACCGCAATCTAAATAAACTCAAGTTGCCATTATCCAAATTAAAAATAGTTTCATGCAGCTCACATTATGTCAATTAAAATATATAATCACCTGCCGAATTCCTTAAAAAATGAAACCTAACTTATTCACCATACATTTAAAAACCTATCTTATACACTCTTATCTTATCTTTCTATCTTTATCTTTTTGGTCCTGGGTTCGAATCCCGGTCAGGGCAAATATTTGTGTGATGAGCATGAATATTTGTTTCTAAGTCTTGGATGTTTTCTATGTATTTAAGTATTTATATCTATTAAATATATCGTCGTCTAGTACCCATAACACAGGCCTTCTTGAGCTTACTGTGGGGCTAGTTCGATTTGTGTAAGATTGTCTTCTAATATTTATTTATTGATTTATTTTTATTTATACAAAAATGTTACTATAGTTTAAGGGATTATTTTGAGGATATTTAATTTAATTTTATGTTATAAATTAGTTAAACTTCGAAAATTTTTCAAGATGTATTTAGAATAAGCACTAGTATTTAGTTTAGCCCTCTCATGTTTGCTATGCCCTTGCAGGGCGTCATATGTATACCTGTATTTTTTTTTCAACCTGTAATGTGACATGCAATAAAAAATTCTATTCTATTCTACATTACTGCAGACGCCGGGAAAGAAGGGTTTGCCAGGAGAGTAGGTATAGAGGGCCGACCGTAGTGAGGCCGATTAGTGAAAGACCGTGTCTCCGCCAACAAACTGTCATACAGTTTGGCGGGTTCTAGGCTAAGTTGCCATGTAACTTTATTCAAAATCAAAACATTTATTCTGCAAATAGGCCTCAAGGGCACTTTTACAAGTCAAAATCTATCTAGGTACATCAAATAAGAATAATACAATAATCAAAGTATCATTAATTAAATGTAGTGTTACATGTCAAAAATAAGACTAAATAAATAAATAAATAAATATTAGAGGACAATCTTACACAAATCGAACTAGCCCCATAGGAAGCTCAAGAAGGCTTGTGTTATGGGTACTAGACGACGATATATTTAATAGATATAAATTCTTAAATACATAGAAAACATCCAAGACTCAGAAACAAATATTCATGCTCATCACACAAATATTTGCCCTGACCGGGATTCGAACCCAGGACCGTCAGCTTCACAGGCAAATGCACTACCCACTAGGCTAAACCGGTCGTCTAAGAAACTAATAACAATCGAGATTTGTTAGAGATGTATAAGGTCTCTAAGCGCCAAGATAAAAGGTAATAAAGTAGGTACACTAATCATAATAAAATATTTTGAGCTATATCTATAACACGTCAACATGAAAATAATAAAATCGATTAAATAAATATCCTCAGAGATGTATAAGGTCTCTGAGCGTCTTAAGAGGCCTTATAAGTTTTAAAATGTTTTGATTTCAAATTATGACAAGTGTTGACAATACCAGTAAAGTTATTAAAGGCTTCGATGATTTTATGAAAGTTTTAAATAGTAACAAAGGCATTTTTTGTTTTTTTGTGTATAGTAGCATTTAAGCGGAAAATACAAGTTTTTAGCTTGAAAATGGTCGATTTGGAGTGATGTTAGAAACGATATTTCTTAATGTGAAATCTAATGTGTGTGTGTGTGTGTGTGCGAGTGCGAGTACGTGTGTGTGTGTGTGTGTGCGTGTGTATGAATTGGGCTAAACAGATATTTTACGGGTACACATCGGACGTGATTATTCCATAATGTGCGGAACTTGTCAGGAATTAAAGTTACCCTCATATTACCAGTCACACGTGTGTTTTTAAGTATATTTTTACTAAATAATGTCTAAATTACAAAATATTCACATCTGTCAGTTTACTTGGTATAATTAAATGGGTCAATCAACTTCTTCTTGTTGTTATTCTATCCCGTCAGCGAGGAGACAACAGTAACCATGCTTCTTAGAAAAATGTTATAATATGGACTTCAAGCATGCTTAGGAGATGACCCATCATCATCATCATCATCATCATTTCAGCCGAAAGACGTCCACTGCTGAACATAGGCCTCCCCCAAGGCTCGCCATTTAGACCGGTCCTGTGCAGTTTGTTTCCACCGGATTCCCGCGACCTTCACCAGGTCATCACCCACCCAGATGATCAGGGTCAGATGACCCATGTCCAAATGGATTTATACTTATAGCTAAAACTCATGTTTATTAGATTTAAACCCTATAAAATCACGGTTTTAAAGAGTGACTCAGGAGCAGGGATCGGATGCCGGTATTTTCTCCATAGAAAAATACCGGTATTATTACGGTCACCGGTTCATTATTTCGTTTTTAATGGAACAATCTAATAATACGACGTTGTTACCTAAACACATGATTCAGCCCTACTTAAAGAGCAAAAAATTATCCAAAATATTGGGCTAATTCAGGGTTTTTTTAAAATACCGGTATCGGTCCCTGCTCAGGAGACGTAACCATGGTAACAAGCAACAAAGAATAGTTGATCCACCCAAATATCTGAATGTAGTACGTACCAGTTTTTTGGCTCGTTCTGTGAGCACTTTGAACGCGAAGTGGTTTAGGATGACTCCGGTAGGTAAGGCCACGCCTTGGAAGCGGTAGAGCGGCGCGCTATCCGACCCTGCAAGTTTAGTTTAGTTTTATTCATCACGAAATACAATTCTCATATAACAAAGAATTTAAGAATAACTTTATTTGCATTAAACATTACCATTAGATACAAACTGTTAAGAGGCCTTATAAGTTTGAGCGTTCATCATTTTCATAAAATCTTAGTCGATAGATGGCGTTAGCGCTCGGCACACGAGCGCACTGCTCTACAGCACACTACTGCACATATGTGTGCGTTTTAACCCGGACGCAAAAAATCTTGATCGTTTTGACAATTTCCCAGTTGAAGGATATAGTTGGTTGGTTGGGGATACAGTTTTTTAATGTAATTAAAAATGTATTTGATATTTTGAAAGCAGTACTTTAATACTACATTTCAAGAAAATATACTCATACAAATAATAAAAAGTTACAACTCATAATTTTGTTTCGTTGCGTAATTTCAATCTACCTTTGACATTACGTAAATTTTAGCCTAGTTGGTAGTAACCCTGCCAAAGAAGGTGGTGGTGCTGAGGGCCTACTCTGAACATCGAAATCCGAACTTCGTATCGTGCCGTTCCTTTCACTCTTGTGTTATACACAATATGAGTGAAAGGGACGGCACGATACGAAGTTCGGATTTCGATTTTCGGAGTAGGCCCTCTGGGTTCGAATACCGCGATTAGTACATTACTGCAGAGGCCGCGAAATAGGGGACTGTCGGCCGAGTAGTTATAGATGGCCGAGTGTTATCGAGGCCGATAATCCTTGTTAACGCCAAGGTTTGTATTATAGTGCTGTTCTCAAAAAATTCAATGTAATTTGTAAATTATAAGCTAGAAAAGCACCTCGGAAACAAAAGACGATCTCTTTGCCTGCCGAGGCCGGCAAGTTTGATAAAAGGTAATCTATTTGCCTTTTCTAAGGTCTGTATGTATGTATGTAATCACTTTATTGTACACAATAACACGTTAAAAATAATAAATAGAGGAAAATGTTTCGTATTTCATTATTAAAATTTATCTTATAGTGTGTAAATGAATATAGCATATGAGGAATACCTGTGACCACCTCGTGACTCTACCATAAGACTCTTGGACCATATCTAGGTTGATAGTATTTGTCAAGACACTAACAAGCTCAAACACGGATGTGAGAGATGGAGTGATGAGCATATGAGGAGTTCCGGTGACCATCTCCTGACTCCATCATGAGATCCTGGACCTTATCTATTTCGTTGGTACTCATCAAGACAAATACAACGAGCCCAAACACGGCGGTACTGTGATGAGCATATGAGGAGTACCGGTGACCATATCCTGACTCCATCATGAGGACCTGGACCTTATCTATTTCGTTGGTACTCATCAAGACAAATACAACGAGCCCAAACACGGCGGTACTGTGATGAGCATATGAGGAGTTCCGGTGACCATCTCCTGACTCCATCATGAGGACCTGGACCTTATCTATTTCGTTGGTACTCATCAAGACCAATACAACGAGCCCAAACACGGCGGTACTGTGATGAGCATATGAGGAGTTCCGGTGACCATCTCCTGACTCCATCATGAGGACCTGGACCTTATCTATTTCGTTGGTACTCATCAAGACCAATACAACGAGTCCAAACACGGCGGTACTGTGATGAGCATATGAAGAGTTCCGGTGACCATCTCCTCACTCCATCATGAGGACCTGGACCTTATCTATTTCGTTGGTACTCATCAAGACAAATCCAACGAGCCCAAAGACGGCGGTACTGTGATGAGTATATGAGGAGTTCCGGTGACCATCTCCTGACTCCATCATGAGGACCTGGACCTTATCTATTTCGTTGGTACTCATCAAGACCAATACAACGAGCCCAAACACGGCGGTACTGTGATGAGCATATGAGGAGTTCCGGTGACCATCTCCTGACTCCATCATGAGGACCTGGACCTTATCTATTTCGTTGGTACTCATCAAGACCAATACAACGAGTCCAAACACGGCGGTACTGTGATGAGCATATGAAGAGTTCCGGTGACCATCTCCTCACTCCATCATGAGGACCTGGACCTTATCTATTTCGTTGGTACTCATCAAGACAAATCCAACGAGCCCAAACACGGCGGTACTGTGATGAGTATATGAGGAGTTCCGGTGACCATCTCCTGACTCCATCATGAGGACCTGGACCTTATCTATTTCGTTGGTACTCATCAAGACAAATCCAACGAGCCCAAACACGGCGGTACTGTGATGAGCATATGAGGAGTTCCGGTGACCATCTCCTGACTCCATCATGAGACCCTGGACCTTATCTATTTCGTTGGTACTCATCAAGACAAATACAACGAGCCCAAACACGGCGGTACTGTGATGAGCATATGAGGAGTTCCGGTGACCATCTCCTGACTCCATCATGAGACCCTGGACCTTATCTATTTCGTTGGTACTCATCAAGACAAATACAACGAGCCCAAACACGGCGGTACTGTGATGAGCATATGAGGAGTTCCGGTGACCATCTCCTGACTCCATCATGAGGATCTGGACCTTATCTATTTCGTTGGTACTCATCAAGACAAATACAACGAGCCCAAACACGGCGGTACTGTGATGAGCATATGAGGAGTTCCGGTGACCATCTCCTGACTCCATCATGAGACCCTGGACCTTATCTATTTCGTTGGTACTCATCAGACAAATCCAACGAGCCCGAACACGGTGGTGTTATGATGAGATGAGTATATGAGGAACAGAGTGTAAATCACTAAATATTATAAAATATATACTTACAGGATCTTGATCATTCAATCGCTGTATACGAGTACAGCTTGTCTTGGAATTCTGTGAATCCTATTCGCTATGCTTGTAACGACGCGCGATCAATAAAAGCGACATAGGTCCGACCTCTGAGAGCGCTCGGCTGGGACTGAGCGCGCGGCATCGGTGCAGCGTAATTTATGGGTAAATTGGGTAATATTTAAAAATGATTACCGAGTTGAATTTTTAAGCCGATTACGCTAAAAAAAATATCTGAGACAAAAAAAGAGTTGCACTTTACTACACTTTTATCTTTAGAGCAAAATATTAATGCGTTTTGCCAGAAAAAAATAAAGTGTAACCCTATTTTTATCAAAAAACTCGGCAACATTCGGATGCTACTTAAGCCTAAATTTTAGATGAATCTGAACTTTTTAACAACGTTACTATCTAGTTTATGATATGTCGAATTGAATTGTGTTCATTTTGTACCAAAATCAGTCGTTTTTGTGTCTAAATTGACAATCGAAACGTCTCGCCTAGCCGCAAATATTGAAGAAACGCTGCCAAGAGAATGCGTTTTTACCGGGTTTAGCACTAAAAAAACAAAGATTAAGCAACGTTACTATCTAGATTAAGAAACGAACTATCAAATACTTTAGGAATTTCTTCAATATTATGGATATTAACGCCAGAATCGTTAATGAAAAACTAAGCATTTTGCGAAATACGCTTATAGGGCCTCTTAATATATATATTTTTTTATACAACGCCGGTGGCAAACGCTTGTTCGAATCTTACTCGAATTTGGAGCAGCCCAACTGGGGAAGTACCTCCGCCTTGCAGAAGACCACAGCCATAATAACATTATCTACTATACAAGTATGTAGTGTTGTGTTCCTGGAGGTGAGCAAGGTTGCCAGAGCTCCCGAGGATGCACTGTGTTGAGGGCGAGGGACCTAAATGTGTTCCTTCTGTTGTCAACACAGTGCATCCTCAAATCTTATAAAGGGTCGGCAACGCGCACGTGACTCTTTTGGAGTTGCGGGCGTCTATAGGCTGCGGTGGCCGCTTGCCATCAGGTGGACCGTACGCATGTTTGCCATCGGCGTTGTGTAAAATAAAAATAAAAACAATTAATTAATTTCTTACTTGACATATAATATGATCTGGCCCCTATTTCGCCAAAGCTGACAGGCGCGTCAATTGTCAAAAAACATTACAATTGCAGTTGGTGAAACAGTTTTCACATGTAAATTGTCGATTTGTCAGCCTACATATGTCAAATACATACATATGTCAACTTGGTGAAATAGGGGCCTGGTCTTTGGGCTTTTATCCAGATATCACACGAGGTTTTATAGCCCACTTTTAGACCTCCCTCCTAGTGTTGTGAATTTAAGCTTCGAGGCGTAAACTACTAGACTCGAGTCGCGACTGCTGAGTCTAGAAGCCTCGAACCTTAAAGCCTCGAGCGTATAAGCCTCAAATTAATAAGTTCGCGTTGTTGCTTACGATCACAGAAACTTCGAGTTTTTAGGCCTCAAGCTTTAAAGCCTCCTGAGTTTTGAAGGTTTAAGTCTGTAAGGTTTGTAGCAAAAAGTACAAGCTTTTAACAAATTAGATCAATTTTGCCATAGGGTGAAATAGGTTTTTGTGCAATAGGGAAAAAACTGATTTATCGCATTTTTGTTTCTAATTTTATTTTGCAATTTTATATGACATTTAAAAATATTAAATGAATATTAATGTCATGTCACTAATATTAAGATACCTAAATAAAAACTAAGCAATTAAAAAACTATTAAATAAATTCTACATTATTCAGTAACATTTTTATTAAAACACAACAAAAAACGAGCAAAAAACAAACAACACAATAATATAAAGCATTATAAATAAAAAAATTGCCCTAAGTCTTCGGTGCTCGGTAGGGTTCCCAGAAGGCTGGCCGCATTGCCACGCTGGATAGCTATGCTAATCCGCTGGGCGAAATAGTGGCCAGCCCTCTGGTCACCGGAAGCCTCTATAAGGCGCCTTGTAATAAAATATTAAAAAAGAATTTCTGCCTAGAACGCTCATTGTGCTCTTAACGCTTGTGTCAATAAGCCCGAGTTTTTAAAGCTTGAGCTCTCTATGAGGCCAGTCATAAAGACTTTCTCTTAAGAGCTTATAAAAAACTTGAGTCTTTAAGATTCAGATCCGTTTTAGAGCTCAAACCATCAACGCTTACGCCTTTAAAGCTTGAACCTTCAAGGTTTGCGAGTCTTTAAGGTTCAAAAGTCTTCAAGACTAGTCTTTTAACAACACTACTCCCTCCCCCTTGGTGATCTTCGGTGAGGTTCTAGGAGAACGCCCTGTGGAATGTATAGTGGTCTCACCTTCAAGCCTATGGACGGCGGTGACCGCCACACGGCCGACCTGCCTCGCGTGGTTGATGAGCGGGCCTTTAGAGATGTCCACGTGTTTTTCAACCCGGTACAGCGTCACCTTGCCTGATAAAAAGTAGGTAGATTCATATAGATTCACTTTGAAAATATATAAGTACTTTTATTGTTGCAGTATAATTATAAATATATATATATATATATATTTATAATTATACTATATATATATATATATTTATAATTATACTTCATATTAATAACGTATTTGTATCATCTGACACAAGTCGCACAGTACGCCGTCCCGCACACCCCGCTGGCTCCACAGAAAACCAGCGCCGTTGGTCACGCTAGCCGCGCCAACCGCATTGCTGAGTGGAGGCCATTTCAGGTTCACATCCTGGTGGCACTTGTTTTGTATTATTATTATTCTTTGTCACTTTCAATGTCTACCTACTTTCTCGATGTAATTTTTATTTGTTTTTATTTTCTTTTTCACTTGTGATGTGCTGATGTGTTACCTGAATAAATGTTATTCTATTCTATTCTATTCCATTCTAAAATTAAATACTGTGGGGGATTCATCAATTCTTTCAACCACGCCCCTGTACCTATATATATAAATAAATAAATAAAATATTTTTAGACAATCTTAGTATCTTACACAAATCAACTTAGTCCGAAACTAAGCAAAGCTTGTACTATGGGTACCAAGTGACGATATACATACTTATATAGATAAATAGATACTTAAATACATAGAAAACATCCAAGACTCAGGAACAATTATTCGTGTTCATCACACAAATACATGCCCTGACCGGGATTCGAACCCGGGACCTCCAGCTTCGAAGGCAGGGTCACTACCAACTAGGCTAAAGCGGTCGTCAATATATATATATATATATATATATCATCCTCCTAGAGTTATCCCAGTACAGTTGCATCCTAAAGGATACCCTGGGTCCGCTACCTAATCCCAAGATTTGGCCTAGGCAATAGTTTTTACGGAAGCGACTGCCATCTGACCTTCCAACCCGAGGGGATACCAGACCTTATTGGAATTGGTTGTATATTAAAAAGGAATACCTTATAACCCTGTACATGTTAATAAGCATATTTAGTGTCATTGTAATAAGTATATTTTCGGAGAAAATGACTGACTGTCGAGTTTCTTTCGACGTTTCTTGTCGGTAGTGGTCTCTTGAGAAACGCTAGTAGTTTATGACTTGTAAAAGTGCCATTACGGCCTACTTGTACAATAAAGTTCATTTATTTCATTATTTTCAGCAATTAATATATATTTTTTTAATAATATTTATGGACAATCTTACACAAATCAACCTAGTCCCAAACTAAGCAAAGGTACAGGCTTTGGGTACTAAGCTTGTACTATGGGTACTAAGTGACGATATACATACTTATATAGATAAATATATACTTAAATACATAGAAAACATCCATGACTCAGGAACATATATTTGTGTTCATCACACAAATACATGCCCTGACCGGGATTCGAACCCGGGACCTCCAGCTTCGAAGGCAGGGTCACTACCAACTAGGCTAAAGCGGTCGTCATTAAAGTGTGATATAAGGAAGACTCACCGTTGGCCTTCGCAATGCTGGGGATCTGCTCTCTCTTGTGCTGGTTCTCCACAAACATTTCCCGCGCCAAGTCCTCTCCCACCTACAATCAATAGTACATTACTTACCAAGGGCGGTAAAACAAAGAATGTCTCAGATCGCAGGTATTTGACGCCCGAGCCGAAGGCAAGGGCGATAATTATGCGATCTGAGGCTTTCTTAATTACCACCCGAGGTAAGTACAAAATTTTATGTCACCCTCTGGCCAGGAAATGGGATTTTCCGCGCGCGGAGCGTGCGGTAATTACCACTTTATGGCCAGGTGTGACATAAAATAAATATATACATTGAACGGATAGCGACTGACAGGGGTAAGCATTGCAAGTGGTTAACCAGGGCTCGGAACCGGTTTTTACTATTTTGGAAATATTTCCTAAAGTATCCATTTTTTTTGTGTTTCCATTTTTATTTTAAGATTTGCTTTTGTTAGCCTTCATCTATGGAATAAATGATTTGAAGTACGAAAATAAGATTTCAAGCTTACATGGTCATTTACATTAGAATTACGATTTGAAACGGGATATTTACCATGTATATTTGTATTTTTTTTTTAATAAATTGTACTGTTGTTGTTTTGATTATGTGTGTCATCATCATCATCATCATTTCAGCCGAAAGACGTCCACTGCTGAACATAGGCCTCCCCCAATCCCTTGGGGGGGATTTGCCATAGTCGCCACGCTTGGCAAGCGGGTTGGCGACCGCAGTTTGATGGTGGTAATGATCGAAGGATGCTGCTGGCCACCCTCCGATTTTCCCTTATTCGCCTCCTACGAAACCCACGGGAAGAGATGGGGTGGCGCAATTCTTACCCGGCAACCACACGGGTTATTCTTACCCGGCAACCACACGGGTTATTATGTGTGTAGCTGATTCATTTGTGTGAGGTGTGCGTGCAATAAAGAGTATTTGTATTGTATCGTATTGTCAAGAAAAAGTAGAATGATATGTGTTGTCGGTTAATTTTGTTGTACGCATACGTGTTGTTTCACTTTTCTTGCCTTTCCCCTGCACTGCCTGTTCAAAATTTTCTGATTTTTTTCCTGCCACTCAAAGGTTGTCCGGAAGAGATCGCATTAAAGCGATAAGGCCGCTCTTTTCGGTGGAGATATCAAAAGTTAAGGGCCACGAAGCTTAATTTTGGATTGGTCTAGTAACCCGCACAAACGGTGTTCCCGTAACTATAAATCCATGTAATAAAAACATAACTTACATGTACACAAGCCGTTAACTATCGACCACCGGGTGGACAGCTTTTGTTTTTACAACTTACAATGACCCTTCTAGGTATAAAAATTTGCGGACTATTCTGCATGTGTTCATAATAGTGATCCGCGACTTCGAATGATTTGCCTATTCGAATGATTAGCGATTACTAATGTCAATATTCGAATTGGAAATTAGAAAAGAAAGAAAGAAAAATGTTTATTAGCATTGGCACACAATTCAGAATTAAAAAAAAACAAACAGAAACAGAAATTAGTAATATACTAATCCTCATAATCGAATAATGACTACTAATCTCCGATCGCCCCTACTATACTATTACTATTCGAAGAATTCGAATGAATGACCACCGTAAGCGAAACTTCCGCTTCGTAAAATCACTATAAACGTAGAGCCCCGCCTACAGTGGACCGTTGTTCGGCGCGACTCGGTAATGGTCGTGCCTACTTCGTCGGCTCTTATTCGACTTGACCGGGAGTTAGTTAGGTTAGTTGTGTTGTGGACATTAGTTACTACGTCCGTTCGACTCGGGCGAGCGGCGATTGCAGTATTACTAATATTAGTCGAATGATTATGACATTAGTCAACTTATTCGAATGATTACAATAATCGACTAATCGAATTAGTATCATTCAAAGTCGCGCATCACTAGTTCATAATAACGGCTTTTTGTGGGAGAATATATGTGAGCGGATGGATGTCCAGGAATTTGAAACTGGTGTGCAGAGAGCGCAGTATAATACCTGTAGATGAAATTATGATGATGATGATGATGATGATGAGTCCGACCGGTTTCGGCCATGGCGACCACTTCGACTCCTAATCAGTGCCCCGGCGCTCATGCGCCCGAAGATGGCTAATGTAGCCTATTTTAGCAATAAAACTCCGCGCACATTGAGGGCACGTAAGCACGCCGTCTACATATTTTAGGAGATGGCAGCAGGTGGGCGGGCCTTAAGCTGGTCGCGTTTGGTATCAAGGTGAACTTTACGTTGATCCTCGAATTCCCGTACCTTGCCGTTCACCAGCCTGCGCCATTCTGGGCGTTGTGCTGCCAAACACTCCCATTGAGAGGGCTCTATGTCGCATCTCTTCAAGTGTCGCTTTAGGATGAAATTATGATTGGAACGGTCTTCAAAGTGTTGACCCTCCATTGGGTTTTCATTCCTATGGATAAGTCTGTGTATTTAGTATTTACTAAATTAATGAGCCAACAAAGACACACCTCGAGCCGCTCTAGAGGGGCGGCGCGCCGGCACAGCGACACGTACTCCGCGGCCAGGGTCTGGAGTTCTCGGGGCGAGGGCCGCCACGAGGGCAGGGAGAGGCACACGTCGTATATGAACGAGCCGCTCCGTACTGGAATAGAACAATTGATCAACGCATATGTATTTCTATGGTATCACTTACAAATTGTATTATAGTGCTATATTAACTTCTGACATTATCTATTAAAAATTGACAATGTTATGATTGGTACCCTTACATTGGTACAACTGTTAAATATTTTTTATTTCATCTTAGAGTTTCAATTTAATCTTTATATGACATTTTCAATTGTATTGTTTTCCTATTTATACTTTATATGACATCTTTAATTGTATTATTCCCTGATTATTGTTTAAATGTAGGTATATATTTAAGTATATACCTACCCTCATGTAATAATTATTAATTATTTCATTGTTATAACGCTCGATATACGATTAGCAAGATAAGCGAACGTGTTTTATAATGTAATTGTATATGGAGATAAATAAACTAAACTAAACTATGCATTTTTTAGAGGTAGGGCACAGCAAAATGTCATCTTTCTCGAATTTGGAGCAGCCCAACTGGGGAAGTACCTCCACCTTGCAGAAGACCACAGCCATGATAACATTATCTACTATACAAGTATGTAGTGTTGTGTTCCTGGAGGTGAGCAAGGTTGCCAGAGCTCCCGAGGATGCACTGTGTTGAGAGCTAGGGACCTAAATGTGTTCCTTCTGCTGTCAACACAGTGTATTCTCAAATTTCATAAAGGATCGGCAACGCGTACGTGACTCCTTTGGAGTTGCGGTAGCCGCTTACCATCAGGTGGACCGTACGCTTGTTTCCCACCGGCATTGTATACAAAAAGAAATGCATATTGATCCTACTAATATTATTATAGTAGCGCAGACTTCGCACTGGTGGAATGTTAATGCATATATTAAAATAAAATAAATAAAATAAATATTAGAGGACAATCTTACACAAATCGAGCAATCCCCACATTAAGCTCAAGAAGGCTTGTGTAATGGGTACTAGACCACGATATATTTAATAGATATAAATACTTAAATACATAGAAAACATCCAAGACTCGGAAACAAATATTCATGCTCATCACACAAATATTTGCCCTGACCGGGATTCGAACCCAGGACCGTCAGCTTCACAGGCAGGTGCACTACCCACTAGGCTAAACCGGTCGTCGGATATTATACATATAAACCAGGGACCGTTTTCGGTACGGTATAAACGGTATGGTAGCGATATTAGATGGGCGTATCAACTATTCTTTGTTGCTCGTTACCATGGTTACGTCTCCTGAGTCTCTTAAAACTGTGATTTTATAGGGTTTAGATCTACCCGACTTGAGTTTTAGAAATGACCATAAATCCATTTGGACATGGATCATCTCTTGAGCGTGCTTGAAGCTCATAATATAAACATCTTTCTAAGAAACTTGGTTACTGTTGTCTCCTCGCTGACGGGACAGAATAACAAAAGGAAAAAGTTGATTGACCCAGATATCGATACCGCTTCGTTATAAAGGTAGAACTATACCGGTTGAAACATAAAGTCACGCTACTGGTATAAAATAACGATATCTCTATTTTTCATGCGTATTCCGAGACTCATGGAGGACCTCAGTACAATGCTCGTTGATCTCAGCAGAGTTTCCGATCGAGTTGGTCTGAAAATGAACATGGACAAGACGAAGGTCATGTCTAATGCCCATGTCGTACCAACTCCCGTAATAATCGGCGGCTCGGCGCTCGAAGTTGTTGACGAGTACGTATACCTGGGACAAACAGTCCAGTTAGGTAGGTCCAACTTCGAGAAAGAGATCACTCGTCGAATCCGACTCGGCTGGGCAGCGTTCGGGAAGCTTCGCAGTGTATTCTCGTCCAGTTTACCGCAGTGCCTCAAGTCAAAAGTCTTCGACCAGTGTGTGTTGCCAGTGATGACATATGGATCCGAGACATGGGCGCTAACGATGGGCCTCATAAGAAAGCTCAAGGTCACCCAAAGAGCAATGGAAAGAGCTATGCTCGGGGTTTCTCTGCGTGATAGAATTAGGAATGGAGCTATCTGTAGCAGAACTAGGGTCACCGACATAGCCTTCAAAATTGCGAGACTTAAGTGGCAGTGGGCAGGGCACATTGCTCGCAGGACTGACGGTCGATGGGGCCAGGAACTGCTTGAGTGGCGTCCACGCACCGGAAGACGAGCTGTCGGTAGGCCTCCGACGAGGTGGAGTGATGACCTGGTGAAGGTCGCGGGAATCCGGTGGAAACGAACGGCACAGGACTAAATGGCGAGCCTTGGGGGAGGCCTATGTTCAGCAGTGGACGTCATGCGGCTGAAATGATGATGATGATGAAAAACCGGTTCCAAGCCCTGGTGTGATCGGCCTGTAATGGTGAAGCGCGTTACTCACTATCTGGTGACGGGAAGCTGTGCAGCCTGACATCCACGTCATCCTTGAAGGCGCGCGAGACCACGCCCCCGAGCAGGAACGAACACGTCCGCCAGAACGCCTTGTTCACTTGCTGGGGCTCCGGACTGTTGTACGTCTGTAACTGAAAGAGTGTATCATCACTACATAGTATAAAACAAAGTCGCTTTCTCTGTCCCTATGTCCCTATATCCCTATGTATGCTTAAATCTTTAAAACTACGCAACGGATTTTAATGCGGTTTTTTTTAATAGATAGAGTCACTCAAGGGGAAGGTTTATATGTATAATACATGCATCAGCATTACACCCGTGCGAAGCCGGGGCGGATCGCTAGTACAGTATATGCATAGGTGCATATGACACAATACAAATACATTGTACACCACAAAAAAAACACAGCACAGAACATTAAAGTAGAAGTAAACAACAGGCAGTCTTATCGCTAAAGAGAACCTTTGGGTAAAGAAGAATATGCAACATATATATCTAGTTGAGTAGATGGTAATATACATCTACGAAAGACTCGACCCAAGCCCTCATCTCTCCTGTTCGGAAAGTTCAATTTTCAGAAGTAGATAGCCGGATTAAAGCAGGGATCGGATACCGGTATTTTCTCCATAGAAAAATACCGGTATTATTACGATCACCGGTTCATTATTTCGTTTTTAATGGGACAATCTAATAATACGACGTTGTTACCTAAATACATGATTCAGCCCTACGTAAAGAGCAAAATATTGGGCTAATACAGGGTTTTTTAAAAATACCGGTATCGGTCCCTGGTTGAAAACCGCTTTTCCGACCCTAGGGTAGAAAGTAATATTTTTTTAAAGTTCTTTAGGCCTTGGCACGCGCGGGGCGCGGCGGCGCCGGCTGCTGGTTGCTGCAGCACATGTTTTTATTACTCAATCCACTTTTATTTTTAATCACTGCAAGGTCGCAGTTCCACCTAACACTCCTCCTCGCTTCGCTCGTCGTCGTACCTAAGGTCAACGGCACGGCTGGCCGCAATGCTAGTGCATACCTAGCCCAGGCTCTCTAGCCGAGGTTAGTCCGTCATACCCGTCCCGCCTCCAGATTTGTAAAAAAAGTTTAACGGAGTATCCTACAGGAGAGTGGAAACGAGGAAGACCACCACGAAGGTGGGAAGATGACCTGAAGGTGATAGCTGAGGGTCTGCTCCGAACTTCGTATCGTACCGTCCCTTTCACTCATATAGTGTATAAAACGAGAGTGAAAGGGACGGCACGATACGAAATTCGGATTTCCAAGTTCGGAGTAGGCCCTCAGGTGGCACATCGAGGAGCAAAGTCCATGAGGCCTATGCTGGAAAGCCAGATAATCTTAAAAAAATTAAAATATAAGTGGAGCACATTAAGTCTAAGTTAGTCATCATCATCCTAGCGTTATCCCGGTACAGTTGCATCCTAAAGGATGCCCGGGGTCCGCTACCTAATCCCAAGAGTTGGCGTAGGCACTAGTTTTTACGGAAGCGACTGCCATCAGACCTTCCAACCCGAGGGAAAACCAGACCTTATTGGATTTTGGCTTATCAAGTGAGTGGGCAACTTGACTGTTAGAAGTTCCCGTGCCGTCCGAAGGCCTCTAACTTGGCTTAACGACTGCCATCATAGGCAGCAGCCGGGATCAACAGCTTAACGTGCCTTCCAAAGCACGCTCAGTTAATAACCACTCAAGGCGGTCACCCATCCAATAATTGACCTGGGCCGTCGTTGCTTAATACCGAGCGCGCGGGCGCCGCATTAAACCTTAATTAGTAAAATTGTTAAAATAAAGGCTATTTGAAATTGAATGGCCTCTGAGTAGGGAACGCAATCCCGATCCCGCGAGATCTCGGGTAATTTTTCGGGATCAATCCCGACGCATCATATGACGAGATCCCGTTCGAGATTGACGGGATTGGGATACTATTAATACCCTTTGTTTTTTAAGGAGTCATTTTCAAAATCACTCGTCTTAGGTAACTACTTCCTAATTCCTTTGAAATATGTTTATTATTTTGATTACCTAATTTACCTATGTTAATTTCCTTAAAATCTGATAATTATTTTTGGTTGGTAAGATTAAAGAATAAAGGTTTTTATTTTCTTTCGAGTAATATGTTATTTTACTTAACCTCACTATCACAAACAAGCAGTTATTAGCTTTTTTAGTCATCCAAATTTATTATTTTTTTTAAACTAGACGCGATCCCGAAAATTCCGGGGGATTATTAATCTCTTAAATAAAGGATATTTCTAATCCCGCGGGATCTCGAATTTGCAATCTCGAGTCGGGATTGCATTCCCTACCTCTGAGTAATACGTACTTCAAGTGTACAGTTCTCGGAGAGCGGCCGGTGCATGTCCCAGTGTACGGCGCCGTCGACCAGAGCCAGAGCGCTGCTCTCCGCATGCCACTCGCTGAGGTCTGACGAGACAATCAAACAGTACAATTTAAATTTAGAATGAAGGAAAAATTGAAAAAAAACTTCACTTGTTTTTACGGACTTCCTTCTACAACTCCCAAAATCCCGGGCATATCCACAATTCCACATTAGCATTATGATTGAGGTCATTGACCCCGTGTTGCACCGTTGGTGCCGATCACTATTTATAATGTTGACATGTATGCAAATTTATAATGTAATTATGGTCGCTAAGCCAGTTACACGGCCTGCGTCAGTTTGCGGCCTCCTGAAGAACGATGTTTTTTCAAATAAAGATATTTACATTTTTACATGCCCAAAAGACATAGTCGTATGCGTTTTAATTAGTAGCTATTGAATGGGAATATATTAAAAATGCAAGAAAATATCCTTTCAATTTATCAACTCATCCAAGTGGCCGCAAACTGGCGCATCAGATTAACAGACCGTAAACCCTAATAATATAAATCATATTATATTATAAATAATCTAATTTATTCAGTAGTATAGTAGGGCCAACCTAGACCAGAACCGCTACAGCCAGAACAAAATGGAAAAAATATGCTGAAAGAGAAAGAGAGAGATTCAATAGTATACTCACGCTTAGCACAATCGTGTGGAGTAGAAATGTCCTTATTCATAATCAAAGTGCAGTCTTTAGGTACCCCCTTGTATCTGACTTCGATCTTCTCGATTCGCCCCACATCCTCCAACTGGCGCTTCTTTTCCAGCGTAAATAGGTGGTGGCGGCGCTCTATCGCCTCTTGTGTGCTTAGATATCCTGGAAATAATCGTTATGTACATCATATTTTGTTGTTAACATTGTCAACTAAAAAAGTACGAATATTACTTACTTGATAGCGGAAATGTGTTATGGCAATTATTTTGCATAATATTTCGAGATAAATGCGTTAAGTGGCGCTTCATTTTCAGATTTAATTGAGTTTTGCTGCAAATAAAGCAGAACAATGCAAATGCAGAATTTGAGGTTATATCTTAGGTTGGTTTGGGTTGTCGTTACCCACGTCTATTGAATCGATTAAGTCAAAATCAGGGAAAACTCTCAAAACATCCTTTTTCGTAAAAAAAATATTACGCTTAGAGTATTTTTGATGTACGTTACGAAAACCGAAATGAAATACAAACTAAAATATATTCTTGTAATGATCGTATTTGTTTAGTTTTGTTTTTGAAACAGCTTTTTAAGATATGACTCAAACAGATTTTCTGACAATTTAAGACTTTGACATTTCGATTGAAGTTTATCAAGTGTTGCCTGATCTACTTGATTTAGCGGTAGATCTACGTAATTTTCAAGCATCAGTAGCACCATTTCTCCTTGTTCCTACCTTAGCAGCTACATCTTCCACCCCAGTTCGATGTCTTAATATTACGTTTCGGGTTTTATCCTTCAGTTTCACCTCTATCATACTTCTTTCCATTGACCTTTGGCATACTTGTAATTTGTTCAGGTTGCTACTTGTTAAATGCCCTGTCAATGTCTTTATCCATGTTGCAGCTTCCTTGGTGTGGGTTGTAGTATCACGGTGGCCAATGCTCGTGATGGCTGGTTTTATGAGCAGCCTATTGCGGGTGGTTGTTATTCGCGTAGCGGGAAGCGGTAGAATAGGTAATACGTGGCAATACAAAGATTAATTTGCGGAATAATATTATTATAGCATTAACTTCGACTGCGGTTGACGAGTTATATTTTTTGACTGATTTCACTCGTGTCATGTATTTTTAATAAGCTTTATGGTTATAGAGGAAGCAGCCTCCAAAGCGGTTGAACGATGCCAAAAAGAATTTCGATTATACGGAGGCGTAACCACATGTTATTGTGTATTTATATTGTTTGTCCTAAATATATGTACTCATTCACATACTCAACAATTTCCTGATTTACTTCAATTGGTATCTTTTTATAATTAGTCATTGCTTTCGTCTTTTCAATATTCATTCGCAAACCCATTACTTCACTCTAGTTAACTATTTCTTATAGTGTGTTTCGTAGATCCTTAGCTGTGTCTGCAACTAAAACCAGGTCATCTGCGAAGCATGGATGTGTTCGTATGATGCCGTCTATTTGAAATCCGTAATCTGGATCCTTTTCCCAATGAAGGTTTCTAACTATTGCCTCAAGTACTGCAGAGAAGATTTTTGGGGAAAGTGGATCTCCTTGTCTTGTCTCACTCCTTTGTTTATTCATTACTTCTCCCTTGCTTTCTAACTGAATTCTTGCAGTACTAGCTTCGTATATAATTCTTTTTTTTTATGTACTTCTGCATTACCCCTTGATCTTTTAAGACTTACCAAATTTTGAAGTGCATTAGTGAGGCGAACGCTTCGAACATTAGTATAGTATTGAAAGTTGTCCATTGGGTAGGAATTTCTGCTTTAGAAATAGCTTCATTAAAAAGTGATGTAAGTGTTGGGATTATAGCACGTTTTGTCGCGATCTAAAATTCATTTTTTATGCGTTATGCCGTCTGGTCCGGGAGACTTTCTTTTGGGTAGTGATAGCTCATTCGATTTCAGCTTCTAATATTGTTGGAACATCTTCATCATTATCATGTTTTAAGGTGGTAGTAAAATGCTGCTTTTGTTTGCTGAATTGTAGTGTAACTACGTGGATCTTTCTTTCCCATTTGGAAAGTATTAATTAGGAAAAAAAAATTTTTTTTCATCCAAAAATCCGCCTTTTTAAAGCGTACTTTCCGCTTTTTGTATTTCGGCCTCTGGCAACACTGAGGCCGTGAGTGTCGAATGGTTAGACTCAGGCGTCATTGTTATATTTTTCATTTCCTTCAATTTCTTATTTTTCTTTTCCCTTCATTCCCTTGATTAAAGTAGGTAGATATATTTAAAGTCTCTACAAGTGCCCTATGTAAATTTAGACCCACAAATTTTACATAATATGTATAATGTTTAGTAAACCATTGTAGTCTCTTGTACGAGCCGCACTCACCACACCAGACAGCTGGCTGAATTTTGTTGCGAAACTGATATCCGACTCATTTGGGTGCGTATTTTCCTCTGTATAGCCACAATTATTATTTATCATGCATATATATAGTATGTTTCAAACATTTGCTATTGATTACTTCTGTGATTTCATTCAATTTCAGTGTACTTTTAATGATTCTGATAGGAATAATAATGTGAGGTCCTATTCATTTTATTATTATGTCAGCCCTACCTTTTGTTATCCCTACACATAAAAGAAAGTCTCTGTACACGACAAATTCAAGCTACCAATGCTACCATACAGATCTTTAAAGGATTTGCATCAATGGTAAAACCATTGCTTTTCTCTCTTTTCATTGTGTTTCTTCATGAGAAAGATTGTGTATAATGCAAAATAAAAAAAATAAATTGTGTGGAACACAATTTTGTTTTTTATTTTAGGTTACACTATCATGCTATAAATGTATCTGTCCATTTGTGTTTAAAGGATACTTAATCTGTCCTCGATTGACGAAAAAAATAAACAATAGCATTCTATTGTTATGTGCCCCAAATCTTCGGAATGGGTCGACCACAGCTTAAGGTGCATTACCTTTTGTTTGTTTTATTATGGCTCTTGAATAGGGTTTAGGAATGAGTAAAGAAATGCATTAGGAAACCCACTCTAGTTAAATGACTACTAAAACAGTGGTCTACTCACCCCTTCCACAAGGGAAAAAACCAATATCATAAATGACCAATTAACATGTTCACACATGAAGTAAACGTTCATTCGAACAAATGAAAAAAAAAAAAAGTAGAAAAAAGTGGGATTGATATTTATGCCAAACGTTGTATACTAACAATTGTTATGCGAAGTGAATATTAGACAACATGTATGTTAGTAGGTCACTTATTAGGATATTAGATTTTACTTTAAACGGAATAATGTGTATGAATCGATTCAACGTCTACATTATTACACATGATTCATAGGACAAACAGCTCTTAGGTAAGACAAGATTATGCGTATACATATTATGCCAAACAATTTATTGGAATTCATATTTATGCCAAAAGTTGTTATACTAATAGTTGTTATGCGAAGTGAAAATAGGACAGAAAAATGTGTTTCAATATAGACCCTTAATGTCCTGATTGCATTACAGGTATTGGAGTCCACTTTTGTTATGGACATGTCACTGGAGGCAGCGTGGATTAGGGAGGAGCCCGGGGCAGTGCGTGTGAAGACAGAGCCCGGATTGGATTTTGAGGAAACCGAGCCTGAAGTGGGGTGTGTGAAGACAGAGCCCGGATTTAGTTTTGAGGAAACTGAGCCTGAAGTGGGGTGTGTGAAGACAGAGCCCGGGTTGGGTTTTGAAGAAACCGAGCCTGGAGTGAGATATGTGAAGACAGAGCCCGGATTTAGTTTTGAGGAAACCGAGCCTGAAGTGGGGTGTGTGAAGACAGAGCCCGGATTGTGTTTTGAGGAAACCGATCCTGGAGTGGGGCGTGTGAAGACAGAGCCTGGATTGGGTTTTGAGGAAACCGAGCCTGAAGTGGGGTGTGTGCAGACAGAGCTCAAGGTCCACCCTGACAGGCTCCAGTGTGTGGACACGGAACCCGGAGTGGATGGTGTGAAGATAAAGCCTGAGGTGGTGTGGTGTGTGAATGCCGAGCTCGGAGTGGAGTATGTGAAGACAGAACCTGGAGTGGAGATTGTGAAGACAGAGCCTGGAGTGGAGTGGCCAGGTTAGCCATGTATAACTTAGCCCATATCTCAAAGCCAGCTTCTCACTATCCCTCTGTATCCTCTCTTCCACTCTTAACTCAGGCATAATTCCATTTAGCCGAAATATCATAAACAATAATCAATATTACTTAAGCCATAAATAACAAACATAAAATTTAAAGCATAAACATTGGAAGCGTAATCTGATGATTGTAGTCTTTGTGATAAAGACTAAGAATGTTATAAAGAAAAGAGCATAAATACAAATATTGATAGAAATCAAAAATGGCTAATACGCAAAATGCAATATTTTAATTTTTCTTTTTATTTGAAAAAAGTTGCATGTAGTGTATTCAAAAATAAAAATATTATAATTTTTAAACTTTTAACATGTTTTTTTGTATAAACAAATCAAAGCACTGTGAACTATGAAAAACCGGTCAAGTGCGATTCGGACTCGCGCACGAAGGGTTCTGTACCATTATCTATAAAAACGGTAAAAAAAATCACGTTTGTTATATGAGAGCTCCCTTAAATATTTATTATATTCTGTTTTTTAGTATTTGCTATTATAGCGGCAACAGAAATACATGACCTGTCAAAATTTCAACTGTCTATCACGGTTCATGAGATACAGCCTGGTGACAGGCGGACATGAGTCTTAGTAATAGGGTCCCGTTTTACCCTTTGGGTACGGAACCCTATTACTAAAAGTGGACAATCCATCGACATGTTGATGTGTTGATTCTTGTTTTGCGCCAATGTACAATTTTCCGTCACTTTTGATTTGGACATAACAGTGCGTTGTCACCATAAACCTGATATAACTGCTATGTGCAGAAGATGCCAAGTGCTATAGCACCTGTTTGTTTCCCAAATAAATAAATAAATTATAATTTATTATATATATTTGGGAAACAAACAGGCAAAAACTTTACATCAAGTTAATCATAATAAACATAACATTACCCAAACAGTTTCCACTACGGACTAATACAAAATCTGTTGCTCAGACCAAAAAACGAAACTTCAAAATAACACAATATGCTAAGAATTGATAATTTTACACAATGTGACACAAGAGAAACGTGCATGTATTTAAAGAATTACGATACCTACAGTTCATCATTCAAGTGTTAGATTTTTTTTTTGTTTTTGATTGCAGAAACAAAATGTTGTGATGATAAATGGAATATATCAATATCTGAATAATTGTCATTGTAACTTTTGCACGCTCTAGCTATGAACCCATTTCTTGCATATGTAGTGTGTCCTAAGTAGGTTGAAAGTAAGTTGGTGGAACGTGTACGCCGATCCGGACATCAAAGCGATATTTTCGAAAGAAGATTAGGAGTGTCAATAATAGTGCATGTTGTTATTGGTTTCCGTCGAACAAATACTTCACTTTCGGAAACCAGCGCCATCTTTTAGTATGTCTCCTGGACCCCAAAATTGTTAGGCATGTCTCCTGGACCCCAAAACTGCCGGGAGACTATTTCTATGACTTCTGTCTCCCGAGTAATGACGTCATCAAAATTGCCGCAGCCGCGTGTGGAGAAGTGTCAATTACACCCAAACTATGCAACTCACATACACGTGTGTGGCACCAAATGAAAGCTGAATAAATATCCTATAACTCATTCTTACATTATATGTCTATACATCGACATAATCCAAATCTATAAGCAAAATAATAAATAATAGAATAGTGTTTGCCGAAACGAAAAACGGACAAACGTTTTTAGTGTTTCAGATAACAGTTACACGAAAATAATGTTTCCCATAAATAATAGCTCATATTTGTTGAGCTTTACCTCGCTATTTCGTGGTTACAAGCAAAAGTCACTAGGTAACAAATACCTGCTTAAAATAAAGCTCGTATATCAGCATCTTTGCAGTACTGAGATACGAGGTTTCGAAGAGTAGTGATAGATTTGATAGTGAGTTTTGCTAGTGATTTATTGTTTCTAGATATGACAAAAACTGTGAAAAATATGCTGAAGAAACGAACAGCGCGAAGTACATACGAGATGAAAAATAGTCCATATTTCTATTTTCCATGAACCAGCTTCAGCGTTTAGTATGTTGTTACTGTTGTTAGACATTATGTGATCCCCAAAACCGCAGAAGAATAGTTTCCTGGTTCCGTAATGACGTCATAACCATGCTGCGAAGCGGGCCCCAACTTTCCGCTCTGAGGGCAAAAAGGTAACGAACGAACCTAACTGGGAAAAACAACTGTGATGTTGAGCAATTCTGATCTGCCAGCGAATCGGAGGAGCCCCGCTTCGCATTAGGTCTAATGAAACATTAGGGAAAAAGTTAGTAGGTCAAATGAAAAGACCCCGACAAAGTATTATGTGTGATGAAATTAGGTGCAGTTTGGATTAGACATAGTAATCATTAGTCACATTAATCATTATGAAGAACCATTAGGTATTAGTTATTAATATATTAGCATACTTGATGTTAAGTATAAGAAAAGATTAGGAGATATGAAATTAGACCCAGCAAATAATGATGTATTGCAAGTTTAGTTATCGCAACATTAGGGGTAATGGAAATTATATCGAAAGTTGGCAGCTGTAATGAAATTAGCACTAACGATATTACGTTAAGTTGGGAGATATGTTCGAGCGACAGAGAGGGACTTCGATTTCGGTTCGCAGTAGCCCCTCTGAGTTTGACTGACTCCCTTAAGTAGTCAAATGGATAACTAAACATCCACTGGACAGACCTCGAAAGTATGGGTAACTACAGCGAATGTTAGTTGCGCCTGCTCTGTCCAGGTATTACCCAACTTAACTCGTGTTCTGTTTATGTTTCAGTCGCACTGGTTGGCTGTGGTGGAGTTCCTGGGTCCGCACCTGGTGTCAGCGATGAGGCGCCGCACGCGAGCCACGCGAGCCTCGCGACATTACACGAGTCGAGGCGAGCGAATCGTATGAAGGAAACCCACGATAACACCGGCACCGCCGGGCTCCGCGCCGAGGAAGCGTACACATGCGATACTTGCGGGGAACACTTCACAGGGAAGTCGAGTTTAATCGCGCACGTGCGGAGACACCTCGCACAGGACGTCTTCGCTAAACACACACATGCCCACACAGGCCAGGAAACCTACGTCTGCGACATGTGTAATAAGCAATTCAGGGCAAAATCTACTTTAATCAGACATATTAAAACACATGTAGAGCTGAATCGATATTCGTGCGGAGTTCGTAGTGAAACGTTTAAGCAGTCATCTACGGGTGCCAAAGATCTCAGGGCACATAACAAGAAAATGTTATTGCTTGTTTTTTTCGACGGGAAAGAACGGGCAGATTTGAAGCAACACAAACTGAATCACACCGGAGTAAAACCGTACAGCTGTGGAGAATGTAAGAAGCGATTTACACGAAAATGTCATTTAGATGAACATAAAAGAATTCACACCGGAGTAAAACCATACAGCTGTGAAGAATGTAAGAAGCAATTTACTCAAAAAAGTACTTTAGATGTACATAAAAGAATCCATGCCACCGTAAAACCATACAGCTGTGGAGAATGTAAGAAGCAATTTACTCAAAAGGGTCAATTAGATGTACATAGAAGAATTCACACTGGAGTAAAACCTTTTATCTGTGAACAATGCAACAAGCAATTTATAGAAAAAGGTCATTTAGTTAAACATAAAAATACTCACACTGGAGTAAAACCATACAGCTGTGAAGAATGCCACAAACTATTTTCGCAAAAGGGTAATTTAGATAGACATAAAAGAATTCACACCGGAGTAAAACCGTACATCTGTGAACAATGTCTCAAGCGATTTACAAGAAAAGGTGATCTTGATACACATACAAAAACTCACACCGGAGTTAAACCGTACACCTGTGAACAATGCCAGAAGCGATTTACTGGAAAAAGTGATTTAAATAAGCATAAAAGAACTCACACCGGAGTAAAACCGTACAGCTGCGAACAATGCGACAAGCGATTTACAAGAAGAAGTGATTTAGATAGACATAATAGATCTCACACCGGAGTAAAACCGCACAGCTGTGAACAATGCCACAAGCGATTTACAAGAAAAAGTGATTTAGATGTACATAAAAGAATTCACACCGAGTAAAACCACACAGCTGTGAAACCACAAGCGATTTACACAAAAGGGTCATTTAGATGCTCATAAAATAACTCTATATGTGTGAAGTACGTTATTACAATAACAATTCGTACAAGACTAAAGGCGAAGTCGTCGGACACTGGGAGAGTTAACATTGAAGAACAACCATACATGTGTGAAATATGTGACTCATTATTTCCCAGTAAATCAAGTTTAATCAAACATACTCGAGTAGTGTTTTACACGCTTTTTTTAAGAGTAGCCTAAATTAATATTAGTTTTTAATTACCACGTAACAGAGCTCGGAAACCGGTTAATTTTTCAAACCGTTATCATCAGAGCTCGGAATAGGTAGTGCCTATTTACCTAAACTTCGCGGGAGGACGTAACTAAGAGTGGTTACAAGCAAAAAAATAATTATTTCTTTTTAATGAATGCTGGATATCCCGGGATTTACTGTATTATTCTAGAGGCTTAATATATTTCGCTTTACTTATAAATCTTGTTATATTGCATATTATTTGTTTAATTACCTTGAAATAACAATCAGTCATTAAAAATATAATATGGATCATATTGAAGCAAAAGGATTCCGAAATTTGATAGTTTTTAGTTGACTTAGACAGAATTATACTCCTTTCTTCCATGAGAGGGGACCTGTGTCTAGCAGTAGGACGTATATAGATTAGTGATGAGACAGAACTATGATATGGCATAGAAGATATCGTACAGATGTATTCTAATTTATTTCTAATATGATGGTAGTAAAACTATTTTTCAACCGATTATATCGCGTATAATGAATTTAAAATACATTCCGTGACCACGAGTGCTGTAAAGGACTCGAAACGTCGGAATGAATGTCGGAATTTTCTATACGATATCATAGTTCTGTCTCATCACCAATCTATATACCTACGCCCTAATGCTGGACACAGGTCCCCTGTCATGGAAGAAAGGAGTATAAATCTGTCTAAGTCAACTAAAAAGTATAAAATTTCGGGATCCTTTTGATTCAATTTGATCCATATTATATTTTTAATGACTGATTCTTATTTAAAGATAATTAAACAAATAATATGCAATATAACAAAATTTATAAGTAAAGAGAAATGTATTTAGCCTCTAGAATAATACAGTAAATCCCGGGAAACCCCACAGATTCAATAAAAAGAAGTAATTATTTTTGGTGGTTGTAACCACTCTTAGTTACGTCCTCCCTCGAAGTTTAGGTAAATAGGCACTACCTATTCCGAGCTCTGGTTATCATGTACTTGCCGCAAAATCGTTTTATTTCTGTTTGGATACAAATGCCGATTTATTTAAACCGGTTTACGGAGGAGCTTTATATAAAGGTTTTGTTCGGATTAACCAGTTTGGACGATATTAAACCGGTTAACACAACCGGTTAACCGGGCGCGCACAATTATCATTGAAATCATTTGAAGTTGCATCAACTTAATTTTTTAAAAAAGCTATTTTACTGTTCATAATCCAGTAATATGTTCATAGATATTCGGCCAACGAGAAGAATTTCAGCTATACCTACCTATTGTAATACCACGTCTGTGAGTCCCACTAGTGCGCCCGTGGGCCTCGTCGAATAAACCGGTTAATATAAAGTTAGAAGCTAAACCGGTTTTTACCGGTATATTAAGACATTAATTAAAACTGTTATTCCACTATTATTTTAAGTTATTATTAGACATTTCATACTTACTAATCTTACCATACCTAATTATTATTTTACTTATTTTATAAATTAGCATTGACATTTTGTATTGGATAAATGTCGATAACATATTGCTTTCATTGTTATTGAGTACATAAATTATTTAAAAAAGCATGTAATTACCTAGATTTAAGATACATTATTGAGTGCCCTTACAGACTCATGTACCTACTATACTTGTCTTGTAACACCTTAATGTGTTATGAACATGACTACAGTGCAATAAAGAACAATAAAGAATATTAAAAACCGGTTCCTAGCCTTGCCGCGTACAATTTTCATATCTCATTTATGGAATCGATAAATATTAAAACAAGAAGATTGAAATTTGCAGTTATATGCACTCAAGAACACGAGCCGCCATTTTTACGAGACGTGTGTTTTTATGAGGCCCGGGGCAGTAGACGCACGGAGACGTCACATCGTGGTCGGCTATTCATCGCCGTAATATGACGTCTTTAGCGGTTAAGAGGCCTTATAAGTTTCAAAATATTTTGATTTCAAATTATGACAAAAGTATTTATTATACCAATAAAGTTATTAAAGGCTTACGATACTTTTATCAAAGTTTTAGATAGTAACATAGCTATTTTTTGATTTTATTATGTGTAATAGAATTTATGCGGAAAAAACAAGTTTTTAGCTTGGAAATGGTCGATTTGGAGTGATGTTTGAAACGATATTTCATAATGAAACATCCAAAAAATACATTTAAAGTTTGTGACATAAGGTCGCAATAGTCCTGTTCTAGATAGTTACGTTGAGAAAATGTCAAGATACGTGTCAATTCAAATAGAAAATGGCCTAAATAGATGAGCGTTTTTAACTGATAAGGACCCTTAAGAGATGGTAAAGAAAGTTGTGTAAAGAAATTGGATTTCTTAATCAAGTATATATGTAGTACGAAAAAACTATTCTAAAATATTAGTAATAGCGGAAATATTAGAATTATATAGTGTGTATGCACCTTAAAGCTTATATCTAAACTGTAGTCTTGTCTATACCATGTTACTTTTTGATATTGGGCACTATATAATGGGCACATTGAAAACCAGCGCTGGTGGCACACCTTCAAATGTTATGTTCTTTATTTATTTGTGTTCTGGTTTTTAACATTGTCATAAATTGTATTTTGTTGTTTTGTTTTTCAGTCTGCGCTGCTGTTACTTTCTCTCTTTCCGCTCAACAACCTAAGCCGCCTGTATTTGTTATTGTGTCGTCTAAATTATATTATTTTAATCAATTAGTAAGAGTTTTTTTATCTAATTTTACGACCATATCTGCACTGTATCTAATATATTGCTGCATATATTGGGGTTCCTGAAGTTTAATTTCTCTTCATCACATCCTCTGCGAGACGGCAACGTTGAATCCACGTGTAAGTCGTGTAAACAAGTGGTTTGTAAAATTAGACCCTCAAACAAAGGTATAAAGGTACTATATTATTGATAACATTAGTCGAATATGTGTTTTCTATATAACCAAACGTATCACTTACGAGTAGCTGAGATACTCATACTATCTCTTTCTTAAGCTAGAACGTTAAACTAAATCATGACCGAAAGCATAAGCCTCTTCTCATCGCTACTCTGCTACTGACGCGGTGGGTAGCCAGACCGATGAATGTTGTATTCAACTTCAGCATTTAAAAAATAATTTAATTAATGTACTTATTTTTAAATAGGTACTGATGATTATTAAAGAAAGTATTCAAATAATCTACGAATTGTAAAACTATTGTATAAAACCTTTTTAACAGATTATGCGAATGCGTTGGCGCCATTTTTGAGTTAAAAAAAATGGCGTGGATAAAAAAATAAGTAGCGATTACGGTAATCGAATCGAATGTAACTAAGGTGTCGGATTAAATATTGTAACAAGAAATGAATACGGTCTTTTATTAGTTTTCTTCTTCTAGAAAATACGACTGGCCAAAGATATGATACGGTTTTATTCATGGATTACGTCCTTTATTTGAAATCTGCAGGTCGTATTTCTCAACCGACTCTCGTGAAATTTTGTGAGCGGGTCTATGATGGTCGCGTGATACTCGTGATAGTGGCGTGATAGGTTGAACTGCGTTGGCGATAATGGCGGTGCGCTTATCTTAAATATTGTAAAGTTAGGAGGTACACGTACCGCTACACTAAATATGTTATTCCTGCATCTTATTCCATTGTAATAAGGCGAAATGCATACACGCCAACGTAGACGTCGACCGCACAGTAATGTTACATCATTTCATTTGATGGAGCTCATATACTTATCTTTTTTTTTATTTGCTCAAAAAATAGAGTTTATTTTTTCTTAGTTACGAAAATTTCCTTTACAACAGGAGCAACAGAAGTTACTTAAATATCAAAAGATACTAAAAATGTAAGAAATGTAACCATCTGGCAACGCTATTGACTTGTCAATTCCTGGCAACACTTTGACGCACCTTTGACAAGTAACGCCATTAATTTTTATTCTTAATTTTTTTATTGCATGACGCCAATGACGCCGTTCTTTATTAAATGTATTTTATGTATTATTCAAGAGATCTTATGTAATTCTAAAGGTCGATCATACCCACCAAAATAATGAAATTAAGTTCAAATCGGTTTGTCATGTCATTGTAATGTCCTCGTACACTGAGGAAGCGGCGTTTGCCGTGATGGACATGATCATGATACAATAATATACTTGACGTGATGCATTGGTGTCGCTGCTGCCTGCGGTGTCCTGCGGACAGGGACCTGACGACGCCGCACACACATCTAGGCACAACGGAGATATATTCGGACATGCTCAAAGAATGCTTCGATTTAGATATAAATGTGAGACAATATTATTAGTGTTAACGACTAGTGAAGATTTACCAAATGTGAGGTTAGGATTTGTTTATTTTTCTTAGGTACTTGTAATTTGTATGTTATGATGTAATTGCGTATTATGCAGCTGACAGTGGACGGCGATGGGTGGTGCGGGATCTGCTCTGCGTGCGCGGGCCGCCTGCGAGACGCGAGCGACTTCAAGCTGCAAGTGCAGCGCAGCCAGGCGGAGCTGCGGGCGCGGCTGCAGGGAGCTCTGCGGGTCAAAGGTAGACTGCCATATGACTTTCAGTCCTTGGTTGTAGCAGCAAGGAAGGAATCATCATCATCATCATCATTTCAGCCGAAAGACGTCCACTGCTGAACATAGGCCTCCCCCAATTATGGGGGGGATTTGCCATAGTCGCCACGCTTGGCAAGCGGGGGGGAAGGAAGGAATATTGTTTTTTTTTTGTTCTTTAGGGACATGTATA
The DNA here is from genome assembly GCA_963556455.1 of Epiblema foenella. NCBI lineage: Eukaryota > Metazoa > Arthropoda > Insecta > Lepidoptera > Tortricidae > Epiblema > Epiblema foenella. Next base: position 12,925,450 of record OY747118.1, on the reverse strand, counting down.
CAACGATATTAATTAAAACATTTAAACAGTCTTCGTGTTACTCTAGTCTATTTATGTAAACTATGATGATGATGTAAACTTACTATTACTTTTCACATATAAATGTCCTCACATTGTCTGTCACCATGAAAAATAAGTTGAAAACATCCACAGTCTGTCATGGAATGTTAGTAAGAAGCTACACCACAGCCACACATACTGCTGTGAGGGGCTGCGGGCCCAGTGGCTTGCCAGAAATGGTTTTCAATCAGCAGCCAAAAAATTACTCTCAGGGTTGATTTTTCGATCTCTAGATAAAATTATATGTTGGTTAAAATTATTGCTGTCGCTATCCAATGTTATGTGAGAGAAGAGGACAAAGCTAACACTTATCTGACATAATCGTCGGATTACAAGCAAAAGTCACTAAGTATCAAATACCTACTTAAAATAAAGCTCGTATATCAGCATCGTTTCAGTACTGAGATACGAGGTTTCGAAGAGTAGTGACAGATTTGATGGTGGGTTTGTTCACCCGACAATATAATTATATCAGGAGATTGAAAAATCGGCCCTTAAAATATAACTAACAGAGATGAAATGATCTGGGTTGTATATATAAATACACATATATATATATTTGCTTTAGAGGAAGAACCCACAGTAGAGCCAGTAACTGAGGATGGAGACGGGAGCAGTGAGGAGCCCGGGTCAGGTAACTACCCTCTTCTATACAATAAAAATGTAGAAACATTGTTTATTATTACTCACTGTTGTGTTTTTTGTCAGATTGAATTAGGTTGTAGTCATACTAGCCTATTGTTTATAAAATTGCATGATTATTTCAGATGAAGAGCCCTCTGTCAAGCCAGAGATGCTGGACATGGATGAGACAGGTAATGAGACATTGCATTAGTATTTATTTCTGTACATATGTGACTAGAGAAAGGAGCAAACAGCATTAAAAATACTTGTGTGAAAGTGATGTGTCACAATCAACATTTACCTCACCATCTGCTGCCTCCAGCAGTGATCACTCCATCGCGCCGGGGCAGGTTTAGCTCACTAGGGGAAGCAAGTAGCGTAGTGGCATTACAAGTTTAATATATTGATTTTGTTTGTTTGTAGACGCAGTGCTCGGCTCAGAGATGGCGGCTGGAGCCGTGGCGGGCCGGGTTTCAGATGAAGAGCCCCGGGTGGAGGCAGGGATGGCGGCCGCAGGTGAGACAGATGAGATGTCGCGTAGGTACCTGCTGCAGCAGAGCGGGGAACAAGACGCAGCGGCAACAGAGGAATATCGTCACCGTCGCTCTTCTCTAGAACCTGCGCCGCGCATCAAACGCTCTGTTGTTTTTTACGTGTAATACAATCAAGGGTCATTGTCAGATTTAGGTTCGCGTCTTTTCGGTGGACATATCAAAAGCTAAGGGTTACGAAGCTTAATTTTGGATTGGTCTAGTAACCCGCATAAACATTGTCTCCGTTTCTATAAATCTATGTACTAAAAACATAGCTTACATGTACATAAACCGTTAACTATTGACCACCGTTGGGACTTTTATTTTTGTAACTGACAATGACTCAATCATACCTTTATTTATAAAATTTTACATTTTACGTCATTCAGTAATAACTGAAAACAAATGTATATAAATAAATTTGTTATCTTTCCATTAAGTACAATAGCGGAACTCTCAGACCTTGTCTTGCCCAATAACAGCGCCACCTCCTGCATTCGATTGTGAATGTAAACTATAATATCTAGGGACCCGCTCAAACAAATAGAAAAAATTTCATCAAAATCATTCCACCAGGTTTAAGAGGAAATAGAGTTTGACACAATATACTGATTTAAACTTACACGAAACCGAAGCGTGAAGCCGCTGAAATCGAAGAACATCGTAATTTTAACCGGAATGACGGTTTTAAGATTTGATCTTCGTGGAATCCAGTAGTTGGTAAGTGCAAGCTTGAAAATACATCGTCCATTACATCAACGGATATTGTTAGTGTTGTGTGTCGGGCGAGTGACAACCCTACTGTAAAAGTGTGTAATAAAGACCAAGTGCGGGTAGTTCGAAAAACCCGTGCGGCTAGAAGATGTTGATACGATGCTCACGGCAGTCAGCGAGCGACCACGGATGTCGTGGTACATTCGAAATATCGGGAAATTCATTTATTTTCTTTCATTTATTGTACCTGTCTTGGTTACCTGTAAATGTATACAATCATTGAATAAACGTCTTATTATTATTTTTATTATTATTAAATTCTTGAAAAAGGTAAATAAATTAGTATTGAATGAATGAATGAGTCTTTATTGACAAAGAATATATGGTTATTTTAGATGTACATAGAGTCACAGTTTCCCATAATATATTCAGCCGATATAGGCATGTGAAAGTATATAAAAGAAAATGTCAATAAGCTTTAAATGGTATGTCAGTATACAATACACAATTAACAGTATGCACCTAAAAATAAAAGTTAAAATTGTCGTTGTTATCAATTAGAATACATTAAAATCAATTCATTATATTAAATATATTTAACGTAATACATAAATAATATCATAAGACTTAAATAAAGTTAACAAAAAGGTACATTGTAGTCAAGTCATAATATTACATTTATAATTCAATATTAATAGCATTTAAAATTTATACTTTAAAAATTCCGTATTGTACCTGATTAAGTCCCGTTTTCCAATAATTTGACGCACATTAAAGTATTGATTTAAATTATGATTCACATATTTTATTTACATGAATGTGTAGGGTTGTTAGAGAACGGGTGGCTAAGAAACAAGGGTGTAGGACTGTGTGAGAGACGATGTGAATAGGAAGAAAAGTGACCGATGAGGAGCCGGGCAATAGAGAGAGCCGAGTCTACAGCTGAACAAGCTATACCTTAATTGGTAAAGTGGTTCTGTCCCAGCAAGCAGGGCTCTTAACCGGTTTCGTCTTCATACAATTAACCGGTTAAAAATTTCGGTCAATAGCATTTTACGATATTATTTCGTACTTTAAATCATTTATTTCATAGATGAAGGTTCACAAAAACAAATCTTAAAATAAGAATGGAGATATGACCAATACTTTAGGAGATATTTCAAAAATAGTAAAAACCGGTTCCGAGCCCTGCCTGGAAGACTATATGGAATGCAGGTTTAAATACAAATGTTCAATGATCACATCAATTTTCACATCCAGTTCCCACATAATTTGTTTAATTTCCTTTGGTTTTATTTTATTATTAAGTTATGTTTGTTAAGGTTCAAATATTCCGTGTTTGCTTCAGGTGAAGAGCCCCCAGTCAAGCCAGAGATGCTGGACGAAGATGGAACAGGTGATGAGATGTTGTGTATTTATTTCGGGTGTGCCTAAGGTCATGTAAAATTACAATTTCGATTATTGGATATCCGAAAATGTATCGCACAATTGAAAGCCTGAAGTTTATTGGAGTGGTCCATATTAATTGAGTGCCTCCAAACATGTGGTATGTCAAAGATATGTTTCAAAAAAATATTTCTTCAAAACAATCTTTATAAAAAAAACCTGCAACAGTTCTGAACTCTAAGGCTACTATCAATAAAAATATAATATGCACTCCAAAAATCTTAATATATAAATTTTATATCATAATGATCATTATTCACAACTATTCTTGATTAATAACTACCATACCATAACAATTTTTCCCAAATATACACTGTAGTATCATATACATTTTTATACATACTACTATTTATCGCTACACAAACCGACGTGTCGATGGCACCCCGCTCTCGCGGGCTACACGGCTGTCAGATAGGTGTTGTCAAAGTTTGGTTAGGTTAGGGTTCACTTGCGTCCCTCAGAGTGGAATAGGCACCCCGCTATTCAGCGGGGTGCCGTCGACACGCTGGCGCGTCAACACACTCCTATCGCTTTATTGGGCCCGGCCTACAAAGCCACAGTCAGGTTAAAAAAAAAGATTCCGTGAAAAATTTCGGAATATTCATTCTTACGGATAACGATGGCAGTTGTACAAATGATTGAAAAAAAAAAATTAGGTAAAACACTGATTATTATGATCACAAAGCGGTATAACTAGAAAATGTCGACCAAAAAAGCGTATATGAATCAGCCAATATGGACCCATTTATATCCATAGAGTAAGCAAAAAAATTAAGACCGGACAAAAATCAGACTGCACTGTAAATAATTGTACACCACCTGCTGCTTCCAGCACACCTGGGGCACTGCCGGCATGGAGGCAAAACATGATAATATATTTTTAGCAGTGAAAGACATAAAATCGATAAATAACAAAATGTAATCGCTGTTTCTACAAATATACAAAGAAGAATCTGCATTAAATTAACAATTTATGGACACAGCAACATTATACGTGCCTAACCAATCTTAGAACCAACTGTCAAATCTACCGTTTCCCGCGCGAACTGACAGCGGTTGTCAGTCGGTATATTTGAGGCTTTGTTAAAAACTCATCGAATCCAATAATATTGATATTCTTTGTTTGCTCTAGATGAAGTGCTCGGGTCGGAAATGGGGGACGGAGACGGGACGAGTGACGAAGATGACCCCATATCGCGTGAGTATGATATGATATAATTTATTTATCTCACAATGTACAAATACCACTTAAAATTAAACATGTCAATTTTTAAGGAAGTGAAATTGTGATCGTCAGCTATATAATACGTCAACAAGTTACGAAATATAAATTCAAGATTAAGATGTCAATACGTTAAAATGAAGACCACCATTCACCATCTCTGGATGGTCATTAATCCTGAGACTACCCACATAATTCAAATAACAATTAGTAAAAAATTATAATACAATAATAGAAATACAATATAATTAGTTAATACAATAAATACAATTAGTTGAATAGTGGGATTTAGGCTCGGTTTTATAAGGATCCGTTAAACCTTATAGCGGTTTGTTATGTCAAAAAATGTACCGAGTTACTGAAATTTGTCTAACGGATCTTTATAGAAACCCAGCCTTACACGGAGACATCCAATTATCAAAGGCTTCTCGTTCGAGTATGTGTGCTTTACATGGTATGATATTTTTTCTTGTGCTACGATAATCATATGGTCGAGTCGAGTAACTCGCACCATCTAAATGGGCTTTTACATTCCAACTGTTAAGAGCCCTTTCCTATTTTTTGGTAATTTTGGCGATGTTTAGCGTTCTGTTTAAAAAAAAAACAGCCAAGTTAGTATATATTTTGATTTCTTATTTGGATAAGTGAATTTATAATTTAGTGACAAGCGGCCTCTTTTGGGTTGCATTAAAAAAATAAAAATGTATTTTTTTTATTTAAATAATTTAATTCAGCACTTACGTGTAGGTATGAAGCGGATATCGGCTACAATATTAAAAACGTCCCCAACCCAGGTGAAATCCGTGCGGAATGCGACCCACACTCAAAAGACAAGCCTAAAGATAAATTTCCATCCGAAAATGAGCATTACCTATACAAAGCAACATTGTGAACACAAGAATCACTTCTAGAATTGGAGCAAGCCTTTCTACAAAGTGCGATAAGGATGTCAAAAATTTATTTTATAAAGGTCTGAAATCAGCCATTGAAAAAGCTCACAAGAATATTATGATTATTGGGGATTTTAATGCTCAACTTGGTCCAAAAACAGCGTCAGAAAATATCATGGGCCAATCTGGATAGCGAAGCAAAAATGGAGAAAAAATTATCAATACGGTATACGGCCGAGTATACCGAGTATACGGCCGGTACGGGCGTTTGATACGATTATAACGCACGAATAATACGAGAACAAAAGACGTCAAATAAAACGAGTTATATAATATACCTAAAACACGATTTGTTATTGTGTATTTTTTTAAGGTCACAAAAGGAGGGCTCGAACCAGAAAAGAAGCCAAGAAACTAAAATCAAGTCAGAAAACACTTTCCGATTCTGAGATAAGTGACAATGATGATTCTTTTCCTCGTGGCTATATGCCTTCAAGTGATGCCCATATACCAGGCTCCTTAAATGACACCTTTTTTAACGAGTTTCCACCGCCTGCTACAAGTGAATCTATTCCGAGTGCAAACAGTTTACTTCCTGATCCCGCAAACGAAAACTCATACAATCCCAGTTACATGTCAAATGCAACAGATTTATTCGAGTCTTTGCCTGATGCATTTCAATCTGCTACTCTGTCGCACAAATCTACTTGTTACGGAGTAATTTTACACGTCTGCTATCTATAGTTTTGAGACTCTTAGCGCCATCTGTGATCAGCTATTTGCAGTCAGGTACAGAGCCATCTGGAGAGTAAGGACGGCGACGCTAGCGCATGTTCCGATCTTTCGTCTCTGGATTTTGTTTTCGATATCCAAATAAATAGTTTTCACTAGAAGTCCTTAAATAATAAACAAAGATATTAAAAAAAAGGCATAGATTATTATAAACTTCTCAAACTAATTAATTGTCTCGAAATTTTGTTTGTTTACAAAATTGTTGGAGGGCATCAGGCGAGAACGCATCCTTGCTCGTGTCACAGACAGCAGCGGGAGGAAGAGGCTGAGCAGTGCGTTGCCATCATGTGAAGGGAGAGCACGTACTCATTGGTGATCGCTTCGGCCCTCGGCCATATTTTTTTAACTTAGCTTGCAACTATGTAACAGTTTTAATCTAATAACATCTCGCAAAGAATTTGGGCGATGACACTATGGAATAGTAGGTAAGTGCGCGCGCATTATGGATGCATAAGCGGCGTTTATATTTGTTGGTTTAGTAAAACATTTCAGTGCGTGACACGTTTTATTTGTTACAGATGATTTAGAAACTTAAACAAGAACTTAACCAAGGAATACACCTTAAGCTTAGTCTCGTATCTAGCCAGGTGAGTTTCATGTTTATCCCGTGATTGGTTCACTCTGTGCATTTAGAGATCGCGACGGGTTGCTTTCTTTTCAGGAGTGTTGTGTCGTGTTATGAATATATGTTAACATTGAACGGTGTTTACAGCGATTGGATGCTGGCCGCTGGGTTTCCCCCTGTCCCAGTCATCCATAGGCCGTCGATCGGACGCCGTGAGCGTCGAGGTGCAGCTTGGCGCATGCGCCGGCTCCGAACGCGGAACCCGTCACGAGCTGGTGGCCCCTGCGGTCATCAGGGGAGAAGCGTGTCGTGGTCTGCGCGTGCGTGAGCTCCGCCGCGAACGCCACGTTTGACAGGTGACATCGTTCCGCAATCAAAATTCTAACCTCAACGTAATTTAACGCATTCTGTGTTGCCGGATATACTTTGTAAAAGAGGTCTATAGTTTGTAACACACCTCAAGTTCTCACACAGCAGCTTAGTCTTTATTTTAAACTTGAAAACTACAATATTCTACTTTAGAGAGTCGATTTCAAAACCTTGGTCAGGTTGAGTCCGCTCGGGACAGCCATTTGCCATGACATATAGATATAAGAATAAAGTGATGTAAGCAGGCATGGCCGTGTAACATTGTTTTAATGTGCTCTTACATATTCTAATATACATACCAGGTGGTTTTCAATTCAAGTTTTTGTTTCAATTATCTAACCGTTATATATTCAACCCAAGACTCTTGGCATTTGGAGTATAAATATAAATGCCTGGCGCCCTCTATCTTCTCTATTCCAATCGAGTATACTATTAGCGTAGATCCACGACCGCTGCCCAAACCTACCCACGTTCATCCCTGAAAATACTCTCAGCTGTCTAGACCGAGGCATACCAACAAGTGTGGAGGGACGTTGTACCTAACCAAGTAACCATCACACTCAAGTAAGTGGGGCTGTCGCACAGAGAACTTAAATACCACAGCTTACACGTTACATACTTACATCTTTAATATAACTGACATCGGAGAACCTCCTCTAGAAACTATTGAGCCTTCTGCAAAAGCAAAAGAGCATCGGTCAGAAGCAGATCATGATCTGGAAATAGAAAACCAGTGTTTGGATCAAGGACCAAAACTATGGAAATCCGTTCGCACCCATGCGTGCGATACTCGCATGTCTTCGATAAAAATGTCACATGAGAACGAGTTTAGACTAATCGAGAAATCGTAAGCGAATATCTCCCCAGAATGCAGCTCCTCGTGTAAATTATGTCGCCTGGCGATAATTTCCGAGTAACGAATGACATAATCGTAGACAAGTTTTTATTTCTCGCATGAAGTGTAAAAATTTTATACGATACTCGCCTGACGATTATTGCATGCGAGAATACTTACGATTCCTCTCCCCAAATTGGGCGAAAAACTCGCATCATCTAAATGGGCCTTAAGTTTGGTAAGCTTGAGCTGAGGGGCTACCGCGAACCACAAACGAAGTTTTCCCTCTCTGTCTCACTTATGTGCAAACTTGCAAGTGCGACGGAGAGGGAAAATTTCGAATGCCGTTCGCGGTAGCACTCCAGCGCTCCTTGCCGTGTCGGTGTCGGGTGTCGGGCAACTTAGTTGAGCGTTGTTCTTGTTTCAGTGTTGCTGGACGGCTGTGCCGGACGGCCCGTGTCCGCCCTGGCCAGCTCGCAGCTCGCCATGACATGTTCCGTGAGGCTCGAGCGCCTCCGCGAAGATGAGGCGCCGCACGCGAGCCACGCGAGCCTCGCGACATTACACGAGTCGAGGCGAGCGAGTCGTATGAAGGAAACCCACGATAACACCGGCACCGCCGGGCTCCGCGCCGAGGAAGCGTACACATGCGATACTTGCGGGGAACACTTCACAGGGAAGTCGAGTTTAATCGCGCACGTGCGGAGACACCTCGCACAGGATGAGCCCGCGGCGACGTACTCTTGTGGAACATGTTCGGAACAGTTCTCCTGTAAAAACCTCTTCGCTAGACACACACATGCCCACACTGGTCAGAAAACATACGTCTGCGATATGTGTAATAAAGAATTCAGGGCAAAATCTATTTTAATCAGACATATCAAAACACATGTAGAGCAGAAACGGTATTCGTGCGGAGTTTGTAGTAAATCGTTTAAAAAGAGCTCTAATTTAAAGAGACACGAACTGATTCACACCGGAATAAAACCGTACATCTGTGGAGAATGCCACAAGCAATTTAAGAGAAAAGGCCATTTAGATGAACATAAAAGAACTCACACTGGAGTAAAACCGTACAGCTGTGAAGAATGTAAGAAGCAATTTACTCAAAAAGGTCATTTAAAAATACATAAAAGAATTCACACCGGAGTAAAACCGTACAGCTGTGAAGAATGTAAGAAGCAATTTACTCAAAAAAGTTATTTAAAAATACATAAAAGAATTCACACCGGAGTAAAACCGTACAGCTGTGAAGAATGCTACAAACGATTTACAGGAAAAGGTGATTTAAATAGACATAAAAGAACTCACGCCAGTGAGAAACCGTATAGCTGTGAAGAATGTAAGAAGCAATTTACTCAAAAACGTTATTTAAAAATACATAAAAGAACTCACACCGGAGAAAAGCCTTACAGCTGTGGAGAATGTATGAAGCAGTTTGCAACAAATCGTCAATTAAATGAACATAAAATAACTCACACCGGTGTAAAACCGTACAATTGTGAAGAATGCCACAAGCGATTTACACAAAAAGGTAATTTAGATATACATAAAAGAACTCACACCGGAGAAAAGCCTTACAGCTGTGGAGAATGTTGGAAGCAATTTGCAACAAAAAGTCGTTTAGATGAACATAAAAGAACTCATACCGGAGTAAAACCGTACAGCTGTGAAGAATGCCACAAACGATTTGCACTAAAATGTATTTTAGATGTACATAAAAGAATTCACACCGGAGTAAAACCGTACAGCTGTGAAGAATGCTACAAACGATTTACAGGAAAAGGTGATTTAAATAGACATAAAAGAACTCACGCCAGTGAGAAACCGTATAGCTGTGAAGAATGTAAGAAGCAATTTACTCAAAAACGTTATTTAAAAATACATAAAAGAACTCACACCGGAGAAAAGCCTTACAGCTGTGGAGAATGTATGAAGCAGTTTGCAACAAATCGTCAATTAAATGAACATAAAATAACTCACACCGGTGTAAAACCGTACAATTGTGAAGAATGCCACAAGCGATTTACACAAAAAGGTAATTTAGATATACATAAAAGAACTCACACCGGAGAAAAGCCTTACAGCTGTGGAGAATGTTGGAAGCAATTTGCAACAAAAAGTCGTTTAGATGAACATAAAAGAACTCATACCGGAGTAAAACCTTACAGCTGTGAAGAATGCCACAAACGATTTGCACTAAAATGTAATTTAGATGTACATAAAAGAATTCACACCGGAGAAAAACCGTATAGGTGTGATGTATGTAACAAGCCATTCAGGAGTAAAGGCGAAGTCGTCAAACACAATAGGAGAGTTCACAGTGAAGAATACATGTGTGGAATATGCGAATCACTATTTTCGAGTAAATCAAGTTTAATCAAACATATTCGGATTCATATGAACAAGAATTAATTTATAAGAATTGGGCTTTACATGTACCGTTTCTTTTTTAATTTGGTCTCCGGTTTGGCAATTGGACGCTTGCAATGTTTTGTGGTATCGGCTCGTAAGGGGCTGAGATGATCGCTTATATGTCAGACATATAGCAATCCTCAAGTACTGTCAAGCATGTAAGTGCGAGAGGGACGAATGCTATATGTCCGACATATAAGCGATCATCTTAGCCTCTCTGGTTATCTACTGACTGCACTGCGCGCGCGACAGGGTGAAGGAAGAGGAAATCTCAGTTGCGCATCCAAAAATCAATTGTACTACTGAATAACTCAACCCTACAATTGTACTGTCTATAAATATAATGTTGAGCTGCACTGAATCGGGTAAGGCGTCATCCCTTAATTATGTAATGGTCTCGAAGGGGAAATCTACACATAGCCTTCATAATGAAAAGCCATTCTTGTGTAATTTATAAATCTGAATACGCGTTTTTCAGTCCACTACTTCTAACGGCAAAAGCTCTATAATTACAGTACAGTCGCCATCAGATATATCGGAGCGAACGAGGTGCTCACAAATATCTGAACACTGAACACGACTCTATTGTCAAGGCGTTAAAGTGCATGTTCACATATTTTTGAGCACCCTGAAGAGTACAGATATATTTGATGGCGACTGTACCTACTACCTATAGAATGTATAATTGAAATTAATAAATATTAGGCATATGCCAAGGCGCTGGTTAACTTGAACTATTTAAGCAAACATTAAAAAATCGTTTTGGTATCAGAAAGTAGTATTGTTATCGTCAACAACATTAATTGCATGTAGTTGTGATAAATAATAATAACTACAAGACTCATATATTTTTTTCTTTTTTTTTGTATGATTAACGGACTAGACTGCGAATTGGTCAAATTAACAACGTTGCAGATTGCACAGTAAATAGCAACATATGCTGAGTCTCAGCCTTTTCTTTATCGCACACATTGCTGGACTCATTGTACACACCTGTGTCGTGTGTCTTCATCTGATAGTTTCCCTGTTATCTTACACCTATTTAACCCTTTGAAAGCTTTCATATTAGAATGAAGTGATCACGCGCACGCCAAGCACTGCTACGGTAAAAAAACGTTTAAGCCAATAAAAAACAAATAACAAAATTCATAATAGCATTTATTCATGGTCTAAGTACACCTTCACTCCGACCTTTTTAGTGGTTTTTGGCGTGGTGGGCACGACACTATAGGTTCTTGGCGTTCAAAGGGTTAAGGTGCAGGGGGGGGGCAAATGACCTTGCGACGTTCAATTTATTGATATTGATACGCGCGCCATCTGTGTTTTATCTCAAGAATTTTGATCACTGAAGCGATATTGTTTTCTAGAACAATCGCGCGTATGTGCTGACAGATGGCTCTTAGTTCATTTCTTGTCACTTGCGTAAATTTTAGAATTTTATGAATAGTTAGAATAAGCAGGTGAATTCACCAAAGCTGGTGTGAATTAATAACGAGCGAGTGGCACAAACCATCGACGAGTGATGCATCTTTTAAATACGTAGGTACGACGATAAATGTTACACTTCGGTCTTCGGAAAGAGACAACTGGCTGTTTACGAAAATTTGTGTGATTGAGTTCGAAGCATTTCGAATTGCATTGCTTCCGCAATACACTATCAAGAGTTTATGTGATTAAGACCACTACGCCAAACAGAAAAGAAAGTATTAGAAAAGTATACACAAAATTAATATTATTCATAGGTCAGTAAGTGCCCCGATCAGGTTCCTGTCCTATCTTTAAAAAAATATTATATGTATAATAAATGTATGAATGTATATTTGTTTGTCATTTCGTTCCTTAGTGGAATTATTTTTTCGCCTTACATATATGTAATTGAGTAGTTAAGAAAGTGCATCATGAATTTTATTAGAGAACTTCCGTGAGTCGGACATATTGAAATATAGTAACTCGCTCACGTCTTTAAGGTTGAATTTCGCTCAACATGTTTCAGACCAATACGTCGTCCGTAGTCAATAAGAACCAGTCGCGATGGCAGCTTGTCTAGCACTGCCTGCTAAATAAATGTTGGCGGCGGCTGTGGCGAGGGTCCGTTTATTATATTTCAATATATCTGAGACTCACGGCAATTTTCTAATTAAGTAAAATGTACACTCAAATGTCAGACAGGTATGGAAAGCTATCTCGCTTGCACAAGCATGACAAGCACCATAAATAAGGTAGGTACATGTTTTGTTAACTTGTCGTCTACCGGTCCCTGGGATCCCAGGGATCATATCAGAAAATGCTATAATATTGTTTATTTTTTCGCCGGGAGACGACGGCTATACCTATTAGTGACAATAACTTGTACCCAATTTCGGAGCATTATACCTACAATAACTTCCACCTAATAATTAACTTATACACTTTAACGAAGTTATTTAGCATGGAATACATCGATTTAAAATACCCTAGATACACTATCCGCGTGTCAAAGCCGTCCACGCTCAAGAGTGCTTAAATGCATTTTAAGCACACTTGCGCTCGGAGTCGTACGCTAGCCATCGGCGAGTCAACATGCCGAAATGCTCCGTAAAAAAGTGCAAAAACAACGCTTAAACCGCGTTAAAAAAATATGTAATTTCGTATTTTCGATGACTTTTTATCTAAAGTTTCATAATATAATGAATTCGTAGTTATATTAGGCTCATAACAATTACTTTATACAAATATTTAAGAATATCTGCTACGCTACCAGTCTCTTTCCCTCGGGTTAATAATTTGAATATCGAAACGAAATGGCAGACCTATGACTGAGACTATAGTAAAATTTCGAATGAATGGAGTCGCAGACCAGCTAATTTCTTGACGAAAGTTTACAAGTATTGTTTTTATTAGCACAAACATATGGAGTGTATTTGTACTTATGTAAGTTCGTAAAAGGTATAAAATAACAATATTAATACTATTAATCTACTTTTACATTTATCTATTATTTATCTACTTGTACCTTTAAAGCCAGAATTAAAACATTACAATCACAACTTAATATGTAGCTTTATTTCATTCCTTCGCAAGACAATGACGTCCCACGCAGACGTTTTTGGAAACACGCGCCGACAAATGATGCACGGTAAAATGCGCAGTAGTTACATACCTATATTACCAACAGAACATAGCACGTGTCCGTATGCAATGTTCGTATTAAGTTGTATTATTTGTATGTAATCTTTCATTTTATTTCGCTTAGTTATTGATATTTTTTCCTTTTCACACTTTTTTATCATCGACATAGTATTCACATGGTGCGAAAGTATGTGCTAATTCTGTTTACTTAATACTTTTATTTTATTTCTATATGTGAGTTCCTTTAATTCCGTTCCGTTTACAGTAGCTATTGGTACGCCTTAAGTAATAAATAAGTACCCATAGGATACGATGACTAGTTACCTTTACATATCGTGGGATGTATGCGTGTTCAGTTTCGTATCCTAAGATATCTTAACTTTCTAATGTGTGCATTTGAAATAAAACAGTACATATCTGGGTAATGAAGTCTAAGTTTGAATATTTAACGCATTTAAATAACACATTTAAATAATAATAATTAAAAATATAGTAACTAATTGAGAACATCCTCCTTTTGTGAAGTCGGTTAAAAATAATTGATGTAGTTACAACATTCAGGTAATTTAGAATACCCTGCACATATGCTTTTAGGACACAGTTCTAGGAGCAAATTGTTCGTGATGGTTTAACTAGGCTTAGGTACCTCAGGTGGTAAACAACGATTCATGATTAATAATAAATCGACATTACCACCTGACAGGCCGTATGCTTGTTTACTGCCGATGCAGAACCTAATCAAAAAAATATTATTTTGCGACTTCACGGTACGCGATACAGACTCTGTTCTCTGCGCTAATGACAATCGATGTGTGTGATCCGTAATGTCCCAAGCGCCAAAAACTTTGCATTTCAAATAATACGTTATTCTTGTGACATAAGGCTGAAAATCGAAAAAACAAATTGGTACAAATTGATTTTCCTTTAAATAGTGTGTCTCTAACACGCACACACTCGTAATGACGGCTTGGACACTTTTTCGTCTTGCATTTGTAGGTGATAGTGTATCTAGGGTATTTTAAATCGATGATGGAATACCGCAAAGAAACACTGGGTGCCGAGTGATTCTCTAACTTACCGGTCATATGTCATTATACATGCAAGTATACTTTTTTCAATTATTTCAAACAAACAACTTACTCTATCGCTCATACCAGATAATTACATAATGCCTATAATGAGTCGAAATATACAAAATAAACAAAAGCCATGGGGTAATTTTAGTAACATGGTCACCCCACGGGAGGTATGTACTCTGTTGTCGTCCCTCGTTGCGGCACGCGTATAGCAGCTCTTTAGAAATATTTATACTCTAAGGCGTTAAGGTTTAGCCGAATTATTTTGTATGGTTACTTTTATAGTAGCAATTTTCAATATAAGTTAGCAAATTATACTCTTAGTCATACTAACTACCATTTAATTAGGTATTTGCTGGTATTAGGTTTTCACCCTGTACTATACTGTGTGTAATACTATTTGGACTCCTGTGTTGGACTCCGATTGATAAACGTCACTAGGTAGTGTGTGACAACGCTCTACAAAGGCAAAATTAGCCGCGTCCCTTTCCAAAGATTGTCTTGCATTATTTATCGGTTCGCGAAGTCCCTCAGCCTAGCAAGGATGATCCCGTTTATTTCGGACATATAGCATTCGTCCCTTACTAACTATCATGTGAGTGCGATAGGGACGGATGCTATATTTCCGACATCAACTCGATCATCCTTGCTAGCTTTGCCTAAAGATACGAAATTGTAGCTCACAGACTTACCAGACGCGACCCGCAAATAATAATATCATAACCGAGCGAGACAGTCATATACATTTTTGTATAAGAGCGACAGAGTTACATATCATTTGTTGTCCCTGTTGATTTTATTATATTTTAATATACAAAAATTAACATTTCCTGTAAATAAAAGGTAACTGATTTGACTACTTTGTTAAAGGAATGAACGACCGATTGATTGAGTGAATGTTTAGTTCAATTCATTCTCTGTTCAGAGGGGCTACCGCAAACCACAAACGAAGTTTTCCCTCTCTGTCTCACTTATGTGCAAACTTGGAAGTGTGACAGAGAGGGAAAACTTCGTTTGCTGTTGGCGGTAGCGCCCCATATCTTTTTGTCACTCCTTCGCCTTGCCTCTTTTTTTGATCAAGACTTTACTCGTAGATAGACGTGTTCTAGCTTCCAAGTGTAAAAATAAAATTAAAATAAATGAAATTAATTTAACCGTTATTCAGTATTTAATTGACGATAAATCCTGGTATACCTGAGGCGCTACCGCGACAGCAAACGAAGTTTTCCCTCTCTGTCGCACTTGCAAGTTTGCATATAAGTGAGACAGAGAGGGAAAACTTCGTTTGTGGGTCGCGGTAGCCCCTCAGCCACGAGATGTAACTTTCGCGAGGTAGTATCTCATATTTTTAATATTTTTTTAAAAATAAACTGAGGCCAATACTATATGCTATTGAATTGCTAAAATATTCAAATCGGTTTCTTAAAATACTCCATATTTTCGAAAAAGTAAATATAAATGGGAGGTTAAAAATAATAAACAATCCTAATTGAGAAGGTTAGGGCAGAGGGGCTACCGCGAACCACAAACGAAGTTTTCCCTCTCTGTCTCACTTATATGCAAACTTGCAAGTGCGACAGAGAGGGAAAACTTCGTTTGCTGTTCGCGGTAGCGCCTCTGAATCGATAAAGCATAAGCACAATAGAGACAAAAAAAAGTTGTCAGTGTCAATCATCGATGGTTAGTAATTGTCATCTGTCAATGTAATCGCCCATTCCATAAATTTCATTCCCACCGTTTCAACCGTTTGCCTTATGTCATAATTAGTCGTGGTGTATATACATTGGCGCGAAATTTTAATTAAGCCTATTCATAGATGACGTTTCGGTGACACAGGCCGGTGACAAATAATACGCGATGAGCACCAGCCACGACACGCATATAATAATACCACTACTGAACGAAACATATACAACTTTGTATAAGGGCGTCAGAGTTACATATCATTTGTTGACCCTGTCATAATTTCACTTTTTTGTCGAGCACAACCTATTTGATATGACAGTTGTGCCCAATGGGGGCTATCGCGTATGAATTCGCCGCTAGAGGCGCTAGTGTAGCGTGGGGTCCTCCGAAACGTCAAATGTCACTCTTTTTGGTTGCGCTACGCGGGTTAATATCTAATTGGAACAATATGGTCACTATTTTGCAATACCTGAGCTTGATTATGGCAAATATGAATTAAGGGTCAATGACTGTCAGGGCTTTGAGACAGATTTGTCTTTCGGAAAATTATTTCCTCCTTTTTTCCGAACAAATGGGACCACGCTACAATGCGGTATATTCGATATTTTTACGGTACGGTTTTAAGGTATTGAATATGATTTAATTGTAAACTTCGTTCTCATGTCCATAATAACCAATAACAATTTTTGACAGCTGGACCTTAGTCGACAGTGGCGCCAACTGGTGAGCATAAAAACGATAGCCCCCATTGCGTCAGACAAACGATTACTCGCCCATGTTAGGGAGGTAATTTATGGTAAACCGTCAGCCATTTTAAACAGGTACTCAATTTATCTCCATAAGAACTATTCCGTCCCTCTGAAATGGTGTTTTGTTTACCTGGGAGCGATACATGGATTTGATTAAAATTAGAGTAAAATAAAAATGGTGATATTATTATATTTAATGGTGCTTTATGAGTAATATTTTGGATATTTGATCGTCTTCAGTGGTATGTAGATTTTTAGGGTTCCGTACCCAAAGGGTAAAACGGGACCCTATTACTAAGACTTCACTGTCCGTACGTCTGCCACCAGGCTGTATCTCATGAAACGTGATAGTTAGACAGCTGAAATTTTTACAGTTAATGTATTTCTGTTGCCGCTATAACAACAAATACTAAAAAACAGAATAAAATTAATATTTAAGGGGGCTCCCACACAACAAACGTGTTTTTTTTTGCCTTTTTCATAGATACTGGTACGTAACCCTTCGTGCGCGAGTCCAACTCGCCCTTGGCCAGTTTTTATGATTGTTTTTTTTTTAGTATTAGGACAGTTTTGGACATGTTATTAAGTTAAATTTAAAAAATTTAACTTTTACAGTCAAAATGTAACATTTCGAGAAGCGAAACGTAAATTTAGACCCAAGGGCCCTGGCAACACTGAACGCCAGCGTGACCACTTTCAGTAGTTTCCTACTTTTTTGGTAGTTTTGAGGGAATTTTTTCAAGCTTTTAGTAGGAGAAAATAATTCAGTAGTTTTTAGTAGTCTATAGCAATCCACAAGTGGCTATTTTTGAAAATCTGTTTCAATATGTTATAAATGTTGTAAATTAAACGTTTCAGCTTATAAGATTTGCAAGATAGGGATATGATGACCTTGGTTGTCTCGCTCTATCTCTAGGCTTGTGGATGCGCCTTCACGAAGCTGTCACTATGCATGATTGAGTGTTTTACTGACATTCTCTCCCTCTTGCACTCACTAACTTACTAGCAAAGGATGAATGCTTGTTCCGAACTACGATATACAAGATTTATACACAAATAATTGCGATTTAAACGCAATCAAGCTTGGTTTAGTTAGTCTAGTAGTTTCTAGTAGATTATGAAATTCATTTGGTAGTTTTTAGTAGTTTTCTGACCACTCTTTTAGTAGGAACGCCGATTATAAAGTGGTCACGCTGCTGAACGCTATTAATTTTTATTCTTTATTTTTTATTGCATGAATGCATGACGCCAATGACGCCGTTCTTTATTAAATGTATTATTCAAGAGGTCTTACGTTATCCTAAAGGTCGATCATACCCACCAAAATAATGAAATTAAGTTCAAATCGGTTTGTCATGTTATTGTTATTGTAACGTCCTCGTACACTGAGGAAGCGGCGTTTGCCGTGATGGACATGATCATGATACAATAATATACTTGACGTGATGCATTGGTGTCGCTGCTGCCTGCGGTGTCCTGCGGACAGGGACCTGACGACGCCGCACACACATCTAGGCACAACGGAGATATATTCGGACATGCTCAAAGAATGCTTCGATTTAGACATAAATGTGAGACAATATTATTAGTGTTAACAACTAGTAAAGATTTACCAAATGTGAGGTTAGGATTTGTTTATTTTTCTTAGGTACTTGTAATTTGTATGTTATGATGTAATTGCGTATTATGCAGCTGACAGAGGGCGGCGATGGGTGGTGCGGGATCTGCTCCGCGTGCGCGGGCCGCCTGCGAGACGCGAGCGACTTCAAGCTGCAAGTGCAGCGCAGCCAGGCGGAGCTGCGGGCGCGGCTGCAGGGAGCTCTGCGGGTCAAAGGTAGACTGCCATATGACTTTCAGTCCTTGGTTGTAGCAGCAAGGAAGGAATATTGTTTTTTTTTTGTTCTTTAGGGACATGTATACAACAATATTAATTAAAACATTTAAACAGTCTTCGTGTTACTCTAGTCTATTTATGTAAACTATGATGATGATGTAAACTTACTATTACTTTTCACATATAAATGTCCTCACATTGTCTGTCACCATGAAAAATAAGTTGAAAACATCCACAGTCTGTCATGGAATGTTAGTAAGAAGCTACACCACAGCCACACACTGCTGTGAGGGGCTGCGGGCCCAGTGGCTTGCCAGAAATGGTTTTCAATCAGCAGCCAAAAAATTACTCTCAGGGTTGATTTTTCGATCTCTTGATAAAATTATCTGTTGTTTAAAATTATTGCTGTCGCTATCCAATGTTATGTGAGAGAAGAGGACAAAGCTAACATTTATCTGACATAATTGTCGGGTTACAAGCAAAAGTGACTAAGTATCAAATACCTACTTAAAATAAAGCTCGTATATCAGCATCGTTTTAGTACTGAGATACGAGGTTTCGAAGAGTAGTGACAGATTTGATGGTGGGTTTGTTCACCCGACAATATAATTATATCAGGAGATTGAAAAATCGGCCCTTAAAATATAACTAACAGAGATGAAGTGATCTGGGTTGTATACATAAATATATATTTGCTCTAGAGGAAGAACCCGCAGTAGAGCCAGAAACTGAGGATGGAGACGGGAGCAGTGAGGAGTCCGGGTCAGGTAACTACCCTCTTCTATACAATAAAAATGTAGAAACATTGTTTATTATTACTCGCTGTTGTGTTTTTTGTCAGATTGAATTAGGTTGTAGTCATACTAGCCTATTGTTTATAAAATTGCATGATTATTTCAGATGAAGAGCCCTCTGTCAAGCCAGAGATGCTGGACATAGATGAGACAGGTAATGAGACATTGCATTAGTATTTATTTCTGTACATATGTGACTAGAGAAAGGAGCAAACAGCATTAAAAATACTTGTGTGAAAGTGATGTGTGTCACAATCAACATTTACCTCACCATCTGCTGCCTCCAGCAGTGATCACTCCATCGCGCCGGGGCAGGTGTAGCTCACCAGGGGAGGCAAGTAGCGTAGTGGCATTACAAGTTTAATATATTGATTTTGTTTGTTTGTAGACGCAGTGCTCGGCTCAGAGATGGCGGCTGGAGCCGTGGCGGGCCGGGTTTCAGATGAAGAGCCCCGGGTGGAGGCAGGGATGGCGGCCGCAGGTGAGACAGATGAGATGTCGCGTAGGTACCTGCTGCAGCAGAGCGCGGAACAAGACGCAGCGGCAACAGAGGAATATCGTCACCGTCGCTCTTCTCTAGAACCTGCGCCGCGCAACAAACGTTCTGTTGTTTACAATCAAGGGTCATTGTCAGATTTAGGTTCGCGTCTTTTCGGTGGACATATCAAAAGCTAAGGGTTACAAAGCTTAATTTTGGATTGGTCTAGTAACCCGCATAAACATTGTCTCCGTTTCTATAAATCTATGTACTAAAAACATAGCTTACATGTACATAAACCGTCAACTATTGACCACCGATGGGACTTTTATTTTTGTAACTGACAATGACTCAATCATAAATAAATAAATAAATATTAATAAATAAATATTAGAGGACAATCTTACACAAATCGAACTAGCCCCACAGTAAGCTCAAGAAGGCTTGTGTTATGGGTACTAGACGACGATATATTTAATAGATATAAATACTTAAATACATAGAAAACATCCAAGACTCGGGAACAAATATTCATGCTCATCACATAAATATTTGCCCTGACCGGGATTCGAACCCAGGACCGTCAGCTTCACAGGCAGGTGCACTACCCACTAGGCTAAACCGGTCGTCAAATCATACCTTTATTTATAAAATTTTACATTTTACGTCATTCAGTAATAACTGAAAACAAATGTATATAAATAAATTTGTTATCTTTCCATTAAGTACAATAGCGGAACTCTCAGACCTTGTCTTGCCCAATAACAGCGCCACCTCCTGCATCGGATTGTGAATGTAAACTATAATATCTAGGGACCCGCTCAAACAAATAGAAAAAATTTCATCAAAATCATTCCACCAGGTTTAAGAGGAAATAGAGTTTGACACAATATACTGATTTAAACTTACACGAAACCGAAGCGTGAAGCCGCTGAAATCGAAGAACATCGTAATTTTAACCGGAATGACAGTTTTAAGATTTGATCTTCGTGGAATCCAGTAGTTGGTAAGTGCAAGCTTGAAAATACATCGTCCATTACATCAACGGATATTGTTAGTGTTGCGTGTCGGGCGAGTGACAACCCTAGTGTATAAGTGTTTAATAAAGACCAAGTGCGGGTAGTTCGAAAAACCCGTGCGGCTAGAAGATGTTGATACGATGCTCACGGCAGTCAGCGAGCGACCACGGATGTTGTGGTACATTCGAAATATCAGGAAAACCTTGAAAAATGGTTTCGTCTTCATACAATTAACCGGTTAAAAATTTCGGTGAATTGCATTTTACGATATTATTTCGTACTTTAAATCATTTATTTCATAGATGTAGGTTAACAAAAACAAATCTTAAAATAAGAATATACTTTAGGAGATATTTCAAAAATAGTAAGAACCGGTTCCGAGCCCTGCCTGGAAGACTATATGGAATGCAGGTTTAAATACAAATGTTCAATGATCACATCAATTTTCACATCCAGTTCCCACATAATTTGTTTAATTTCCTTTGGTTTTATTTTATTATTAAGTTATGTTTGTTAAGGTTCAAATATTCCGTGTTTGCTTCAGGTGAAGAGCCCCCAGTCAAGCCAGAGATGCTGGACGAAGATGGAACAGGTGATGAGATGTTGTGTATTTATTTCGGGTGTGCCTAAGGTCAGGTAAAATTACAATTTCGATTATCGGATATCCGAAAATGTATCTCGCACAATTGGGAACCTGAAGTTTTTTGGAGTGTTCCATATTAATGTAGTGCCTCCAAACATGTGGTATGTCAAAGATATGTTTCAAAAAAATATTTCTTCAAAACAATCTTTATAAAAAAACCTGCAACAGTTCTGAACTCTAAGGCTACTATCAATAAAAATATAATATGCACTCCAAAAATCTTAATATATAAATTTTATATCATAATGATCATTATTCACAACTATTCTTGATTAATAACTACCATACCATAACAATTTTTCCCAAATATACACTGTAGTGTCATATACATTTTTATACATACTACTATTTATCGCTACACAAACCGACGTGTCGATGGCACCCCGCTCTCGCGGGCTACACGGCTGTCAGATAGGTGTTGTCAAAGTTTGGTTAGGTTAGGGTTCACTTGCGTCCCTCAGAGTGGAATAGGCACCCCGCTATTCAGCGGGGTGCCGTCGACACGCTGGCGCGTCAACACACTCCTATCGCTTTATTGGGCCCGGCCTACAAAGCCACAGTCAGGTTAAAAAAAAAGATTCCGTGAAAAATTTCGGAATATTCATTCTTACGGATAACGATGGCAGTTGTACAAATGATTGAAAAAAAAAATTAGGTAAAACACATAGAGTGATTATTATGATCACAAAGCGGTATAACTAGAAAATGTCGACCAAAAAAGCGTATATGAATCAGCCAATATGGACCCATTTATATCCATAGAGTAAGCAAAAAAATTAAGACCGGACAAGAATCAGACTGCACTGTCAATAATTGTACACCACCTGCTGCTTCCAGCACACCTGGGGCACTGCCGGCATGGAGGCAAAACATGATAATATATTTTTAGCAGTGAAAGACATAAAATCGATAAATAACAAAATGTAATCGCTGTTTCTACAAATATACAAAGAATCTGCATTAAATTAACAATTTATGGACACAGCAACATTATACGTGCCTAACCAATCTTAGAACCAACTGTCAAATCTACCGTTTCCCGCGCGAACTGACAGCGGTTGTCAGTCGGTATATTTGAGGCTTTGTTAAAAACTCATCGAATCCAATAATATTGATATTCTTTGTTTGCTCTAGATGAAGTGCTCGGGTCGGAAATGGGGGACGGAGACGGGACGAGTGACGAAGATGACCCCATATCGCGTGAGTATGATATGATATAATTTATTTATCTCACAATGTACAAATACCACTTAAAATTAAACATGTCAATTTTTAAGGAAGTGAAATTGTGATCGTCAGCTATATAATACGTCAACAAGTTACGAAATATAAATTCAAGATTAAGATGTCAATACGTTAAAATGAAGACCACCATTCACCATCTCTGGATGGTCATTAATCCTGAGACTACCCACATAATTCAAATAACAATTAGTAAAAAATTATAATACAATAATAGAAATACAATATAATTAGTTAATACAATAAATACAATTAGTTGAATAGTGGGATTTAGGCTCGGTTTTATAAGGATCCGTTAAACCTTATAGCGGTTTGTTATGTCAAAAAATGTACCGAGTTACTGAAATTTGTCTAACGGATCTTTATAGAAACCCAGCCTTACACGGAGACATCCAATTATCAAAGGCTTCTCGTTCGAGTATGTGTGCTTTACATGGTATGATATTTTTTCTTGTGCTACGATAATCATATGGTCGAGTCGAGTAACTCGCACCATCTAAATGGGCTTTTACATTCCAACTGTTAAGAGCCCTTTCCTATTTTTTGGTAATTTTGGCGATGTTTAGCGTTCTGTTTAAAAAAAAAACAGCCAAGTTAGTATATATTTTGATTTCTTATTTGGATAAGTGAATTTATAATTTAGTGACAAGCGGCCTCTTTTGGGTTGCATTAAAAAAATAAAAATGTATTTTTTTTATTTAAATAATTTAATTCAGCACTTACGTGTAGCTTTGAAGCGGATATCGGCTACAATATTAAAAATGACTGATACAGAGCTCGAACAATTAGCTACATTCATAGTTAATACGCTTGATGTTCATAAAAACAATTATAGGCTATCTAGCGACGTTTATCATATTGCAAAGATATTCAAACTGTTACTGTTAATGGAAGATGGAAAGGCATGTATGTATCAGGGTAAGGCGTTGGACGAAATAGACTTGAACTTGGATGAAGAGATTAAAGTAATCGAGACAAATAATCATGAAGTTACTGAATTCGAATTAGAAGGTGAATGTTATGAATCGCAGAATGCCGTTATTAGTATTCCAAAACCATCTTTACTAGATGTAACCAACAAAACTACGGCAAAAAAAAGAGAACACTTGTTCCTTGGACAGCTGAACAGAAAAATGTCGTAACCAAACATTTTAAAGAACATATTAAACATAAAAAACGTGCCGAATGCGACGAATTAAAAAATAAGTATCCTACACTTCTTCACAACAAGAGCTGGCTTAAAATTAAGGTTTACATACAAAATACTTATTCAAAACAGTGATTGAAATCATTTGCAACCAAAAAATTGGATGTCCGATTACATGTGCTTAGCACACTTTATACATATAAGAACATTACACAAGTATTAGTGTTGTCCCAAGTAAACAACACCAATTTAATATACAACACTTTTCGTTTAAAATAATTAATTAGCTACCTAATTAGTTAAATTCCTGCCAAAGTTGCATAGAATATTTTTTGTGATGTTTAATTTCTCAATATTTTACGTAATATCTTGAGATTATTAAGTTTTTTTTATAATGAAAACATTAAAATAATTAGTGTGTTGCTAGTAAATATTGTTCCTTTGTTTATTTTGATTCTTTATTCTTTGTAAATTGAAACTTGTATGTAGCTTCGTGAAATGGGCCACTGGCATCCGTATAATATTGTTGCTAGCCATGTGTCATAACTCATAATGTATTTATAAATTATTTAATATCCGATTATACTGTGCTGTAAACACATCTAACTTTAATAAGGATCTTGTTTAAATGGTTGTCAAATTGTTACATAATATTATTTTGTGATGTTGATTAGGTGCTTATTATTTTATATAATGTGAAAGGGCTGTTACGTTACGTTTTGTTCTTATAATTAATAATTATTTTTATTATTAGGGCGCGGCTACTGCTATTGACTGCGTTTCAACTGTGGCATATTTATGCAAGTAAATTAACGTAGAATGTGCAAATTTCGTACAGATTTTATGCAAATAAAATATGATTTCTTAGAATTATTTTATCACAATACCATTTATTTGTCATTATATCCTTCAATTATTGATTGCATAAAAGCGCGGTGCTTGAAACGCTACCCTAATAAAAAAACTACTAAAATAATTTACCTCACCCATTAAGATTGTGATTAGAATGTTTATTCGTATAAGTAGAGATGTTTTCAATAATAATGAATGCCGTTCCAAAGTTTGTTGATATATTATATACGGCATTTTCCATGGGTCATGTGACCAAGACCATGGCCAGCTTCACACTAAAAATGTTTATTGATGCAATTATTGTTGTCCGTATATTGTTGTTACCCATCCGACATATAAGGGTTTATCCAGAAATCACGTGAGGTTCCGAAGGGGGGAGGGGGTCTTGAAAACCTCACGACTGATCACGTTGGGGGAGGAGGGGGTACAGCGTAGACCTCACGTCTATTTTTTCCTGTACCCATGAAACCGAGAAATAATATCGACTGGTGTAGGACATTACAAATCTTCATTTCGCACGTTTTTTGAAATTTTGGAGCGTTTGCATAACACGTATACGAAATAATCACAGCTAACACAATACCATTTCAGTCTAAATTTTTAATAGTGAAAAAATACACTTGAGATTTCATGGGGGGGGGGAGAGTCTCCTGGAACCTCACCAAAGATCACCAAGGGGGAGGGCGGGTCTAAAAGTGGGCCAAAAAAGTCACGTGATATCTGGATAAGCCCTAAGAAGCTATCGGATTTCCGATTATATTGTGCTACAAGCACACCTAATTTTTAATATATTTTTTGTATTGTTGATTACTTAATATTTTATATTTTCTTATGAACGACTGAACAGCGATGTATATAATTGGGAAAGGTTATTTTGTAATGTCTTTTTACGTATAAATGTTGGAGTAGGTTTTATTATTAGGTTGCGGTCACTGAGAGTTTCAACTGTCGCATATGTATGCAAGGGTGAATAAAATATAATTCCATAGACTACTCATAGTACCATTTTATTCTTTAATTATTTGCATTAAACCACCACCACCGCTTACTATCAGGCGGGCTGTACGCTTGTTTGCCACCGACGTGGTATAAAAAATAAATAAGAAAATTAAACGCGCGGCAGTTGAAACGCCTCACCCTATAATAAAAAGTGCTGATACAATTTACTTTGCCTTATAGATGTTTGCATTAAAAATGAACGCCGTTCTAAAGTTTTGTTCATATATACGAAATTTCTCCACGGGTCATCTGGGCTAGATCATGCCCAGCTCCACACTATAAATGATTTTGCTAAATTTATTACCACAAATTTAGAAATAAAGGAAAAATTGAACAACTTAGGCACGGAGCAGGATTTGAACCTGTGACCTCCCTGCAATCGGGGCCAGAGGGGCTACTACGAACTTCGAAATCCGAACTTCGTATCGTGTCGTCCCTTTCACTCATATAGTGTAACACGAAAGTGAAAAGCTAGAGCTAGAGCGACTAAGGAGTCGCTCTAGCTCTAGCCAACTTAGCTATAGGTGCAACTTCCCTTGGTTTCCTTTGTTTCTAAATTTGTAGTTTGCGTTAGCAGCGTTACTTCTTAATACATAATCAATTTAAATTTATTAGTTAAAACATTTAATACGGCGTTCATGTATATCAGACGATTTCTACCTATGGTATAAGGTACTTTACCTAATTATGTAAAATAAAACAATTATGAGCAAACGACTTAAATTTATAGGCTTTGTAATTTTATTTACTTAATTTTTTTAACGGGACAATTCACAATTCATCATAGAAGGAAGGGGCAGGTAAAATACACGAACGTCTGATATACGGACGCTAAAAATAAATAATTGAATTTTCACACCTGCTATTAGTAAAGGGTCATTGCTGCCCTCGAATGGGGGCTCAAAGTCGTAATTTTCTTCCCTCATTTGAGGGCAACAATGACTCTCTTTCATAGAAGGGGTGAAACTATACGACACATATACGGATGTCTGTTTGACGCATACTTTTCATACTGCACGATGTTTGAGGTCCGTACGTAGATATATATTAATCTATGGCACTGCTGTACCTAAAATAAAACATGGACGTCAAACATGGGGCGTAATCCATAATATATACAGCTAGCTGAAGTAGCTGACGTCCGTATACATTTCCAAAGCTGCGCGATACATATACGGATGTCGGTGTGACACATATTTTTCATACCGCACGATATTTGACGTCCGTATATATGAATCTATGACACTACTGTAAAATAAAACATGGACGTCAAATATGGGGCGTAATAAATAATACCCTATATACAGCTAACAGACGTCCGTATACATTTCCAAAGCTGCGCGATACATATACGGATGTTGGATAAATTGATACTGTTCATAGTGCACGATATTTAACGTCCGTATATATGAATCTATGGCACTTCTGTGGAATAAAACATGGACGTCAAATATGAGGCCTAATGAATAATATATACAGCTGAAGTCCGTATACATTTACCCCCCTTATTCATAAACGTCTATCAAACCTGTATTAGTTAACTAGCCGCTAAAGTTCGTTTGTCCTTATCTGTCACTTTGACACATGTGCTTGTGAGACAGTGACAACAGACATTTAAGTTAGCAGAGGTTTGTTAAGTTTCATGAATAAGGGGGTTATTTTCAAAGCTGCGCGACGCGACACATATTCTTTAAAGGACTACATAATAATGAATTGTTACTAGGGGAGAAAGTAAACACTTTAAACAAATGACTGTCATACAATGGTTTAACCGTCGTCTACCGGTCCCTGGGATCCCAGGGATCATAACAAAAGAATGCTATTGTTTATTTTTTTCGCCGGGAGACGACGATTTAATTAGGCTCCGAGCAGGACTCTGCTGCTGGACTTTCTAGCACACGCGGCCAATCGCTCTAGCCCCTGAGCTACCGGGAACCACGCTCGGCCCCCACAGTCCTGAACCGTTCCCTTTTACAACGCCTTAGGGAGGCGTACAGCGACATCTACCTAAAAAACTCAGGCTTTATTGTTTAGTTTCTGGATCGTAATGGAGAAATCACATTTCGTCCATATTAGTTATGAGTCGAGGCAAAAATCTGTCAGAATCTTGTTATAACAATTCCAAACACTTGAATGCGCAGTTTATACGAGTAGTATTCCTGATTGTATTGTTATGCATCAATATGTGTAAAATTACCGTACAATTTAAATTTCTAAATTACAAAAGACTTAGGAATGATGCGGATCATAAAGCCCCAAAATCAGTCAACATTCTTTAGAAGATGTGTACATATAAAGTTAATACTATCTGTTTAAGTATTCGAAATATTCGTTTTATCTGGATAAAAAGGTATTCCAATAAAATGAATATCCGGATTGCAAGGTCACGCTACGAGCCCCGTACTACCATTGTATGGAAAAACGAGTAATTTGATGTATCGGGCGTGAAATTTTACAATTTTTTGTTCATCAATGAAAAAAATACTTAAATAATTCTCAAGTATCATACGTAGTATCGTATGATACTTTTGTAAGATTTTGATAATATTTGTATTTACTAATTTACTTTTTTTGTAATAATTTGATGGTTTACTATCCATATAGTGATATCTTATTACTATTCATTCAGCATGCATATTTCTTATTTAGGTAAGAGCCTATATTAAATTAAGTGTAGCTTAAAATATTTAAAATCAAAATTGTTTATTTTTTCAATATCTTAAAATTTAAAATGAATGTCAGAAACATGAAATATAATTACGAATATTGACAGTAGTGTGGTAATAATTAGCAAATAATCACGTAAATTGATTGGTAAAACTATGGAAATCCGTTCGCACCGATGCGTGCGATACTCGCCTGACGATTAATTGCATGCTAGAATACTTACGATTCCTCTCCCCAAATCGTGCGAAAAACTCGCATCATCTAAATGGGCCTTAAGTTTGGTAAGCTTGAGCTGAGGGGCTACCGCGAACCACAAACGAAGTTTTCCCTCTCTGTCTCACTTATGTGCAAACTTGCAAATGCGACAGAGAGGAAAAATTTCGAATGCCGTTCGCGGTAGCACTCCAGCGCTCCTTGCCGTGTCGGTGTCGGGTGTCGGGCAACTTAGTTGAGCGTTGTTCTTGTTTCAGTGTTGCTGGACGGCTGTGCCGGACGGCCCGTGTCCGCCCTGGCCAGCTCGCAGCTCGCCATGACATGTTCCGTGAGGCTCGAGCGCCTCGGCGAAGATGAGGCGCCGCACGCGAGCCACGCGAGCCTCGCGACAATACACGAGTCGAGGCGAGCGAGTCGTATGAAGGAAACCCACGATAACACCGGCACCGCCGGGCTCCGCGCCGAGGAAGCGTACACATGCGATACTTGCGGGGAATACTTCACAGGGAAGTCGAGTTTAATCGCGCACGTGCGGAGACACCTCGCACAGGACGAGACCGCGGCGACGTACTCTTGTGGAACATGTTCGGAACAGTTCTCCTGTAAAAACCTCTTCGCTAGACACACACATGCCCACACTGGTCAGAAAACATACGTCTGCGATATGTGTAATAAAGAATTCAGGGCAAAATCTATTTTAATCAGACATATCAAAACACATGTAGAGCAGAAACGGTATTCGTGCGGAGTTTGTAGTAAATCGTTTAAAAAGAGCTCTAATTTAAAGAGACACGAACTGATTCACACCGGAATAAAACCGTACATCTGTAGAGAATGCCACAAGCAATTTAAGAGAAAAGGCAATTTAGATGAACATAAAAGAACTCACACTGGAGTAAAACCGTACAGCTGTGAAGAATGTAAGAAGCAATTTACTCAAAAAGGACATTTAAAAATACATAAAAGAATTCACACCGGAGTAAAACCGTACAGCTGTGAAGAATGTAAGAAGCAATTTACTCAAAAAAGTTATTTAAAAATACATAAAAGAATTCACACCGGAGTAAAACCGTACAGCTGTGAAGAATGCTACAAACGATTTACAGGAAAAGGTGATTTAAATAGACATAAAAGAACTCACGCCAGTGAGAAACCGTATAGCTGTGAAGAATGCTACAAACGATTTACAGGAAAAGGTGATTTAAATAGACATAAAAGAACTCACGCCAGTGAGAAACCGTATAGCTGTGAAGAATGTAAGAAGCAATTTACTCAAAAACGTTATTTAAAAATACATAAAAGAACTCACACCGGAGAGAAGCCTTACAGCTGTGGAGAATGTATGAAGCAGTTTGCAACAAATCGTCAATTAAATGAACATAAAATAACTCACACCGGTGTAAAACCGTACAATTGTGAAGAATGCCACAAGCGATTTACACAAAAAGGTAATTTAGATATACATAAAAGAACTCACACCGGAGAAAAGCCTTACAGCTGTGGAGAATGTTGGAAGCAATTTGCAACAAAAAGTCGTTTAGATGAACATAAAAGAACTCATACCGGAGTAAAACCGTACAGCTGTGAAGAATGCCACAAACGATTTGCACTAAAATGTAGTTTAAATAGACATAAAAGAACTCATACCGGAGTAAAACCTTACAGCTGTGAAGAATGCCACAAACGATTTGCACTAAAATGTAATTTAGATGTACATAAAAGAATTCACACCGGAGAAAAACCGTATAGGTGTGATGTATGTAACAAGCCATTCAGGAGTAAAGGCGAAGTCGTCAAACACAATAGGAGAGTTCACAGTGAAGAATACATGTGTGGAATATGCGAATCACTATTTTCGAGTAAATCAAGTTTAATCAAACATATTCGGATTCATATGAACAAGAATTAATTTATAAGAATTGGGCTTTACATGTACCGTTTCTTTTTTGATTTGGTCTCCGGTTTAGCAATTGGACGCTTGTAATGTTTTGTGGTATCGGCTCGTGAGGGGCTGAGATGATCGCTTATATGTCAGACATATAGCAATCCTCAAGTACTGTCAAGCATGTAAGTGCGAGAGGGACGAATGATATATGTCCGACATATAAGCGATCATCTTAGCCCCTCTGGTTATCTACTGACTGCACTGCGCGCGCGACAGGGTGAAGGAAGAGGAAATCTCAGTTGCGCATCCAAAAATTAATTGTACTACTGAATAACTCAACCCTACAATTGTACTGTCTATAAATATAATGTTGAGCTGCACTGAATCGGGTAAGGCGTCATCCCTTAATTATGTAATGGTCTCGAAGGGGAAATCTACACATAGCCTTCATAATGAAAAGCCATTCTTGTGTAATTTATAAATCTGAATACGCGTTTTTCAGTCCACTACTTCTAACAGCAAAAGCTCTATAATTACAGTACAGTCGCCATCAGATATATCGGAGTGAACGAGGTGCTCACAAATATCTGAACACTGAACACGACTCTATTGTCAAGGCGTTAAAGTGCATGTTCACATATTTTTGAGCACCCTGAAGAGTACAGATATATTTGATGGCGACTGTACCTACTACCTATAGAATGTATAATTGAAATTAATAAATATTAGGCATATGCCAAGGCGCTGGTTAACTTGAACTATTTAAGCAAACATTAAAAAATCGTTTTGGTATCAGAAAGTAGTATTGTTATCGTCAACAACATTAATGGCATGTAGTTGTGATAAATAATAATAACTACAAGACTCATATATTTTTTTCTTTTTTTTTTGTATGATTAACGGACTAGACTGCGAATTAGTCAAATTAACAACGTTGCAGATTGCACAGTAAATAGCAACATATGCTGAGTCTCAGGCTTTTCTTTATCGCACACATTGCTGGACTCATTGTACACACCTGTGTCGTGTGTCTTCATCTCATAGTTTCCCTGTTATCTTACACCTATTTAACCCTTTGAAAGCTTTCATATTAGAATGAAGTGATCACGCGCACGCCAAGCACTGCTACGGTAAAAAAACGTTTAAGCCAATAAAAAACAAATAACAAAATTCATAATAGCATTTATTCATGGTCTAAGTACACCTTCACTCCGACCTTTTTAGTGGTTTTTGGCGTGGTGGGCACGACACTATAGGTTCTTGGCGTTCAAAGGGTTAAGGTGCAGGGGGGGGGCAAATGACCTTGCGACGTTCAATTTATTGATATTGATACGCGCGCCATCTGTGTTTTATCTCAAGAATTTTGATCACTGAAGCGATATTGTTTTCTAGAACAATCGCGCGTATGTTCTGACAGATGGCTCTTAGTTCATTTCTTGTCACTTACGTAAATTTTAGAATTTTATGAATAGTTAGAATAAGCAGGTGAATTCACCAAAGCTGGTGTGAATTAATAACGAGCGAGTGGCACAAATCATCGACGAGCGATGCATCTTTTAAATACGTAGGTACGGCGATGAATATTGCACGTTGGTCTTCGGAAAGAGAAAGAGACAACTGACTGTTTACGAAAATTTCCGGACGCTGGCGAACGTCGATCAATCATCTTAGTTATTACCTAATTGACGTTTCATATCAAATAATTACTGCACTTATTGACTTCACTGGTTTACGTCAAATCGGTGGTTCGAAGAACTATTATGTAATCTGTGTCGATGGCATGTAAACCTTGGATATACAGGGAGGAAATAACATAAGCGCGAATATTCAAACCAGACATAGGACATGGTAGTGTAATCATAAATTAAGAGGAGTTTTAACTTTACCATAGTACCATAAGAATTTCCGGAAGCTCATGTCTTTATAATTACACAAAATACTGTCAAGTTAGAAAGTACGAATTGAAAGTTTTGGCTGTGTATTTAACTCTTATGTAAATAAATTGTTATTTAAAGTCTATTTCATTTATTTAACCTCGTTTTTCTAATATGTTCAACACAGTAGTTCATTCAAAAAACAGACGAAACTTGGGATTACTTCTCTGACAAGTACTTGTAAGTCAACAAGCGTTAAGGTTTAGCCGAATTATTTTGTATGGTTACTTTTATAGTAGCAATTTTCAATATAAGTTAGCAAATTATACTCTTAGTCATACTAACTACCATTTAATTAGGTATTTGCTGGTATTAGGTTTTCACCCTGTACTATACTGTGTGTAATACTATTTGGACTCCTGTGTTGGACTCCGATTGATAAACGTCACTAGGTAGTGTGTGACAACGCTCTACGGAGGCAAAATTAGCCGCGTCCCTTTCCAAAGATTGTCTTGCATTATTTATTGGTTCGCGAAGTCCCTCAGCCTAGCAAGGATGATCCCGTTTATTTCGGACATATAGCATTCGTCCCTTACTAACTATCATGTGAGTGCGATAGGGATGGATGCTATATTTCCGACATCAACTCGATCATTCTTGCTAGCTTTGCCTAAAGATACGAAATTGTAGCTCACAGACTTACCAGACGCGACCCGCTAATAATAATATCATAACCGAGCGAGACAGTCATATACATTTTTGTATAAGAGCGACAGAGTTACATATCATTTGTTGTCCCTGTTGATTTTATTATATTTTAATATACAAAAATTAACATTTCCTGTAAATAAAAGGTAACTGATTTGACTACTTTATTAAAGGAATGAACGACCGATTGATTGAGTGAATGTTTAGTTCAGTTCATTCTCTGTTCAGAGGGGCTACCGCAAACCACAAACGAAGTTTTCCCTCTCTGTCTCACTTATGTGCAAACTTGGAAGTGTGACAGAGAGGGAAAACTTCGTTTGCTGTTGGCGGTAGCGCCCCATATCTTTTAGTCACTCCTTCGCCTTGCCTCTTTTTTTGATCAAGACTTTACTCGTAGATAGACGTGTTCTAGCTTCCAAGTGTAAAAATAAAATTAAAATAAATGAAATTAATTTAACCGTTATTCAGTATTTAATTGACGATAAATCCTGGTATACCTGCCCTAACCTTCTCAATTATTTTTAACCTCCCATTTATATTTACTTTTTCGAAAATATAGATTATTTTAGGAAACCGATTTGAATATTTTAGCAATTCAATAGCATATAGTATTGGCCTTAGTTTATTTTTAAAAAAATATTAAAACTATGAGATACTACCTCGCGTAAGTTACATCTCGTGGCTGAATCGATAAAGCATAAGCACAATAGAGACCAAAAAAAAAGTTGTCAGTGTCAATCATCGATGGTTAGTAATTGTCATCTGTCAATGAAATCGCCCATTCCATAAATTCCATTACCACCTTTTGCCTTATGTCATAATTAGTCGTGGTGTATATACATTGGCGCGAAATTTTAATTAATCCTATTCATAGATGACGTTTCGGTGACACAGGCCGGTGACAAATAATACGCGATGAGCACCAGACTCGACACGCATATAATAATACCACTACTGAACGAAACATATACAACTTTGTATAAGGGCGTCAGAGTTACATATCATTTGTTGTCCCTGTCATAATTTCACTTTTTTGTCGAGCACAACCTATTTGTAATGACAGTTGTGCCCAATTGCGTCAGACAAACGATTACTCGCCCATGTTAGGGAGGTAATTTATGGTAAACCGTCAGCCATTTTAAACAGGTACTCAATTTATCTCCATAAGAACTATTCCGTCCCTCTGAAATGGTGTTTTGTTTACCTGGGAGCGATACATGGATTTGATTAAAATTAGAGTAAAATAAAAATGGTGATATTATTATATTTAATGGTGCTTTATGAGTAATATTTTGGATATTTAATCGTCTTCAGTGGTATGTAGATTTTTAGGGTTCCGTACCCAAAGGGTAAAACGGGACCCTATTACTAAAACTTCACTGTCCGTACGTCTGTCACCAGGCTGTATCTCATGAAACGTGATAGTTAGACAGCTGAAATTTTTACAGTTAATGTATTTCTGTTGCCGCTATAACAAAAAATACTAAAACACAGAATAAAATAAATATTTAAGGGGGCTCCCACACAACAAACGTGTTTTTTTTTGCCTTTTTCATAGATACTGGTACGTAACCCTTCGTGCGCGAGTCCAACTCGCCCTTGGCCAGTTTTTATGATTGTTTTTTTTTAGTATTAGGACAGTTTTGGACATGTTATTAAGTTAAATTTAAAAAATTTAACTTTTACAGTCAAAATGTAACATTTCGAGAAGCGAAACGTAAATTTAGACCCAAGGGCCCTGGCAACACTGAACGCCAGCGTGACCACTTTCAGTAGTTTCCTACTTTTTTGGTAGTTTTGAGGGAATTTTTTCAAGCTTTTAGTAGGAGAAAATAATTCAGTAGTTTTTAGTAGTCTATAGCAATCCACAAGTGGCTATTTTTGAAAATCTGTTTCAATATGTTATAAATGTTGTAAATTAAACGTTTCAGCTTATAAGATTTGCAAGATAGGGATATGATGACCTTGGTTGTCTCGCTCTATCTCTAGGCTTGTGGATGCGCCTTCACGAAGCTGTCACTATGCATGGTTGAGTGTTTTACTGACATTCTCTCCCTCTTGCACTCACTAACTTACTAGCAAAGGATGAATGCTTGTTCCGAACTACGATATACAAGATTTATACACAAATAATTGCGATTTAAACACAATCAAGCTTGATTTAGTTAGTCTAGTAGTTTCTAGTAGATTATGAAATTCATTTGGTAGTTTTTAGTAGTTTTCTGACCACTCTTTTCAGCGTGACCACTTTTAGTAGTTTCCTACTTTTTTGGTAGTTTTGTGGGAATTTTTTCAAGATTTTAGTAGAAGAAAATAAGTCAGTAGTTTTTAGTAGTTTATAGCAATCCACAATTGGCTACTTGACAATTTTTGAAAATCTGTTTCAATATGTTAAAAATGTTGTAAATTAAACGTTTCAGCTTTTACGAAAACATATATTTGTTTACTTATTATGAAATCCATACTTTTAGAATTTCATTTAAATTTTCGCGCTAAAACGCGATCCAGTCCATATTTAAATACCACGATAATATTGACACCCCATTATTGGGATAATAATAACCGTGTATCTGACCCCTATGGGAGATCATAGCAATACTGCAAGTTATAAAATTTGCAAGATAGGGATATGATGACCTTGGTTGTCTCGCTCTATCTCCTTTACTGACATTCTTTCCCTTTCGCACTCACTAACTTACTAGCAAAGGTCGAATGCTTGTTCCGAACTATGATATACAAGATTTATACACAAATAATTGCGATTCAAACACAATCAAGCTTGATTTAGTTAGTCTAGTAGTTTCTAGTAGATTATGAAATTCATTTGGTATTTTTTAGTATTTTTCTGACCACTCTTTTAGTAGGAACGCCGATTATAAAGTGGTCACGCTGACTCTTTTAGTAGGAACGCCGATTATAAAGTGGTCACGCTGCTGAACGCTATTAATTTTTATTCTTTATTTTTTATTGCATGAATGCATGACGCCAATGACGCCGTTCTTTATTAAATGTATTATTCAAGAGGTCTTACGTTATCCTAAAGGTCGATCATACCCACCAAAATAATGAAATTAAGTTCAAATCGGTTTGTCATGTTATTGTTATTGTAACGTCCTCGTACACTGAGGAAGCGGCGTTTGCCGTGATGGACATGATCATGATACAATAATATACTTGACGTGATGCATTGGTGTCGCTGCTGCCTGCGGTGTCCTGCGGACAGGGACCTGACGACGCCGCACACACATCTAGGCACAACGGAGATATATTCGGACATGCTCAAAGAATGCTTCGATTTAGACATAAATGTGAGACAATATTATTAGTGTTAACAACTAGTAAAGATTTACCAAATGTGAGGTTAGGATTTGTTTATTTTTCTTAGGTACTTGTAATTTGTATGTTATGATGTAATTGCGTATTATGCAGCTGACAGAGGGCGGCGATGGGTGGTGCGGGATCTGCTCCGCGTGCGCGGGCCGCCTGCGAGACGCGAGCGACTTCAAGCTGCAAGTGCAGCGCAGCCAGGCGGAGCTGCTGGCGCGGCTGCAGGGAGCTCTGCGGGTCAAAGGTAGACTGCCATATGACTTTCAGTCCTTGGTTGTAGCAGCAAGGAAGGAATATTGTTTTTTTTGTTCTTTAGGGACATGTATACAACGATATAATTAAAACATTTAAACAGTCTTCATGTTACTCTAGTCTATTTATGTAAACTTTGATGATGATGATGAAAACTTACTATTACTTTTCACATATAAATGTCCTCACATTGTCTGTCACCATGAAAAATATGTTGAAAACATCCACAGTCTGTCATGGAATGTTAGTAAGAAGCTACACCACAGCCACACACTGCTGTGAGGAGCTGTCGGCCCAGTGGCTTGCCAGAAATGGTTTTCAATCAGCAGCCAAAAAATTACTCTCAGGGTTGATTTTTCGATCTCTAGATAAAATTATATGTTGGTTAAAATTATTGCTGTCGCTATCCAATGTTATGTGAGAGAAGAGGACAAAGCTAACATTTATCTGTCATAATCGTCGGGTTACAAGCAAAAGTCACTAAGTATCAAATACCTACTTTAAATAAAGCTCGTATATCAGCATCGTTTCAGTACTGAGATACGAGGTTTCGAAGAGTAGTGACAGATTTGATGGTGGGTTTGTTCACCCGACAATATAATTATATCAGGAGATTGAAAAATCGGCCCTTAAAATATAACTAACAGAGATGAAGTGATCTGGGTTGTATACATAAATATATATTTGCTCTAGAGGAAGAACCCGCAGTAGAGCCAGAAACTGAGGATGGAGACGGGAGCAGTGAGGAGTCCGGGTCAGGTAACTACCCTCTTCTATACAATAAAAATGTAGAAACATTGTTTATTATTACTCGCTGTTGTATTTTTTGTCAGATTGAATTAGGTTGTAGTCATACTAGCCTATTGTTTATAAAATGAATTGATTATTTCAGATGAAGAGCCCTCCGTCAAGCCAGAGATGCTGGACATAGATGAGACAGGTAATGAGATATTGCATTAGTATTTATTTCTGTACATATGTGACTAGAGAAAGGAGCAAACAGCATTAAAAATACTTGTGTGAAAGTGATGTGTGTCACAATCAACATTTACCTCACCATCTGCTGCCTCCAGCAGTGATCACTCCATCGCGCCGGGGCAGGTTTAGCTCACTAGGGGAAGCAAGTAGCGTAGTGGCATTACAAGTTTAATATATTGATTTTGTTTGTTTGTAGACGCAGTGCTCGGCTCAGAGATGGCGGCTGGAGCCGTGGCGGGCCGGGTTTCAGATGAAGAGCCCCGGGTGGAGGCAGGGATGGCGGCCGCAGGTGAGACAGATGAGATGTCGCGTAGGTACCTGCTGCAGCAGAGCGGGGAACAAGACGCAGCGGCAACAGAGGAATATCGTCACCGTCGCTCTTCTCTAGAACCTGCGCCGCGCATCAAACGCTCTGTTGTTTTTTACGTGTAATACAATCAAGGGTCATTGTCAGATTTAGGTTCGCGTCTTTTCGGTGGACATATCAAAAGCTAAGGGTTACGAAGCTTAATTTTGGATTGGTCTAGTAACCCGCATAAACATTGTCTCCGTTTCTATAAATCTATGTACTAAAAACATAGCTTACATGTACATAAACCGTTAACTATTGACCACCGTTGGGACTTTTATTTTTGTAACTGACAATGACTCAATCATACCTTTATTTATAAAATTTTACATTTTACGTCATTCAGTAATAACTGAAAACAAATGTAAATAAAAAAAAATAAAAATAAAATAAATATAAATTTGTTATCTTTCCATTAAGTACAATAGCGGAACTCTCAGACCTTGTCTTGCCCAATAACAGCGCCACCTCCTGCATTCGATTGTGAATGTAAACTATAATATCTAGGGACCCGCTCAAACAAATAGAAAAAATTTCATCAAAATCATTCCACCAGGTTTAAGAGGAAATAGAGTTTGACACAATATACTGATTTAAACTTACACGAAACCGAAGCGTGAAGCCGCTGAAATCGAAGAACATCGTAATTTTAACCGGAATGACGGTTTTAAGATTTGATCTTCGTGGAATCCAGTAGTTGGTAAGTGCAAGCTTGAAAATACATCGTCCATTACATCAACGGATATTGTTAGTGTTGTGTGTCGGGCGAGTGACAACCCTAGTGTAAAAGTGTTTAATAAAGACCAAGTGCGGGTAGTTCGAAAAACCCGTGCGGCTAGAAGATGTTGATACGATGCTCACGGCAGTCAGCGAGCGACCACGGATGTTGTGGTACATTCGAAATATCGGGAAAACCTTGAAAAATGGTTTCGTCTTCATACAATTAACCGGTTAAAAATTTCGGTTAATTGCATTTTACGATATTATTTCGTACTTTAAATCATTTATTTCATAGATGTAGGTTAACAAAAACAAATCTTAAAATAAGAATATACTTTAGGAGATATTTCAAAAATAGTAAAAACCGGTTCCGAGCCCTGCCTGGAAGACTATATGGAATGCAGGTTTAAATACAAATTTTCAAAGATCACATCAATTTTCACATCCAGTTCCCACATAATTTGTTTAATTTCCTTTGGTTTTCTTGTATTATTAAGTTGTTTGTTAAGGTTCAAATATTCCGTGTTTGCTTCAGGTGAAGAGCCCCCAGTCAAGCCAGAGATGCTGGACGAAGATGGAACAGGTGATGAGATGTTGTGTATTTATTTCGGGTGTGCCTAAGGTCATGTAAAATTACAATTTCGATTATCGGATATCCGAAAATGTATCTCGCACAATTGGGAACCTGAAGTTTTTTGGAGTGTTCCATATTAATTTAGTGCCTCCAAACATGTGGTATGTCAAAGATATGTTTCAAAAAAAGATTTCTTCAAAACAATCTTTATAAAAAAAACCTGCAACAGTTCTGAACTCTAAGGCTACTATCAATAAAAATATAATATGCACTCCAAAAATCTTAATATATACATTTTATATCATAATGATCATTATTCACAACTATTCTTGATTAATAACTACCATACCATAACAATTTTTCCCAAATATACACTTTAGTGTCATATACATTTTTATACATACTATTATTTATCGCTACACAAACCGACGTGTCGATGGCACCCCGCTCTCGCGGGCTCAGGCACACGGCTGTCAGATAGGTGTTGTCAAAGTTTGGTTAGGTTAGGGTTCACTTGCGTCCCTCAGAGTGGAATAGACACCCCGCTATTTAGCGGGGTGCCGTCGACACGCTGGCGCGTCAACACACTCCTATCGCTTTATTGGGCCCGGCCTACAAAGCCACAGTCAGGTTAAAAAAAAAGATTCCGTGAAAAATTTCGGAATATTCATTCTTACGGATAACGATGGCAGTTGTACAAATGATTGAAAAAAAAAATTAGGTAAAACACATAGTGATTATTATGATCACAAAGCGGTATAACTAGAAAATGTCGACCAAAAAAGCGTATATGAATCAGCCAATATGGACCCATTTATATCCATAGAGTAAGCAAAAAAATTAAGACCGGACAAAAATCAGACTGCACTGTAAATAATTGTACACCACCTGCTGCTTCCAGCACACCTGGGGCACTGCCGGCATGGAGGCAAAACATGATAATATATTTTTAGCAGTGAAAGACATAAAATCGATAAATAACAAAATGTAATCGCTGTTTCTACAAATATACAAAGAATCTGCATTAAATTAACAATTTATGGACACAGCAACATTATACGTGCCTAACCAATCTTAGAACCAACTGTCAAATCTACCGTTTCCCGCGCGAACTGACAGCGGTTGTCAGTCGGTATATTTGAGGCTTTGTTAAAAACTCATCGAATCCAATAATATTGATATTCTTTGTTTGCTCCAGTTGAAGTGCTCGGGTCGGAAATGGAGGACGGAGACGGGACGAGTGACGAAGATGACCCCATATCGCGTGAGTATGATATGTTATGATATAACTTATTT
Organism: Epiblema foenella; assembly: GCA_963556455.1. NCBI lineage: Eukaryota > Metazoa > Arthropoda > Insecta > Lepidoptera > Tortricidae > Epiblema > Epiblema foenella. The sequence continues at coordinate 12,884,515 of OY747118.1, read as the reverse complement.
ATCTCACAATGTACTAATACCACTTAAAATTAAACATGTAAATTTTTAAGAATGTGAAATTGTGATCGTCAGCTATATAATTTGTCAACAAGTTACAAAATATAAATTCAAGATTAAGATGTCAATACGTTAAAATGAAGACCACCATTCACCATCTCTGGATGGTCATCAATCCTGTGACTACCCACATAATTCAAATAACAATTAGTAAAAAATTATAATACAATAATAGAAATACAATATAATTAGTTAATACAATAAATACAATTAGTTGAATAGTGGGATTTAGGCTCAGTTTTATAAGGATCCGTTAAACCTTATAGCGGTTTGTTATGTCAAAAAATGTACCGAGTTACTGAAATTTGATCTAACGGATCTTTATAAAAACCCAGCCTTACACGGAGACATCCAATTATCAAAGGCTTCTCGTTCGAGTATGTGTGCTTTACATGATATGATATTTTTTCTCGTGCTACGATAATTTTTTTTTTACATTCCAACTGTTAAGAGCCCTTTCCTATTTTTTGGTAATTTTGCCGATGTTTAGCGTTCTGTTTAAAAAAAAACAGCCAAGTTAGTATATATTTTGATTTTTTATTTGGATAAGTGAATTTATAATTTAGTGATAAGCGGCCTCTTTTGGGTTGCATTAAAAAAAATGTATTTTTTTTATTTAAATAATTTAATTCAGCACTTACGTGTAGGTATGAAGCGGATATCGGCTACAATATTAAAAATGACTGATACAGAGCTCGAACAATTAGCTACATTCATAGTTAATACGCTTGATGTTCATAAAAACAATTATAGGCTATCTAGCGACGTTTATCATATTGCAAAGATATTCAAACTGTTACTGTTAATGGAAGATGGAAAGGCATGTATGTATCAGGGAAGGTGTTGGACGAAATAGACTTGAACTTGGATGAAGAGATTAAAGTAATCGAGACAAAAAATCATGAAGTTACTGAATTCGAATTAGAAGGTGAATGTTATGGATCGCAGAATGCCGTTATTAGTATTCCAAAACCATCTTTACTAAATGTAACCAACAAAACTACGGCAAAAAAAAGAGAACACTTGTTCCTTGGACAGCTGAACAGAAAAATGTCGTAACCAAACATTTAAAAAAACATATTAAACTTAAAAAAACCCCAAAACATGCCGAATGCGACGAATTAAAAAATAAGTATCCTACACTTTTTCACAACAAGAACTGGCATAAAATTAAGGTTTACATACAAAATACTTATTCAAAACAGTGATTGAAATCATTTGCAACCAAAAAATTGGATGTCCGATTACATGTGCTTAGCACACTTTATACATATAAGAACATTACACAAGTATTAGTCCCAAGTAAACAACACCAATTTAATATTCAACACTTTTCGTTTAAAATAATTAATTAGTTACCTAATTAGTTAAATTCCTGCCAAAGTTGCAAAGAATATTTTTTGTGATGTTTAATTTCTCAATATTTTACGTAATATCTTGAGATTATTAGGTTTTTTTTTATAATGAAAACATTAAAATAATTAGTGTTGCTAGTAAATATTGTTCCTTTGTTTATTTTGAGTCTTTATTCTTTGTAAATTGAAACTTGTATGTAGCTTCTTGAAATGGGCCACTGGCATCCGTATAATATTGTTGCTGGCCATGTGTCATAACTCATAATGTATTTATAAACTATTTAATATCCGATTATACTGTGCTGAAAAACACATCTAACTTTAATAAGAATCTTATTTAAATGCGTGTCAAATTGTTACATAATATTATTTTGTGATGTTAATTAGGTGCTTATTATTTTATATAATTTGAAAGGGCTGTTACGTTACGTTTTGTTCTTATAATTGATAATTATTTTTATTATTAGGGCGCGGCTACTGCTATTGACTGCGTTTCAACTGTGGCATATTTATGCAACTAAATTAACGTAGAATGTGCAAATTTCGTACAGATTTTATGCAAATAAAATATGATTTCTTCGAATTATTGTATCACAATACCATTTATTTGACAATATATCCTTCAATTATTGATTGCATAAAAGCGCGGTGGTTGAAACGCTACCCTAATAAAAAAACTACTAAAATAGTTTACCTCACCCATTAATTGTGATTAGAATGCTTATTCGTATAGTAGAGATGTTTTCAATAATAATGAATACCGTTCTAAAGTTTGTTGATATATTATATACGGCATTTTCCATGGGTCATGTGACCGAGACCATGGCCAGCTTCACACTCAAAATGTTTATTGATGCAATTATTGTTGTCCGTATATTGTTGTTACCTATCCGTCATATTAGGGTTTATCCAGAAATCACGCGAGGTTCCGAAGGGGGAGGGGGTCTTGAAAACCTCACGACTGATCACGTTGGGGGAGGAGGGGGTACAGCGTAGACCTCACGTGTATTTTTTCCTGTACCCATGAAACCGAGAAATAATATCGACTGGTGTAGGGCATTATAAATCTTCGTTTCGCACGTTTTTTGAAATTTTGGAGCGTTTACATAACACGTATACGAAATAATCACAGCTAACACAATACCATTTCAGTCTAAATTTTTAATAGTGAAAAAATACACTTGAGATTTCATGGGGGGGGGGAGAGTCTCCTGGAACCTCACCAAAGATCACCAAGGGGGAGGGCGGGTCTAAAAGTGGGCCAAAAAAGTCACGTGATATCTGGATAAGCCCTAAGAAGCTATCGGATTTCCGATTATATTGTGCTACAAGCACACCTAATTTTTAATATATTTTTTGTATTGTTGATTACTTAATATTTTATATTTTCTTATGAACGACTGAACAGCGATGTATATAATTGGGAAAGGTTATTTTGTAATGTCTTTTTACGTATAAATGTTGGAGTAGGTTTTATTATTAGGTTGCGGTCACTGAGAGTTTCAACTGTCGCATATGTATGCAAGGGTGAATAAAATATAATTCCATAGACTACTCATAGTACCATTTTATTCTTTAATTATTTGCATTAAACCACCACCACCGCTTACTATCAGGCGGGCTGTACGCTTGTTTGCCACCGACGTGGTATAAAAAATAAATAAGAAAATTAAACGCGCGGCAGTTGAAACGCCCCTCACCCTATAATAAAAAGTGCTGATACAATTTACTTTGCCTTATAGATGTTTGCATTAAAAATGAACGCCGTTCTAAAGTTTTGTTCATATATACGAAATTTCTCCACGGGTCATCTGGGCAAGAACATGCCCAGCTCCACACTAAAAATGGTTTTGCTAAATTTATTACCACAAATTTAGAAATAAAGGAAAAATTTAACAACTTAGGCACGGAGCAGGATTTGAACCTGTGACCTCCCTGCAATCGGGGCCAGAGGGGCTACTACGAACTTCGTATCGTGTCGTCCCTTTCACTCATATAGTGTAACACGAAAGTGAAAAGCTAGAGCTAGAGCGACTGAGGAGTCGCTCTAGCTCTAGCCAACTTAGCTATAGGTGCAACTTCCCTTGGTTTCCTTTGTTTCTAAATTTGTAGTTTGCGTTAGCAGCGTTACTTCTTAATACATAATCAATTTAAATTTATTACCCTTTATTAGTTGAAACATTTAATACGGCGTTCATGTATATCAGACGATTTCTACCTATGGTATAAGGTACTTTACCTAATTATGTAAAATAAAACAATTATGAGCAAACGACTTAAATTTATAGGCTTTGTAATTTTATTTACTTAATTTTTTTAACGGGACAATTCACAATTCATCATAGAAGGAAGGGGCAGGTAAAATACACGAACGTCTGATATACGGACGCTAAAAATAAATAATTGAATTTTCACACCTGCTATTAGTAAAGGGTCATTGCTGCCCTCGCATGGGGGCTCAAAGTCGTAATTTTCTTCCCTCATTTGAGGGCAACAATGACTCTCTTTCATAGAAGGGGTGAAACTATACGACACATATACGGATGTCTGTTTGACGCATACTTTTCATACTGCACGATGTTTGAGGTCCGTACGTAGATATATATGAATCTATGGCACTGCTGTACCTAAAATAAAACATGGACGTCAAACATGGGGCGTAATCCATAATATATACAGCTAGCTGAAGTAGCTGACGTGAAGTTTTATGAATAAGGGGGTTATTTTCAAAGCTGAGCGACGCGACACATTTTCTTTAAAGGACTACATAACAATGAACTATTACTAAGGAGAGAAAGTAAACACTTTAAACAAATGACTGTCATACAATGGTTTAACCGTCGTCTACCGGTCCCTGGGATCCCAGGGATCATAACAAAAGAATGCTATTGTTTATTTTTTTCGCCGGGAGACGACGATTTAATTAGGCTCCGAGCAGGACTCTGCTGCTGGACTTTCTGGCACACGCGGCCAATCGCTCTAGCCCCTGAGCTACCGGGAACCACGCTCGGCCCCCACAGTCCTCAACCGTTCCCTTTTACAACGCCTTAGGGAGGCGTACAGCGACATCTACCTAAAAAACTCAGGCTTTATTGTTTAGTTTCTGGATCGTAATGGAGAAATCACATTTCGTCCATATTAGTTATGAGTCGAGGCAAAAATCTGTCAGAATCTTGTTATAACAATTCCAAACACTTGAATGCGCAGTTTATACGAGTAGTATTCCTGATTGTATTGTTATGCATCAATATGTGTAAAATTACCGTACAATTTAAATTTCTAAATTACAAAAGACTTAGGAATGATGCGGATCATAAAGCCCCAAAATCAGTCAACATTCTTTAGAAGATGTGTACATATAAAGTTAATACTATCTGTTTAAGTATTCGAAATATTCGTTTTATCTGGATAAAAAGGTATTCCAATAAAACGAATATCCGGATTGCAAGGTCACGCTACGAGCCCCGTACTACCATTGTATGGAAAAACGAGTAATTTGATGTATCGGGCGTGAAATTTTACAATTTTTTGTTCATCAATGAAAAAAATACTTAAATAATTCTCAAGTATCATACGATACTACTTTTGTAAGATTTTGATAATATTTGTATTTACTAATTTACTTTTTTTGTAATAATTTGATGGTTTACTATCCATATAGTCATATCCTATTACTATTCATTCAGCATGCATATTTCTTATTTAGGTAAGAGCCTATATTAAATTAAGTGTAGCTTAAAATATTTAAAATCAAAATTGTTTATTTTTTCAATATCTTAAAATTTAAAATGAATGTCAGAAACATGAAATATAATTACGAATATTGACAGTAGTGTGGTAATAATTAGCAAATAATCACGTAAATTGATTGGTAAAACTATGGAAATCCGTTCGCACCGATGCGTGCGATACTCGCCTGACGATTAATTGCATGCTAGAATACTTACGATTCCTCTCCCCAAATCGTGCGAAAAACTCGCATCATCTAAATGGGCCTTAAGTTTGGTAAGCTTGAGCTGAGGGGCTACCGCGAACCACAAACGAAGTTTTCCCTCTCTGTCTCACTTATGTGCAAACTTGCAAATGCGACAGAGAGGAAAAATTTCGAATGCCGTTCGCGGTAGCACTCCAGCGCTCCTTGCCGTGTCGGTGTCGGGTGTCGGGCAACTTAGTTGAGCGTTGTTCTTGTTTCAGTGTTGCTGGACGGCTGTGCCGGACGGCCCGTGTCCGCCCTGGCCAGCTCGCAGCTCGCCATGACATGTTCCGTGAGGCTCGAGCGCCTCCGCGAAGATGAGGCGCCGCACGCGAGCCACGCGAGCCTCGCGACATTACACGAGTCGAGGCGAGCGAGTCGTATGAAGGAAACCCACGATAACACCGGCACCGCCGGGCTCCGCGCCGAGGAAGCGTACACATGCGATACTTGCGGGGAACACTTCACAGGGAAGTCGAGTTTAATCGCGCACGTGCGGAGACACCTCGCACAGGACGAGACCGCGGCGACGTACTCTTGTGGAACATGTTCGGAACAGTTCTCCTGTAAAAACCTCTTCGCTAGACACACACATGCCCACACTGGTCAGAAAACATACGTCTGCGATATGTGTAATAAAGAATTCAGGGCAAAATCTATTTTAATCAGACATATCAAAACACATGTAGAGCAGAAACGGTATTCGTGCGGAGTTTGTAGTAAATCGTTTAAAAAGAGCTCTAATTTAAAGAGACACGAACTGATTCACACCGGAATAAAACCGTACATCTGTAGAGAATGCCACAAGCAATTTAAGAGAAAAGGCAATTTAGATGAACATAAAAGAACTCACACTGGAGTAAAACCGTACAGCTGTGAAGAATGTAAGAAGCAATTTACTCAAAAAGGACATTTAAAAATACATAAAAGAATTCACACCGGAGTAAAACCGTACAGCTGTGAAGAATGTAAGAAGCAATTTACTCAAAAAAGTTATTTAAAAATACATAAAAGAATTCACACCGGAGTAAAACCGTACAGCTGTGAAGAATGCTACAAACGATTTACAGGAAAAGGTGATTTAAATAGACATAAAAGAACTCACGCCAGTGAGAAACCGTATAGCTGTGAAGAATGCTACAAACGATTTACAGGAAAAGGTGATTTAAATAGACATAAAAGAACTCACGCCAGTGAGAAACCGTATAGCTGTGAAGAATGTAAGAAGCAATTTACTCAAAAACGTTATTTAAAAATACATAAAAGAACTCACACCGGAGAAAAGCCTTACAGCTGTGGAGAATGTATGAAGCAGTTTGCAACAAATCGTCAATTAAATGAACATAAAATAACTCACACCGGTGTGAAACCGTACAATTGTGAAGAATGCCACAAGCGATTTACACAAAAAGGTAATTTAGATATACATAAAAGAACTCACACCGGAGAAAAGCCTTACAGCTGTGGAGAATGTTGGAAGCAATTTGCAACAAAAAGTCGTTTAGATGAACATAAAAGAACTCATACCGGAGTAAAACCGTACAGCTGTGAAGAATGCCACAAACGATTTGCACTAAAATGTAGTTTAAATAGACATAAAAGAACTCATACCGGAGTAAAACCTTACAGCTGTGAAGAATGCCACAAACGATTTGCACTAAAATGTAATTTAGATGTACATAAAAGAATTCACACCGGAGAAAAACCGTATAGGTGTGATGTATGTAACAAGCCATTCAGGAGTAAAGGCGAAGTCGTCAAACACAATAGGAGAGTTCACAGTGAAGAATACATGTGTGGAATATGCGAATCACTATTTTCGAGTAAATCAAGTTTAATCAAACATATTCGGATTCATATGAACAAGAATTAATTTATAAGAATTGGGCTTTACATGTACCGTTTCTTTTTTAATTTGGTCTCCGGTTTGGCAATTGGACGCTTGCAATGTTTTGTGGTATCGGCTCTTAAGGGGCTGAGATGATCGCTTATATGTCAGACATATAGCAATCCTCAAGTACTGTCAAGCATGTAAGTGCGAGAGGGACGAATGCTATATGTCCGACATATAAGCGATTATCTTAGCCTCTCTGGTTATCTACTGACTGCACTGCGCGCGCGACAGGGTGATGGAAGAGGAAATCTCAGTTGCGCATCCAAAAATTAATTGTACTACTGAATAACTCAACCCTACAATTGTAATGTTGAGCTGCACTGAATCGGGTAAGGCGTCATCCCTTAATTATGTAATGGTCTCGAAGGGGAAATCTAAACATAGCCTTCATAATGAATAGCCATTCTTGTGTAATTTATAAAACTGAATACGCGTTTTTCAGTCCACTACTTCTAACGGCAAAAGCTCTATAATTACAGTACAGTCGCCATCAGATATATCGGAGCGAACGAGGTGCTCACAAAATCTGAACACTGAACACGACTCTATTGTCAAGGCGTTAAAGTGCATGTTCACACATTTTTGAGCACCCTGAAGAGTACGATATATTTGATGGCGACTGTACCTACTACCTATAGAATGTATAATTGAAATTAATAAATATTAGGCATATGCCAAGGCGCTGGTTAACTTGAACTATTTAAGCAAACATTAAAAAATCGTTTTGGTATCAGAAAGTAGTATTGTTATCGTCAACAACATTAATTGCATGTAGTTGTGATAAATAATAATAATTACAAGACTAATATATATTTTTTCTTTTTTTTGTATGATTAACGGACTAGACTGCGAATTAGACTCAAATCAACAATGTTGCAGATTGCACAGTAAATAGCAACATATGCTGAGTCTCAGCGTTTTCTTTATCGCACACATTGCTGGACTCATTGTGCACACCTGTGTCGTGTGTCTTCATCTGATAGTTTCCCTGTTATCTTACACCTATTTAACCCTTTGAACGCTTTCATATTAGAATGAAGTGATCACGCGCACGCCAAGCACTGCTACGGTAAAAAAACGTTTAATCCAATAAAAACAAATAACAAAATTCATAACAGATTTTATTCATGGTCAAGGTACACCTTCACTCCGACCTTTCTAGTGGTTTTTGGCGTGGTGGGCACGAGGACACACGACCACTTTATAGGTTCTTGGCGTTCAAAGGGTTAAGGTGCAGGGGGGGGGGGGGGCAAATGACCTTGCGACGTTCAATTTATTGATATTGATACGCGCGCCATCTGTGTTTTATCTCATGAATTTCGATCACTGAACCGATATTGTTTTGTAGAACAATCAGAAATATTTATTCGTGCAAAACACAAAAAGAACAAGAAAATAAATAAAAACAGAAGAATAAGGTATTGCACGAAATAGTTCTGTCTCAGCGTAGTACTGGCGCGATTGCCAGCGCTGATCTTCCGACAGAACCATAACACAATCGCGCGTATGTGCTGGCAGATGGCTCTTAGTTCATTTTTTGCCACTTACGTAAATTATAGAATTTTATGAATCCTTCAACTAACTTTCAATAACTGCTCATGCGCCTTTCAGAAGGCCATATTAATAAACTCTGTATAGATTTTTGAAATTTCGCGGGTTAGAGAAATAACCTAATTCAATTTCTAAACGAAATATTAGAGAACAGTTTCCGGTATGCTACCATTGGCTGTCACAATTGACACATGTCATTGTTTGAAAAATGCACGGCGGTATGGCTGGCTCACGAAGACGTGGTAAGTAAATCGCATTTTTTTATGATAATCCGTGACTGTCGAGTATGTCTTTATGCAAAATGTTGCTAATGAATAGGTAATTATTAAATGAAGATAATTAGTTCGCAGTTTTAGAGCTGAAATCCTGCGAAATCTTGGTTTGAAATAATATGTACTTTGTGAAGTCGGTTGGGTCGAAGCTAGTACTAAAAATGTCTTAATGTTTTTAGTTTGTAGCTTTGTGTTGTACTGGTTTATGAAATATTACTAATTACTAATATAGAAATGCTACTTATCTCTAACTAATCATTTAATACTCTTTACACTACTAAGTTTTCCTGTCTAGTCTGTGTCGGTACACTTATCTAGCACTATTCTAACCCAGTATTGTTAGCCAGAGGTTCAGGATTGCATGAAGCACCTATACGTAAGGTGTTTTATTCACAGGTTTGCAGGATGATGAAATCCAAGCCATTATGGACGATGGTACCCTGGACAATTCGGAGTTTGAAGGTGACGGAGAAGCGGATGCAGATTTCGTAATAGATGATGGAGACAACGCAGACAATAGCTTGTCAGACTCTAGGCCAGAAGATGAAATTCCTCTTTCCGAAATTAGCAGTAATTTATTTTACTGAAATAAACATATTAATCCTAAAAATATATATATAATTTTATCACCTAATAATTCCTTTTAATCTAGTAATTGTGGCCCAGTGGCCTTTGTAAAGAACAAAAGGTAGACAAATAATTGAATTTAAAAACACTTGCTAATATAAACATAATTATACCCTGAAAGTTTCACTTTAAACCGGTAACTCTAACACATACAAATTTCAAGTCAAAATCTTGGGCGGATATAACTATTACTATTATGTCCTAAAAGAAGGACGGTCGGATCATAGTTAAAGAGGAGCCAAAAAATCTTTGGGCGCCACGGGGATATCATGGGTTATACTGCGTGACGTGATCACGTTAGATAAAACCTAGTATCATATTGTAGCATGATTACAATTCATGGCTTTAAACAATACCACTGCAACAGCAGTATTAAAATGTTGCCCGAGTGCGGCATTTAATGGGTTCGAAGAACGTGCACTATGTAAACAAATCGTTTCCAAGCCTCCCAAAACTACGGAGTTATCTGGCTTACCTTGCTCGGCGACCCGACTCAGGACCATTCAGCAAGCGAGGGTTTAAAATTTAACACAGGTACATGGTATTCATAAAATAAGTAAGCATAACTCTGATTGCATCTCATACAGCCTCATAATCATGCCCATGTGTATGACTGATAAATAAATAAATATTAGAGGACAATCTTACACAAATCGAACTAGCCCCACAGTAAGCTCAAGAAGGCTTGTGTTATGGGTACTAGACGACGATATATTTAATAGATATAAATACTTAAATACATAGAAAACATCCAAGACTCAGAAACAAATATTCATGCTCATCACACAAATATTTGCCCTGACCGGGATTCGAACCCAGGACCGTCAGCTTCATAGGCAGGTGCACTACCCACTAGGCTAAACCGGTCGTCAAATATATCAACGGAACTAGTAAATACGTAAACACTTGAACCTAGTCTAGAGCCATAGCGAGATTATGCCCAAAAACTTAAAACTATCAGTCTAGGCTATAGTGAGCCTACGCCCAGAATAATGAATTGTTAGAGAAACACCGTTTCAAAAATAATAGCCCATAGCAATAACGTCATACATTTTAGATCCTTATTTCTTAAACATCAGATGATAGGACATAGGGTTGTCATTCGTCCGGGTTTCCCAAGATTTGCCCTAGTTTGGAGGCCGTCCGGGGTGTCCGGGCGGGGTTCCATTTCCGGGTTTAAAATTTTCAAGTCTTGGGACGCGACGCCACTTTCTCCACTGCTTGGAAAATGCAGCAGTGGTTTTTTTTACACAAAAATTGATGAGCTTTCAGATGAGCCTTAGTTTTTTGAGGAGACCGATCATACTAGATACCTAAGTGTGTGCGTCGCTTATCATGCTGCTGTCGCTGATAAGGTCAGTCAGGGGGGCTTGCAACACTGCATTATCGTATAGTCCTACCCCTCCCCTGTATCGGGGAACAAACGAAACTTGGGAGACTTGTCATGCTAGAAACCGGGTATTTTTTTTTTTACTGGCGCTACCAGGTTTTTTGCATTGCAGCATCGCCATTTCGTGTTCCCCCATGAATGACGTGTCTTATTATATATATATCATCTGGGAGTCATATCGAACTAGGTTCAGTGTCGTCGACTCGTAACTATAACATTATACTGACAAAGGTAAAATGACATACTGCCAACCACCACTATACTAGACTCTGTAACCATACTTACGGCATTAAAAACGTCATTATACTATGTTTAAAAAAATCTGTTGACATATCCGGCTCCAAAATCCGGGGTTATCATGCGTTTTGTCCTGGTTGCTAAATTTTAGAGATAGCAACCCTAATAGGACATGACGTGCATCGTGGCACTGGTGGTAACAAGTAAATTAACGCATACCTACCTATGGCGTACAGAGCGCCTTAGTTACTTACCTGGCAGTAATACATATACGAACATAAACAGAATAGTAGATTGTGTCTCAAGGGAGCAAAATGATATATTTACGGTGCAAAGCGAAAGATTCTACAATAGAATCCTGAGCGTAGCGAGGGATTCAAGTGTTTACGCCCAAGACGTAATTTTGCTACCATGTGACACATACTGCTTTTCACACCGTCTATGAGGCCCGCTGCTAAAAACATGAAATATCTCACAAATGATTTTACTACAGAGTGTCAAACGGCTTTTCACACCTTCTATAAGGAAAAGAGTCATTGTTGCCCTCAAATGAGGGAAGAAAAATACATCTTTGATCCCTCATTCGAAGGCAACAATAACTTTTTCTGAATAGCAGGTGTGAGAACTATATTTTACATTCAGTAATTATATATTATACCGTATTGTATTACTTGCGACATCAGGTCCTAAAACTTCCATTTGTATTGTTGCCCCTTATTGCAAGTCTATTTTGAAATAGCTCTAAACATCTACATAAGTAAACAATTAAATTTCGAGCATTTAGACACAGAGACATTTAGGCTAACACCCGAATCCACCTGATTTTTTCTTTCCTAACACCGAACACTCGACACAGAAATAAATGACGATTGGGGGTAAAACGCGTGAAGAAATAAACTCGGCAACCTACCCTCGAAATTTTTATTTTTTAAAATCTCTAAAATAAATGATTCCTGTTACATTGAGAAGAGGTACTACATAAGTAAATAATTAAATGTCTTCGTATGCCATACTAAGGGTCGGTTGGACCAACATACGACCACAGGCCGGTCATCGTCAAATATGGCGCCGGCAGCTGTCATCCCATAGAAACTTGTCAAACTTTCCGTAGAATCAGATTTTAACGAACACCGCTTACGATTACAGACGGTTTGGTGCAACCCACCCTTAGTATAATTACGGTCGAACTTCAGGTAAGTTTGTTTAACCATCAATTATATTACAAGTGTCAAGACTGCTTTTCGCGTTACCTCAAGGACGATTTCTCATTCTCATCTTTCATTTGCCAGACTCTACGACTTCTTAAGTGTAAAGGGGACAGAAATGTAGGCACTCAATCGGAGAGTAGTTTTGCCGCTACATTGTAGCCTGAACTGCAGCTGCCGCACCTGCGGCACCAGTAGTATTAAGGATTTGGACTATTTGTATGCAGTTTAGAGTGTTTATCGCGCATGAGTTTTTCTATGTTGACACAAGCTACTGCTACTTGGAAATCGTTTGTTACACACTTCACACCCAAATGGTCTTTCTCCGGTGTGATTTCTTTTGTGTACAATTAAATGGCGATTAAATGTAAATTCCTTCCCACACTCTTCACATTTGAATGGCTTTATACCGGTGTGAATCATTTTATGCCTTTCAAAACGCCTTTTGTCTCCAAATTGCTTGTTACATACTTCACAGGCGAATGGTTTGATGCCGGTGTGAATTTTTTTATGCTCATTTAAACCACCTTTTACCGCAAATCGCTTGTCGCATTCGTCACAGCTGTATGGCTTTTCTCCGGTGTGAACCCTTTTATGTATATCTAACTGACCTTGTTGTGCAAATTGCTTGTCACATTGTTCACACTCGTATGGTTTACTGGTGTGAATTCTTCTATGTTTAACCAAATTACTTTTTACTAAAAATCGCTTGTTACATTCCAAACATTCGTATGGTTTTTCTCCGGTATGACTTTCTTTGTGTGCATCTAAATGAACCTTTTGTGCAAATTGTCTGTTACATTCTTCACATCTGTATGGTTTGTCATCAGAGTGAGTTTTTTTGTGCTTGTTAAAATAAGATTTTAGCGCAAATTGCTTGTCACATTCTTCGCAGGTGTATGGCTTGGATCCGGAAGGCATGTGAATTAGCGCGTGTTGTTTTAAGTACGAGCTCCTTCTAAACGTTTTACTACAAACTCCGCACGAATACTGGTTCATGTCAGTATGTATTTTGAAATGCTTGACTAAATGAGCCTTTAACTTGAATTGTTTGTTACACATATCGCAGGAGTAGGTTTTCTGACCTGTATGGGCACGTGTGTGTCTAGCGAAGAGTCTTTTATTGGAGAACTGTTCTAAACATGTTCCACAAGAGTAGGTCGCTGCGGATGCCAGGTGCATACGCACATGCACGATTAAACCCGTCTTCCCTGTGAAGTGTTTCCCGCAAGTATCGCATGTGTACGCTTCCTCCGCGCGGAGCCCTACGGTGCCATAGGTTTCCTTTGTACGACTCGCTTGGCGTTCGACAGGACTTCCGGCACAACTGTCCAGTACAACTGAAACAAAAATAACGCTCAAAAGTAAGTTGGGAACCTCAACAGCGCGGAGCTGAAGTTACCAATAATTTCAAGCTATTCACATTTTCAACATTACAACGAATAACGTCCACTTTTATTTAAGCCCATATAAGAGAAAAACGTAAAAGCCTAACCTAAGCTGCTTTATTCTATGGGCTATGGGCAGGGACTTTTGATATGTTCACCTCCTAACTAGTCCAAACAAAGTTATGAAGCCAAAAATTGTGTTCCACGCATTTCCCTCTATACCGTTTTTTGAGCATTCGTCGCCTAAACAATAATAAGAACAAATAGTAGTTTATGCAACTGATACATAATGAGAGGTCTTAAAACACGAGTGTGGTAATAGGCAATAGGATCACACGAGCGTTTTAAGGCCTAATTATGTACAGTTGTATACACTACTTTATCTACATCCATACATTAAATCCTCTTTCATGTGTTGAGGCACTTATTTACTCTTAAAACTGCACTGTAAAAATATCTAACATCCCGCCTTGTAGCGCAGTCTCATTTTGTTCGCAAAATAAAAAAAGGAAGACATAAGTTTCCGAAAGACAAAACTGTCTCAAAGCACTGACAGTCATTGACCCGTAACTCATATTTGTCATAATCAAGCTCATGTATTGAGAAATAGTCACCGTCTTGTTCCAATTAGACATCCGCATAGTGCAACCTAAAGAGTGACATTTGACATTTTGGAGACCTCACACTACACTAGCGCCTCCAGCGGCGAATTCAGACGCGGTAGCCCTCATTGCATCAGCTTGTAGCTGACTGGTGTATAAATAAATAATGATAATAATACTTAGATACATTTATACCTGAAACAGCACCAGCTCGCGGGTGTTGCAGCTCCTCGGGGCTGAGCACCAGCTCGTCCTTGACTTGGTGTTCTTCATACAGGCCAGCCCATGTGGCCGCCTCACACTCCACTCCGGGCCCTGTCTTCACACTATCCACTTCAGGCTCTGTCTTCACACACTCCACTCCAGGCTCTGTCTTCACACAATCCACTTCAGGCTCTGACTTCACACACTTTACTCCAGGTTCTGTCTTCACACAATCCACTTCAGGCTCTGACTCTACACACTCCACTCCAGGTTCTGTCTTCACACACATCAGTCCTAGTTCTGTCTTGACGCACTGCACTCTAGGCTCTGCATTTACACACTCTACTCCAGGCTCTGTCTTCACACACACTAGTCCTAGTTCTGTCTTCACACACTCCACTTCAGGCTCTGCATTGACACAGTCCATTCCAGACTCTGCCTTCACAAATTCCACCCTTCCAAATTCGAGCTTTGTTTTCACACACTCCTCTACAGGCTCTATCTTTAAGCACACTCCGGGTGCAATCTCTACACACTCCACTCTGGGCTCTGTCTTCACACCGGACTCCTCCCTGATACATGCTGGCTCCAGTGACATGTCCGTCAGAACCGCGGCAATAACTCCAATACCTGCAATGCAATTAGAATATGGTACTAAGCTGGGATAATGTATTTGTATAGCGCGTTAATATAAATTGCCCTTAATATAAAATGTGTATATTTTATATTAAGGGGCTCCACGCGCTATTAATCGATTTTTGACGAGTTTTGTGTTGATATAGCTCTGTCAAAATTACACCTCAGATTCGTTTGAAACCGCTCAACCAATCTCACTGGAGCGCAAACTCTTAGAGTATTCCAGTGTTCCAAACCACACGCGTGGTCGTGCAGGAGGTTTTCCCCTGGATTTTCCCCAGGCTACTCTCCAACCGCGCACTCCTATCGCTTTATTGGGCCCGGCCTATAAAGCCACAGTCAAAAAAAAAACCGTCAAAACTATAGATATACTTATGGCACAAACGGTTATCGGTTCTTCAATTCTTTATCTACATTTGCAAGAGCCAATATTTGAAAAACCTGACTACATTTTTTTTTTTCAAACATGGTCCAACAAAGCTCTATTTTCGATATTATCATATTAGTATGTTGTTTATGCACTTATATATATGAAATGTACATGCAACTGTTCCTTATTGACGTCTCTAACAACGCAAGAACCAAAAAACTGGTTTTTTGACCTAAAATTGCTTGAGTTAGATGCCATATATCTCGAGGGCAGTGAATTTTAAAGTGAATTGGTATACTATTTCAGTAAACCTTATTGTTCTTAATACGATAAGCCATAAAAAACACGAGAAAACGAAGAGTTACAGATCGAAGGTTATTGGGAACTAGGAGCCCTTAACCATGTCTGAAGCCTCTCGTATTTATTATTTACTAAGACTGTATTTGTATCTTATCCTTATCACAATGTATCCCTTCACACAATACAAATACTCTTTATCGCACACCTCAATTAAAGGACACAGTACAGTACAAAATCACAATGAGGACAGGCAAACAACATGCTTTTTTTTTAACCTGACTGTGGCTTTATAGGCCAGGCCCAATAAAGCGATAGGAGTGTGCGGTTGGAGAGTAGCCCGGGGAAAATCCAGGGAAAACACACGTGGTTTGGAACACTGGAATACTCTATGAATAATGCTCTAGGACCCAGGGCATCCTTTAGGATGCAACTGTACCGGGATAACGCTAGAATGATGATGATGAGGTATAAATTATTTAATTTCCTGAAAACTATTAGTAATATATACTGGCATGTAACCCCAGCGCTTAACAGACAAAAAATTGAGTTACATTTTAATACCAGAAAACAATATATCAGTGTTGTAGATTACAGAAATTAAAAGAAAGAAAGAAAGATTCACGACAAACACATGACAATTACAAACAAAGACGCCACATAACAGTATTTGCCACGAAATTGTCACAACTCAGTTTGGCGCTGGCAAGGCCAATTAAGCTGTCTCCCGTAAAAAAATAAACAATAGCATCCTTTTGTAATGAGCCCTGGGATCCCAGGGACCGGTAGACAACTGGTTAATTCACCAACACCAAGTTACCCATTATTTTTCCAGATCTAACCATTTTACTACTGCACTTTATTTGTTCATATTGTAATAGTTATAATATGAACAAATAAAGTGCAGTACCCGCACCGGCTTCGTACGGGTGCAATGCTGATACTAAATACACTACAGAAATATTATACATATAAAACTTCCTCCTCAATCACACTATCTATTAAAAAAAACCGCATCAAAATCCGTTGCGTTGTTTTAAAGATTTAAGCATACATAGGGATATAGGCACAGAGAAAGCGACTTTGTTTTATACTATGTAGTGATGATGTATTTGGTGTACACAGTATCTTCTATTATTATAAATACACCAAGGTTTAAGCGATGTAATAATCATATTTTTTCCCATATGTAATCATAGAAACTATTCATTTACATGACATCAATATGTCTGACATTTTAATCAGCAATAGTTTAATTATGTGGTTCTGATATTGCTACTATTCAGGGCATGTTAATGAATGACTGTCAATAATAATATTTCTGATGAAACAAAATGCTGCGATGCAGAAGCGAATACCATATACTGAGCCTGACACCATATCCAAGAAGTTGATTCACATTTTTTATTTCTTCCATATCTCTACCCTTCACTTGAATCTTTAATATTTTATTGTTTCTCTCGCAGTTCATACTTATGTAGTGGGAAAAAGGACGTGTCTAAGATACCACCGTAAATGCGCCGTAAGCGATTAGCTCTTAACTTTTTAATGACCTATGAGTGTTTATATTATTCGCTTTTAGAATTCGAATCATTATATAGGTATTATGATATACCAGATTAAGGAATTTCATCAAATACAATTATACCATTAAATTTGCATAAAATATATACCTACCCAAGATCAATAGAGCAGATTATTGGTAGTAGCAAACTTCAACAAGCGGTCGATGCAGTCACAGGAGTCACAGTGCCTGCTTTTAAGAAAAGAGACTACAATCGTCTATCGAAATCCAAAAATATTGTGAGATTTATCACAGCCAAAACATTCTTTCTTTGACAAAGACTACTTATAAAATAATAGCTAATAGCGTTAGCGAACAACAATGGCGACTGACAGCAGCGTTCAGAATCCATGAGGAATCGCAAATTATGAAATTTATCACAAATAATTTAACAGTTGCCGGAGAAAATCAGGGCTTGACCAAAGAACAGTATCAGTATTTCAAGAAATAAAACTTAATTCTAATATTCCATATTCCGTTTGTAAATGGATTTGGGTTAAGTTCTGCGCCTGGCGGTAATGTTTCTGATGGATTTGGAAGTCGGGCTATATCCGAACGCGCACGTTGGCACTTGTCGCAATAAGGTGAACTTATCGATAATGAAAAGATAAATCGATTCTCCTGTAGCATATCGATTAACGTAAGAGGGTGTCTATGTCGTGATTTTTCAGCAGACCCCACATCATACGTAAATGCCTTTTAAAGTATTTTAAACTGTTTAATATTGACGTTATTCAAGCCGAGGGTATCCGAACCAAAAATGGAGTTTTAGCTGAAAATGTAGCAAACGCTGACATTGACAGTGACATCAAGTGTTCATCTATTTTTTGAATGAACTACTATGTTGAACATATTAGAAAAACGAGGTTAAATAAATGAAATACACTTTAAATAACAATTTATTTACATAAGAGTTAAATACACGGCCAAAACATTCAATTCGTACTTTCTAACTTGACAGTATTTTGTGTAATTACAAAGACATGAGCTTCCGGAACTTTTTATGGTACTATGGTAAAGTTAAAACTCCTCTTAATTTATGATTACACTACCATGTCCTATGTCTGGTTTGAATATTCGCGCTTATGTTATTTCCTCCCTGTAAATCCATGGTTTACATGCCATCGACACAGATTACATAATAGTTCTTCGAACCATCGATTTGACGTAAACTAGTGAAGTCAACAAGTGCAGTAATTATTTGATATGAATCCCCGGTGTGTGAATGTGGATTGGAGGAGGGTTCTCCAGACCATATAATTTTTAACTGCTCAAACCGGTCACAATCTCTATACGATATTCTCCCTCCTGTAATCCCTAAACCCACCAATCTAAAAACTGTATTTTTTCCTTGCAAACAATAATTAAAAAAATCCTAAAAATAATGCTAGAATACATTCATTCCCAAAATATTAAAATTTAATTTTAATTGTGTAGATAATTAGTGCTTTGCTTATTGCCGCTTCTGTTTTTTCCCCACTGTGTTTGTCGATATATGTTTTGTGTTTGTCCTAGGCAGAGGGGCTACCGAGAAACGAAAACGAACGAAGTTCGAATATCTCCCTCTCTGTCGCACTTGCTGATTCGTGCGGCAGAGAGAGAGATATTCGAATTTCGTTCGTTTTCAGTCGCGGTAGCCCCTCAGGTTCAACGAGGAGCACACGTAGATTCTCATTTCGGACCAAAGTTTAAAACTGTGGCGCTACCGCGATAGCAAACGAAGTTTTCCCTCTCTGTCGCTCTTGCAAGTTTGCATATAAGTAAGACAGAGAGGGAAAACTTCGTTTGCTGTCGCGGTAGCGCCCCTGGACAATCAAAGTTAATTGGTGTCGTCGTCGTAAACGAGACATTGGCAGTAATGGTCGCTCCCTTTGTGACCGGTTGCCATAAATCAAAAAGAATAGAATATTTGATATGAAACGTCAATTAGGTAATAACTAAGATGATTGATCGACGCTCGCCAGCGTCCGGAAATTTTCGTAAACAGCCAGTTGTCTCTTTCCGAAGACCGACGTGCAATATTTATCGCCGTAACCTACGTATTTAAAACATGCATCACTCGTCGATGGTTTGTGCCACTCGCTCGTTATTAATTCACACCAGCTTTGGTGAATTCATCTGCTTATTCTATTCATAAAATTCTAAAATTTACGTAAGTGGCTAAAAATGAACTAAGAGCCATCTGCCGCACATACGCGCGATTATTCTACAAAACAATATCGCTTCAGTGATCAAAATTCTTGAGATAAAACACAGATGGCGCGCGTATCAATATCAATAAATTGAACGCCGCAAGGTCATTTGCCTCCCCTGCACCTTAACCCTTTGAACGGCAAGAACCTATAGTGGCCGTGTGTCGTCGTGCCCACCACGCCAAAAACCACTAAAAAGGGCGGAGTGAAGGTGTACTTTGATCATGAATAAAATCTATTATGAATTTTGTTATTTGTTTTTATTTGAATTTTGTTATTACATACAAACTAAAGGAAACCAGGCTTAGATAGTACGGACACATAATGCGATGAGACGATGGCTACTCCGTAAAAACTGTTTTAAGCATCCCCACAAAACCCCGGAGGAGAGGAAGACCTCCCGCCACATGGTGGTCCAATATTGAGAGGGAGTTGAAAGCGCAGAACCTCACACCTACGACAACCCAGGACAGACTTTCCTGGCGCCGCCGTACAAGGAGACCCAGATAGAACTGGGATTAAGGGAAGGAAGAAGAAGTTATTTGTTTTTATCGGCTTAAACGTTTTTATTACCGTAGCAGTGCTTGGCGTGCGAGTGATCACTTCATTCTAATATGAAAGCGTTCAAAGGGTTAAATAGGTGTAAGATAACAGGGAGCTATCCGTAGCAGAACTGGGGTCACCGACATAGCCTTCAAAATTGCGAGACTAAAGTGGCAGTGGGCAGGGCACATTGCTCGCAGGACTGACGGTCGATGGGGCCAGAAACTGCTTGAGTGGCGTCCACGCACCGGAAGACGAGCTGTCGGTAGGCCTCCGACAAGGTGGAGTGATGACCTGGTGAAGGCTGCGGGAATCCGGTGGAAACAAACGGCACAGGACCGGCCTAAATGGCGAGCCTTGGGGGAGGCCTATGTTCAGCAGTGGACGTCTTTCGGCTGAAATGATGATGATGATGATGAAGATAACAGGGAAACTATCAGATGAAGACACACGACACAGGTGTGTACAATGAGTCCAGCAATGTGTGCGATAAAGAAAAGGCTGAGACTCAGCATATGTTGCTATTTACTGTGCAATCTGCAACGTTGTTAATTTGACTCTAATTCGCTAGTCCGTTAATCATACAAAAAAAGAAAAAATATATGAGTCTTGTAGTTATTATTATTTATCACAACTACATGCAATTAATGTTGTTGACGATAACAATACTACTTTCTGATACCAAAACGATTTAATAATGTTCGCTTAAATAGTTCAAGGTAACCAGCGCCTTAGCAATACGCCAAATATTTATTAATACATTGCTCTGTAGGTAGTAGGTACAGTAGCCATCAAATATATCTGTACTCTTCAGGGTGCTCAAAAATATGTGAACATGCACTTTAACGCCTTGACAATAGAGTCGTGTTCAGTGTTCAGATATTTGTGAGCACCTCGTTCGCTCCGATATATCTTATGGCGACTGTAATGTAATTATAGAGCTTTCGCCGTTAGAAGTAGTGGACTGAAAAACGCGTATTCAGATTTATAAATTACACAAGAATGGCTTTTCATTATGAAGGCTATGTGTAGATTTCCCCTTCGAGACCATTACATAATTAAGGGATGACGCCTTACCCGATTCAGTGCAGCTCAACATTATATTTATAGACAGTACAATTGTAGGGTTGAGTTATTCAGTAGTACAATTGATTTTTGGATGCGCAACTGAGATTTCCTCTTACTTCACCCTGTCGCGCGCGCAGTGCAGTCAGTAGATAACCAGAGGGGCTAAGATGATCGCTTATATGTCGGACATATAGCATTCGTCCCTCTCGCACTTACATGCTTGACAGTACTTGAGGAATGCTATATGTCCGACATATAAGCGATCATCTCAGCCCCTTACGAGCCGATACCACAAAACATTACAAGCGTCCAATTGCCTAATCGGAGACCAAATTAAAAAAGAAATGGTTACATGTAAAGCCCAATTCTTATAAATTAATTCTTATTCATATGAATCCGAATATGTTTGATTAAACTTGATTTACTGGAAAATAATGATTCGCATATTCCGCACATGTATTCTTCACTGTGAACTCTCCTATTGTGTTTGACGACTTCGCGTTTATTCCTGAATGGCTTGTTACATACATCACACCTATACGGTTTTTCTCCTGTGTGAATTCTTTTATGTGAATCTAAATAACTTTTTTGTGTAAATCGTTTGTTGCATTCTTCACAGCTGTATGGTTTTACTCCGGTATGAGTTCTTTTATGTACATCTAAATTACTTTTTAGTGCAAATCGTTTGTGGCATTCTTCACAGCTGTACGGTTTTACTCCGGTATGAGTTCTTTTATGTCCATCTAAACGAAATTTTGTTGCAAATTGCTTCCAACATTCTCCACAGCTGTAAGGCTTTTCTCCGGTGTGAGTTCTTTTATGTACATCTAAACTACCTTTTTGTGTAAATCGCTTGTGGCATTCTTCACAATTGTACGGTTTTACACCGCTGTGAGTTCTTTTATGTTCATTTAATTTACTGTTTGTTGCAAACTGCTTCGAACATTCTCCACAGCTGTAAGGCTTTTCGCCGGTGTGAGTTCTTTTATGTATTTTTAGATAACCTTTTTGAGTAAATTGCTTCTTACATTCTTCACAGCTATACGGTTTCACACTGGCGTGAATTCTTTTATGTTTATCTAAATCACCTTTTCCTGTAAATCGTTTGTGGCATTCTTCACAGCTGTACGGTTTTACTCCGGTGTGAATTCTTTTATGTATTTTTAAAGAACCTTTTCGAGTAAATTGCTTCTTACATTCTTCACAGCTGTACGGTTTTACTCCAGTGTGAGTTCTTTTATGTTCATCTAAATGACCTTTTCTGTTAAATTGCTTGTGGCATTCTCCACAGATGTACGGTTTTATTCCATTGTGAATTCTTTCATGTTCATCTAATTGACCTTTTCGAATAAACTGCTTTTGACATTCTTTACAGCTGTACGGTTTTGCTCCGGTGTGAATTCTTCTATGTGCATCTAAAGATCCCTTTTGTGTAAATCGCTTGTGGCACTGTTCACAGCTGTACGGTTTTACTCCGGTGTGAGTTCTTTTATGTACATTTAAACTATCTTTTCCCATAAATTGCTTCTTACAATCTCCACAGCTGTACGGTTTAACTCCGGTGTGAATCAGTTCGTGTCTCTTTAAATTAGAGCTCATTTTAAACGATTTACTACAAACTCCGCACGAATACCGTTTCTGCTCTACATGTGTTTTGATATGTCTGATTAAAATAGATTTTGCCCTGAATTGCTTATTACACATATCGCAGACGTATGTTTCCTGACCTGTGTGAGCATGTTCGTGTCTAGCGAAGAGGTTTTTACAGGAGAACTGTTCCGAACATGTTCCACAAGAGTACGTCGCCGCGGACTCGTCCTGTGCGAGGTGTCTCCGCACGTGCGCGATTAAACTCGACTTCCCTGTGAAGTCTTCCCCGCAAGTATCGCATGTGTACGCTTCCTCGGCGGTGCCGGTGTTATCGTGGGTTTCCTTCATACGACTCGCTCGCCTCGACTCGTGTAATGTCGCGAGGCTCGTGTGGATCGCGTGCGGCGCCTCATCGTCGCGGAGGCGCTCGAGCCTCACGGAACATGTCATGGCGAGCTGCGAGCTGGCCAGGGCGGACACGGGCCGTCCGGCACAGCCGTCCAGCAACACTGAAACAAGAACAACGCTCAACTAAGTTGCCCGACACCCGACACCGATACGGCAAGGGGCGCAGCTCAAGCTTACCAAAATTAAAGCCCATTTAGATGATGCGAGTTTTTCGCACGATTTGGGGAGAGGAATCGTAAGAATTCTCGCATACAATAATCGTCAGGCGAGTATCGTATAAAATGTTTACACTTCATGCGAGAAATAAAAACTTGCCTACGATTATGTCTTTCGATACTCGGCAATTATCGCCAGGCGACATATTTTACACGAGGAGCTGCATTCTGGGGAGATATTCGCTTACGATTTCTCGACTAGTCTAAACTCGTTCTCATGTGACATTTTTTTCGAAAACATGCGAGTATCGCACGCATCGGTGCGAACAGATTTTCAAAGTTTTACCAATCAATTTATGTGATTATTTGCTAACTATTACCACATTACTGTAAATATCGTAGTATGTGACCTTGCAATCCGGATATTCGTTTTATTGGAATACCTATTTTATCCAGATAAAATGAATATTTCGAATACTTAAACAGATAGTATTAACTTTATATGTACACATTTTCTAAAAAATGTTGACTAATTTTGGGGCTTTATGATCCGCATCATTCCTAAAAGTCTTTTGTAATTTAGAAATTTAAATTGTACGGTGATTTTACACATATTGATGCATAACAATACAATCAGGAATACTACTCGTATAAACTGCGCATTCAAGTGTTTGGAATTGTTATAACAAGATTCTGACAGATTTTTGCCTCGACTCATAACTAATATGGACGAAATGTGACTTCTCCATTACGATCCAGAAACTAAACAATAAAGCCTGAGTTTTTTAGGTAGATGTCGCTGTACGCCTCCCTAAGGCGTTGTAAAAGGGAACGGTTGAGGACTCTGGGGGCCGAGCGTGGTTCTTCGGTAGCTCAGAGGCTAGAGCGATTGGCCGCGTGGGCCAGAAAGTCCAGCAGCAGAGTCCTGCTCGGAGCCTAATTAAACCGTCGTCTCCCGGCGAAAAAAATAAACAACAGAATTCTTTTGTTATGATCCCTGGGATCCCAGGGACCGGTAGACGACGGTTAAACCATTGTATGAGTCATTTGTTTAAAGTGTTTACTTTCTCCCCTAGTAACAGTTCATTATTATGTAGTCCTTTAAAGAATATGTGTCGCGTCGCGCAGCTTTGAAAATAACCCCCTTATTCATAAAACTTAACAAACCTCTGCTAACTAAAATGTCTGTTGTCACTGTCTCACAAGCACATGTGTCAAAGTGACAGATAAGGACAAACGAACTTTAGCGGCTAGTTAACTAATACAGGTTTGATAGACGTTTATGAATAAGGGGGGTAAATGTATACGGACTTCAGCTGTATATATTATTCATTAGGCTTCATATTTGACGTCCATGCTTTATTCCACAGAAGTGCCATAGATTCATATATACGGACGTTAAATATCGTGCACTATGAACAGTATCAATTTATCCAACATCCGTATATGTATCGCGCAGCCTTGGAAATGTATATTTGGACGTCTGTTAGCTGTATATAGGGTATTATTCATTACGCCCCATATTTGACGTCCATCTTTTATTTTACAGTAGTGTCATAGATTCATATATACGGACGTCAAATATCGTGCAGTATGAAAAATATGTGTCACACCGACATCCGTATATGTATCGCGCAGCTTTGGAAATGTATACGGACGTCATCTACTTCAGCTAGCTGTATATATTATGGATTACGCCCCATGTTTGACGTCCATGTTTTATTTTAGGTACAGCAGTGCCATAGATTCATATATATCTACGTACGGACCTCAAATATCGTGCAG
Source organism: Epiblema foenella (assembly GCA_963556455.1). Lineage (NCBI taxonomy): Eukaryota > Metazoa > Arthropoda > Insecta > Lepidoptera > Tortricidae > Epiblema > Epiblema foenella. The sequence continues at coordinate 12,859,152 of OY747118.1, read as the reverse complement.
TATGAAAAGTATGCGTCAAACAGACATCCGTATATGTGTCGTATAGTTTCACCCTTTCTATGAAAGAAAGTCATTGTTGCCCTCAAATGAGGGAAGAAAATTGCGACTTTGAGCCCCCATTCGAGGGCAGCAATGACCCTTTACTAATAGCAGGTGTGAAAATTCAATTATTTATTTTTAGCGTCCGTATATCAGACGTTCGTGTATTTTACCTGCCCCTTCCTTCTATGATGAATTGTGAATTGTCCCGTTAAAAAAATTAAGTAAATAAAAATACAAAGCATATAAATTTAAGTCGTTTGCTCATAATTGTTTTATTTTACATAATTAGGTAAAGTACCTTATACCATAGGTAGAAATAATCTGATATACATGAACGCCGTATTAAATGTTTCAACTAATAAAGGGTAATAAATTTAAATTGATTATGTATTAAGCAGTAACGGTGCTAACGCAAACTACAAATTTAGAAACAAAGGAAACCAAGGGAAGTTGCACCTCTAGCTAAGTTGGCTAGAGCTAGAGCGACTCCTCAGTCGCTCTAGCTCTAGCTTTTCACTTTCGTGTTACACTATATGAGTGAAAGGGACGACACGATACGAAGTTCGTAGCAGCCCCTCTGGCCCCGATTGCAGGGAGGTCACAGGTTCAAATCCTGCTCCGTGCCTAAGTTGTTCAATTTTTCCTTTATTTCTAAATTTGTGGTAATAAATTTAGCAAAATCATTTTTAGTGTGGAGCTGGGCATGTTCTAGCCCAGATGACCCGTGGAGAAATTTCGTATATATGAACAAACCTTTAGAACGGCGTTCATTTTTAATGCAAACATCTCTATGGTAAAGTAAACTGTTTCAGCACTTTTTATTATAGGGTGAGGCGTTTCAACTGCCGCGCGTTTAATATTCTTAGTTATTTTTTATACCACGTCGGTGGCAAACAAGCGTACAGCCCGCCTGATGGTAAGCGGTGGTGGATGGTGGTGGTTTAATGCAAATAATTAAAGAATAAAATGGTACTCTGAGTAGTCTATGGAATTATATTTTATTCACCCTTGCATACATATGCGACAGTTGAAACTCTCAGTGACCGCAACCTAATAATAAAAACTACTCCAATATTTATACGTAAAAAGACACAACAAAATAACCTTTCCCAATTATACAAATCGCTGTTCAGTCGTTCATAAGAAAATATAAAATATTAAGTAATTAACATCACAAAAAAATATATTAAAAATTAGGTGTGCTTGTAGCACAATATAATCGGAAATCCAATAGCTTCTTAGGGCTTATCCAGATATCACGTGACTTTTTTGGCCCGCTTTTAGACCCGCCCTCCCTCTTGGTGATCTTTGGTGAGGTTCCAGGAGACTCTCCCATGAAACCTCAAGTGTATTTTTTCACTATTAAAAATTTAGACTGAAATGGTATTGTGTTAGTGATATTGTGATTATTTCGTATACGTGTTATGCAAACGCTCCAAAATTTCTAAAAACGTGCGAAATGAAAAGTTATAATGTCCTACACCAGTAGATATTATTTCTCGGTTTCATGGGTACAGGAAAAAATACACGTGAGGTCTACGTTGTACCCCCTCCTCCCCCAACGTGATCAGTCGTGAGGTTTTCAAGACCCCCTCCCCCCTTCGGAACCTCGCGTGATTTCTGGATAAACCCTTATATGTCGGATGGGTAACGACAATATACGGACAACAATAATTGCATCAATAAACATTTTTAGTGTGAAGCTGGCCATGGTCTTGGTCACATGACCCATGGAAAATGCCGTATATAATATATCAACAAACTTTGGAACGGTATTCATTATTATTGAAAACATCTCTACTTATACGAATAAACATTCTAATCACAATCTTAATGGGTGAGGTAAATTATTTTAGTAGTTTTTTTTTATTAGGGTAGCGTTTCAACCACCGCGCTTTTATGCAATCAATAATTGAAGGATATAATGACAAATAAATGGTATTGTGATAAAATAATTCTAAAAAATCATATTTTATTTGCATAAAATCTGTACGAAATTTGCACATTCTACGTTAATTTAGCTGCATAAATATGCCACAGTTGAAACGTTCAGTAGCAGTAGCCGCACCCTAATAATAAAAATAATTATTAATTAATTCTTTAATTATAAGAACAAAACGTAACGTAACAGCCCTTTCAAATTATATAAAATAATAAGCACCTAATCAACATCACAAAATAATATTATGTAATAATTTGACGCATTTAAATAAGATCCTTGTTAAAGTTAGATGTGTTTACAGCACAGTATTATCGAATATTAAATAGTTTATAAATACATTATGAGTTATGACACATGGCCAGCAACAATATACGGATGCCAGTGGCCCATTTCACGAAGCTACATACAAGTTTCAATTTACAAAGAATAAAGACTCAAAATAAACAAAGGAACAATATTTACTAGCAACACACTAATTATTTTAATGTTTTCATTATAAAAAAACTTAATAATCTCAAGATATTACGTAAAATATTGAGAAATTAAACATCACAAAAAATATTCTATGCAACTCTGGCAGGAATTTAACTAATTAGGTAGCTAATTAATTATTTTAAACGAAAAGTGTTGAATATTATAAATTGGTGTTGTATACTTGGGACAACACTAATACTTGTGTAATGTTCTTATATGTATAAAGTGTGCTAAGCACATGTAATCGGACATCCAATTTTTTGGTTGCAAATGATTTCAATCACTGTTTTGAATAAGTATTTTGTATGTAAACCTTAATTTTATGCCAGTTCTTGTTGTGAAAAAGTGTAGGATACTTATTTTTTAATTCGTCGCATTCGGCACGTTTTGGGGGTTTTTTATGTTTAATATGTTCTTTAAAATGTTCGGTTACGACATTTTTCTGTTCAGCTGTCCAAGGAACAAGTGTTCTCTTTTTTTTTGCCGTAGTTTTGTTGGTTACATTTAGTAAAGATGGTTTTGGAATACTAATAACGGTATTCTGCGATTCATAACATTCACCTTCTAATTCGAATTCAGTAACTTCATGATTTTTTGTCTCGATTACTTTAATCTCTTCATCCAAGTTCAAGTCTATTTCGTCCAACGCCTTACCCTGATACATACATGCCTTTCCATCTTCCATTAACAGTAACAGTTTGAATATCTTTGCGATATGATAAACGTCGCTAGATAGCCTATAATTGTTTTTATGAACATTAAGCGTATGACCCATGAATGTAGCTAATTGTTCGAGCTCTGTATCAGTCATGGTAAATAATTGAGTCAAAGTTGCAAGATGTTTTCGAAGACGCGTAGATGTTAAAGCCCTATAATTTTTGGCTCCGCATGCTTTTGCGTACTTTTCGAATATTTTGTAACCGCAAACAGCTGTGCCTCCTGCCTTCACGAACAGTAAACTATTGTCACTTCCGATATGCATGTCCCTCGCTGATAATATTTTCTTGATATCATCTTGAATTTCATTACTAAATAAAACTGGTACTCCTCTACCTCTCTTGCCTCGGATTACAATTGTTTTCAATTTATCTACCAAAATTTTTTCGGTTGGAGAAAGAACTTTATCAAATTCTTCGTATTTATTAATATCCTTTCCGTGATCATTGTAATCGTTTAATTTTAAACGCTGTAATTCGCCGGGCCTCCGTCTATTGAAAAGGAACACGCGGCAGTATGTAGACTCTACCAAATTGTTAAAAGCCTGAATATTACTATTTTCTGTAGTCAAGTCATCAGATGACTGCTTTGAAATGCCACAAAGATGATCTTTGAACAGTTTCAAATCGGCAGCTAGTGAAACAATGGTGATTTTATTCCATTTTTTCACATTCAGGTCGTCGACCGCTTGGCTGGAAATATCGAATTTCCAGTTGTCCTCGATCAATTTCGAGAGCGTTCTTAAATCCGCTTGAACGGAAGCCGAGTCAACGGTGGCTTCCATTTCGCAACTCTGCATTAAAGCAATATTGCAACATTGTTTTATAGATGTTGCAATGTTCATCGCGTATGTTGGTGCGCCAAATTTTTGTGTCACTTCATTGAACCGGGCTACCATTTTAGTCGCATGTACTAAAGTGTCATAATATTGAGGTTTTAAAATTTGTTCCAAGTTACTGATATTGGGTTTTAGTTTTGTCGCTTCCATGAGCAATTTGGCTAACTCTCTCATCTTACGTGTGACCAAAGTTGCAAAATGTTTCTCACGGTGAGTTTTTAGATACTGTGCTCCAAACATGCAAATTAATTTATCTTTTTTCGCCACTAATGATATTTTGTCCGGTCTCAAACGAGGAAATACAGTTTCCTTTAAATTTTTGTCTACTTTAACATAACGCACAAGAAAATTTTGTGCTTGAGATTGTGCGTTGTTTGTAGGAATGGTTTTATCACATGATTTTACATGTCGCCACAGTGTTTTTTTAAAATAAAAACCTAGACATTTCGAACAAGGTAAGTAATCAGCAGTCTTATCAGAATACCTACACTTCTTCACAGGTTTGAAAGGAGTTTGTGAATTGCTTACATAATTACTTTTCTTCCTTAAATCGTTAATTTTTTTCTTGCGGTCAATGCTATTTTTGGGATAAGAAAATGCTAATTGTACTTCAGGTTCAGCTGGATGGTTGCGACTCATGTGTCGCGCAAAATTTAAAATAAAGGTTTCGCAGTAGAAACAAAAATCCCTCTCTCTAATACGTTTACCTATTCCTCGTTTATCTTCCAAAATATTTTCTTCTGCTACATTTTTATTATTTATCTCATTTTCCTCTTCTATATCGTCTCCTGAACTACATTTTCTTAGCGAAACATTTTCTTTTTCTGCTATGTTTGTTTCTTCGCAGCAGTTCAAAGCGACCTAAAATCAAATTATAAAGCTAAGGACACACTGAGCTCACGTTACGCAAAGTATTATAAGATCTGAACGCTGAAATTTATTTACTTGAAAACACACTTGTCACACGAAACGTTGCGTGCTTTAAGGATACAAATTTCAGGGTTCAGATCTCATAATGCATTGCATACGTTACGTACGGGGGATCAGTGTGTCCCTATGTTAAATATACATTTCAGACCACACAGCTTTAATGGGTAGACAGAGCCGAACTAAAAACGAAGAGTATTTAATTTTTAAAGATAAACAAATTATTACTAGATACACATATACAATATTATTCTTTTTTTAAATATTTCTCATCATATTGCTTGTTACGTTAATTGTTATGTGTAAACTTTAAGATTTATTTCTGTAGACATGTAAATAATACTTGCTACGAAATCCCAACCTGACAATTATAATGTAATGAGAAGAAATAAATAAATATTTTTTCATTTCCATTTACTAACCTCATGTCGACCATCCAAACACTGGTTTTCTATTTCCAGATCATGATCTGCTTCTGACCGATGCTCTTTTGCTTTTGCAGAACGCTCAATAGTTTCTAGCGGAGGTTCTCCGGTGTCAGTTGTATTAAAGATGTAAGTAGATTTGTGCGACAGAGTAGCAGATTGAAATGCATCAGGCAAAGACTCGAACAAATCTGTTGCATTTGACATGTAACTGGGATTGTATGAGTTTTCGTTTGCGGGATCAGGAAGTAAACTGTTTGCACTCGGAATAGATTCACTTGTAACAGGCGGTGGAAACTCGTTAAAAAAGGTGTCATTTAAGGAGCCTGGTATATGGGCATCACTTGAAGGCATATAGCCATGAGGCCAAGAATCATCATTGTCACTTATCTCGGAATCGGTAAATGTTTTCTGACTTGATTTTAGTTCCTTGGGTTCTTTTCTGGTTCGAGCCCTCCTTTTGTGACCTTAAAAAAATACACAATAACAAATCATGTTTTAGGTATATTATATAACTCTTTTTATTTGACGTCTTTGTTCTCGTATTACTCGTGCGTTATACTTGTACATGACTTGTATCAAACGCCCGTACTATAAATATACGTATGGTGCTGTCCCGCGTTCGTATATTGCATTATTCGGACGCCCGGTTACAGTATACCCACACCCCGTAACACGTCCGTCTGATGGAATTACACAACACATAACGAATTTATAATGGTTGATGTCGAGCGTCCGTATACAGAATTTTGCTCGAATTCGGACGTCCGATAGCTTCTCAAAGCGAAGCAGTAAAATATGTATGGATATGGAGTGATAGACGGGCAGACAAAGGAAATATTGACGGATGAACATGATGAATTTATTAGCATTACATTTTTCTTTAAGTGTTCTTTACTCATACTGGTTATATTACTGTTCGTATTAATATCCGCCTCAAAATTGTTGATTCGCGTGGATCATTCAAAATGGTTTGATATTTTAAGGGTGGGTTGCACCAAACCGTTTGTAATCGTAAGTGGTGTTCGTTAAGAGCTGATTGTACGGAAATTTTGACAAGTTTCTATGTAGCCTGTACTACAATGCCGTATTATACTTTTAATTTTTTTTATTATTCAACCAAAAATCACAGAGCCAAATCCACAACGCAGGTTTCGTCCAAAATTATGTACCAAAAATAAAAATCCATACAAGTCAATAATCAGCAACAGGCATCGTCAACAAAGATATCAAAATAATAATAATAATAATAATCCGCAACATGCTTTGTCAAAATACACCTATTCAAGGCAACGCATGCTCCCGGGACGGCTAGTACCTGGCGTAAATATGCCTAATATACTGGCAGCATTACCCCGCTGCACCGCCAACGATATTTGCTGGATCAGGTACAAGCCGGCCCTGGGATCACACCCTCTCTCCCGCAAACCCTGCCCCAACTTCTGAATAAATCATTTTGCCTCAGAGCACAAGGGGCCACTCGTTGTCACGGCAACCGGCCGTATACCGTATTGATATTTTTTTCTCCGTTTTTGCTTCGCTTTCCAGATTTGCCCATGATATTTTCTGATGCTGTTTTTGGACCAAGTCGAGCATTAAAATCCTCAATAATCATAATATTCTTGTGAGCTTTTTCAATGGCTGATTTCAGATCTTTATAAAATAATATTGTGACATCCTTATCGCACTATGTGGAAAGGCTTGCTCCAATTCTAGAGGTGATTCTTATGTTCAAAATGTTGCTTTGTATACAGGTAATGCTCATTTTCGGATGGAAATTTTTCTTTTGCTTGTCTTTTGAGTGTGGGTCGCATTCCTCACGGATTTCACCTGGGTTGGGGACGTTTTCAATTTGTTGTTATTATAAATACGAGAGTCCCGTAGCGGCGTCCCGACGCCGCTAAAATACGGAAATTGCGATAGTTATTCAGAAAAAGAACAACTATAGGTATAGATAGATTTCTGTAATTTGTGCCTCTTTTAGGAACACCAAAAATATTTGAAAAAGGGGTCTTAAAAATCGACAGTTCCTTTTCAGTGTCACATTATGCCGGATCAAAGCCAAGCCTAAAGTAGACTGCTAGCTAAGTTATCCGGACAGCGTGGATGCGACACATCATCATCACCAGTCGTTCCCTCGACGCTGAGGACGTAATGTCCAATTATTACTGACCAGACTCCTCCATAGGCTCCTACCGTCTATCCCCTATCACCTTAGGGATGGCCTCGTGCAGATATAGTTGCAGTTGATTTGGGTGCTCCAACATATTCTCGGTCTCGTCCAGCAATACCATGAGCCTCCACCCGGAAGGGGAGTCAGCTGGGCGATTTGCCATCCCGAGGATAGAAAAGTCTTCTAAAGGCTAAATCGCCAATAGGAATTGTACTCCTATCGGCGCGCAAGGCACTGTTAAGGTCAACAAAGAGGCCAAGAGACTATAACAGAGATGGACGTCCACGACAATGAGTGGCTTAAACTTAAGAGGTTTTCTCTGAAAATTTTGAATATGCGAAGAGTTTGCATAATTATAATTTTTATTGAAGTAAAAAGGTCATGACAATTTATACTGGCATAAAAGAAAAAAATTAAATGTTGACGTTGAATTAAATGACGATACGATACGTCTGTCATTCATGCAAATTGTAAACATTGCAAAAAGATCGTTTATTTTGTATTTTTTTAATTATCTTGGGGTTGTGGATATATGTCGCCGACGCAAAACGTATATTTTCTCATGCTGAAGAACTTACTACAGGTTTGAGTTCAGTTATTGTTTATTTTTTACTGTGTTATGTCAATTCAAAACAGGAGCGACATCGCGTTAAGGGAGGCGTACAGCGACATCTACCATAAGACTCATGCTTCATTAACGGCACTGGTTGTACACTGTTTTATAGACAACCTTTTCAAAGAATTTCGTTTCGCAGAAAATGTTTCTTATATTATCATTTCACAGAATAATCATTACGCCGAACACTTACTTTGTAGAAACTCAAATCAATGATTTTTGATATCAATATTCTTTACGATTTCGATATTCATATCATAGAATTACAAATGAAGTATTATTTTTTCTGATATTATTTAGTTTACGTAAAAATTATTACCAAGACAATAGTTGTAAGTATAGAATTTTGTTTCTCATAAAATAAATCTCATATTATCATTTCATAGAATAATCAATTCGTAAAATAATTAATTTCTAGATAATTTTATAGTAGATTTTTATTAAAAAGAAAATTTCATGTTTCGATATTCATTACGATATAATTACAAATCATATATTCTTTGACCTTACGTTATTTAGTTAATATAAAACTTATTACGCAGAAAAACATGTTATTGAGTTGCAGTTTCTAAACATTCCAATTCATGCCTTTGACAAAATGCATACCCTCCTATAAAATTACAACACTGCGTTCACAACAACAATGCGAGTAAAAAATCTAGTAAAATTGAACTGTCTTAAGCTTCTAACCTACCCGCGTTAGAGTTGATTTTTCCCCAACAGGTTTTCTGGGCTTTTAGAAAAAAAAATAACCTCGAAGATAAAGAAGGGAGCTTCGCTTCGCTTCAGCTCCCGTCTTAATCTTCTAACCTATCCGCGTTAGAGTCGATTTTGCCCTAACAGGTCTTTCTGGGCTTTTATTATTAAAATAACCTATATTATATATAGATATTATGATAGATATTATATTTTTATATGTACACATAGTTATTATGTGTTGATGTATTTGAAATACCATGAAAACAAACACCGAACAAACAATGTTCGTTAAAACATTCTACTGTTTGATAAGTTTCTTAAATAAAGAAATAAAAAATATAAATTCATTGAATTGTGTTTCAGCAAAACATGTTTCTGTGTAATGAATAAGCGGTGATACAATCATATTCAAAATAAAAATACAAGAACCAAATATTATTTAATAAAAGTTTCTGTAAAACGAAATTCTATGAATTTTCTGTCTGCGAATCAATGAAATTCCAAACGTAATTCTACGGTTTGATAAGTTTGTTAAATAAAAAAAATGATATTACAAAATTCATTGAAATGTGTTTCTGTGAAATATGTTTCATTCAAGTAAATAGTCATTGAAACAATAGTAGTCGAAATAAAAATACAAGGACCAAATACTATTTGAAACATTTTCTGCGAAACAAAATTCTATGAAATTTCTGTCTGCAAAATAAGGGGACACCAACGGCACTAACGTCTCAAATTATATTGAGAATCGTCAGCTGCGATGCGCCATCCCAGCTGCAGCCCAGCAGCTGGTATTGCTTAATACGAAGGAACGGTTGATGAATTTGGGACTGGGTAGCGATTGCACCTATAGCTCAGTTGGCTAGAGCGACTGGCCGCGAGTGCCGGGAGGTCGCAGGTTCGAATCCTGCTCGGTGCCTAAATTTTTCAATTTTTCCTTTATTCTAAATTTCTTTATATAGCTATCACAACTTCACTTCTTTAAAAATTGACTAGGTTTAATTTTAAGTTGTATTTGTATATTGTGAGATAAATAAATCATATCATATCATATCATATGGCAGCTACTCACGCGATATGGGCTCATCTTCGTCACTCGTCCCGTCTCCGTCCTCCATTTCCGACCCGAGCACTTCATCTGGAGCAAACAAAGAATATCAATATTATTGGATTCGATGAGTTTTTAACAAAGCCTCAAATATACCGACTGACAACCGCTGTCAGTTCGCGCGGGAAACTGTAGATTTGACAGTTGGTTCTAAGATTGGTTAGGCGCGTATAATGTTGCTCTGTGTCCATAAATTGTTAATTTAATGCAGATTCTTTGTATATTTGTAGAAACAGCGATTACATTTTGTTATTTATCGATTTTATGTCTTTCACTGCTAAAAATATATTATCATGTTTTGCCTCCATGCCGGCAGTGCCCCAGGTGTGCTGGAAGCAGCAGGTGGTGTACAATTATTTACAGTGCAGTCTGATTCTTGTCCGGTCTTAATTTTTTTGCTTACTCTATGGACATAAATGGGTCCATATTGGCTCATTCATATACGCTTTTTTGGTCGACATTTTCTAGTTATACCGCTTTGTGATCATTATAATCACTCTTGATGTGTTTTTCCTAATTTTTTTTCAATCATTTGTACAACTGCCATCGTTATCCGTAAGAACGAATATTCCGAAGTTTTTCACGGAATCTTTTTTTTTAACCTGACTGTGGCTTTGTAGGCCGGGCCCAATAATGCGATAGGAGTGTGTTGACGCGCCAGCGTGTCGACGGCACCCCGCTAAATAGCGGGGTACCTATTCCACTCTGAGGGACGCAAGTGAACCCTAACCTAACCAAACTTTGACAACACCTATCTGACAGCCGTGTAGCCCGCGAGAGCGGGGTGCCATCGACACGTACATATGTATAAAAATGTACATGACACTAAAGTGTATATTTGGGAAAAATTGTTACGTTATGATAGTTATTAATCAAGAATAGTTGTGAATAATGATCATTGTGATATAAAATGAGGAACATTAAGATTTTTGGAGTGCATATTATATTTTTATTGATAGTAGCATTAGAGTTCAGAACTGTTGCAGGTTTTTTTTATAAAGATTGTTTTGAAGAAATATTTTTTTGAAACATATCTTTGACATACCACATGTTTGGAGGCACTAAATTAATATGAACCACTCCAAAAAGCTTCAGGTTCCCAATTGTGCGATACATTTTCGGATATCCAATAATCGAAATTGTAATTTTATATGACCTTAGGCACACCCGAAATAAATACACAACATCTCATCACCTGTTCCATCTTCGTCCAGCATCTCTGGCTTGACTGGGGGCTCTTCACCTGAAGCAAACACGGAATATTTGAACCTTAACAAACATAATTTAATAATAGAATAAAACCAAAGGAAATTAAACAAATTATGTGGGAACTGGATGTGAAAATTGATGTGATCATTGAAAATTTGTATTTAAACCTGCATTCCATATAGTCTTCCAGGCAGGGCTCGGAACCGGTTTTTACTATTTTTGAAATATCTCCTAAAGTATTGGTCATATCTCCATTGTTATTTTAAGATTTGTTTTTGTTAACCTACATCTATGAAATAAATGATTTAAAGTACGAAATAATATCGTAAAATGCTATTAACCGAAATTTTTAACCGGTTAATTGTATGAAGACGAAACCTGTTTCAGAGCCCTGCTTGCTGGGACAGAACCACTTTACCAATTAAGGTATAGCTTGTTCAGCTGAAGACTCGGCTCTCTCTATTGCCCGTCTCCTTATCGGACATTTTTTTCTTCCTATTCACATCGTCTCTCACACAGTCCTACACCCTTGTTTCTTAGCCACCCGTTCTCTAAGAACCCTACACATTCATGTGAATAAAATATTTGAATCATAATTTAAATCAATACTTTAATGTGTGTCAAATTATTGGAAAACGGGACTTAATCAGGTACAATACTAATTTACAACAGAGCGTTTGTTGCGCGGCGCAGGTTCTAGAGAAGAGCGACGGTGACGATATTCCTCTGTTGCCGCTGCGTCTTGTTCCGCGCTCTGCTGCAGCAGGTACCTACGCGACATCTCATCTGTCTCACCTGCGGCCGCCATCCCTGCCTCCACCCGGGGCTCTTCATCTGAAACCCGGCCCGCCACGGCTCCAGCCGCCATCTCTGAGCTGAGCACTGCATCTACAAACAAACAAAATCAATAATAAACTTGTAATGCCACTACGCTACTTGCTTCCCCTGGTGAGCTACACCTGCCCCGGCGCGATGGAGTGATCACTGCTGGAGGCAGCAGATGGTGAGGTAAATGTTGATTGTGACACACATCACTTTCATACAAGTATTAATAATGCTGTTTGCTCCTTTCTCTAGTCACATATGTACAGAAATAAATACTAATGCAATATCTCATTACCTGTCTCATCCATGTCCAGCATCTCTGGCTTGACAGAGGGCTCTTCATCTGAAATAATCAATTCATTTTATAAACAATAGGCTAGTATGACTACAACCTAATTCAATCTGACAAAAAACACAACAGCGAGTAATAAAAAACAATGTTACTACATTTTTATTGTATAGAAGAGGGTAGTTACCTGACCCGGACTCCTCACTGCTCCCATCTCCATCCTCAGTTTCTGGCTCTACTGCGGGTTCTTCCTCTAGAGCAAATATATATATGTATATTTATGTATACAACCCAGATCATTTCATCTCTGTTAGTTATATTTTAAGGGCCGATTTTTCAATCTTCTGATATAATTATATTGTCGGGTGAACAAACCCACCATCAAATCTGTCACTACTCTTCGAAACCTCGTATCTCAGTACTGAAACAATGCTGATATAAGAGCTTTATTTTAACTATTTGTTACTTAGTGACTTTTGCTTGTAACCCGACGATTATGTCAGATAAATGTTAGCTTTGTCCTCTTCTCTCACATAACATTGGATAGAGACAGCAATAATTTTAAACAACAGATAATTTTATCTAGAGATCGAAAAATCAACCCTGAGAGTAATTTTTTGGCTGCTGATTGAAAACCATTTCTGGCAAGCCACTGGGCCCGCAGCCCCTCATAGCAGTGTGTGGCTGTGGTGTAGCTTCTTACTAACATTCCATGACAGACTGTGGATGTTTTCAACATATTTTTCATGGTGACAGACAATGTGAGGGCATTTATATCTGAAAAGTAATAGTAGGTTTTCATCATCATCATTAAAGTTTACATAAATAGACTAGAGTAAAATAATTAAAAATAATTTTGGACAATCTTACACAAATCAACCTAGTCCCAAACTAAGCAAAGCTTGTACTATGGGTACCAAGTGACGATATACATACTTATATAGATAAATAGATACTTAAATACATAGAAAACATCCAAGACTCAGGAACAAATATTTGTGTTCATCACACAAATACATGCCCTGACCGGGATTCGAACCCGGGACCTCCAGCTTCGAAGGCAGGGTCACTACCAACTAGGCTAAAGCGGTCGTCAAATTTAATTAATATCGTTGTATACATGTCCCTAAAGAACAAAAAAAAAACAATATTCCTTCCTTGCTGCTACAACCAAGGACTGAAAGTCATATGGCAGTCTACCTTTGACCCGCAGAGCTCCCTGCAGCCGCGCCCGCAGCTCCGCCTGGCTGCGCTGCACTTGCAGCTTGAAGTCGCTCGCGTCTCGCAGGCGGCCCGCGCACACAGAGCAGATCGCGCACCACCCATCGTCCACTGTCAGCTGCGTAATACGCAATTACATCATAACATACAAATTACAAGTACCTAAGAAAAATAAACAAATCTTAACCTCACATTTGGTAAATCTATTCACTAGTTGTTAACACTAATAATATTGTCTCACATTTATATCTAAATCGAAGCATTCTTTGAGCATGTCCGAATATATCTCCGTTGTGCCTAGATGTGTGTACGGCGTCGTCAGGTCCCTGTCCGCAGGACACCGCAGGCAGCAGCGACACCAATGCATCACGTCAAGTATGTATATTATTGTATCATGATCATGTCCATCACGGCCATCACGGCAAACGCCGCTTCCTCAATGTACGAGACTACGAGGACATTACAATGACATGACAAACCGATTTGAACTTAATTTCATTATTTTGGTGAGTATGATCGACCTTTAGAATAACGTAAGACCTCTTGAATAATACATTTAATAAAGAACGGCGTCATTGGCGTCATGCAATCATGCAATAAAAAATAAAGAATAATAGCGTTCAATGTTGCCAGGGCCCTTGGGTCTAAAGTTACGTTTCGCTTCTCGAAATGTTACATTTTGTTTTGACAAAATATTTCAGACCACCTTGAAATCCGAACTTCGTATCGTGCCGTCCCTTTCACCCCTATAGTGTATAACACGAGAGTGAAAGGGACGGCACGATACGAAGTTCGGAGTAGGCCCTCAGTTCGATCCATATTGTGGTTAGTTAACTTGAGAATATCATATCTCTATCTTATCTTACAAAATATATGGGAATGTTAAAAAACGATTCAAATAATCAATCAACATTCATGAATAATCGCTAAATATGACAAACGACTCGTCTGCCCAAGTTCATCACTACACACGCCAAATCATTAAAAAAAAACAAGTGTCAAAGTCAGAAAGGAAATGGTACGAATCACAGAGCTTTTCTATACTATAGTACAAATTTTCGGAAACTCAAGAGTATAAATGTGGAATAAACCCTGTAATAGATATTTAATAACTACAATATCTAACAAATCTGTTAGATTGTTTTGTTGCGTTTAATTATTTGTAACGGTAGTGTTATTTTTGCAACAATATAACGCAGTTAGCGTGATAAATGCGATGCATTCGTGTCGCTGCTGCCTGCGGTGTCCTGCGGACAGGGACCTGACGACGCCGTACACACATCGAGGCACTACGGAGATATATTCGGACATGCTCAAAGATTGCTTCGATATACACGTAAATATGATAACCAGAGATCGGACAAATTTGCGTCAATCCTCTCAATAATGTGGACATGACTCCAAAATTAATCAAAATGTTAATCAATTAATATTGTCTGTGCCGTCCTTAATATGTGTTATTATTTGATTTAGGTTCCCAGACATATCCTTCCACAAAAATTAAAATTTTTAACATGATCATTCTCCTCTCGTGTGATATGTCTGTATACGGCGACATTGGCGAAATACCCCTTGCCAAATTCAGCAAGGAGTGAAAGCTATCAACAAAAAAAAATCAATTAATTTCTTACTTGACATATAAATTGATTCCTAGTCAATAACTACAAAAGTTTGTTAAACTATATATTTATTAAAGGAAATAATCAGTATTTTTTCTAAATTTTCTGCAGTCTGCCTATTTCTTTTTACATCAAAAATATACTTAAGTTTTGAAAAACTCCGCTCGCAATCCACTAGAAAATTTCTTCGTCTGAAATAATAATCATAGCAGGATGTAACAGTTGTTGAGTATTATTTCTAGTGTAAATAATCATGTCAGTTCAAAATCGTAACTTCTTTATTACACAAAAAAAATATGAAAACGATATAACCACTTTAAATAACGTTTTGCTAATAATTATAAGCACATATAAACAATTAACTCTGGAAATTTATTGATTAACATTTTGATTAATTTTTGAGTCGCATCCACATTATTGCGTGAAATGACGCAAATTTGTCTGATCTCTGGTTAACATAAATAGAACAAAAGTAAGGTTAAGTTTGGTATAGTTTTAATAGAATACGTGACCTCTTGCTTGGCAAACTAGACCTTTGCCTAAGCCGGCTACTCACACACCTGCAGGGGTAATATTCATATATTTTGAAATTGCCCTGATTTAAAATAAATAAATAATGTTGTCCCTGCAACAGGTGCGTGAGCAGCGGAATATTTATTATTTATTTCTTATTTTATGTCATTCTTTGCATTCACTATGTTTATAACTTTATATTTAGCTGACCGTGGGCGGCAATGGGTCATGCGGGATCTGCTCTGCGTGTGTGGGCCGCCTGCGAGACGCGAGCGACTTCAAGCTGCAAGTGCAGCGCAGCCAGGCGGAGCTGCGAGCGTGGTTGCTGCCATCTTTTTTAGACATAAGTAAACTTTGTATGATCATAACCTCCCGTAGGATATTTTGTAGAATGACTTGTGTTCTAGAATTCAACTGTATAATAATCTTTCGATTTGTTCTGTCTTTTTTATGATCCAGCTCTGATTCATTGACTAAAATGCCATAATAAATAAATTATTTTTAAAAATAGCTGAATAATCCCTACAGGGACTACAGACGTGACTGTTTATTTTGAACATAAAGCATTTGTCCCTCTTGCACTCACGCATAGATAAGGTACTTGCCGGTCAGGGACATTAGGATGCCTGAATAAAACGCAGACATGCTAAAGTAGAATTTTATATGACTATCATATTATCTCATACAGACCATCAAGGAACCTTTCTTTAATAGTACAATACAAAAGCAATTAGGCACGTATCCAGACTTTTGGTTCGGGGGGGGGACTGTCATTGAAACAACCATGTGAACTGTGTAAAAATCGCTGTAATCACTACTGGCTAAAAACGTTTTGGGGGGGGGGGGGGGGATAAACCCAACTATCCCCCCCTCTGGATACGTGCCTGAAAGCAATACAAATATTCTTTATTGTTCACCAGAAAATACATTGAAAACAAGATTTCATGAAGATTTGATTACCTGTACATAATGATATTGTTTCTGTCATAGAGGTTGAACCAGTGATGGATACAGATGACGCAGCCAAGAAGTCTAGATCTGATCTTATATGTGAGTATTCATGTAATGTCCATATTTCGTTCATATTCCCGTCCCTGTATCCACGCGTCATAGTGGTATAAAAATATATGTATTTCATCTAAAATATTTTTAGATGAAATACATATATTTTTTATTTCAAGTCTCAAAATTTAATTTAGTAAGCAAATAAAGATTAACTCGTCGTCTACCACTCCCTGGGATCCCCGAGCTCATTACAAAAGAATGCGATTGTTTTTTTTTTCGCCGGGAGACAACGGCTTTAACAATGCCTGACTTGGCTCTACGTAATATGGCAGAATTTTATTTTTTTATTTTGTAATACTATTTATTTTAATTAATTATATTATATTGTACAATCTGACTTCACACTTCACTTAAGAAATTTTAATATATTAAGAATAAGGAATAATAAATAAGGTAGGTACTTACAGAGATAATATTCGTAGGCCGTTTCATCGGAAAAAAGTGGAGATCTTTTAAATTGAGACACCTGTTGTAAAATTACCTACTTTTTGTACAAATAAACTGGTGAGAGTTTCGAGACTTGGCCAATTTTTACATGAAATGTTTAATATGAGATAGCCAATGACGTAATAAAGAGTGGACTAGGTGTAATGTTCTATACATGCAATAAGTTATACAAATACGAAGCATTTCGGTGCAGAAAGAGTAAAAATAATCTTGTCACTTTCTAGCCAATATCTTATTCCATATATGAAAAAGATGACACTACTTCAGTATGTGCTGCTATGGCAACATTTTTCATTTTACGTACCTACCCAATACCTACTGTGGCCGGTCAGAACGCAAGCGATGAAACAAAAATGGCGAACCTGTGTCGGTGTTTTGAACTGATTTAGTTTAAATTTAAAAATACCGTAGATTTGCAAGACATCGCAGCTTTATAATTATGTGAAGTGATTCTGTTAATTAAGTAGATAATGCCTAAGTGCAGTGTCGTTGGCTGTGGCGCAACAAATATAGAAAACCAGAAAAGTTTGTCAATTCACCGGTATGTTTACATTTTCACTGAAATATTTGTTATTATTAAGATGATCAATTTCTTCTGGTGAGTATTTAGTTAATAATCATCCAAAGAATACGATTAGTGGCAAAGGAGAATAAAATAAGGGTTTGTTTCGATTATTTTCGACTATAAAAATAGGTTACTTTGGTAACTAGTGATGTGATTTTAGAACTCGACAAATAAAGAATTTTATATGTAACAATTAGAGATGCGCCGAATATGGGTTTGACCGAATACCAACATTCTGCCGAATATTAAGTCCAGCTGTTGCCGAACCGAATATTCGGCCGAATTATTCAGTTCAACGCAATTCCTTTATCGATTGTTGTAAAACAGACTAATTGAATGGTAAAATTTCTGTTCATTATCAAAATGGGTCAAATATTAATTTCACGAAGCAGTAACTATAATACACTCTTTGTAACTTGTAACAAAACCCTCTCAAAATTGTTCGGTGGATATTCGGCAGCTGAACTGAATAATTCGGCCGAATACCGAACATGCAAAAACATTTCGAATATGCCGAATACCGAATAATAACCGAATATTCGGCGCATCCCTAGTAACAATCCAGGCGGCCTGCAATGGATTTATGTTTTAATTCTGATCTGACCTTAAACCACTTTACCTTCCAGTATGTAGCAAGTAACGTTCACTTTGCGGGCCATTTTTGAGAAAAGTCCCTTCCCGATGGAAATGAAAATAGTAGCTAAGAAAACTATGTTTTTGTATGATTGTTGTTTTATTAAAAATATAAAGAATAATCTTCCTATGAGTATACTTATATAATTATTCTGCTACGATAAGCCAAATGTCTCGATATCTTTGTCGTCGACGACGACAATATGTATTCTCCCGTCGTCCCTGGGATCCAAGGACTCATTACAAAAGAATGCTATGTTTATTTTTTTCGCTGGGAGACAACGGCCTTAACAACGTATACGTTTAGTAGTATGTGATAAAAAGTTACTTTTCTTTTGGTTTATCGATATCATTATATATATAAAAACTTGTCTTCTCAGCACTAGAGACCGCCATCTTTGTTTCTATCGCAATATGGCGTCGGCCACACTTTTGCTGTAGGTATGTCGCTTCCATATGATTCCTTTTTCATTGGAGATAGCTTATTTGTTAGGTAAAATTGTTGCCATATAAATAATTTGAAATAAATACTGGTCTTTAGAGTATAAATATTTCTAAAGAGATCCTATACGCGGGCCACCAAGAGTGACGGAAAAGATCTTATGCAGATAAATTGAGAATTGGTTTAAAATGGCTGCCGGTTTACCATAAATTACTTCCTTAACTTGGGCGGGTAATCGCTTGTGTGACGTATTTGGGCACAACTGTCATATAAAATAAGTTGTGGTCGACAAAAAAAAGTGAAACTGTGACAGGGACATCAAATGATATGTAACTCTGTCGCTCTTATACAAAATGTATATGAATGTCTCGCTCGGTTGGGGTATTATTTGTACTATTTGCGTGTCGCGTCTGGTAAGTCTGTGAATGCTGCTACTCGCTGGTCAGACTATAATTATTTATTGAATTTATTTATATTATTACTGCACTTTCCCTGCAGATGCAGAGCCCATACAAAAGGCAGACCCGCTTTGGGAAGATGCGACGGCTGAAGTAAAATTGTGTAAGTACAGAGGGGCTACCGCGAACCACAAACGAAGTTTTCCCTCTCTGTCTCACTTATGTGCAAACGTTCAAGTGCGACAGAGAGGGAAAACTTCGTTTGCTGTTCGCGGTAGCGCCCCAGAAGGGCTACCGCGAACCACAAACGAAGTTTTCCCTCTCTGTCTCACTTATATGCAAACTTGCAAGTGCGACAGAGAGGGAAAACTTCGTTTGCTGTTCGCGGTAGCGCCCCTGGTCTCAAATATTGACAAAGTTTTTATTTGACAATACAATCGTAATCAGGGGCGCTACCGCGACCACAAACGAAGTTTTCCCTCTCTGTCTCACTTATATGCAAACTTGCAAGTGCGACAGAGAGGGAAAACTTCGTTTGCTGTCGCGGTAGCGCCTCAGATATTTTCCGATATATCCGAATGGGAAAAAACAAGCTGGACAGAAAGAAATACAAACGAAGAAGTGAGGAGAGTGGGGGAGAAAAGGAAACTGTTGGAAATTATAGAAAATAAAACAGGGAAATGATTGTTCATCTTATACGACACGACGATTTTATAAAAACCATCATAATCATAGAAGGCAAAATTGAAGGAAAGCGCGGAATGATGAAGATATAGCCCGTTAAAGTTCCGCGTGACGTCACTTTATTGCACGCCTAGACAAATAAACAGACAGACAAACAGACACAAATTCTAAAAACTGTTGAAATGTGTTTTGTCATCGATTCTAAGACCTCTCAATCGATTTTCTTGCTAATATCTTCAATGTACAGATTTTCGAATCTCTACAGCTTTATATATAATAATAATAATAATATACTTTATTGTGCACTATACAAAATGGAAATGTTAAAACAAATAATATAATATATGTATAGATTATAAGAATAAAGTGACGTCACGCGGAACTGTGGCGCTACCGCGATCAGCAAACGAAGTTTTCCCTCTCTGTCGGACTTGGAAGTTTGCATATAAGTGAGACAGAAAGGGAAAACTTCGTTTGTGGTTCGCGGTAGCCCCTCTGACGGTCTAAATATATTTTTTTAGTAACATTCTCCATAGCGATTGTACAAGCAGGGCTCGGAAACCGGTTAATTTTTGAAACCGTTATCATGTACATGCCGCAAAACCTTTTTATTTCGGGTTAGATACAAATACCGGTTTATTTAAACCGGTTTACGGAGGAGCTTTATATAAAGGTTTTTTTCGGATTAACCGGTTTAGACGATATTAAACCGGTTAATGCGGGCGCACGATTATGATTGAAATCATTTCAGTTGGCCGAATAGCATCAACTTAATTTCTTTAAAAAGCTATATTAATGTTTAAGCAATAAGGTTCATAATCCAATAATGTGTTCATAGAAATTCGGTCAACGAAAAGAATTTCAACTATACCTACCTATCGTCATACCTACAGACGTGAGTCCCACAGTCCCACTAGGACACCCGCCGGACCTCTCCTCGAATAAACCGGTTAATATAAAGTTCTTAAACGTTCGCGTTCCCACGAAAAGTTTGAAGCTAAACCGAAATAAACCGGTTTTTACCGGTATATTAAAAACCGGTTCCGAGCCCTGTGTACAAGTTCTGAATCATGATTATTGCTTCAGACGAGGATCCCCTGGTGAAGTCGGAGCCTGCGGACGTGGCGGGCGACGACTCCGCGGCCACAGGTCAGTAATACATCACAGTTAACAGGGTTCTTGCATTACTTCACTGATCTAATCCATTTTTAAGTTTAAAGGATTACGTAAAGATACAAAACAAGAAAAAGTGAAAATATACACAAATAATGTATATAAAGAAAATCATTACACTCACGTGTATTCTCTTTTCTTAACCTCTTTAGTTTTTATAAGTTGACAGCTGATATCTGACTGCCGCGGTTGTTTAACATTAAGGGTGAGTTGCACTAGTTTCTATGGGATGACAGCTGCCGGCGCCATATTTGACGATGACCGGCCTGTGATCGTATGTTGGTGCAACCGACCCTAAGATTGAATACGGCAAAACGTCATGTTTTTATTGGTGTACGATAGGGTTGCCATAAGCATGAGGACGAGCACCGGGACAATTAAAGAAAAAGTAGTATAGGTAGAGCTCATGAAGAAAAATTGGAAGGACATCAGCGCAATGCTTCATTCCCAAAGTCAAAGCAGATGTGGGAGCGAGTTCGGTCTTTGCCGTGGGATGGTATCCTTCACGCGCGCGCGCCACGCAGGCACTATAAGCACTGGTTAGGCTTATGGCCGTCCGTACTACGTACATGCATAAGTACTTATTTACCTAGCTACTGGTCCCTACTAATTAATTATGCTTTTCAAACCGGGACAATTTGCTTAATGGGCGGGACACTGGGACAACATGCTTCAAACCGGGACATGTCCCAGCATACCGGGACGTATGGCAACCCTAGTGTACCGATAATATTATTAATGTGTTATAATTTATATATCAAATTATATTTAAGACGTCTATATTGAAACATTTCATACGTTATCGCTTATTAGCTTGATCCACTAACGTAACTCCCGACGCAAAAGTAACTCCCGAAGCGCGGCGTTAGAAGTTCAACATATGTACCTATCTGTGTAATCATGTGCGTCTGTCTGGCATCGTAGCTCCCTAACGGATGACCCGATTTGAGTGCGTATTCTTTTCTAATCTAAAGTCTTGATGGTGGAAATTTTTCTTAGCTTACATTTTCAATTTAATTAACTAATTTCCTCGTAATATCCCGTGCCCAGGTATTTGATTACATAAAATATCCTTGATAATGTTGTTTGTGTTTATGTCCAGTCTCGATGGCCGGTGCCAAGGAAACTGCCCAAGCCGCGATCAGTCGCGCCGAGGGACATGCCGCGACGACGTACACATGCGATACTTGCGGGGAACACTTCACAGGGAAGTCGAGTTTAATCGCGCACGTGCGGAGACACCTCGCACAGGACGAGTCCGCGGCGACGTACTCTTGTGGAACATGTTCGGAACAGTTCTCCTGTAAAAACCTCTTCGCTAAACATAGAAAGAGTCACTTAATTAAGAAGGCCTACACCTGCGAAATGTGTAGTGAGCAATTTAAGTCAGAATTTTTTTTGACCAGGCATATCAGAATACACAAACGGAAACATTATTTGTGCAGAGTTTGTGATGAAACGTTTACGAAGAGATCAGTCTTCAAGCAACACAGAAGAAGCCACAAAACATTTAGTTGTAAGGAATGTAACAAGGTATTCACAATGAAAAGTAATCTATACAAACATAAACGGCTTCACACAGGAGAGAAGTCATATACATGTCAATATTGTAGTAAGCAATTTTATTTTAAAACTGGCTTCGATTCACACGTTAGAATTCACACTGGTGACAAACCATACGGTTGTGAAGTATGTCATAAACAATTTAGACAAAAAGGTGACTTAGAGAGACATAAAAGAGTTCATACCGGAGAAAGACCATACAGCTGCGAAGAATGCGACAAGCAATTTACAATCAAAAGTCATTTAATTACACATAAGCGAATTCATACAGGAGAAAAGCCGTATGGCTGCGAAGAATGCCACAAACGATTCACACGTCTTAATAATTTAACTGCACATAAAAGAACTCACACTGGAGACAAGCCTTTTGGATGTGATATATGTAACAAGCAATTCGCACGAAAATGTAACTTAGACAGACATAGAGATATTCACAATGGTGAAAAGCCATACACATGTGAGATTTGTGATATATTTTTTTCCAGGAAATCCAGTTTAATAAGACACATGAGTAAACATAACCGCGTTTCATCTTGTGAAGTTGGTACTGCTGTGTTTGGAGACAGTTCCGCTCAGTCACACAAACAGGGAAACTTTCTGTTTGTCCAAGCGCAAGTAAAGTTAGAACGAGATGTATAGTCTATGCATATTCAAATCAGAGGGGCTACCGCGAACTGAAAACGAACGAAGTTCGAATATCTCCCTCTCTGTCGCACTTGCTAATACGTTCCACAGAGAGGGAGATATTCGAACTTCGTTCGTTTTCGGTTCGCGGTAGCCCCTCAGTATAAGTTGTATTAGCACATTGATTTAAATTACACTTTTATCTTAAAACATATGTTATAAACTGTGGTAACTATGGTCCAAACTTTTTTGGTAACTTACTAATACAATATCACTACATAGTATAAAACAAAGTCGCTTTCTCTGTCCCTATATCCCTATGTATGCTTAAATCTTTAAAACTACGCAACGGATTTTGATGCGGTTTTTTTAATAGATAGAGTGATTGAAGAGCAAGATTTATGTATAATAACATCCATTAAATAGTGCCCCCGTGCGAAGCCGGGGTGGGTCGCTAGTTATTAACAAACTAAAATTATACTTACTATTAAATATCTTATACTTAATGTAAATCTATCAATTGTGACAATACACTTAAGAAATAATTATGATAATTACCTTTAATATGCATGCCGCCTTAAAATACTTAGAAGAATATAAGCCGTTGTCCACAGCCAAATGTATTATTTAATTCCCACAATTAAACACATCCATTATGCCCTTAATTTCTACATGACAATATCAGATTAACATTAATTTATATGCAGAGTTAAATTATTATGGAGCCATTACATTGACAGGTAAAAATGACAAGTGACGACACAGGAAGAAAGTGTTGTCATGTTCATTGATATAAAATATCGTTAACCTATTGAACGCCAAGCATCAGACACAAATTCATTAATCAAAAACATTAATGTGGCACAATGCAATTGGATGAATTTTTCTTTTTATGTTTTCAATCTTGTCACAACTGATCTCTTTAGTTTTAGTTCATGGGATCCACTGAAAATCAGCGTTGTTGCACTCTGTGCCTCGACACATGCTGAGTGGACTTCTTTTTTGTGACAACACTGTATATCTCTTAGATTTAAGCCTTTTGTAATGTAATTTATTATGTTGTTGTCGCAAAATAAAAATGTACCGTAAACCGGGGTTACTTTCAAATTAGGGGGCCAATTTTAAAATCAAGTTTTTAAGGCCTATTTCTAATTTTTATTTGGTTAACCTGGGTCGGTGTTATCCCTTGGTATATTTCCTAACTATTTACTGAACTGAATCAAATTATGAATAGTTAGTAACGTTTATATTAGTGGCCTTTATCTATCAAACTGGCCCCGTTTTTTCCTAAAGTCACCCCAGTTTACGGTATTCTATTCTATTCTAAATGAAGCATCGCTGACGCCACCCGTTCAACACGAAATTAAACCTTACGCAAACGCGCATAGATCGCTATTGCTTTGGCCAGGATGACTGCTGTAGATCTCATTGCGCACACGCGTAACTTGATTTACCGTCTGTGGCGGTGAAAGGGTTAACAAACTTGTTATCTATGGAAATGTGCAACAGCACTGACTTCCAGAACCGCTTTGCAATTAAAATGTGGCAATATCGATGTGCATGTTACTTTGCGTGGTCAATCATTTCCCATATACATACAATTAGGGGGCGTCCATAAATTACGTGAGGTGTTTTTTTTTTTTAATTTTTTGTCCCTCCCTCCCCCCCTGGTGAGATGACGTGAGATTATATTCAACCCCCTCCCCCATCCCACAATCTCACGTGAGATTTTTTAAAATGTGGGTTTCTTACGTAAACGCGTTGGATTGTTATTGTAAAAAGAAAAAAAAATTGCTTCGTGCTTTTATTTACGACTAGTTAAGACTAGTAATCAATATTGCTGAGAGTTAACGTCGAAGTATGAATGAAATTATTCTCTTTCGAACGAATTAGTGAATATTCTTAATAGTATTACGATTACGCTTAAGATTAAATCTTATAAGCGTGTACAATCTGGATTAAATGGACCAAAATAGTATAATATTTTTTTGTTTCAATCAGAAAAAAAAATGCGTGATATTTGCCGAGAACCCCCCTCTCCAACGTAAGATTAGATGAGATTTGACTCGACCCCCTCCCCCCTTAAACATCTCACGTAATTTATGGACGCCCCCTTACGGTTTGAAGTACCGGATCTTGTGCGGTGGCCGCCTTAAGAGCTCTTATGAGTTAAAAAACGTTCATCTATTTAATCCATTTTCTTTTTGACTTGACACGTATCTTGACATTTTCTCAATGTTACTATCTAGAACAGGACTATTGCGACCTTATGTCATACATTTTAAATATATATTTTTAATTTTTCGTTAAGAAATATCATTTCAAACATCAGTCCAAAACGACCATTTACAAACTAAAAACGGCTTTTTTCCGCTTAAATTCTACTACACACAATAAAATAAATAAATTCTTAAGTCACTATCTAAAACTTTTATAAAGTCATCGTATCTTTTAATCACTTTATTAGGATTAGGTATATCATCAATACTTTTAACGTAATTTGAAATCAAAACATTTTAAAACGTATAAGGCCTCTTAACGAATAAGGATATAAATAATGTCCAGGAATTTAAGATATCAAATAAATAAATAAATATTTGTGGACAATCTTACACAAATCAACCTAGTCCCAAACTAAGCAAAGCTTGTACTATGGGTACTAGGCGACGATATACATACTTATATAGATAAATATATACTTAAATATATAGAAAACATTCAAGACTCAGGAACAAATATTAGTGTTCATCATCATCACACAAATAAATGGCTCTGACCGGGATTCGAACCCGGGACCTCCAGCTTCGAAGGCAGGGTCACTACCAACTAGGCTAAAGCGGTCGTCAAATGAATGATCATCATACATGACGTCATCGCTTTTACTACTATGCGACAACGTTGTTCACGCCTTTTATGTACTCTGTTGCACTTGCTAATTCGTGCGGCAGAGAGGGAGATATTCGAACTTCGTTCGTTTGCAGTTCGCGGTAGCCCTTCTGATCACGATTGTATTGTCAAATAAAAACTTTGTCAATATTTGAGACCTGTGGCGCTACCGCGAACAGCAAACGAAGTTTTCGCTCTCTGTCGCATTTGCACGTTCGGACGTAAGCGCGACAGAGAGGGAAAACTTCGTTTGCTGTTCGCGGTTGAGCAGCTTCAACCAAATCTAAGGTGTGAGTGGAATCGAGCTACTGGATTTTTTTACTTACAAATGTAGTACATACTTACACATAATTTTATATATTAAAAAAAGCGTTTCAATCAATCGATCAGAAAGTTGAAATTTGGCATCCAGCTAGGAAATAATTCATTTACAAAGAAAGAAATATATATTTTTTAAAACTTTATTTTTACTTTTTAACACGGAGTAATTTGCGCGCCGGCTATTAAGCTATTAAGCCCAGTTATGAAAAAAAAAACGAATACCTATAAATTTGACGATAAACTAATAATCATCATCTCTGTGTCTGAGTAGAATGTGATAGCAATTTTAAGAAGAGATTACTTGCTAAGCTGCACTATTAAGTAGCAAATAACAACAAATCATTTTAAGTAATTGACTTGAACTATAAATCCATTCTAAACCTTATTTACTATTATGTATGTATCTATCCCTTTTTAGCGATAAGACCGCCTGTTGTTTGCATTATTGTCAGTGTTAAAATTTGTTTTTAACATTTCCAGTTTGTATAGTGCACAATAAAGTATATTATTATTATTTACTCTGCCGCGACATGCACTAGTTGCGCTACTGTAAATATTATACTGTGGTCGTCACATCGTCACGTGACCTCCGTCCTTGTAGGTCGCGGTACGCTCGGGGCACTTGCTGTCTTTGTCGCGCAGCGGCGGGGTGCGGGGTAGAAAATCAGCATTGCGCGCTCGAAGAACTCCGCCTTAAGAACACGGGTATCCGTAACAGCTTTTATGTCACACCTGGCCATAAAGTGGCAATTACCGCACGCTCCGCGCACGGAAAATCCCACTTCCTGGCCAGGGGGTGACATAAAATTTTGTACTTACCTCGGGCGGTAATTAAGAAAGCCTCCGATCGCATAATTATCGCCCTTGCCTTCGGCTCGGGCGTCAAATCCCTGCGATCTGAGACATTCTTTGTTTTACCGCCCTTGGTAAGTAATGTACTATTATTTTTTAGTTTTATTGAACCTGACTGTGGCTTTATAGGCCGGGCCCAATAAAGCGATAGGAGTGCGCGGTTGGAGAGTAGCCTGGGGAAAATCCAGGGGAAAACCTCCGGCACGACCACGCGTGTGGTTTGGAACACTGGAATACTCTTAAGAGTTTGCGCTCCAGTGAGATTGGTTGAGCGGTCTCAACCGAATCTGAGGTGTGAGTGGAATCGAGCTACTGGAAGTTTTGTCGCTGGTTCACTAAACCTAGCTAAGCTGAGAAGAGTCCAGCAAGAAACTCAGCTAAAGCGTAACAGCGAGTACACGTGTATCGGGAGCTCTAGTTGCAACCGACTACAATTAGTTGCGAGCTGACAAATTGCTCCGTCTGGTCGACTGCAGTAATACAAGGTGTGAGGCGTGATTGGCGCGATAAAGTGTTAATGCGTTTGTTGCATGATGCGATAATGTGTTTGATTAAACTTGATTTTCTTTGAAATAATGATTCGCACATTTCACACATGTATTATTTATTTATTTAATCTTTATTGCACAAAAGAAACCTTATCGTACAAAAGGCGGACTTATGTATGCTTGTTCTTCACTGTGAACTCTCCTAGTGTCTGACAACTCCGCCTTTACTCTTGAACGACTTGTTACATATTTCACACATATACGGTTGGTTTCCGGTGTGAATTACTATATGTCTGTCAAAATTACGTTTATGTGTAAATTGCTTGTGACATTCTTCACAGCTGTACGGTTTTACCCCGGTGTGGACTATTTTATGTACATCTAAATAATCTTTTCGTGCGAATTGCTTATTACACTCTCCACAGCTGTAAGGCTTCTCTCCGGTGTGAGTTCTTTTATGTTTATCTAAATTACCTTTTAAGGTAAATCGCATGTGACATTGTTCACAGCTGTACGGTTTTACTCCGGTGTGAGTTCTTTCATGTCTATCTAAATCATTTTTTCCTATAAATCGCTTGTGACATCGTTCACAGCTGTGAGGATTTATCCCGGTGTTATTTATTATATGTCTATCTAAATGACGTTTTCGTGTAAATTGCTTGTGGCATCATCCACAGGTGTACGATTTTACTCCATATAAGTTCTTTTATGTTCATCTAAATGACATTTTCTTGTAAATGTCTTCTTACATTCTTCACAGCTGTGCGGTTTTAATCCAGTGTGAATTCTTCTATGTACATCTAGAGTACCTTTCCGAGTAAATCGCCTGTGACATTGTTCACAGCTGTACGGTTTTACCCCGGTGTGAACTCTTATATGTATATCTAAAGAATCTTTTCGTGCAAATTTCTTAGTACATTCTCCACAGCCGTAAGGCTTTTCTCCGGTGTGAGTCCTTTTATGTTTATTTAAATGACCCTTTTGTGTAAATTGCTTCTTACATTCTCCACAGCTGTATGGTTTTACTCCGGTGTGAGTTCTTTTATGTCTATTTAATTCACCTTTTCGTGTAAATTGCTTTTTGCATTCTCCACAGCTGTACGGTTTTGCGATGTGAATTAGTTTGTGTTGATTCAAATCTGACCTTTGTTTAAACGTCTTACTACAAATTTCGCACGAATACCGTTTCTGCTCCACATGTGTCTTAATATGTCTGATTAAAATAGATTTTACCCTGAATTGTTTATTACACCTATCACAGGCGTAGGTTTTCTGACACGTTTGGGCATGTGTGTGTTTAGCGAAGAGGTTTTTACAGGAGAACTGTTCCGAACATGTTCCACAAGAGTACGTCGCCGCGGTCTCGTCCTGTGCGAGGTGTCTCCGCACGTGCGCGATTAAACTCGACTTCTCTGTGAAGTGTTCCCCGCCAGTATCGCAAGTATACGCTTCCTCGGCGCGGAGCCCGGCGGTGCCGGTGTTATCGTGGGTTTCCTTCATACGACTCGCTCGCCTCGACTCGTGTAAATTCACGAGGCTCGTGTGGCTCGCGTGCGGCGCCTCATCGCCGCGGAGGCGCTCGAGCCTCACGGAACGTATCATGGCGAGCTGCGAGCTGGCGAGGGCGGACACGGGCCGTCCGGCACAGCCGTCCAGCGACACTGAAACAAGAACAACGCTCAACAGTTGCCCGACACCGACACGGCAAGGAGCGCAACTCAAGCTCACCACACTTATACTTTCATACAAGTCGGGTGAGTTATATTCCCAGAGATTGTCGTCTAACTAGTAACTCACGCGACTTGCTGTCCTCGTCACTCGCCTCCGACTCCTCCGCCTTGACTGCCCGCTCCGAGTCTGAAACAAAACTCTACTTTATGCCGCGTGTACTCATTACCTTAATACTTAGTTAAGGTCGGCGCAGAAAGTACAAAGAAATTGATTTAAGTGGGTGATAAGAAGCGTATTAGTCTCATATTGACATATTACAAGTTAGGCATTTTTTTTCTTTTCAGTGTTTTTTTTTGGAGTTGGTTTTTATTCTTTACTTTAAAAAATATTTATTTCACACTTTAGTGAATCATCACCAGAAAGCATCTCATAAAGATTTCAATAAGCTCAAACACGACTAGGCTACACTGTTTTATTACGGAGTTCCGTTGCCTACCTTTCGGCTTCCATTACCATATCAGATTGATGGTAACATTACAACACGACCATTTAAATTGGTTTCGTCATAGTCGCTTCAGTATCTTGATAGAAATATCTTAGTGCTAACTTTGAAACACTAGGAGTTCTGGATGACCATCCTTGGTCTTCTTCATCAGTTCCCGTTCCCCAAATGCTACTTTCTGAATGCAAATGTTCGATTTATTACCAAAAACACTAAAATTTGTATGTTTCCCTTTAATTTTTGAGGAGTTCCCTAAATTTCTCCTAGACCCCATCATCAGAACTAGATTTTGGTAACAACGGGACCAACCTTGAAGCATATGCTTTCAACCAAAGAAAGAATTTTTCAAATCTGTTCATAAACGACGGAGTTCTGAGGTGACAGATAAATAAAAAACGACTCCAAAAATCCACTAAAAAGTAAAAAATAATTGCCTTACTTCTAATATGAGACTTACGCTTCTCATTGAATAATGAAGACGTACCTATTGTAATTTTTGAAGTCGGTGGCATCCAAAGAACTTGTCTAACGTTGACGAAATGGCACCGACTACAAAAATTAAAACAGGTACATTGTTCAATAAGAAGCGTAAATTCTCATATTAGAAGTAATTCAATTATTTTTTACTTTTTAGTGTTTTTTTTGGAGCAGATTTAATTTTTTTTTCAAAAATTTTATTTATTTCACACTTTTTAGTGAATCATCACCAGAGAGCATCTTATAACGATTTCAATAAGCTCAAACACGACTAGGCTACACTGTTTTATTACGGAATTCCATTGCCTACCTTCCGGCTTCAATTACCAGATCAGTTGATGGTGACATTACACCAAGACCATTTAAATTGACCTCGTCATAGTCGCTTCAGTATCTTGATTGAAATATCTTAATGCCAGCCATGAAACACTAGGAGTTTTGGATGGCCATTCGTGGCCTTCTTCATCAGTTCCCGTTCAGCAAATGCTATGGTAGATTTATTACCGAAAATACTAAAATCGCGATATGCTTCCTTTGTATTTTTGAGGAGTTCCCTTAATTCCTCATAGATCCCATCATCAGAACTAGATTCAGGTAACAACGGGACCAACCTAAAAGCCTATCCCTACCTATCGATGATCCGAAAATCTATTTACCGAATTTCACTTGTCCGAAAACGGTTCACCGAATCTTTACAATCCAAATACTTTGTTTCGCAACTGTTTGAAATACCACGGATTCATTTTACCACAATGTCATTTGTCAGCAATTCAAAAGCCCGCTTTACAGTTCCCAATTTTCACATTTGACAACTTATACGTTAGCCACATTTTCATAATTTCAATGATACGGAAAGTCGACGTGACTTTTTCATAATTTCGATATATAAGACTAAGCGGGAGCTTCGCTCCCGTCTTAATCTTCGAGGTTCTTTTTTTTATAAAAGCCCAGAATTACTTGTTGAGACAAAATCGACTCTAATGCGGATAGGTTAGAAGATTAAGACGGGAGCTGAAGCGAAGCGAAGCTCCCGTCTTAATCTTTGAGGTTATTTTTTTATAAAAGCCCAGAAAGACTTGTTGGGACAAAATCGACTAATAATTGTATCGACTGTTTGTAGGCTGATCATAATAATGAACGTAATTTTCAGTCCTAGCCGAAATACAATTATGAGTTTCCTCAATCAGCG
This sequence comes from Epiblema foenella, assembly GCA_963556455.1. NCBI lineage: Eukaryota > Metazoa > Arthropoda > Insecta > Lepidoptera > Tortricidae > Epiblema > Epiblema foenella. The sequence goes on along the minus strand of OY747118.1, from coordinate 12,827,535 downwards.
CCTCCATTTAAATTCATAGCAAATAACACAGTATTCATGATTTGTTATAACTCGATGGAAATGAACTTTATCTTTAGAAATATCTGGACGTTACGGTATTTTAACCCTACGGACCAATAAAAATTTGGCAAATGAATGTACGGAATTGTAATCATTGTGATTTGAAATCAGCTGGATAATAAAATTGTGGCCATAGAAAAATCTGTTAATAGAAAATATAGAAAATGAAACTTCGGACAAATGAAAAAAATGTAAAACGAAAAATGGCGTTTCGTTTTCGGACTTTTAATATTCGGCATAAAAAATTTCGAATTTGCGATAGGTAACCCCTAAAAGCATATGCTTTCAAACAAAGAATAAAATTTCCAAATCGGTTCATGAACGACGGAGTTCTGAGGTAACACACATTAAAAAATTAAATTAACAAAAATAACACAAATTGGCCAATGTTGGTGGTGTGAAAACACTTTTACAGTAGGGTTGTCTCTCGCCCGACTCACAACACTAACAATGTCCGTTGATGTAACGGACGATGTATTTTCACGCTTGCACTTACTAATTGATTACTGGATTGCACGAAGATGAAATCTTAAAACAAAGAAATAGTAAGAGTCGGGCGAAATTAGCCAAAGGCACCAGAAATTAGACGAACGCGAGCCGAAAGTACAATGTTGTAAAAGTTACGGTGCGGCCGAAAGGTTCTGCAGTTTTTTGGCTAAGACCGAACCTTCGGGCGAAGCATAATTTTTAGGCTGAAACCGAAACTTCAGTCGGACACTACTAGCAAGGCGAGATACAATTACAGATATACGATAGATAGACAATACAATTACAAATGCACTACTTGCAATTGTCATACCTCACATGTAAAAGAGCTCTCGAGGCCTACTTGCAGAATAAATGTTTTAGTTTGTTTATCTTATTTATTTCTTCTCAAGTTAGGTTATTTTACAATACATATATTTAATAAAAATCCCTATAATAAAAGTATATGTTGTAATGAACAAACATTAACTAATATTTTAGTTTTTACAAATGACACAGACAAACTTCTGTATGTTCTTTTTGGTTTTCTGGTTGGGGTGTAGCGTATATTATAACATATGTTTTTTATTGATGTATCATGTAGATTATGCTAAAATGAGCATCTTTTGTTAATAAATCACTAACTCCCCAACCAACAGGTTCCAACTAATCCTTTTAAAGGTGTTTTTTTGGTTTAAAATAATTTACCTACATTACCTGACTAAAATTATTACTGTTTATAGTGTTTATATTTCTACAGATATGAACAGAACAAACTGAACAGTGTAGCTCAGTTACGGAATACAACATCATGGCTTGGAAAATAACATTCGTCGACGGTGACATCCTGACAATTTTATTCTATATTACAGTAGAGATAATATTTTCTTTTTCTTTACGAGCATGTGCTCGAGAATGACTTGTAAAGCCAAACTTGGTTTTAAAGTTCCGGCAACATGAAAAACAGTATAGCTCTCCACTCGAGTTATAAATGTGTGTGTGGGCTTGGGTCGAGTGTTACGAAGATGGCGTTTAGTATCCAGAGCTTCGAGACGAGTGCGTTCAAAGTAATTGAGACCCTCGTATTGACAGTACTTCGCCAGTCCGACCGCCGAGTAGCAAGCTCCTCACGACTTACAGGATATGCCGGTTGCAGACAGATGGCGTTTCAGGACATCTCTGTACCGTAGGTGTTGTCCGACTTTGCGTTTGCCTGTGGCTAGCTCGGAGTAGAATACTGCTTTAAGCAATCTTGATGACGGCATTCGCACTAGGTGTCCACACTAACGCAATTGGCCCTTCATGAGGAGACATTCTATGCCAACCAAATCGGTTCGACGCAAAACGTCCGAGTTCGGAACACGATCTTGCCACCTCATCCGAGGAATTGCTCGGAGACATCTTAAGTGAAAAGCGTCAAGACGTTTGATGTCTCCTTTGTCTATATAAAGGATGGTGTCTATACACTATGTCTCCGAGGCGTAGAGCAGTAAAGGCAGAATGATTGCTCTATAGACGGCGAGTTTTGTGGACAGTCTGAGGTCGTGCGACTTCCAAACTCGTTGGTTCAGCCCGCAGCATACCGCAGCGGGTTTCGCGATCCGTGCGGAAATCTCGGAATCCAAACGATTGTTGACTTTTGGACGCCAATGACGGACATATCAGCACCATCGGTTAACGCCAAAGACAAAAAAATGTTGTTTGTAGGCAAGTTGCAGTTGTTTCAAGTTCCTTTAATAAAATGAATCGAAATGTAAGGCTCGACTCTTATAAATTATGAATTACTGTTCATATGAATACTAATATGTTTGATTAAACTTGATTTACTGGAAAATAGTGATTTGCATATTTCACACATGTATTCTTCACTGTGGACTCTCCCAGTGTGTTTGGCGACTTCGCCTGTACTCTTGAACGGCTTGTTACATACTTCACACCTATACGGTTTTTCTCCGGCGTGGATACTTTTATGTTCATCTAAATAACCTTTTCGTGTAAATGACTTCTTACATTCTCCACAGCTGTACGGTTTAACTCCAGTGTGAATTCTTTTATGTCTATCTAAATCACTTTTTCTTGTAAATCGCTTTTGGCATTGTTCGCAGCTGTACGCTTTTACTCCGGTGTGTGTTCTTTTATGCTTATTTAAATCGCCTTTTCCTGCAAATTGCTTGTGGCATTGTTCACAGTTGTACGGTTTTACTCCAGTGTGAATTCTTTTATGTTCATTTAACTGACTTTTTGTTGCAAACTGCTTCAAACATTCTCCACAGCTGTAAGGCTTTTCTCCGGTGTGAGTTCTTCTATGTACATCTAAATTACCTTTATGTGTAAATCGCTTGTGGCATTGTTCACAACTGTACGGTTTTACTCCGGTGTGAATTCTTTTATGTTCATTTAACTGACTTTTTGTTGCAAACTGCTTCAAACATTCTCCACAGCTGTAAGGCTTTTCTCCGGTGTGAGTTCTTTTATGTACATCTAAACTACCTTTTTGTGTAAATCGCTTGTGGCATTCTTCACAACCGTACGATTTTACACTGGCGTGAGTTATTTTATGTCTTTCTAAATGACTTTTTGTTATAAATCGCTTGTAGCATTGTTCACAGCTGAACGGTTTTACTCCAGTGTGAATTCTTTTATGTTCATTTAAATGACCTTTTCTCTTAAATTGCTTGTGGCATTCTCCACAGATGTACGGTTTGTCTCCGGTGTGAACCCGTTTGTGTTTATTCAATTTTGCCATCCGTTCAAACGTTTCACTACAAACTCCGCACGAGTACCATTTCAGTTCCTCATGTGTTTTGATATGCCCAATTAAAATAGATTTTGAACTGAATGGTTTATTACACATGTCGCACACGTAGGTTTCCTGGCCTGTGTGTGCATGTGAGTGTCTATCGAAGAGGTTTTTACAGGAGAACTGTTCCGAACATGTTCCACAAGAGTACGTCGCCGCGGACTCGTCCTGTGCAAGGTGTCTCCGCACGTGCGCGATTAAACTCAACTTCCCTGTGAAGTATTTCCCGCAAGTATCGCATATGTACGCTTCCTCGGCGCGGAGCCCGGCGGTGCCGGTGTTATCGTGGGTTTCCTTCATACGACTCGCTCGCCTCGACTCGTGTAATGTCGCGAGGCTCGTGTGGCTCGCGTGCGGCGCCTCATCGTCGCGGAGGCGCTCGAGCCTCACGGAACATGTCATGGTGAGCTGCGAGCTGGCGAGGGCGGACACGGGCCGTCCGGCACAGCCGTCCAGCAACACTGAAACAAGAACAACGCTCGACTAACAGTTGCCCGACACCCGACACCGACACGGCAAGGAGCGCAACTCAAGCTCACCAGCCTTGTCCTCCTGAGACCGATCATACAAATAAAAATAAAATCGAATTTGATCCTAACAGTTCCGATAATAAATTTGAACTTTATTTTATCTGAAATCAAACCAACTAAAGAAAATGCAACTTTGTCATTTCAAAATATGACTTATTTTCCATTGACCATATTTGGTCCTATAGGACGCGGGGTCTCAGAAGGTTATTCTCATAAGGTTCAGAGATTGTCGTCTAACTGATGACTCACGCGATATGCTGTCCTCGTCACTCGCCTCCGACTCCTCCGCTTTGATTGCCCGATCCGGTTCTGAAGAAAAAACTACTTTATGCCGCGTGCATAGTTACGGGCAAAAAAATACAAAGAGCTCTGATTCTAAGGTAGATTCCTGCTAGCGTTCATTTGACAGTATTCGGCCTTACAGTTTTGAATTAAGACTTAGGTAAAGTCTGTGCCGATTTTCATATCATATACTTACTAACTTACATGCTAAAGAAAATACCCAAATTAAAGATTTTTTTTAAATTTCGACAATCATTATCATTGTCTGGATAGTAGTCTCCGCGGTCGGTCTAGAAGTGAAGAGTGTCCAGCGACATTGCAAAGAGACTTTTCCTTTTATATAACAATTGCAAAGACCTCTAGCCCTTGAAAACTAATGAAGCTATTACACTTTTTTTTTTCTTAGCCCATATGAGTGTTGGTGCAAAAGCTGCTGAGCAAAGGCCTCTCCCCATGGATGCCATGACTCCCGCATAGGGTTTGCAGTATCCGTTGGATTTTGAGGATCCGGACAATTCGGATCTTAAAATCGGTAGTATCCGGATATTTCGGATAAAACGGATCCATTTGAAAATAAACGACTTTTCGATTAACGATTGCTTTGTCATCCACCTGATTTGCCGCTTTTACTCTTTTTTCAATATCACCATCATACTTTCCCTCATCACTACATAGTATATAAAACAAAGTCGCTTTCTCTGTCCCTATATCCCTATGTATGCTTAAATGTTTAAAACTACGCAACGGATTTTGATGTGATTTTTTTAATAGATAGAGTGATTGAAGAGGAAGGTTTATATGTATAACATCCATTAAATAGTGCACCCGTGCGAAGCCGGGGCGGGTCGCTAGTTTGTAGGTAAAGAACCCAAGTGCACAAATTTATTCACTTGCTCCACTATTTCGTCGTTATTACTTCACATCACTTTTGTCTTAATCTTTCATACAAGTTACAAAACCCTGCAAATCCTTCTCTAATGACGCAATCAACTACTGGTCATTGGCGTATACTTAGGAGGCCTTTGATGAGTAACTCGGCCATTCTTAAGAGCGCTTTAATAAAATGTAACAGGTCCACTAGCGCCACTCGTAAATAATTGTAATTATTTAAATTTAATGATATATAACTAAAAAAGGTGGCCGCTACGTACTGTACTTTGTATTTAAGTACTTATAGAATCCATCAAACTAATTTTTACGTTGCTAGATTGGTCTCTCTATGAGCTCAAAAATAAAACGGCCGTTTTAACTTTGGACGAATAGATTGACGAATCCAGCAACGTAATAACTAGTTTGATGGATTCAAAACGTACTTAAATACAAAATACAGTACGGAGCGGCCTCCTTTTTTAGATATCTATCGTTAAATTTAAACAATCACAATTATTTACGAGTGGCGCTAGTGGACCTGCTACATTTTATTAAAGCGCTCTTAAACCACATTAGTTCTCTTTCAAACGTGTCAAACAACTGTCCATTTTTAACTTGAACATCCATGGTGAGGCCACACTACTACCCACGCATTACACCTCGTTGGTTTCTAAACCAGTCTGTGTAGCCACCATTGATCGTTACGAAAGCACTTGATCCCTTGTAAAGGGATCTTATAATGCCTGGACCAATTGGTTGCTTACCCCATAAATAGATGGTTTTTGGGGATACATCGCAAATAGAAAACCTGATCACACAAACGTGAATGAGCACGTAATGTATAGCGATAAAACTAGAGGGCGAATTTCATTCGCAGTCAGTATAACGTAACTGATCATTTTAAATAAGCGGATTGTAAATAGCTATATTATATATATACTTTTTTATTTTGTATTTTTGTTAAAATAATAAATATTCCTTTTACATTTACCATTCAAAAATAGATTCATCAAGCTGCCTTTTAGTTCATAATCATATTATTGAAAAAAAAAAAATTAAGATCCGTTACATCCAAAATATCCTGAAGCTCTCAGGATCCGGATCCAAAAATCGGCGGATATCCGGATTGCAAACCCTACTCCCGCAATTCATTGCGTACTGTACGTGAGTAAGCGAAAGTACCCATTTCACCCGAGATATTATGGCGCTCGGACTTCGTTCGTTCGAAGGGTGAAATGGCTGGTCGCTTTCAACCGTTGGTTAACAATCTACTATTCACGGTTTGTACTGTTATTCTTGATCGATTCATGAATTTTTCTAAAGTCTCAATTTGGTGCTCATTTTTGATGTGCAAAGATGAACCCATTTCTCACCCTTCTTCATAAATCACGCCACACCACACACTACAGATTAAAATTTAAGGCCTTAAGCAACTACATGTAACAAAGTATATATAGCATTTAACTAGTTTTAAGTATCATGTTATGCCACACCCTAACAGGGTACCATGTGTATCAAAAATAATATTTTGTAACAACTGTACAAATACCATGGTTTGCAATAAATGAATTATGAATCAAAAATAAGTATATACCTACCGGAATCCAAAAACGTTATTCGGCGACATAAGACACCACGGAACAGTTATTTTAAATGAATGACATGCAGCCGGTTTATGACGCACAAAAATAGGAGAGGTTGCTGCGCGGCGCAGGTTCGGGAAAAGAAAGACGGCGACGATGTTCCTCTGTTGTCGCGGCGTCTTGTTCCGCGCTCTACTGCAGCAGGTACTTACGCGACATCTCATCTGTCTCGTCTGCGGCCGCCATCCCTGCCTCCACCCGGGGCTCTTCATCGGAAACAAAAGTATAAAAAATCAGTACTTAATATAAGGGAACAGTGACTCATAGATTTATGTAGCCTTTCCAACAGTAGGTACATAATGAGTTTGGTTTACAGTAAATAAGTGAAGGAGACAGATAAGCACGCGAAGGAAACATGCTTTATAGGTGACAAACGAGACCACAGTGCCTTTACCATGAGTTTGCATGACCGTACTCGCTAGCGACTGCGTAAACGATTTAGTATGCCGATTCTTAGTTCTATTGCGTAACCGCCAGAGGCGCTGTACTTTTGCCCATACAAATTTTTACGCAGTCGCTAGCGAGTACGGTCATGTAAACTCATGGTAAAGGCACAGCAGGCTAAACCCTTTTAGTGTGATTATTGTGAGTTCGATCCCGGGTTTATTTTCGTATCAGTTCAAATCTACCAAACAATGTGTTGTAGCGATGAGCATAAATCCATTTGGAGAGTCATCTCTTGAGCATGCTTGAAGTCCTTATTCTAAACATTTATCTAAGAAACTCGGTTACTGTTGTCTTCTCGCTGACGAGACAGAATAACAACAAGAAAACATTGATTGAACCACTTGCAAAATTATTCTCAATGTGATACTTGCTTCTCTAGTCATACAAATAAATACTTACGCAATATCTCATTACCTGTTTCATCTATGTCCAGCATCTCTAGTTTGACGGAGGGCTCTTCATCTGAAATAAACATGCAATTTTATAAACAGTAGGTTAGTCTAACCACATTAGAATTACGATTAGAAACGGGATATTGACCTTTTGGAGGCAGGAACAAATCATTGGATTGAGTTGCACAACCCTCAGATCCTCTCGACAGAACGCCATTATATACTTAGGTTGGTTAAGGAAGCCATTGATATCCAAAGGCATAAGAATTTCAACCGGGAAGATGGGTTTCAACTGTCAAGTGTCTGGCGTCCAGTGATCCGGAAGTTCACAAATCGAAAAGAGACTGTTTCCGGAAAGAACTCGCGTATTGATACTGTGAGAGTGTGGTGTGTCGTTGACCGTAATCGAGTTTCAAGTGACAAGGCGGACGGTGGTAGTGACGGTGACACTGTGCGAAACAAGCGAACCAGGAAGGGGGTAGATCACTATGGTGTGTGGGTAGACCACAACTAAAACTCGCAGCACGTCAGTTAATGCTTGATAATGGCGCTTGCAACAGTGCCGAAATATTGGGAACTCACAAATACAAATATACATGGTAAATATCCCGCTTCTAATCGTAATTCTAATGTAAATGACCATGTGAGCTTGAAATCTTATATTAGTGTAACCAAAATTTAATTCAATCTGACGAAAAAAAAAGAACTAGTGATGATATTGCTATATTTAAAAAAAAAAACAAGAGCAGTGGTATCCACACATCAGCGTGCAGCTGCTAATGTATGGGTGGGTCAACTATTCTTTGTTGTTCGTTACTATGGTTATGTCTTCTGAGTCATCCTTTAAAACTTTGATTTTATCATCATCATCATCAAAACTTAAGAGCTTCGCTCTTGTCGGTGGAGTAACCGCCACTCTTCTCTATTCATTGCCAGTTTCTTGACTTCCCCATACGACTTGGCAACTTCCTCCCTCACTTGGTTAAAGTAAGTCAGTCTAGTACTCTTTGATTTTATATGGTTTAAATATATCAAAAATGAGTTTTAGTGATGAGCATAAATCGATTTGGATATGGGTCATCTCTTGGTTGAAGACTATATTACAAAAAAAATTCTAAGAAACTTTGTTACTGTCCTCTCCTCGCTGACGGGACAGAATAATAATAAGAATAAGTTGATAAAGCTGTAGTCTCCCGGCGAAAAAAATAAACAATAGCATTCTTTTGTTAAGATCCCTGGGATAACAGGGACCGGTAGACGGGTTAACCCATAAAATTTTGAAACAATTTTTTAGTTCACTGATTGTGTGGCAGTGGATAGCTACCTGACACAGGCTCCTCACTGCTCCCGTGTCCATCCTCAGTTTCTGGCTCCACCGCGGGTTCTTCCTCTAGAGCAAACATACATACACAAAACATATTATTTAATCTCTCCTAATATCGGTTAGTTATATTCTAAGATAATTTTATAGCTGCAGTGGCAGCCATTTTTGGCAAGCCACTGGGCGGGCAACCCCTCGCAGGACTGTGTGTAGCTGTGGCATAGCTTCTTACTAACATTCCATGACAGAGTGTGGATGTCTTCAACATATTCCTGATTTTGACTAACAATATGAGGACATTTTTATATGAAAGAGCAATATTAAGACAGAGTCATTCACTTTATTTTAATTAATATTGTTAAATGCATAGAACATAAACAAAAATATAATAATCAATATTCACATATTTTTGATAGCTGGTGCTTATCCTTTCTGACGCAACCAAGACCTGAACATCACACGGCGCAGTCTACCTTTGACCCGCAGAGCTCCCTGCAGCCGCGCCCGCAGCTCCGCCTGGCTGCGCTGCACTTGCAGCTTGAAGTCGCTCGCGTCTCGCAGGCGGCCCGCGCACGCGGAGCAGATCCCGCACCACCCATCGCCGCCCTCTGTCAGCTGCATCATAGACAGTTACAACTTAATAAACAAATTACAGCGCAACCTAAGAAGCATTAAACAAAACCTAACCTAATAATATTATTTGACACTTACATGTAAATCGAAGCATTCTTTGAGCATGTTTGAATATATCTCCGTAGTGCCTAGATGTGTGTACGGAGTCGTGAGGTCCCTGTCCGCAGGACACCGCAGGCAGCAGCAACACGAATTCTTCACGTCCATCACAGCAATCGCCGCGTCCTCATGTAGGTACGAGGTCATTACAAAAACACTACCGACTTGAACCTAATATCGTATATTTTGGTTGGCTTTATCGGTCATGCGATTAATAATATCCCAAGCGTAACTCGTAAACTTATTCGCAACACCTACTAACTAGTAAGAAGATAGATACTATGATTGACTATTTGACAAATTGACACTATTGACAGTACAACCATACTGTACAACAAAAATGAAATATGGCGTCAGTTAGTGATGCGCAACTTTGAATGATACTAATTTGATTAGTCGATTATTATAATCATTCGAATAAGTCGACTGACTTGAAAATCATTCCATTATTGCTAATACTACTAATCGGCGCCTGCCCGAGTCGATTAGTCATTATTCGATTATTAGCATTAGAATAACTATACTACTAATTTTCAATTCGAATATAGACGTTAGTAATCGCTAAATGTTCGAATAGATAAACAATTCCAAGTCGCTCATCACTAGCGTCAGTCAGATAGAAGCGTTTAGATACCGGAGGGGCTACCGCGAACCACAAACGAAGTTTTCCCTCTCTGTCTCACTTATGTGCAAACTTGTAAGTGCGACAGAGAGGGAAATTTTCGAATGCCGTTCGCGGTAGCACTCCGGTACTAAATTCCCAACTTTGTTGCTCTCCTTATCGCATAAATTTGATTGTCATCTTTTCGGTTTAGGTACTGAGGGACTACTCCGAACTTCGTATCGTGCCGTCCTTATCACTCATATGCTGAATAACACGAGAGTGAAAGGGACGGCACGATACGAAGTTCGGAGTACAGAGACAGACTTCACGTGACAAAATTAAATTAGAATTATTACCTTTTCAGGTACAAGAATGTCTAGACAAGTTGTCGGAAATGTCTACTACAGACGAGCTGTCAGAGGCGCAAATGAGACAGCTAGTATTCGATCTGGAGACCTCATATGGAGCCTTCAATAAGTTCCTGCATAAAGACTGAAGTTATGTAAGTTCGATTAGGACAGTGACACTGACAACCTATGATTAAAATTAAAATTATTGCCAGTGTAAGCTGTGTAAGAAATTAGTTCCTATGAAATCCCGCAACATGGCCCACGGTCATATATTTCTGAGGGGCTACCGCGAAGCGAAAACGAACGAAGTTCGAATATCTCCCTCTCTGTCTCACGAATTAGCAAGTGCGACAGAGAGGAAAATATTCGAACTTCGTTCGTTTACATTTCGCGGTAGCCCCTCTGGTTGGGCTTTACCTAGATTAGGTTGTCAACAAAGAGAATATAACCACTACGTTCTGTACGTACTACAAAAGCAGTCATAGATTTATCTTGTTTTGTACATCTTTCTTATTATATTACTTTCGAAACAAATTGAATAGTTACATAAATTTACACTAACGTGAGACATATTTACACTTAACATGAGAATAACGGTTGGAACTCACTTGGAAAGTCACTATTTGCGACATGTTTCGGACTACAATTGGAATCCTTCATCAGGTTGAGTGTTATCAAGGCAACCGGTCGCTTGATAACCGTTATTCTCATATTACTTAAGTTTAAATTGAATAGTTTGTTAAATAACATAGTACCTCAATATATTTTACGTGTGCTTATGTGTATCAATACTACTAGTGAGTATTATATTCCAAAGAATACATCTATACTTCAAACTGAGGGCCTACTTTACTTCGTATCGTGCTGTCCCTTTCGCTCTCGTGTTAAACAATATATATTATGAGTGCACGATATGAAGTGCGGAGTAGGCCCTAAGATTTCATGTTTTCACTATGAAGTATACAATACATACTAATATTAAATGCGAAAGTGTGTCTGTCTGTTACCTCTTCACGCTTAAACCGCTGAACCAATTTAAATGAAATTTTTGTAAGAAGAGTTTTGAGTCCCGGTGAAGGACATAAAATAATTATTATCCCGGAAATCATACCTTAAGGGCGTGGAAGTTTGTATGGAAGAGCGATAAGTAGGTACAGCATAATTGTAGTTTGCAGAAATTGCAGCAACACGATAATTTTATCTTCTGCCTACTTATTGTTTTTTTTGGATATGTTCTTAATGGACAGTTATTATGGAATGGAATAAAACTGGTAGATTATTTGCATGGATTCCTTTCAGATTGATTTAAATATACATTAAAAAGCATTGGTGGTTTTTCTCTACTACTAATTTTATTTTCTTTACATTGACATTTATAAATAAAATAAATAAATAAATATTTGTGGACAATCTTACACAAATCAACCTGGTCCCAAACTAAGCAAAGCTTGTACTATGGGTACTAGGCGACGATATACATACTTGTGTAGATAAATATATACATCCAAAATATCCTGAAGCTCTCAGGATCCGGATCCAAAAATCGGCGGATATCCGGATTGCAAACCCTACTCCCGCAATTCATTGCGTACTGTACGTGAGTAAGCGAAAGTACCCATTTCACCCGAGATATTATGGCGCTCGGACTTCGTTCGTTCGAAGGGTGAAATGGCTGGTCGCTTTCAACCGTTGGTTAACAATCTACTATTCACGGTTTGTACTGTTATTCTTGATCGATTCATGAATTTTTCTAAAGTCTCAATTTGGTGCTCATTTTTGATGTGCAAAGATGAACCCATTTCTCACCCTTCTTCATAAATCACGCCACACCACACACTACAGATTAAAATTTAAGGCCTTAAGCAACTACATGTAACAAAGTATATATAGCATTTAACTAGTTTTAAGTATCATGTTATGCCACACCCTAACAGGGTACCATGTGTATCAAAAATAATATTTTGTAACAACTGTACAAATACCATGGTTTGCAATAAATGAATTATGAATCAAAAATAAGTATATACCTACCGGAATCCAAAAACGTTATTCGGCGACATAAGACACCACGGAACAGTTATTTTAAATGAATGACATGCAGCCGGTTTATGACGCACAAAAATAGGAGAGGTTGCTGCGCGGCGCAGGTTCGGGAAAAGAAAGACGGCGACGATGTTCCTCTGTTGTCGCGGCGTCTTGTTCCGCGCTCTACTGCAGCAGGTACTTACGCGACATCTCATCTGTCTCGTCTGCGGCCGCCATCCCTGCCTCCACCCGGGGCTCTTCATCGGAAACAAAAGTATAAAAAATCAGTACTTAATATAAGGGAACAGTGACTCATAGATTTATGTAGCCTTTCCAACAGTAGGTACATAATGAGTTTGGTTTACAGTAAATAAGTGAAGGAGACAGATAAGCACGCGAAGGAAACATGCTTTATAGGTGACAAACGAGACCACAGTGCCTTTACCATGAGTTTGCATGACCGTACTCGCTAGCGACTGCGTAAACGATTTAGTATGCCGATTCTTAGTTCTATTGCGTAACCGCCAGAGGCGCTGTACTTTTGCCCATACAAATTTTTACGCAGTCGCTAGCGAGTACGGTCATGTAAACTCATGGTAAAGGCACAGCAGGCTAAACCCTTTTAGTGTGATTATTGTGAGTTCGATCCCGGGTTTATTTTCGTATCAGTTCAAATCTACCAAACAATGTGTTGTAGCGATGAGCATAAATCCATTTGGAGAGTCATCTCTTGAGCATGCTTGAAGTCCTTATTCTAAACATTTATCTAAGAAACTCGGTTACTGTTGTCTTCTCGCTGACGAGACAGAATAACAACAAGAAAACATTGATTGAACCACTTGCAAAATTATTCTCAATGTGATACTTGCTTCTCTAGTCATACAAATAAATACTTACGCAATATCTCATTACCTGTTTCATCTATGTCCAGCATCTCTAGTTTGACGGAGGGCTCTTCATCTGAAATAAACATGCAATTTTATAAACAGTAGGTTAGTCTAACCACATTAGAATTACGATTAGAAACGGGATATTGACCTTTTGGAGGCAGGAACAAATCATTGGATTGAGTTGCACAACCCTCAGATCCTCTCGACAGAACGCCATTATATACTTAGGTTGGTTAAGGAAGCCATTGATATCCAAAGGCATAAGAATTTCAACCGGGAAGATGGGTTTCAACTGTCAAGTGTCTGGCGTCCAGTGATCCGGAAGTTCACAAATCGAAAAGAGACTGTTTCCGGAAAGAACTCGCGTATTGATACTGTGAGAGTGTGGTGTGTCGTTGACCGTAATCGAGTTTCAAGTGACAAGGCGGACGGTGGTAGTGACGGTGACACTGTGCGAAACAAGCGAACCAGGAAGGGGGTAGATCACTATGGTGTGTGGGTAGACCACAACTAAAACTCGCAGCACGTCAGTTAATGCTTGATAATGGCGCTTGCAACAGTGCCGAAATATTGGGAACTCACAAATACAAATATACATGGTAAATATCCCGCTTCTAATCGTAATTCTAATGTAAATGACCATGTGAGCTTGAAATCTTATATTAGTGTAACCAAAATTTAATTCAATCTGACGAAAAAAAAAGAACTAGTGATGATATTGCTATATTTAAAAAAAAAAACAAGAGCAGTGGTATCCACACATCAGCGTGCAGCTGCTAATGTATGGGTGGGTCAACTATTCTTTGTTGTTCGTTACTATGGTTATGTCTTCTGAGTCATCCTTTAAAACTTTGATTTTATCATCATCATCATCAAAACTTAAGAGCTTCGCTCTTGTCGGTGGAGTAACCGCCACTCTTCTCTATTCATTGCCAGTTTCTTGACTTCCCCATACGACTTGGCAACTTCCTCCCTCACTTGGTTAAAGTAAGTCAGTCTAGTACTCTTTGATTTTATATGGTTTAAATATATCAAAAATGAGTTTTAGTGATGAGCATAAATCGATTTGGATATGGGTCATCTCTTGGTTGAAGACTATATTACAAAAAAAATTCTAAGAAACTTTGTTACTGTCCTCTCCTCGCTGACGGGACAGAATAATAATAAGAATAAGTTGATAAAGCTGTAGTCTCCCGGCGAAAAAAATAAACAATAGCATTCTTTTGTTAAGATCCCTGGGATAACAGGGACCGGTAGACGGGTTAACCCATAAAATTTTGAAACAATTTTTTAGTTCACTGATTGTGTGGCAGTGGATAGCTACCTGACACAGGCTCCTCACTGCTCCCGTGTCCATCCTCAGTTTCTGGCTCCACCGCGGGTTCTTCCTCTAGAGCAAACATACATACACAAAACATATTATTTAATCTCTCCTAATATCGGTTAGTTATATTCTAAGATAATTTTATAGCTGCAGTGGCAGCCATTTTTGGCAAGCCACTGGGCGGGCAACCCCTCGCAGGACTGTGTGTAGCTGTGGCATAGCTTCTTACTAACATTCCATGACAGAGTGTGGATGTCTTCAACATATTCCTGATTTTGACTAACAATATGAGGACATTTTTATATGAAAGAGCAATATTAAGACAGAGTCATTCACTTTATTTTAATTAATATTGTTAAATGCATAGAACATAAACAAAAATATAATAATCAATATTCACATATTTTTGATAGCTGGTGCTTATCCTTTCTGACGCAACCAAGACCTGAACATCACACGGCGCAGTCTACCTTTGACCCGCAGAGCTCCCTGCAGCCGCGCCCGCAGCTCCGCCTGGCTGCGCTGCACTTGCAGCTTGAAGTCGCTCGCGTCTCGCAGGCGGCCCGCGCACGCGGAGCAGATCCCGCACCACCCATCGCCGCCCTCTGTCAGCTGCATCATAGACAGTTACAACTTAATAAACAAATTACAGCGCAACCTAAGAAGCATTAAACAAAACCTAACCTAATAATATTATTTGACACTTACATGTAAATCGAAGCATTCTTTGAGCATGTTTGAATATATCTCCGTAGTGCCTAGATGTGTGTACGGAGTCGTGAGGTCCCTGTCCGCAGGACACCGCAGGCAGCAGCAACACGAATTCTTCACGTCCATCACAGCAATCGCCGCGTCCTCATGTAGGTACGAGGTCATTACAAAAACACTACCGACTTGAACCTAATATCGTATATTTTGGTTGGCTTTATCGGTCATGCGATTAATAATATCCCAAGCGTAACTCGTAAACTTATTCGCAACACCTACTAACTAGTAAGAAGATAGATACTATGATTGACTATTTGACAAATTGACACTATTGACAGTACAACCATACTGTACAACAAAAATGAAATATGGCGTCAGTTAGTGATGCGCAACTTTGAATGATACTAATTTGATTAGTCGATTATTATAATCATTCGAATAAGTCGACTGACTTGAAAATCATTCCATTATTGCTAATACTACTAATCGGCGCCTGCCCGAGTCGATTAGTCATTATTCGATTATTAGCATTAGAATAACTATACTACTAATTTTCAATTCGAATATAGACGTTAGTAATCGCTAAATGTTCGAATAGATAAACAATTCCAAGTCGCTCATCACTAGCGTCAGTCAGATAGAAGCGTTTAGATACCGGAGGGGCTACCGCGAACCACAAACGAAGTTTTCCCTCTCTGTCTCACTTATGTGCAAACTTGTAAGTGCGACAGAGAGGGAAATTTTCGAATGCCGTTCGCGGTAGCACTCCGGTACTAAATTCCCAACTTTGTTGCTCTCCTTATCGCATAAATTTGATTGTCATCTTTTCGGTTTAGGTACTGAGGGACTACTCCGAACTTCGTATCGTGCCGTCCTTATCACTCATATGCTGAATAACACGAGAGTGAAAGGGACGGCACGATACGAAGTTCGGAGTACAGAGACAGACTTCACGTGACAAAATTAAATTAGAATTATTACCTTTTCAGGTACAAGAATGTCTAGACAAGTTGTCGGAAATGTCTACTACAGACGAGCTGTCAGAGGCGCAAATGAGACAGCTAGTATTCGATCTGGAGACCTCATATGGAGCCTTCAATAAGTTCCTGCATAAAGACTGAAGTTATGTAAGTTCGATTAGGACAGTGACACTGACAACCTATGATTAAAATTAAAATTATTGCCAGTGTAAGCTGTGTAAGAAATTAGTTCCTATGAAATCCCGCAACATGGCCCACGGTCATATATTTCTGAGGGGCTACCGCGAAGCGAAAACGAACGAAGTTCGAATATCTCCCTCTCTGTCTCACGAATTAGCAAGTGCGACAGAGAGGAAAATATTCGAACTTCGTTCGTTTACATTTCGCGGTAGCCCCTCTGGTTGGGCTTTACCTAGATTAGGTTGTCAACAAAGAGAATATAACCACTACGTTCTGTACGTACTACAAAAGCAGTCATAGATTTATCTTGTTTTGTACATCTTTCTTATTATATTACTTTCGAAACAAATTGAATAGTTACATAAATTTACACTAACGTGAGACATATTTACACTTAACATGAGAATAACGGTTGGAACTCACTTGGAAAGTCACTATTTGCGACATGTTTCGGACTACAATTGGAATCCTTCATCAGGTTGAGTGTTATCAAGGCAACCGGTCGCTTGATAACCGTTATTCTCATATTACTTAAGTTTAAATTGAATAGTTTGTTAAATAACATAGTACCTCAATATATTTTACGTGTGCTTATGTGTATCAATACTACTAGTGAGTATTATATTCCAAAGAATACATCTATACTTCAAACTGAGGGCCTACTTTACTTCGTATCGTGCTGTCCCTTTCGCTCTCGTGTTAAACAATATATATTATGAGTGCACGATATGAAGTGCGGAGTAGGCCCTAAGATTTCATGTTTTCACTATGAAGTATACAATACATACTAATATTAAATGCGAAAGTGTGTCTGTCTGTTACCTCTTCACGCTTAAACCGCTGAACCAATTTAAATGAAATTTTTGTAAGAAGAGTTTTGAGTCCCGGTGAAGGACATAAAATAATTATTATCCCGGAAATCATACCTTAAGGGCGTGGAAGTTTGTATGGAAGAGCGATAAGTAGGTACAGCATAATTGTAGTTTGCAGAAATTGCAGCAACACGATAATTTTATCTTCTGCCTACTTATTGTTTTTTTTGGATATGTTCTTAATGGACAGTTATTATGGAATGGAATAAAACTGGTAGATTATTTGCATGGATTCCTTTCAGATTGATTTAAATATACATTAAAAAGCATTGGTGGTTTTTCTCTACTACTAATTTTATTTTCTTTACATTGACATTTATAAATAAAATAAATAAATAAATATTTGTGGACAATCTTACACAAATCAACCTGGTCCCAAACTAAGCAAAGCTTGTACTATGGGTACTAGGCGACGATATACATACTTGTGTAGATAAATATATACTTAAATACATAGAAAACATCCAAGACTCAGGAACAAATATTCGTGTTCATCACACAAATAAATGCCCTGACCGGGATTCGAACCCGGGACCTCCAGCTTCGAAGGCAGGGTCACTACCAACTAGGCTAAAGCGGTCGTCAAAATAAAATAATTAATAAGTATGTTTTTGTTGAAACGATTTTTACTAGTGGTTTCACAGCTGTGCGGTTTTACTCCTGTGTGTTCTTTTATGTGTAGCTAAATCACTTTTTCTTGTAAATCGCTTGTGGCATTGTTCACAGCTGTGCGGTTTTACTCCGGTGTGAGTTCTTTTATGCTTATTTAAATCACTTTTTTCTGTAAATCGCTTGTCGCATTGTTCACAGCTGTAGGGTTTTACTCCGCTGTGAGTTCTTTTATGCTTATTTAAATCACCCTTTCCTGCAAATCGCTTGTGGCATTGTTCACAGCTGTACGGTTTTACTCCGGTGTGAATTCTTTGATGTCTATCTAAATCACTTTTTCTTGTAAATCGCTTTTGGCATTGTTCGCAGCTGTACGCTTTTACTCCGGTGTGTGTTCTTTTATGCTTATTTAAATCGCCTTTTCCTGCAAATCGCTTGTGGCATTGTTCACAGATGTACGGTTTTACTCCAGTGTGAATTTTTTTATGTCTATCTAAATTACCTTTTTGCGTAAATTGCTTGTGGCATTCTTCACAGCTGTACGGTTTTACTCCAGTGTGAGTATATTTATGATTATCTAAATGACTTTTTTCAGTAAATTGCTTGTTGCATTCCTCACAGCTGTATGGTTTTAGTCCGGTGTGAATTCTTCTATGTACATCTAATTGACCCTTTTGAGTAAATTGCTTCTTACAATCTCCACAGCTGTATGGTTTTACTCCAGTGTGTATTCTTTTATGTATATCTAAATGAGCTTTTTGAAAAAATTGCTTCTTACATTCTCCACAGCTGTATGGTTTTACTCCGGTGTGAATTCTTTTATGTTCATGTAAATGACATTTTCTTAAAAATCGCTTGTGGCATTGTTCACAGCTGTACGGTTTTACTCCGGTGTGAGTTATCTTATGTGTATCTAAATCACTTTTTCTTGTAAATCGCTTGAGGCATTGTTCACAACTGTACGGTTTCACTCCGCTGTGAATTCTTTTATGTGTATCTAAATCACCTTTTCTTGTAAATCGCTTGTGGCATTGTTCACAGCTGTACGGTTTTTCTCCGGTGTGAGTTGTTATATGCTTATTTAAATCACTTTTTCCTGTAAATCGCTTGTGGCATTGTTCACAGCTGTACGGTTTTACTCCGGTGTGAGTTCTTTTATGCTTATTTAAATCACTTTTTTCTGTAAATCGCTTGTGGCATTGTTCACAGCTGTACGGTTTTACACCGGTGTGAATTCTTTTATGTCTATCTAAATGACCTTTTTGCGAAAATTGTTTGTGGCATTCTTCACAGCTGTACGGTTTTACTCCTGTGTGATTCAGTTTGTGATGCTTCAAATCTGCCTTCCGTTTAAACGTTTTACTACAAACTCCGGACGAATACCGTTTCAGCTCCACATGTGTTTTGATATGTCTGATTAAAATAGATTTTGCCCTGAATTGTTTATTACACATATCGCACACATAGGTTTCCTGACCTGTGTGGGCACGTGTGTGTTTAGCGAAGAGGTTTTTACAGGAGAACTGTTCCGAACATGTTCCACAAGAGTACGTCGCCGCGGACTCGTCCTGTGCGAGGTGTCTCCGCACGTGCGCGATTAAACTCGACTTCCCTGTGAAGTGTTCCCCGCAAGTATCGCATGTGTACGCTTCCTCGGCGCGGAGCCCGGCGGTGCCGGTGGCGTGGCTCGCTTGCGGCACCACATCGCTGACACCACCGAGGCCGGACTCCGGTCCTCCATCACAGCCGTCCAGTGAGACTGAAACATAAACACCACACAAGTTAGGAGACACCTCGACAGTTTTCTGTGGGTTCACTTGGTAAGTTTGAGAGAGAGGTGTGTGTTTACTAGGCAAGTGCTAACTTCACTTAGCTAAGTGAAAACAACGAGATACCTTTCCTTCGCTTATTTTGTTTGTACTGTTTTAGTTTCGCTTAGTTGACTTGGCATAATTTGAATGGGTATAATAGTACTGTCGCATATTAATACCAGGTAATACTCTGGTCTCTTACATGGATTAGCATATATGTTATTAGAATAATTTTAGTTGGACTAATTTATATTTGTGTAAGGATATTATGTACATTATTTTTTCAGCTAATAATCTATCTTAGGCAGGCCTAGCTAAGTTAGCGTCCTCGGACTACGGTATCAAATGTAATAATAGAAACTTTCGAGTTCTACATTTGCTTCTATATATTAGCCATTCTGTATTTTTGTATTTATGTTGTTTGATTGTAGTATTTATGAGCATTATGTTTTCAATGTTTATGCTTTTTAATTTTATGCATAATAATTTATCCTTAATTATGATTATTGGTTTTCTATATTTCGGCTGAAAGGAATTATGCTTAAGCATATTATTACATTAGATATTATGTGATCCAGTGAACTGATAAGACATATATTAGGGTGTCTCATAAATAATGTCGGTTCGACAACTTTTATAGGTTGTACTTAATGATTTTAAGTGGCGATGTATAGTGTCTTTAAAAGGTCCAAGTGAGATCGATAATCGACGAGTGCTGGTACTGGGTTGGTTTTCAACGGCTTCCTTTGTAGCCTCAATATCGATCGAGAGCGCGGTTGATTTTATAACCTCTATTATTAAACCAACGCTGTGCCATCCGTTCATTTAACACGTCGCCCCCTTCAAATTCACATGATTTTCTTGCTGCCGCGGCTGCTTTAAATTTTTGTTTCCAATAATGTCTCAACAATACACGAATTCCGTATTTGTCGTTCATACTTTTTTATTATCAAAACGTGTTACGCCGTCAATTAACAAAGACAGTATGACTAAAATAAATTATAACAATTGCATTCTTTATAGAACTAGAGAATTGTCTTAACAGGTTACGACATGCATAAATAGGTAGTGGTTTAGTAAATTTTTAGTTAAGAAACCCGACATTACTTATGAGGCACCTTCAGTAAAAGTGGGAGTGACGATACAGAGGTATGATCAGAAGCTGGCTTTGAGATATGGCCTAAGTTATACACAGGGATCGGATACCGGTATTTTCTCCACAGAAAAATACCGGTATTATTACGGTCACCGGTTCATTATTTCGTTTTTAATGGGACAATCTAATAAAACGACGTTGTTACCTAAATACATGATTCAGCCCTACGTAAAGAGCAAAAAATAATCCAAAATATTGGGCTAATTCAGGGTTTTTTAAAAATACCGGTATCGGTCCCTGGATATACATGGCTAACCTGGAACAGCAGCCACTCGTGGGTGATGTGACACAACGGGGCCACATATCAATTCATCTTCGTCCTGGTGTCCCTCATAGAGGCATTTCTTCGCAGCTGCCTCACACTCCAGTTCAGGTCCACACCACTCCGTCTTCACACTCTCCACTCCAGGTTCTGTCTTCACAAACTCCACCCCGAGCTCGGCATTCACACACCACTCAGGCTCTGTCTTCACACGCTCCACTCCAGGTTCCGTGTCCACACACTGGACCGTGTCAGGGTGGACCTTGAGCTCTGTATTCACATCCACTCCACGTTCTGTCTTCACATACTCTACCCCGAGCTCGGCATTCACACGCCACACCACCTCAGGCTCTATCTTCACACCGTCCACTCCGGGTTCCGTGTCCGCAGACTGGAGCGTGTCAGGGTGGACCCTGAGCTCTGTCTTCACACACCCCACTCCAGGCTCGGTTTCCTCAAAACCCAATCCGGGCTCTATCTTTACACACTCCGCTCCGGGCTCTGTCTTCACACGGACTGCTCCAGGCTCGTCCCTGATACACGCCGCCTCCAGTGACATGTCCGTCACATCAGCGGTAACAAATACCTGCAATGCAATCAGAGTATTAAGACTAATTAGACGACTTGTACAATACTGTTGCACAAGGATACATGTTGTAATCAGGCACGTATCCAGACTTGGTTCGGGGGGGGGGACAAACATTGAAACAACCATGTGAACTGTGTAAAAATCGCTGTAATCACTATACTATAAAAACGGCTAAAAACGTTTTCGGGGGGGGGGGGGGGTAAATCCCAACTATCCCCCCCTCTGGATACGTGCCTGGTTGTAATACTGTGTCCAGGATGTTTCCTGGACTATCATTTAATGTACATGCTACCAAATATGGATACTTATAACTTGGTATGTATTACTCATACTCATTTATTTGCAATGGATCATATATATTACACGTCAGATACAATGATAAAAATATCAAGGTATGATTGATTTACAAATTATGTCAAACTGTCACAAACCGTAACACAACCTAACACACACAACACTAACTGTAACATAACCTTATGTAATGTAATCAAACTGACTTGGTCTTTTACATATACATATTCATCGTCAGTCCAACCTCGAGGCTTGCATTGCTTAGTTGCTAAATCATGAGTCGTACCTCGGCAGAGAACAGTATGATGTGACGATTAGACTACTACAATGCAATATTCAGACGAAATCAAAAATCAAAATCAAATGCAGAATAAATGCAAATAGGCTACAAGGGCACTTTTACATGTCAAAATATTAATTTATAATTTAAGAGTGACTATAATAATACATTTTTCATGTCAAAATATTAATTTATCTACACCCATATAATAAATCCTCTTTTATGTGCTCAAAAAGTAGCGTTATCCCGGTAGAGTTGCATCCTAAAGGATGCCCGGGGTCCGCTACCTAATCCCAAGAGTTGGCGTAGGCACTAGTTTTTGCGGAAGCGACTGCCATCTGACCTTCCAATCCGAGGGGAAACCAGATCTTATTAGAATTAGGCTTGTCAAGTGAGTGGGCAACTTGACTGTTAGAAGTTCTCAAGCCGCCCGAAGGCCTTTAACTTGGCTTAACGACTGCTATCATAGACAGCAGCCGGGATCAACGGCTTAACGTGCCTTCCAAAGCACGGGAGCGCTCAGTTAATAACCACTCAAAGCGGTCACCCATCCAATAACTGACCTGGGCCGACGTTGCTTAACCTCGCATACCGCACGCGGTACGCGGGCGCCGCTGGGCCACGAGCGCTCTTTGGCTATATATATAGCCAACAAATTTATGTATAAAACCCAAATTAAGTGACATAATTTAGCTCCAGCGTAAACCGTCTCATTATTTTTTCTACATATTCACTGCACTATGAAGACAGTGCAGGAAGTTAAGTGTACCAATTTTCAAAATCCTGTAAGCTTATAGCATTACTAATTAAAATTAGCTTACTGTTCATTATTTTTTTTAGTGTGTAGATATTTAATCTACACTTTTATCAAGCCAAGTTCAAAAAAAGAACTGGCGATGCAGTGACTGTGTTATATTATACGAACCATTTGAAGCCACTTTTGACCCTTACATAACTCAAAATATATTAAACATACACATATTTGTTTTATTGTGCCTGTGTTAGTTGTCTGTAAATTGCCATGTATACAATTGAATGAACGTCTTATTATTATTATTATATGAAATTTGGTTCATTTGACTAACTAGAACCCCAAATTTATTATTATTATTATATATTTTAGACAGGCAGCTGACGCTGATACGTCTGAATCATAGCTCACTTGGCACTGGTTAACACTGCTTAGATCTTAGTTTGTCAAGTTTGATTTTAAACTGATTAACACTGTTGGCGTTCACTACTTCTGAAGGTAAATTTCATAAATATATATAGCGTTCACTACTTCTGAAGGAAAATTTCATAAATATATACAGCTCAATCAGGTATTAAGATATTATTAAGATCATCTAAAACTCGGGATTTTTCTCACTGACTGACCAAACATCAAAAACCTAACCCACTTCCAAATGACCTAGCTAGTTGAATTTTGACATCCAGCTGGGTAATTTTGTGGTTACGATTTGTAATATTTTACAAAATAACAGTTTTTATTCATACTTACACTAAGCACCTATAGAATTTGTAATAGCAAAATTTTTTTTAGTACCTGAATCAGAATCAGTAAATTATTTCTGTATATGAGACATTGCATATGATTTTTTATTGTATGGTAATTTTATTGATTTATATTATGTCTACATATAGTAATCAATTGTATTATAGTCTCTTTCTATCTTCTATCAGAAATCTAAGTTCCATTTATTCATTGCACTATTTAATGGATGTTATTATACATATAAACCTTCCTCTTCAATCACTCTATGTATTAAAAAAAACCGCATCAATATCCGTTGCGTAGTTTTAAAGATTTAAGCATACATAGGGATATAGGGACAGAGAAAGCGACTTTGTTTTATACTATGTAGTGATAATTCGTAGAGTAGTTTTAATCGATGTGCGGGAGGGCAGCGCCGTCATCGAACCCGAGCCATCTGGCAGCGGGTTTAAACCAGTGCGGATGCACATACTGATCGCACGTATCATAGCGACGCTGATTCTTGCTCTGAGCCAGCCCAGTATAGTGCTTAGGGAGCGATTCCAGCGTTCAGATATGGTTTAAAAACATAAAACATTTATTTAATTTCTTTACATATTCTAATTTAGTTTACATTCTAAGTAGCCGAAATATACATTTAGAATCTGCAAAGATTTCGTTTGCGCTAATTCCAGAGTTATGCATGGTTCCTACACTAGGCAAAGCCTGTCCCGTAGGAAACCAGATTACATCCAGGTTTCCAAATTAAGCGCGAATTGGCCAAGTTATTATTCTGTAGGTATTATTTTACAGCAAACTACAATATACAGGTACGAACAGTATAGAAAAGGTTTCACTCATGTGTTTTATGAGAGAAGACATTTGAGGTGCAAAGACGCCATCAACTGATGTTACAAGCGGTGTGAAAGTAGCATGTCGCATTTCACAGGCATTAGATAATTTATTTATTAATTAGCATTAGGCAGTAAAATTCAATTATTATAATTATATATTTTAGACAGGCAGCTGACGCTGATACGTCTAAATCATAGTTCACTTGGCACTGGTTAACACTGCTTAGATCTTAGTTTGTCAAGTTTGTTTTTAAACTGATTAACACTGTTAGCGTTCACTACTTCTGAAGGTAATTTGTTCCATGTCTTTACTATTCTATTAGAGAATTTTAGTCTTGAAATTTGATATTAATAATAAAAATGAAAATTAACTACAATCTATTTAAACTTAAATGGGAGCCAAGTTCAGCATTAACAATATTGTGGCTGTCGACTTCGCTGAGAAAAGATTTGAGATGTAAATGAATGCCAAGTTTTGTTTATGTACCTATGATAAATCCAGAACACAAATTGAGGTTAAAGATTGACTTGGCTACTTTTTACATAGTACTGTCTTATATTTGGCTAATAATGTACTTGTTAGCATTATAATGTTTAATTTTATGCTTCTATTGTATCTTCCCTTCCAAAATTCAATTTGGCGGTAAAAACAAGCCAAGTTAAATCTTTAACTTCAATTTGTGTTCTGGATTATCATAGATACAGAACATGGCATTCATTTAGATCTCAAATCTTTTGTTGGTCAGCTAAAATAATGTTAATGTTGAATTTGGCTCCTATTTTCACATTTATGTTTTTGGTAGTTATCTTTGATTGAAGGAACACAAACAGCCATTGTCACAAACCGATGCTGGTCGCGTAACCGGCCTAGCGAATATGATGAAAATATGAAAACCATCTCACATTAATCTATTCTTTCAAGATTCATCACTTAGGCTAGGTTTTATAAACATCCGTTAGACCAAATGTCAGATCAAATTTCAGTAACTCAGTACATATTTTGACGTAACAAACCGACATAAGGTCTAACGGATCTTTATAAAACCGAGCCTTAAAATACATTGAAGGAATTGATTGAAATCATAGAAGTAATCAACAAAAAATGGTTAAAACAAACCAACAGTAATAAATGCATGGTAAATTAAATAATAATTGTTGATATTGAAAGAAAATACGCACCCAAGAGAGTCGGATATTCGTTTTGAACAAACTTCAGCCCGTACAAAAGATAGGCTGCAATGGTTTATCTATACATTGTGTGTAAAATTTGTCAGGGCGAAAATTTATTTACGGCACTTTAGTCTTAAAAGATGAGCTTAAATCAAGGGAAAAAGGGACAAAACGTAGACATTTGGACAAAGACAAAACAACAATTTAACTTATTTAACATTTTTACAATAGGTAGTAGCGTCGCGTCTGACAGCACCAGCAGCGCTCGTTCAGAACACAGACTACTTAGGAGAGTTCAGAATCAGCCGTGGTGATAAGGTGATATTTACATACCTAATGGTTGTCGGTGAAACCCTGATGGGGCTTAACCAAAGGACTGATCTCCAAAAAATTAAACTTTTAAATAACCTAGTTTGGAAACTGATTTGGGTTAAATATTTGGAATATGGAATGGAATGTCAGGCTTTTAGAGTGTAAATATTAGGCTATATCCGAACGCGCTCGTTGGTGCTTGTCACAATAGGGATGAGATTTGGATGAGATTTTACCCAATTTGCTAGTAACTTTGACCAAATATTTTTTATTTGTTCTGAGGCTAATAATAGATCAAAGAATCTAATAATAAGGGGAAGAAAATATAAATAAACACTAGGTGCTGTAGCGGCTGTTATTTTTAAAATTTGCACCGAAACTTTTGCTACCTACTTACAGAAAAAGAGAGTTGAAAAAACACAAAAACCTAGACGAAAGCTCTCTCTGAACGTGAACGGTACAATATGGATAGCATTGCCGTAGGAGTCATCAGGAAAAAGATCTATGAGTACTACGAAACCGAAAAGGAAGTGCCTACCCTCACTGAGTTAGTAGATATTTTGCATGAAAATTATCTGAATTATAGCCGCGAATATTTGAGAAAACTTTTGCATAAGATCGGTTATCGATACGTGCGATGTCAGTCACCGTCACGCAGGCATATCCTCGTAGGGAAGTCGACGCTTGTTTGTAAACGTGTAAATTATTTAGAACGAATAAAAGAATGCAGAGCTCAAAACCGGAACATTTATTTCGTGCATGAAACCTACATGGACGCTATGGATGTCGCCAAGAAGGGATGCGGGTATCTCAGAATTGAGGTGTCTCACAAAATTACAAAAAAAGAACGCCTTGTAATACTCCATGCTGGTGGCCCCAACGGCTTACTTAATGGGTTCTTCACAACAGCAAAGGCTAATTCTGAAACGGGTGATCACTGGTGAAGTGAACTTGCCGAAATTTGAAAATTGGATAATGGAGAATCTAAAGGATAAGTTGCAACCAAACTCGGTCATTGTTACAAGCAGTGCTCCCCATCATAGTATTCAGAAAGACAAGAAACCGAATGATTTGTTTACATTGAAAGCAGATATGCAAGATTGGCTAAGCCGCAGAAAAATTGTGTTTGAAGAGGATTTAGTTAAGATAGAATTGCTGGAGCTAATTAAGAAGACTGAAGCAAAACCAGTGTATGTAATTGATGAAATCTTGAAAAGTCTTGGTCATGAAGTCTTGCGTTTGCCGCCACTTCATCCAGAGCTCAATCCTCTTACATATGTCTGGGCAGATATAAAGAAAAAGACAGGAGATAGCCATGGAGATAAATCATTGGACGAAAAAAGAAAAATATGGGGCAAATTGTATTCTGAATTCTCAGACTGGCAGAAGTGTGATGACATAGTTAGGAGTACTGAAAGCGAGTATGTTGACAATGCAAGTAAATTTGATGATATAATTGACAATGTAATAGAGGAGTATGAAAAGGACTTGAATTCTGATTCTGAGGAGCGGGAGAGTGACAAGAGTGATGAGTCAGAGTCCGGCTCTGAGTAGGTCATTAAGATTGTTTTCCATATTTTTAGTGAATCATATTCTTGTTGTAACAATTAAAATATATGAGACCAGACCAGGGGGCTACTCTGAACTTGGAAATCCGAACTTTGTATCATGCCGTCCTTCTCACTCATATAGTGAATAATACGAGAGTAAAAGGGACGGCACAATACGAAGTTCGGAGTACAGGCTTAGACTACTGTTACTTTCACTAAAAACTGGATGTGAAAATTGGAATAACTAATAAGGTTTTTTTAATGTGTATTACAAATGTCAAAAAGAAAACAGAAGGTTGTCAAAATCTAGGTTTTATTCTAGTGATTACTGCTTTTAAAATCATAAGAAGAAGCATTTTTTATTTTTGATATAGTAATTATTTGTCTATCAGTTCTTAGACTTCTAAGTTCTAAACTTGTAAGAATAACATTTCAGTATGATTCCGATATGTTGGGCAAAATAAGTGATTGATTTTTTAAATAAAATCCACATAAATATGTAATACATTTTATTTACAGTCACTACCCTATCATTGTTCTCTTTCTTCCTCGAGCCCTCACTTCCTCAAACTTACTCAAAATCTCTTTAACATTATTTTTGCTGTAATTTTTGTATGCTTCCAGTATCTTGGTGAAAATCTCGGGGTAGTCATTATGTGTGCTAATCAGGGCTCTCTCCAGCACATACAGATCAACCCCTTTGTCCTCTGTACTCGTATCAAACGATGACAATCCAAAGTCAATCATGGCAAGTTCTAGATTGTTCACTTCTAGCCATTTAGAGTCATTATTTGAATTTGGATTTTTGTCAACCAACAACATATTTGATGTTGTCAAATCTCCATGAATTATGTTATTTTCGTGCAGTTTCCGCACTGTTTGTCCTATTAACACCGCGATTTTGTCAAGGCTGTTTGATCCGTCGCCCGAGCCATTGTGTTCGTGTTTTGTAAAAACATTAATGATGAAGTCTTTGACAGTGATGCTGTGTTCGAAATGTTGCATGTATATACGTCTGCGCTCGAAATCTACTAGATACAGCGCTGGGGTTTTGACATTGGCTGTTTTACAGCGAACTATGGCCCTAGCCTCATTCTTGATGCGCTCTTTGGTTAAAGCGGTGTCAAGTTCTGGCTGCCGGTATTTCTTCTCAAATCTCTCTTTAATTAAAGTGGGCTTTCCGAGGTAGTTACAGATGTACAGCTTGGCTTCAGCTCCTTGTTTCAATATCTTTAAATCTTCACACATCTTTTATTGTTTTTCACGAAACTGGGCATAACCTATAAGGGTTTAATCTGTTATGATAAAAAATTGATTTACCGATATTACTTAGGATTAAAAGAGCGGTATCCTAAAATAACAACAAATCAATGTATTTTGTTTAAAATTAGGTAAACTGCCACAAATTCGGGAAAACTTGAAAAGCTCGGTAAAAGAAAAAAATAACGTATACGTCAATCAACGTCAACAAACGTGACATACAACAATTGTTCTGCCAAAGTTGCGTTTTGTTACGTTTGTTATCTATGGGTTACCATTGATTTGGTTGATATAGAATCAATCAATTAATATTGTTATTATTACAATAGGTGTGATGGTTGTGCATCAATTAAATTTAATTCATACAAAAATTACGATGTTAATAATATGGAACACCAAAAAAATCTAACTTGCAACCATGCAATGCGACTCAACTGCGAAATCGTCACATGCAAGCGGTACTTTACATTTAATGAAGTAGGTATTTTATTTATACTTATGGTTATGCTTTCTAGTGTAGGTCCGCGAGATACGTTGCTGTATTCGCGGGACTCCGGGAGGCTGTGGGCGTGGGCGTGATATCGGTGCCGGCCGGCACAACAAATTATTTCATTCAGCCCAATCCCCTCAAATTCTTTAACAGGCAGTGATTCATTTAAACACAGTGAGAGTTCTCCATTGGCAAACATTTATAACAGTCATAAAACAAGTGCTTTAATTTATAAAATTAGCAATTTTTATTTATTTTTGGTGTATATTTGTGAATGAATTGTGTTACCAACATGATGTCTGCCGAGGGATTGGAATACGAGACTATCGTCCAGAATGGGCCGAAAAAAGTAAGTAATTTGTTTTTAATTTTCGCATTTGGAGGTAAAAGGCAAAAATATTTGTCTGTCACTACGGCGTACCGTACCGTACCTCACTATCTGGTCTGGTATACGTAGTTGGTCTAGATAGACTCTAGAGGGTGGATGGCCTATAGAAATGTCTGGCCCCGTAGGTAGGTTTAGGTTTATAGATGCAGTGTAATGCTATTTCCTGAATGCAGTTAAAGTGGATGGATGTTGGCGGGAAATTACTGTGCCATTTCTCTCAATCATTGTGGCGTAATCACTTAAGTACCTACTTCTTGAAATCAATGTCCACTTTCGAGTTAAGTGCGTAATTTTGTTCCTTAAAAGATCTGCCTATTTTGGGTAATTCAATAGCTAGTTTTTTAATCGACACGGCTGGTTAAAAATTAGACGGGGTGATTATAAAATTTTAATTCGGCCATTAACCATATAACTATGATATAACTACAGACCTGAACTCGCATTTAACTTTATTGTAAGAACCACTTGGATTGAAGACTTGGGTCACAGATTTTACTGACCGAGCGAGCTCGAAGCGCGAGCGAAGCGCCTTCGTTTGGTCTTGTGGTAAAATGCTTTTGTATGTCTGTTCGCTTGTTTTGTTTATATGTACCTAAGAGATAAATGCAATATATGCATTAAGTCGAAAATATCGAGCGCTCGTGGCCCAGCGGCAAAAAATATTAATAATATAATACCCCTCAGCGGCGCCCACGTACCGCATGCGGCGTGCGTCAGTGAGGTCAGTTCTTGGATGGGTGACCGTTTGAGCCCGTGGTTTGGAAGGCACGTTAAGTCGTTATATCCGGCTGCTGTCTATGATAACTGTCGTTAAGCCAAGCTAGAGGCCTTAGGGCAGCCAAACTTCTAACAGTCAAGTTGCCCACTCACTTGACAAGCCTAATTCCAATAAGTTCTGGTTCCTCCTCGGGTTGGAAGGTCAGATGGCAGTCGCTTCCATAAAAATTAGTGCCTAAACCAAATCTTGGGATTGAGTAGCGGATCCCGGGTACGATCAGAAAATTAAGTATCTTCCCCTCGTTGCTCGAATAGGCAAGTGCGACTGAGAGTAAATAACCCGCGCACTTTGATTGCAAACGGTGTAAATTCTATAGCCTCGTGACACTAGTGATGTGCCATGCTTGGCAATATTTCCCAAATATTAATAAAGCAAATGTAATATTTGGGAATTATTGCGAAAATGCATTTTTGGGGAATACTTATTGCCAAAAATTTGGTTAATATTGCCAAAATGGAAATATTTGGGAAATATTGCCGATGCTATATAATAACTAGGAGTGGGAAGCTTTCCATATTTATCCAATTATTTTGGTGCCGTTATTTTTTATCCCTATCTTGTGACGTCTCAGCATACCACCAGCATACCACATATCACAAGATAGGGACATATGGAGTGAACCGGAAGAGGCCTTCAACCAAAGAGGGTTCCTTCAAACCGCAGACTAAAATGCATGAATTCATCATTATTTAGTAAATTATTCACTTTCATTAAAACTGTATTGAATTAATCATAATAAAACTAAGAATGATATTGTTATATGGTATTAGAACGTCTTATATTTGAAGTTGTATTTAACTAGTTTTAAGGAATAAAGAGGCTTTTTATTTATTATTTATCTGAATATTTATGTCTCTGAATATGTGGAAATATCTTTTGTAACACCCTTGCTTTGATTAGGAACTTCCATTATACGTGAAGTGATTTGGGGTTTACCGAATTATTTTTTACTATATTTAGAAACGTACAACAGTTTTCGTAAGTAGATAAAATATTTTTATTCTCCGTATTCAACAGCGCATAGTGATAAGTGTGTAAAACTTAAAAACAGAAGTTATTTATTTCGTATTTAACATTATCCGACGAACGAACTTAGTGTACAAATTATATAAAATTTTACAAACGGTTACTGATACGAATGGTTATTGCTGGCACACCACTAGAGGATACTAAATGCTGTATTTTTTACGTTTTTCGCCGGCCGCGATAGAAGATAGAACACGTTTCAACTTCACTTGGTTTAGGTAAACATGTTTGCTAGCGTTCCCTTTCTTACTACAAGGGAATAGAGTTCAACTTAAAAATCAAAGCAAGTAATGAGGGCTATTCGAACAAAAACGTTTCTTTTTTACATAAATCCATAAAGAAAGAAGAGACGCTTGGCGTTCATGTGCTCCTCTCCAACATTTTTATGTGTTCAAGGAGTAAACATCAAAAAAAAATCAAAACCACCCGCGTGTACCACATTTTATGCAGAATAAAAATATTTGTATTTGTGTTTTCAAAATCACCCGTGTGGTCATGTCGGTAGAAAACGTGCACTCCTATCGCTTTATTGGGCCCGGCCTATAAAGTCACAGTCAGGGCAGAAAAAGAAAAAAAAATCAGTAAATAAACTTTTGATTGAAAAATGTAATACGATAATATGATTTACAGTTAGTACATAACAAAATTTAAAATATACAAACAAGTTGCATTAAATATTCTTAATATTTATAACGCACTTTTGTAAAATCATTAAAATTCTGTTGTTTATGCTTAAAAATAGTAGTTGCTATTATATTCATCGTAGTTGTACCATTGGTTTATTTTACCCTGAATGGCCTGGATGCCACACCGACCTTCCATTATTGAAGGTTGTTGGTAGTCCTCTCGTCAATACGAGTTATATTTTTTCGTAATCACGCTGTGCAATGAAAGTGTTTGGCTTCAGAAACCTTATAAATATAAACTTTAGAAGGTCGCCTTTCATATACAATAATTCGCTTAGCTATTCGTTATGCGAACCCGAAAATAAAGATTGTCCAGTGGTCTGTATTGAAAATAAAAAGCCTTTGTACTCCATAGCCAATAACCGAAAAGCTGTAATTTTTAGTAATACATATACGGATGTCAAGCGGTGGCCCCTGGTTCGTACTAGTCAGTACATGGCACCGATCGGTAACTGGACAGTCACCATAGTAATAGCCATTAAAACTTATCCTTTAGTCACCATGGATTAGCCACATGTTGAAGAATGCGTCGATAATTGCTGCGAACACACGTTACTTCAGCTGTTTAATGGAGTGCAGTTTTTATAGCTCATATTATTAAGGCCGGGTTTTATAAAGATCCGTGAGACCAAATGTCAGATCAAATTTCAGTAACTCAGTACATTTTTTGACATAACAAACCGACATAAGGTCTAACGGATCTTTATAAAACCGAGCCTAAAGAGACTTAGGCTCGGTTGCACCAACATACGATCACAGGCTGGTCATCGTCAAATATGGCGCCGGTAGCTGTCATCCCATAGAAACTAGTCAAACTTTCCATACAATCAGATTTTAACGAACACTGCTTACGATTACAGACTGTTTGGTGCAACCCACCCTTAAACTAATACAAGGTTTCGCCAAACTGCAAAGCAGTTTGTTGGCGAATAAAGTAAATACACTCGTTCCTTAACACCACCACCACCTATAAATTCATTATTGTTTAATCTTACACGTACGACTTATACAGAAATCACGCGAGGTATTATGGCCCAGTTTTAGACCCCCCTCCACCTTGTAAAAACGTAAATAGACTCGCTGTTTTGACGTGCGAAATGATGATTTATAATTTCCTACATATTATTTCTCGGTTTTGTAGGTAGAGGAAAAAAATACAAGTGAGGTCAACGTTGTACCTCCCCTCCCCCAACGTGATCAGTCGTTGTTAGAACCTGCGTATAGGTAAACTAAATGTCCTATACTGGCTGCATAACAGCTGTAGGTAACGACGTTCCTAATATGTGACGGTTATACTATGTTCTATATTCTAACAGGTGTACTCACAACGTATTCACAGATTAAATCCAGTGGTTTTCCTCTAACAGCCGAGAGGTTTTAATCCGGCCTCGAGTGATAAGTAGCTATAATTTATTTATTTAGTATTTATTGGACAAAAGTAAAACTTATCGTACAAAAGGCAGACTTAATGCCATTTAAGCATTATCTACCAGTCAGAGCACAGTACAGCTGTAACTCACCATATTCAGCAAATAAAACATCATTTCATTTCATTTCATTTTCATTTCAAAGTTAAGGCAAAACAGACAACTTGTCGTTGCTCACCATCAGGCCGTACGCCTAGGTATTATCACTGTCATATTAAAAAAATGTTCATGACCTTCAGGTTAACACCCATTTTTTTAACCTGTCTGTGGCTTTATGGGCCGGCCCCAATAAAGCGATAAAGGTTACCATCCAAACTTTGACCTAACGGTCATGCATTGTTACGCGTGTATCCGCGCCTAACGGGTCGGTTCCCATGTTTTAATTATGCCTAAACTACCCAAATACCGGGTTCAGAGATTATCTGACACCTGACACTACTTCTACTAGCTACTTCATCGCCCGCTTAGAACTGGATAATGCTAATCCCGTACAAACTTCATTTAAAATCAATAAAAAAATATCACAAAAAGTTGTAAATATGGTACTCGTAATTTCACTACAAGACTTATTAATTATAATTATAATATAATGAATGTGAAAGCATGTTGGTTATTCATGCGCGTAAGAACGACTTAACTATAAACCTGGAATTTGACATAAGATAGAATGAATGAATGAATAACATTTATTGCAGATTTTAAAAATCCATAGTTTTGTTAGTAGGTACACAGTATAATATTTGTTAGTAAAGTACACAGTTAAAATAAAATAAAATAAATTAAGCACTTATAAAAGAATTGTTGAGCATCCGGAGTGTATTTTCACCCAGAAGCTTAATATAGGGTTGTCCCATTTTTCAGCAATAACTTAAAAAAACATTTTTTAGGATAAACATAAAAAAATATTTCGAAATCATCCCCCGAAGTCATAAAAATCGACGGTGGAAGTTGATACGTCGTCTTCGAGAGCAAACGTTACTAGAGGAAAAACACTTTTTAAATGAGCGCTTCTACAGCGTGTTTCCGCTCATATCTGAAGTGAGCATATTTTTTTTGTTCTTTCATTTAGTTTGACAGAAAAGCGTCGTTAAATGCTATCGGGTTTGTATCGACACCTCATTCGTGGCCAATGAGGTCAGTAGATTTAGATAAAATGAGCTAAAAGACAAAAAAAATAAATGAGCTATATAGGCCAGGAGAGAGGGGCGTTTATTATAAAACTGGTTTTATTCTGCAGCAGTACGAAATATTTCTGAGAGGTCTAAGATACTTTTTTAACAATTTAAAATGGAAGCTATCAACTCGACACATATGTATATGTGTTATATAATTCGAAGATCTATAATTACTCTAATATTATATCACTTTTACATTAATTACACAACTAATAGGTAGAAATATAAATTTCAAGATGGTGATTTAATTTAAAATGGATTCATCTGCCGATGCCTAACTAATGGATCTACGCGGTCATAGACCTACACCTACGCGTCAAACCATTAATTTTTTCTCAACTTTTTAGGACAACGTTTTTACTAATTGTACTATAGCCAATTTCGACGGTTATTCGTTGTTCAAGTAAAAATATTAGCAAACAATCTTATAATTATTAATGCAAATATGCATTTAATTTTGAGATAATATATCGTCTAGTCCTCTTCTTATGTTGGTTAACATTGTAATATATTCGCAACAGCTAGCAACACTGGCGGGAACAATGCCTATATATATATATTGCCGCTAATTTACGTACAACATAATTTGCGTTTAAAAAGAATCCCATTCATTTTCTTGTACCGGAAACATGGGCAATATTTCCGACAATATTGCCGGAAGCGAGAAAATTGGCAACTGTACATTAGTAACGCTGACGGCCATATTGAAATATATTTTTTTAATCGTATAAGTGGCTTCAGACATTTAGCTGTACCCAATTTACAGTCATCTACAAAAATATGTACCCACTTTTTATCTTATGCTATTGTAATGAAGTCGTCTGTAAAAATTTAACAATCCACAAACATTATGTATTTAAATAATATTGATATGGAGCTATTTAAGCAATATTTATATGACAAAACCATTTACAAAATTAGGACGAACATAAACTGTTCGCAGTTTCTTTTACGACCAAGGTAAAGACACGATTGAGTACCCTATATAAGGAAAACGGCCTTCGCAGGCGGTCAGCGCCAAATTTGGGAAAAGTCAAGTGATTCAAGTGGGTTCACTTAATAATTGACACAGTTAAGTATTGTATACTCGTTACGAGAAGCATTTACGAAATGTATTATTTTAAATTAATGTAATCTTTTAACACCTACATGACCTGACCTATTAATTTGTCAGTATACTAAAATACTTAAAACTCACATCACCATACAAGTTTTTTTTTTAACCTGACTGTGGCTTTATAGGCCGGGCCCAATAAAACGATAGGAGTGCGCGGTTGGAGAGTAGCCTGGGGACCATACAAGTTTGGTTAAACGTTTGAAGGTATCCCTAAGGAGGCGGGAGGCTGCTTTTGTCACTGATTCCAAGTTTGGCGTACACACTCGTTTTCCGATAGCTATAGCCATCGGCTTTTCCATTCCAATCCGGAAGGAAAACAAGACCGTGTTGAGATTAGAAAGATATCCTGAAGTTTCCCTTCACCGAAAACTTTTTTTTATAATAAATAATGGGATCGCTCTTGGCCAGCATCTGGCCAGGGCCCAAAAATGAGGCCGACGGTGAAGCGAGCTCACCCAGAAGATGCCTATTTACTCGTGCCTTAAAAAGGTTATATGAACTCGGAAATACAGACGCCGCAGGGAATTCCTAACCTAGCAGTACGCATTGGAAAAAATATGAAAAGCGCTTGGTTCGTAAAAGCTACTGTTAAGTGTTAAGTAAGTATCAAATGACATAAACATAATTTTATTTGCTGCGGCTGAATCCGCGAACAACCTCAAATGGCGCGAATATAGTGCCCTCGATAGCAGGTACATATTTGAGCCTTTTGGGGTCGAAACTCTGGATCCGTGGGGACCGGGAGCTCATAAGATCTATAAAGATCTATCTGGGGGTCTGGTCGACGCAACGCGTGAAAATGCTTGGCACAGAAACTCAGCATTTCCATTCAAACGCGGCAATGCGGCCAGCATTTTGGGAACGCTACCCACCGGTAGCGGTCTATTAGATTAGATTTTTAGATAAGTATGTTTAGGATAGTTATTTTATTACATTACGTGGGTTCAGGTGTATAGTTTTTAGTTTTTTTTTTTATTTCCCGTCTCTTTACCTATATTATATTTTTATTTGGATGAAGAAATATTTTTAAGAGAATTAAGTTTATTTTATAAAGCCAGATAGTACGTGCCGAGATTCGAACCAACTACCTCAAGATTGAAGGTCTCGTGCCTTACTACTCGGCTACTAAGTAATGTTATTATGGCTGTGGTCTTCTGTAAGGCGGACATACTTCTTCAGACGGGTTCTTATCTCTGAAACTACTGACATGATGAAAACACATTCTTTTTTGTAATTTGACTGATAATAGTTTGCATAAGGCCCCAATTTCTTAAGTTTTTATGTCTAGGTACATATGCCCTCCATTTACGGTTACAATTATAAGTATTTAATTATAAATAGGTGTTTAAAACCAGTCCTTAGCTTTTACAACCGTTGTTATAAAATTAGCTCCGAAATCATGACTCTTCGAAGCCGACTCAGTGACGGTATTATAAGTCATTCGAACTAAATATAGTATTTTAACGCACCTACGTGTTGGAAGGATAAACACGTTGTTCCCCCAGATTCGGTTGAAACTGCTCAACCAATCTCACTGGAGCGCAAACTCTTAGAGTATTCAAGTGTTCCAAATTACACGCGGGGTCATGTCGGAGGTTATCCCTGGATTTTCCCCAGGCTACTCTCCAACCGCGCACTCCTATCGCTTTATTGGGCTCGGACTATAAAGCCACAGTCAGGTTAAAAAAAAGTTGTTTCTAGAAAATCTCTCGTCAATCAATCCTGGTGTTTTTCAAAACCGCAATGGTTTTAGTTATCTCTTGCCCTTGCTTATATCTTTACAAAGTTAAACATGATTATTTATTACATATTTGTTTCAATGTATAAGTATTTAAATGTCTGTGTATCAAATATGATTTATAAGCAATTCTTTGTTGCATGTAAGTATCTTATTTTAAGGGTTTAGTCCTTAAAAGCATATGGTAATTAATTATTCATAATGCTTTTGTTCGGTCCTGGCAGGGTATTTTAAGCCTCATTAAAAATGTGCAGCGTGGGTCACGCCTGTCAAAAATTAACCCTCGGAACCATTACGTTACTGTTGACATTTTATCTGCGTTACCTTTTTTGATGTATTTTTTATTAGCAATCAATCAAGTAATTTGACGAATTCTGGCGTTGGTAAATACGGACGGAGAAATTACGTGATGTGCCGTGAACGGTAAGATTCGATATTGCGGTACTCTAAAACTACTTCGGCAATATTAGCGAGATTTTATTAATGGCTTGGCAATATTTCCGGGTTGAGTCAATCCGTTATACAATTAATTAATTATAATAATGAAACCTTTTAATTACCCCCTAACCTGTCATGCACAAAAAATGTAAGTATATGTACAATTAATTACTTTAAGTATATGTTTGCAATGTAATAGAAAGTATTACCTACATTACTTTTTAAGTGGCTGAATCAGCAAAGCGCCGCAAATATTCAACTCTTGGCGATAGTTACATATTTGCGGCGTTTGCTGTGAAGACTCTGGGTCCGTGGGGACCGGATGCAATTAAACTTTTCAAAAGATTAAGTTATTTGCTTATCCGGTCGTCAGGTGACCGTAGGGCTGGCTCGTTCCTCGCGCAGCGAATTGGCATTGCCATTCAGCGAGGCAACGCGGCCAGCCTTATGGGAACTCTGCCCAGTGGCAGCGACTTGGGCGACCCTTGCCCATACAGTATAGGCCTTTAGTTTAGGTAGTTAGTAAGATCTTGTTTTATTTTTGTTCTATGTTTTAATTATTGCTTAATTGAATTAAAAACTTTTTAAGTGGAATATCCTACGGAAATATGTAGTATGTAGCATATTTAGTGCCAATGCCAGTCTCAAACTAATCGTGCCAGTCTGGCTAGAAGAATGTACTTACTTATTTCGGTCTCCAATACGAGTACACGCGTAGAAAGAGGATTAGGTAGAAGGAAGATTAGCGAATCACCAAGGGGCCGTCCCCCTTCCCTAGTATGTATATATATTTCTAACTCATACATGAGCGGAAGCCGAGTGATCTCCGATGAGGAAATCTGATGATGATGATGACGATATATTTAAAGCGAAAGCTGAATCAGCATTTTCCATTTATAAATACTCGGCGCGCGACCGTTGAACTCGCGTCGGTTATTTAGATCTGTCGAATGTTGACCTTGCCAAGATGGCGGCCGTCTAGCTTAGCGAGGGATTCCGAAAACAAAATCCGTACTGAGGGGCTACCGCGAACCACAAACGAAGTTTTCTCTCTTTGTCTCACTTATGTGCAAACTTTCAAGTACGACAGAGAGGGAAAATTTCGAATGCTGTTCGCGGTAGCACGTAGCACTCCTGAGGGGCTACCGCGAACCACAAACGAAGTTTTCCTTTTCTGTCTCACTTATATATAAACTTGCAAGTGCGACAGAGAGGGAAAACTTCGTTTGCTGTTCGCGGTAGCGCCCCTGGCGAAGTATCTCCCACTCTATCGAACTTACCAACTTAGCGACAAAGAAGGGGATACTTTTCGTTTTGGATCGCGGTAGGAGTTCTCTGCCGGGTTTTTATGTCAATAGTTTTACTGACATTGACATAAGATTTAATTAACAAAAAGGGTATTTTAATAATTATGATTTATGACATTACATAATGACTATTTTTAAAGGTGATACACAGGAGGTACCAAATGATTAAAATAAGTGACAGTAAAATAACATTAAAACTAACCTATTACTAAATATAAACCTAATAAAGATCAAAAAGGGTATTTATTTAGGTAAAACATTTGAATTATGAAAATAATAACAAGCAATAAAGGGACTACAAACTAAACATAAATATAAACTTAATAATAAGTCATCTAAAATAAGGAGTCCCTCCGTGGCAAAGATGCTGGCAGCATTTCCCCGCTGTATAGCAATGCTGATGTGTTGTGAGGAAGCTGCCAATGCCAGCCTCTTGGTCACCACTGGCACAGATTTTATAATACTAGTACATTAAGGATACGACTGGAGCCGGCAATACACACATTAAAAGATGTGCGAAAGAGATGCAAGCATTGACACCAACGCGCATGGGAACGAGATACAATGTGTCATCTCCTGTCTCTTATCGCGTATTATTTGTCACCGAAACGTCATTATATTTAAGCCTATTAGCTTAATTTAAATTTGGCGCCAATATATACAGCACGACTAATGACGAGATGTCAGAATAAGGGCTATCGCGTATGAATTCGCCGCTAGAGGCGCTAGTGTAGCGTGTGGTCTCCGAAACGTCAAATGTCACTCTTTGTGGTTGCGCTACGCGGTTTAATATCTAATTGGAACAATATGGTGACTATTTTGCAATACCTGAGCTTGATTATGGCAAATATAAGTTAAGGGTCAATGACTGTCAGTGCTTTGAGACAGTTTTGTCTTTCGGAAACTTATTTCCTCCTTTTTTCCGAACAAAACGGGACTGCGCTACAATGCGGGATGTCCGATATTTTTACGGTACGGTTTTAAATCATTGAATATGATTTAAATGTAAACTTCGTTCTCATATCCATAATAATCAATAACAATTTTTGACAGCTGGACCTTACTCGACAGTGGCGCCAACTGGTGAGCACAAAAACGATAGCCCCCATTGTGCTACATCCATATCAGTCTTCTGATACATCTCAATTTAGTCAGGTTATCATAAGTCCCTTTTGAGTATTCGCTAATCCTCCTTTTATAGGGTCCTCTTTCGGGCTGCTCCAAACACTAAAATGAAAGTTACGCACTCGAATATTTGTCTGGTGCTCAGATCTCGATATACGCACTTGCTTTCCAAGATTGGGACGTTTACCTTATGTACTCAATAACACGGTTGTTTATCGTGCCGTGTGTCATTCACCTTGCAACAATAAATAGCTTTTATCCTTATGGCTAACATTAGCGTCAGTACGTCATGTTTTGAGTATGTACATGTAGGTACATACATGCAGTACGATATTTTGAGGTTGACACTTAAATATGATCTGTGTAACACGGCAACACCTCCGCAGTGCACTGGCCGGTGAGAAAAAAAAATACATTTTTCACGGCCGTGTATGGTTTTGGACATAGAAAATTTTACTTGAAACGTGCTGTTTCTTGAAAACTGTTTTAATACTTATTTAAATAAACTTGTGTTTTAACTTGAAGAATAGTAATATGATGCACTATGTAAATCTAAATATATAAAAGAAGAAGTCCTGACTGACTGACTCATCAACGCACAGCCGAAAATACTAACGCTAGAGAGTTGATTTTTACACAGTCGGTTACATTTATAACGTAGGCTAGGGATAAGAAAAGATTTTTCGAAATTCATCCCCTAAGGGGGTAAAACAAGGGATGAAAGTTTTTATGGGAAACGTAATTTTTGGATTTAGAAACTTGAAATTTTGTATATAAGTCTCTGTTTGAATATAACAAAACTAAATTCAGCGATTTTCTAAATTCATCGCCTAAAGAGGTGAAAAGGGGGTTGAAAATTTGTTCGGGGAGCAAATCTTGTTTATTGTATACTAGCGACCCGCCCGGCTTCGCACGGGTGCAATTCTGATGCATATAAACCTTCCCCTTGAGTCACCCTATCTATTAAAAAAACCGCATCAAAATCCGTTGCGTAGTTTTAAAGATTTAAGCATAGGTACAGGGATATAGGGACATAGGGACAGAGAAAGCGACTTTGTTTTATACTACGTAGTGATAGTTCATTTTAATCATAAAAGGGCTGCCACTTACGCAGCCCCTTCTACTTGGCTACGTTTCTACCGATCGCATTGGGTGACAGCAATACATACTTTCGTCG
This sequence comes from Epiblema foenella, assembly GCA_963556455.1. Taxonomy (NCBI): domain Eukaryota; kingdom Metazoa; phylum Arthropoda; class Insecta; order Lepidoptera; family Tortricidae; genus Epiblema; species Epiblema foenella. Next base: position 12,785,570 of record OY747118.1, on the reverse strand, counting down.
TCGCCGTGTCGAGGCTAGCTGCCGATCCCGTACTGCCTATGGAAATATTGGAAATACTACGCGGTATTCCACTTCCAGATATACGTATCTACGCTACAACTAAGCGGAAACTTTCAGGCCGCCTTCGTCCCAGTCCAGTTTACAGACTTCCTCGGCATCGGAATCAGCGGTCTCATGAGAAACGCTAGTAGTTTTAGAATTGTAAAAGTGCCATTCCGGCCTACTTGCAGAATAAAGTTCATTTATTTCATTTACTGATCACCTGTCAACTGAATGTTACCTACTATAAATTGATACATGTTGCCATGTATGAGCTATCAATACAATAACCATGCCCAAACACTTGACTATGTTATGACCAGATAACGCAGATAACAAATAAAGACTAGCTTGACTCTACTGGTAAGTTATGACCTTGCTATAAGGTTTAGAAATGGTCAGCAAGTTATCGATGTTTACAGCGTAGTAATCATTATAATACGTAAACTATACATAACCTGTGTTTTAGGGTTCTGTGCTTCAAAAGGAACCCTTATAGGATCACTTTGTTGTCCGTTTTTTGAACCTGACTGTGGCTTTATAGACCGGGCCATTAAAGCGATAGGAATGAGTGGCCTGGGGAAAATCCAGGGGAAAACCTCCGACACGACCACGCGTGTGGTTTGGAACATTGGAATACTCTAAGAGTTCGCGCTCCAGTGAGATTGGTTGTGCAGTTTCAACCGAATTGAGGTGTGAGTGGAATCGAGCTACTGGGAGTTTTGTCGCTGGTTCACCCAACCTAGCCTAGCTGAGAAGAGTCCAGCAAGAAACTCAGCTAGGCCCGACCTGGGTCGGGCTGACTCTACCCGGTGTGCGGCGGTACCGGGACGACTAGGGACTATATGTGTCAGTGTTGTCGCGATCGCGCGGTCGACGTCCCCGCCGGCGGGAATGCCTAAGTGTACGCGTCGTGTCTGAGTTGATCGCCGTAAGTGCAGCGTTCCATCTTTCTATGGATTAGATTAGACTTTATTGTCCGTCTGTCTGTCTGTGGTGTGGAGGTGTCGAGTTGAAATTAAAACCACATATTCAGGTTTACAGCCCCTTGAAGCTGTGAAAAAATCAAACTTCTAAGGTTCGGTTTTATAAAGATCCGTTAGACCTTATGTCGGTTTGTTATGTCAAAAAATGTACTGAGTTACTGAAATTTGATCTGACATTTTATCTAACGGATCTTTAGAAAACCCGGCCTAAGTTGACTTAAAAAAAGATACGTAAATTTATGCCGCAAAAAACATATATTTCGACACTAGGGAATTTTATAGTGTACTAGCGACCCGCCCCGGCTTCGCACGGGTGCACTATTTAATGGATGTTATTATACATATAAACCTTCCTCTTCAATCACTCTATCTATTAAAAAAACCGCATCAAAATCCGTTGCGTAGTTTTAAAAATTTAAGCATACATAGAGATATAGGGATATAGGGACAGAGAAAGCGACTTTGTCTTATACTATGTAGTGATTACTGATTAGGTACTTACTCTCCGTCGACCTAGAACTATGGCAAGTAATATCGTGATATACTAACTACAAGTGCAGGGAAAAATCTGAAAACTACATTTGTAATTCAATCTAAAAAGATATAATGGTCTTTATTTCAAGTACTTACCTAATCAATCATGGAGGTTAAGCAACGGTATACGCACGTATACCTACAAATTTGTACGGAACCTTGGGTGGGCGAGCCCGACTTGCACTTGTCCTGTTTTTTGGTCAAATAACTTTCACACCACGATATAGATAAACAATAAGTGCCTCTAGCTATTAACACAAAGCGCTTATGATTCTTCACTCTTCGCAGGTGTAGTGACACAGTTATACATAGCTAACATATGTAGCATCGAGATATGTTAGCTATGCAGCCGGGCTCACCAGTAGTCCCTTACCCATAGGCCAGTGTACACGTACGTAAATAAATAATATAGTGAGAACTCTCAGTCTCCCAATAGAGAGTTCCTATACAGGCGTCCATAAGCTACGGCGGCTGCTTACCCGCAGGCAGGCTGTAACGAGAGTCAATCTTAATAGCCGAAGTGGAAACACGTAGTGCGTTCAATATCGTCATCATCATCCTAGCGTTATCCCGGTACAGTTGCATCCTAAAGGATGCCCGGGGTCCGCTACCTAATCCCAAGAGTTGGCGTAGGCACTATTTTTTACGGAAGCGACTGCCAGTGCCATCTGACCTTCTAACCCGAGGGAAAACCAGACCTTATTGGAATTAGGCTTGTCAAGTGAGTGGGCAACTTGACTGAACTAGAAGTTCTCGAACCGCCCGAAGGCCTCTAACTTAGCTTAATGCCTGCTAATGCTATCATAGACAGCAGCCGGGATCAACGGCTTAACGTGCCTTCCAAAGCACGGGAGCGCTCAGTTAATAACCACTCAAAGCGGTCACCCATCCAATAACTGACCTGGGCCGACGTTGCTTAACCTCGCATACCGCACGCGGTACGCGCGCGCCGCTGGGCCCCGAGCGCTCCTGTGCGTTCAATATCGTAATGTATTAACGATACAGTACTGAAATAAAAACCCTATAAACATTTTGTGACCACGGAACGACGGGTTTCGCCTACACGCTGTCGTAAATAAAACGCGTTATAGAAATACCGGCCAAGTGCCAGTCGAACTCGCGCACGAAGGATTCCGATCCATCACTACATAGTATAAAACAAAGTCGCTTTCTCTGTCCCTATATCCCTTTGTATGCTTAAATCTTTAAAACTACGCAACGGATTTTGATGCGGTTTTTTTAATAGATAGAGTGATTGAAGAGGAAGGTTTATATGTATAATAACATCCATTAAATAGTGCACCCGCGCCAAGCCGGGGCGGGTCGCTAGTTATCTATAAACGGCGAAAAAAATCACGTTTGTTGTATGGGAGCCCCCTTAATTATTTATTTTATTTGCTGTTATAGCGGCAATTGAAATACATCATCTGTGAAAATTTCAACTGTCTAACTATCACGGTTCATGAGATACAGCCTGGTGACAGACGGACGGACAGCGAAGTCTTAGTAATAGGGTTCCGTTTTACCCTTTGGGTACGGAACCCTGAAAACGGAACGCTCTTGATTACGAATAAAATTATCCGCTCCTTTGTCGATTTTGGTGCAAAGTTTTCCATAGTGGTGGCAATATTTCCTCAACTATGGATGTATTATGCTGGTAGACATTTTCTAGCTACTAATTAGTAATTAGGGATGCGCCAAATATTCGGTTATTATTCGGTATTTGGCATATTCGGCATATTTTTGAATGTTCGGTATTCGGCCGAATTATTCGGTTCAGCTGCCGAATATTTACCGAACAATTTTCAGAGCGTTTTGTTACAAGTTACAAGAGTATATTACAGTTACTGCTTCGTGAAATGAATATTTGACCCATTATTAACAGTTATTTAACTTATTGTTTGTCAATATTTCGCTTTGATAATGAGCAAAAAATTTTACCATTCAATTAGTCTGTTTTACAATAGACTAGCGACCCGCCCCGGCTTCGCACGGGTGCACTATGTAATGGATGTTATTATACATATAAACCTTCCTCTTCAATCACTCTATCTATTAAAAAAACCGCATCAAAATCCGTTGCGTAGTTTTAAAGATTTAAGCATACATAGGGATATAGGGACAGAGAAAGCGACTTTGTTTTATACTATGTACCTAGTGATGAAGGTATTACGTTGAACGGAATAATTCGGCCGAATGTTCGTATTCGGTCAAACTCATATTCGGCGCATCTCTATACTAGTCAACTACTAATAAAAAAAACCGGTCATCTGCGTGTCGGACCACGCACAATGAAGGGTTCCGTACCAACACAATCCAGTACATTGAATCTAAAAAAGTCGTATCTTCATAGGGAACTCACGCACTTACCACCTTTTGCTTAGGCAAGACAGTTTTTACGCGAAAACTCAAAAACCGTAAAACCTCATATATTGTTCAAACCAAAAATCGTTGAAAGTATTTATTAATGCACACCACCTCAATTTTTTTCAGAATTTGAAACTTTATAGTTTGGAAATTAGGGGGGGGAGACACACTTTCTATGACTTTGACAGCTAATATCTTACCAACGGTTGACTTAAATGGATAAGCTTTTTATAAACCTCCATATCATTTTTAAAGGCCTATCCATCGATACCCCACACGACTATGTGCGTTAATTTTTTTTTTTCATCCACCGATTAAATCGGCTGTGACATACGGACGGACGGACGGACGGACAGACATGACGAATCTATAAGGGGTCCGTTTTTGCCATGTTGGCTAGGGAACCCTAAAAAGACGAAGTGAGGCTCAGTACTCGTTTCGGAGAAATTGCAGTTTAGCGTCAGTTATTTTAAGTTTCTAACACTCGGAACGGTGAGTGGTGACGCGTCGCGGGCGCAAAAAGTTTATTAGTGGAAATGCAAGATGAGGACCAGACAGGGCTGTCCAAACTGGTAGCAACAAAAAATCTTGTTTTTGCTTCAATTTTGCAACTCATTTGGAGTTGCGAGCGTCTATAGGCTGCGGTGCTCGCTTACCATCAGATGGACTACCATATGTTTGCCACCGGCGTTGTACAAAAAAAGCGGCCAAGTGCGTGTCGGACCACGCACAGTGTAGTTGCCACGTCACCGGTCATATGCGGAATTACGGACCCGTAGAAGGGTTTTTACTGATCCTAGTACTGATGATGTACTTTTTTGAGATGTTGTGTTGTATACATATTTTTGCCCTTTATGGTAATGTCTACTTAGCTGTGATAGTTTTCCTTTTAAATTCATCGTATATACTATTACCATGATTTTTTAAACATGCCTAGTAGCCACCGTTTAGCTGGCACTTGACCATAGCAAAAATTATCACTTATATATATTTATTGTTTATTGCACCTATAGCTCAGTTGGCTAGAGCGACTGGCCGCGAGTGCCGGGAGGTCGCAGGTTCGAATCCTGCTCGGTGCCTAAATTTTTCAATTTTACCTTTATTCTAAACCTACTTAAAATAAAGCTCGTATATCAGCATCGTTTCAGTACTAAGATACGAGGTTTCGAAGAGTAGTGACAGGTTTGATAGTGGGTTTTGCTTCTCATTCTCACCCGACAATATAGTGTAGACATCCCTAGCGCGTCGGTTACAGGAATTTCGCTTTCGAATCCGCGCGTCTCCGTCGCGTGCGCAAGCCTCCAATTATGATCTATAATAGATCACAGAATTCACAGATCATGTCCGAGTTAACCGCATTCAATGAAGCAATTTATTTTGTTTCCATACACTCGTTTCCTGCGGCTTCTGTCTTCAAAAGCAAAGCGTCTCAGCTTGGGCAAAAATTCTTATTTTAAATTTATTTATTTATATTAAAAAAAAGTACAGTGCCGTGATTCTAAGGGTAAGACGCGTTACAAAAAACCTCTTGAGAGGTTTATACGTGCCGCGAATGCATTGGCTAACTCATAGCATTTCTTATTATTATAAGGCACAATACAATACAATACAAATACTCTTTATTGCACACCTCAATCAAAGGATACAGTACAGTACAAAAACACAATGAGAAGAGGCAAACAATAGGCGGTACTTTACTAATTCTATTCTTATTTGAAAGAAAGAAGAAAGAAAGAAATATTTATTTGGTATAAATTGTTTATGTACAACTAGGAAATTATAAAAAGGTACTGTTTAGTACCAAAATGGGTGCCGCTCAGCATAGTGTCATGAAAATCATGACGCTAATTTTCAGGGCAACCAGGAAACAAGATGAAATTATAAAACAGTAAACATGAGAGAGCTGTCCCTAACATCATCATCATAATATTTACGAGCTTGGCTCTTTTCGGTGGAGTAATTGGATCATTGTCAGATTTAGGTTCGCGTCTATTCTGTGGTCATGACAAAATTTAAGGGCCACAAAGCTTAATTTTGGATTGGTCTAGTAACTCGCATAAACGGTGTTTACGTAACTATTAATCCATGTAATAAAAACATTACTTATGTGTACATAAGCCGTTAACTATTGACCACCGGGTGGACAACTTTTGTTTTTACAACTGACAATGACCAAATTGCCAGCTTATTCTACATTCAGCTTTGTCCTTCACTTCTTTGTATGACTTTGATGTTTTATTTGCTCCATGTACGTCATTCTAGGTCTTCCCCTTGTCCCTAACGTACAACATGACATTGACAATGTGGGAAAAGCTTAGCTAATTCCTGTTTTTCTGTTGTCTGATGTGTAAGGTAGATGTCCGGCTCTGCGTCAGATCACATTTCCGTTCCGATTCTAGTGAATTCTCTGAGCGGGTTCGATAAGACTAGAGGGTTTCTTTATTTTTTATTGTTGTTCAAACTTTTTATTTTTTCAAATTCTGACTAAAAAGGTAACTTAACGTATCTCTTTAGCAATCCAGCGCGGGAACGCGGCGAGTATATTTGGGACGTTTGAGCCGGGTACTTATCGGACAAGTCATTGTTAATGGAGTATGTAGCATAGGTGACGAAACGTGTTGTGGATGATTCTTTGTAGCATAAATTGACGAAACCTGTGGTGGATACTTTTTGTTGTGGTTGGACGAAACATCCGCTAATTAGATTGTTTTTGAATTTATAAAATAAACGATTGAGAACACAGAAAAAAAAGGTAAGTGCAACAAATTCCGTTCCCAGGAAATCTCCCGGATTCCTAATCCGTGTGGGAAAAAAATCCAATTTTTTAAAATAATAATTATTATTATTTGCAATTTGTGGACTGTAGCAACATATTTATGCTATAGGCATACATTAAATAATAAATAAATATTAGAGGACAATCTTACACAAATCGAACTAGCCCCACAGTAAGCTCAAGAAGACTTGGTGTTATGGGTACTAGACGACGATATATTTAATAGATATAAATACTTAAATACATAGAAAACATCCAAAACTCAGAAACAAATATTCATGCTCATCACACAAATATTTGCCCTGACCGGGATTCGAACCCAGGACCGTCAGCTTCACAGGCAGGTGCACTACCCACTAGGCTAAACCGGTCGTCATACATTAATCATATTAACTTATTTCCCATTTCCCGTGCGGAATAATCCCGGGAGATCCCGTTTTTCTTAAGCTGAGTGGTCTTGGTTCGTTGGCCGGGGAACAAAGCGCTTATTGTCCGCTCATGTCCAGCTTCCGCGGGGAATCTCTGAGGGCTCTGTACTGTATTGTATCTACGGCGCATGTGGCCAGACATCACGTTTAGAATGAGTTGTACAGACGCCATCAAATATATCTATACTCTTCAGGGTGCTCAAAAATATCTGAACATGCACTTTAACGCCTTGACAATAGAGTCGTGTTCAGATATTTGTGAGCACCTTGTTCGCTTCGATATATCTGATGGCGACTGTACCAACATAAATACAGGCCGATCGACGTTTTTAGGGTTTGTACTCAAACGGTAAAACAGGCTGTCACAACTCTCCTATTTGCCTTTCGTTTTCTGCTGGTTTATTTCTACACTTTTTTTTTGAGTTTAGCCTAGTGGATAGTGCACCTGCCTGTGAAGCTGACGGTCCTGGGTTCGAATCCCGGTCAGGGCAAATATTTGTGTGATGAGCATGAATATTTGTTTCTGAGTTTTGGATGTTTTCTATGTATTTAAGTATTTATATCTATTAAATATATCGTCGTCTAGTACCCATAACACAAGCCTTCTTGAGCTTACTGTGGGGCTAGTTCGATTTGTGTAAGATTGTCCTCTAATATTTATTTATTTATTTTTAATTAATTTGCGATGTATTTATGTAGTTGTAAAGTAGTATATTTAGTTCAAATCTTGCAAGTACAGTCCGCAATAAAAGTTTGTCTTAAAAAGTTCATTTTTGATAAAGAAAAAATTTGGTCTTGTGGTGTGTTGTTGCATACTAGATGACTACTTTTTTGTTTCAGAATGCCTAATAACTAGACACTAAAGACTGATAAAGACATTGCTAGTGTCGAAATGTAGGAACTGTCTAAAGACAAAGTACCTGTCACAACTTACCTCGGTGATAGGAGAGTTGTGGTAGAGCTTACTTTTTGTAATACTTTAATTAATTTTGATGATTGTTTTGGATAGGGCAGGGCTGCCAGTTGATATTTTTAAATTATTCATTCGTGACTCTGAAATTATACAAAATTGCGTGTCAGGATACATACACTGCATAAAAATCCTTTACAAACACAATATTGATTGTTAATGGCGTAAATTTACCTACATGATTGATTTATTTATTGAGTATGCATATAACGCGCATTCAATTCATTCCATATGACAACAAGGTTTTATGTATCCAATTATACATGAGGATCCAGGATACAAAAAGGATACAATCTGTCACCTAATTATACACGTTTTGTATCCAATTATACAATCTGGCAGCCCTGGGATAGGGAAAGAATGGTGCTACATCAGCTCACATAGGTCATAACTGTGGAATGTTTCTTAAGCGAGATATGTCCCTTAAATTAAAAATTGTCACAATACTCCTAGGTCTCCCCTAGGTTGTGCTTACCATATCTATTCTATTCATTTTTGGTCAACTTAAGGTATTCGAATTACGATTTGAAACGGGATATTTACCATGTATATTTGTATTTTTGAGTTCCCGATATTTCGGCACTGTTGCAAGCGCCATTATCAAGGATCAACTGACGTGCCGCGAGTTTTAGTTGTGGTCTACCCACACACCATAGCGATCTACCCTCTTCCTGGTCTTCCTGGTATTTACCACCAGGAAGACCAGGAAGAGGTCCCGTTTCAAATCGTAATTCTAATGTAAATGACCATGTAAGCTAGAAATCTTATAATAAGGTATTCGAGTTAAGTATATCAAAGAATGTAGTTGCATCGGCCGACCTCGAACCTGCAGTTGGCACCGCGCCAGCGCGGATTAACTAAGTGGGGTCAGTTTATATTTAGCCGTTGGAATCATGTCTAGACATAATATGCAAAGGAGTAAGCGTGGCTTGTCAATTTGCATCATATTGTAAGCTCCATCGCCCATCATCAGTGCTTATGTTACATGGCGACCCTGCCAGAATCATCATCATTTAACAGGGGTATTGCCCCCCCTGAAGCCTGTGTCAGGGGAGGGAAATTGCCTATGTCCTGACGTAGGAAATATGTTCTGACAATAAAAACAGTTATCAAAAGTCAGTTTTATTTTCGGAAAGTTCGAAAGTGCCCCCCCCTGAACAACATTTTGGATCCGCGCCTGTTTACCATGAGTTTGCAAGACCATACTCACCAGCGACTGCGTAAACGCACCAAACCGTCTGTAATCGTAAACGGTGTTCGTTAAAATCTGATTGCATGGAAAGTTTGACAAGTTCGTATGGGATGACAGCTGCCGGCGCCATATTTGACGATGACCAGCCTGTGATCGTATGTTGGTGCAACCGAGCCTTAGTATGCCGATTCTTAGTTCTATTGCGTAACCTTCAGAGGCGCTGTACTTTTGCCCATACAAATTTTTACACAGTCGTTGTATGTAACATATTTAAAAAAAATACTGATGTCACGCTGTTGTGGGTTGTGGGGCTACCAGTTTCGTGTACGTGCGTACCCGTTCACGAAATAACTAAATATTGCAATACAATACAATACAAATACTCTTTATTGCACACCTCACATAAATAGCACATAGAAAACAAAAAACATAGATACAGGGAGACAGAGGCAGAACAACAGGCGGTCTTATCGCTAAAGAGCGATCTCTTCCAGACAACCTTTGGGTAGTGGAGAAATGAAATATAAAGCTGAAAAGTAGGTGGTGCATAAACTATTACAATGAGAAAAAAAAAATCCAAAACAATTATATATTATATATATTATGTGTGTGTGTGTGTGTGTGTGTATCTACGTCTGCGTGATGCTAAACATGTTGATCTCTATTTGAAAGGGCACTCAATTTGACATAAATTGATATAATAACATCAACAATATCGGCGATTGTGTAACGGACTTAATTCACAATAATATCGAATTGAGGGCACCGTCACATATGTAGGTCGCCGTCGACATCGTAAAAACCCTTCAAGTGTCAATTAATGACGGTTATGCCGTTATTCACAATGAATTTACACAGGCAAGTAATAATGGGGGCTATCGTGTATGAATTCGCCGCTAGAGGCGCTAGTGTAGCGTAAGGTCTCCGAAATGTTAAATGTCACTCTTTGTGGTTGCACTACGCGGGTTAATATCTAATTGGAACAATATCGTGACTATTTTGCAATACCAGTGCCTTTACCATGAGTTTGCATGACCGTACTTCGCTAGCGACTGCATAAACGATTTAGTATGCCGAATCGTAGTTCTATTGCGTAACCGCTAGAGGCGCTGTACTTTTGCCAATACAATTTTTTACGGAGTCGCTAGCGAGTACGGTCATGTAAACTCATGGTAAAGGCACTGAGCTTGATTATGGCAAATATTAGTTACGGGTCAATGACTCAGTTCTTTGAAACAGTTTTGTCTTTCGGAAACTTATTTCCTCCTTTTTAGGGTTCCGTAGTAAACAAGGAACCCTTATAGTTTCGCCATGTCCATCCGTCCGTCCCCCGCTTTTCTTAGTAACCGTTAGTACTAGAAAGCTGTAATTTGGCATTAGTATACATATCAATGACGCCGACAAAATGGTAGAATAAAATCATAAAAAAAAATCTCCTCTCCTACATGTAAAGTGATGGTGCAATTTTTTTTTCTTCCAATACCCATCGTGTGGGGTATCGTTGGATAGCTCTTTCAAAAATATTATAAGGTTTCTAAAAGCATTCTAGAATCGGTTGTCGTGATATTAGAAGTGATAATTTTTGCTAATCAAGTATCCCCCCTCCTTCCAAGGGGCAGCTAAACGGTGGCTACTAGGCATGTGAAAAAAATGGTAAGTATATACGATGAATTTAAAAGGAAAACTATCACAGCTAAGTAGTCATTACCGTAAAGGGCAAAAATATGTATACAACACAACATCTAAAAAAAGTACATCACCAGTACCAAAATTATCAAAAACCCTTCTACGGGTCCGTAATTCCGCATATAACCGGTGACGTGATGGACGGGCAACTACGGAACCCTACACTGTGCGTGCCCCGACACGCACTTGGCCGGTTTTTTATTTATTTATGATTTTATTCTACCGTTTTGTCGGCGACATTGATATGTATACTCATGCCAAATTACAGCTTTCTAATACTAACGGTTACTGAGAAAAGCGGGGGACGGACGGACGGACATGGCGAAACTATACGGGTTCCTTGTGTACTACGGAACCCTAATTAGTATATTAAGTAAGGGCTTATCCAGAAATCACGCGAGGTTTTTTTGCCCCACTTTTAGACCCCCTCCCCCTGGTGATCTTAGGTGAGGTTCTAGGCGACCCCCCTCCCCCACGAAAACTCGCGTGTATTTTCTCACTATTTAAATTTCAAACTGAAATGGTATTGTGTTACCCCCTTATTCATAAAACTTAACAAACCTCTGCTAACTAAAATGTCTGTTGTCACTGTCTCACAAGCACATGTGTCAAAGTGACAGATAAGGACAAGCGAACTTTAGCGGCCAGTTAACTAATATAGGTTTGATAGACGTTTATGAATAATGGGGTTAGTTTATATTGTGTTTATTTTCGTCTGTGTTACGCGAGCGCTCCAAAATTTCAAAAAACGTAAATAGACTCGCCGTTTTTGACGTGCGAAATGATGATTTATAATTTCCTACATGAGTAGATACTATTTCTCGGTTTTGTAGGTACAAAAAAAATATACACGTGAGGTCAACGTTGTACCCCCCCTCCCCCAACGTGATCAGTCGTCATCATGACCCCTCCCCCTCCTTTGGAGCCTTGCGTGATTTCTGTATAAATCCTAACACAGTACAGACTGTTATTATAGCATGACCAACTCACTTGGAAAGTCACTATCCAATCCAGGTGAGTTGTGTATCTTTCAAAGTGAGTTTCAACCGTTGTTCTCTTATTAAGTGTAAATATGTCTCACGTTAGTGTAAATTTATGTATAACCAACTCAAGTATGGCAATTAGTTTTCTAAGTGTTTTGCGTTGTAAAATGAATGCAAATCATAGTTTACGAACATTATATTTCGATGTTTAAGAATGAGAGCCATGAGTCATGAGCGTAACGAAGTGCGCCCGTTTGTAGACCTTAAGTCAAAGTGATTGGATATAAAATGGTAATTTAAGTGTGCATGTTTGTGGACTCGATACGGATCACACCGAAATGAACATAAGTACTCGTAAATAACTCATAACTAGACAGCTGATTATGTATGCCTTATGACGGTCTAAGAGTGTGACTGTGGCTTTATAGGCCGGGCCTAATAAAGCGATAGGAGTGCGCGGTTGGAGAGTAGCCTGGGGATCATCCAGACCAACCTCCGACACAACTTCCAGGGCGGTTACACACTGGAATACTCTAAGAGTTTGCGCTCCAGTGAGATTGGTTGAGCAGTTTCAATCGAATCTGAGGTGTGAGTGGAATCGAGCTACTGGGAGTTTTGTTGCTGGTTCACTAAACCTAGCCTAGCTGAAGAGTCCAGCAAGAAACTCAGCTAGGCCCGACCGGGATCGGACTGACTCTACCCAGTGTGCGGCGGTACGAATAGGGACTATATATATGTGTCAGCACCCATAATATGTGACCGGTTTTTAGGGGCGTCCTCAAAATACTACGCTTGGTAACCTGGGGAGGGGGGTCTTAGGTCTTCTTCACGTAGTTAATATACTCTTGATGGGGATTTCTCACGCTTTTACATTCAAATTATACCACCATTTATACCATACGCCACCATATACCAAATCCAGGGAGGAAGCGTGGTTTTTTTCAACAGAATATCGACGCTGGAAAGGCAAAATGGGATAACCGACATTTTTGGCGATATTGAGTTATACACACCGTTGAAATCGGCAGATTCTTCCGATTTCAACGGTGTGTATAACTCAATATCGCCAAAAATGTCGGTTATCCCATTTTGCCTTTCCAGCGTCGATATGTATGATTTTAAACTCATATTACTACGTGAAATAAAGGACGGAGGGGGGGACTTGACGGGTGGTCACCGACACGGGGGAGGCGGGTCAAAAATGGGTCACGTATTACGGGTATGTTCCCATTAAAGTACACTAGACTTTACCCATGTTTTACAACGATGGTGGCACACAAGCTTAGGACCTGTCTGATGATAAGCAGACACCGTAGCCTATGGACGCTTGCTAGTAGTTGCCATGAGAATTCTTTGGGTGACTTTCAACTTACACTAGCACTAATAAAAAAACAATATTTATTTATGATTTTGATTAATTTATCTAATTTACTAATAATATATTTTCTATTAATATATTCACACTGCGATAAAAACCTAATTATATTGTAATGTGATTTGTGCAATAAACAATTTGAATTTGAAGAAAATTATCAGCTTTTAGAGATAAATAAGTACATAAGAGCCCTTATGAGTTAAAAACGCTCATCTGTTTAGGCGATTTTCTGTGTTAATTGACACGTATCTTGACATTTTCTCAGTGTTACTATCTACAGGACTATTGCGACCTAGTGTCATACATTTTAAATACATTTTTTGAATTTTTCATCAAGAAATATCGTTTCAAACATCACTTCAAAACGACCATTTTCAAACTTAAAACTGCTTTTTTCCGCTTAAATTCTACTTGGCACAATAAAATCAAGAAATGACTATGTCACTATCTAAATCTTATATAAAGTTATCGTATCCTTTAATCATTTTATTGGTATTATCAATACTTTTGCCATAATTTGAAATCAAAACATTTTAAAACTTATAAGGCCTCTTAATACCGTAAAGTCTAGTGACTTGGCGCGTCCTACTTCTCGCGTTTTCACTGATGAAAGATGAAATGAAAGTGAGCGTTGTCTTCATGAATGCAGTTTTTGTCCGTGATAAAATTCCTCTTTCAATTGATTTGATTTCACTTAAATTTCCTTTTGTATGGTAAACTTGGGTATACGTTTAGCTTAAGTAATCCATACAAAAGGACACGTATGCTCAATAGTTGACACATTATCACCTCTGTATGTGGGTATCATAAGATTCAAAGTGTCATGTATTGGGTTATTGGCGAGCACAGGGACATTTACCTCACTGAAGAATCAACTCGACCTAGCTGAATTTCTTGCTGGACTCTTCTCAGCTAGGTTTAATGAACCAGCGACAAAATTTCCAGTAGCTCGATTCCACACGCACCTCAGATTCTGTTGAAATCGCTCAACCAATCACACTGGAGCGCAAACTCTTAGAGTATTTCAGTCTTCAAAGCCACCCGCGTGGTCTTGGGAGGTTTCCCCTGGATTTTCCCCAGGATACTCTCCAACCGCGCACTCCTATCGCAGTTATGTTCTACCTCAAGGCATGCAAAGTTCTTATAACTGACCTGCTCACTGCTGCAGGTTAAAGCTATCATTAAAATATTCGTTAACTGAATAGCTTTTTTAATTAGTTTACTTAAAGTAAAGCCCGCTTTTCTATAACAGTTTCTTTTTCCATGATATCAACATATAGAATTGGTGATTCTCGGGGCCGTTCTAATAATATTTTTTGACATAAGTCCTGTTTTAGATGCGGTCGCACATAACTTGTTTTGTAATCTTCTACTTGAAATAGTATTGAGTGGAGACCCCGTGTCGGCAAACGTAGTGCAGGGCCTTGTAACTAGGTGGGGCGATGATATTCGTAAGGCGGTGGGCAGGGATCGGAGACGAGCTAAAGACATAGCTCAGTGGCGTGCCATGGGAGAGGCCTGTCCACCAGCGGACTGACACAGGCTGATGATGATGATGATGATAAACAGGGCTACTTCAAATATATACAGACTAGGGAAAATGAGAATATTAAGATCTACGAAATGAGTTTTACATGAATCCATCGGCCGCAGGCCACGTACTGCTCGTATGTACTTTTCTGCGACCTAAAGACCAACTCCCGATCAGTAAAGTTACCCCAGAATATTACCCCATACCTTAGTGTTGAAGAGACGTATGCATGGTATGCAGTCAATACAGCTATTTCGCCAACTATCTTCCGTAGCATATACAAAGCATATGTATTAATAGTTTTTTTTGTCTCGAATTTAGGAAAACATTTATTTTTGATTATTCACCCGTGCACATATTGTCGAAATCCGACTTGAGCGTCTTTAGCAGCACGTATTAAATTTTAAACCTACGTTTTGTATAGTTACAGGTTGAAACTACAATCAATTTTTGCTCGACATATCGTTCCTCGGGTAAAACCTTGCTAATAATCAAAATAGTCCCGATAAGTCACTAAACATTGCCAAACTGGTCGAAAACGCGTAAAGTCAAACGCGACACAAACGTCAATGTCTGTCAAAAATCTACAGCTTTTACTGTAAACAAATTTTTCATATAATGCCCTTTTAACTAACAAAATGAGCGATATTCATATGGAGGGTTCGCTCCAAAACGAGATCCGGAAGATCAATGACACACAAAATGAAATTTTAACTAAATTCGACGCGTTAACTAAAAATGTTGATGAAATCAAGAAGAGTATGTCCCTTCTTTCTGATAGGATCGTCACGTTAGAAGACGTAGCTGTGGATAGGAAGAAATTGAAGTTAGAAGTTAAAGTGTTGAGGAACAGAATAGACGAACTGTTCACGATTGTGAAAGACGGAAAGGAAGACGATTCCTTTTCAACCGACGATGTTAAGGAAGTGGAGTCCTGCCATTCCGAGTTCTCTTCGTCTTCTAAGGTATCTCTTTAAGCTAGTTAAACATAGGCATTACTATAACCGTAGCGTAGGGGAGACTTAGGAGATTTGTGACAGAGGAGAGTTGGTACAGAGACGATTTCTCCCTACCTATAATAGTTACCGAGCTGAAAACAACGCTCGTTTGTCGCTTTAGAGACGTGTTACTTGACTCTGTTCCCGATGGCGACGCACGAGAAGTGGTTGCGTAATTACGACGTGTGCGTGCAAAAAAACGCGAAAAGTAATTTCTTCTTCAAAATTTTGGTTGACTTTATATCAGGTCTTATTTATTACACGTGCGTAGCTGTGTTATTTTTTCTTAAGTTGTATCGTTATCGCCTCAAAGCGTTGCATTGATCTTTTGTCTTTGCATCGTGTTTAGAAAATATGAATTATTATTCGAACCAAGTCGTAATTTAGAGCACCTAGGAGAGTTGTGACAGCCTGCCATAACTCTCCTATTTGCCTTCAGTTTTCTGCTGGGTTATTTCTACATTTTTTTAAATTAATTTGTGATGTATGTATGTGTGTCTGCACATTAACATATTAATTTTAAATCTTGCAAGTACAGTCTGCAATACGAGTTTGTCTCAAAAAGTTCATTTTTGATAAAAAAATATTTGGTCTTGTGGTATGTTGTTGCATACTGGATGACTACTTTTTTTGTATCAGGATGCCTAATAACTAGACACGAAAGACTGATAAAGGTATTGGCAGTGTCGAAATATAGGAACTGTCTAAAATACAAAGCTGTAACATCTTACCTCGGTACCTGTCACAACTTACCTCGGTGATAGGAGAGTTGTGACAGAGGGAGTTGTCTTATTTTTTGTTTATTTTCTCGGAAAGCGTAATACTTTAATTAATTTTGATGATTGTTTTGGATAGTGAAAGAATTGTGCTACATCAGTTCACATAGGTCATAACTGTGGAATGTTTCTTAAGCGAGATATGTTCCTTAAATTAAAAATTGTCACAATATTCCTAGTTCTTCCCTAGGTAAGCAGAATTAGGGTAGCTGACTTAAAATTATTACTCCAAAAGAAACAAGGATAAAAATACCAAATGGTGAAAGTCCCATTTAAATATCTCAAAAAATAACGAAGCTACAATCGTTTTTAATGTTGTTAGAGAAAGCTACAGATCTGTGACGTCACGCATCTCCCCCCGGTATTTTCTCTATCCAATAATCTATGACAGCTGTCGTTAAGTCAAGTTAGCCTTACGGCGGCTAGAGGACTTCTAACAGTCTAGTTGGCCACTCACTTGACGAGCCTAATTCTAAAAGGTCTAGTTTCCCCTCGAAAACTAGTGCAGTGCCTACTTCAATTCTTAGGATTAGGTAGCGGACCCTGATCATTCTTCAGGGTGCAACTGTACTGGGATAACGCTAGGAGGATGAGGATAATTTATAGTGGTGCCGGGAGTGCTCGTGGCCCAGAAGCGCCCGCGTGCCGCATGCGGTATGCGTGGTTAAGCAACATGGGCGACGGTCAGTTATTGGATGGCTGATCGCTTTGAGTGGTTACTAACTGGACAGACTGGACTTTGGAAGGCACGCTAAGCCGGTGATCCCGGCTGCTATCTATGATAGCAGTCGTTAACCCATGTTAGAGGCCTCCGGGCGGCTTGAGAACTTCTAACAGTCATGTTCCCCACTCACGTAACAAGGGGGGTCGAAGTTGAACCACGTCCGTAGGGAGTACCCACCGTGGTGCTAAACTATTCAACAAAAACTGGCAATAAAATTGCCATACGATAAAATGAATAAGTGTTGCCGTGGTGCCATGTGCCGTTACTATAATTTCCTGTGCAATTATTACATTCTCTCATAAATTTCCCAATTAATCACAGACAGTACCTATTTTAAATACCTCATCAGAAATCGATTAAATCTTGCCTACCCTGAGATCTCCTTTAGCAAATAACTGTAGCAAATTACCTGTCAGAGTTAACGTCAATTATTTGACTCTCACCGCAGGTCTAGATTTGGAAGTAAAAGTTTCTCTTAAAAATTGCTTATAGGGGAAGGTTTTGTGTTGTGCAAGTTTGGTGGCCATTTAAGAAGTGTAGGTATCTATCTTAAGACCTAATTGTCCACAACAACAAACACTACTGCTTGCTCTTTAGCTATGATCCGGGGACGCTCACTAAATAATTGCGTGGCACCGCTATACAAGTACATACATGATAGGATAGTACTGCGCAAGGTATGGCAATCAGGTACATCGGTTAGTGGTATTCCACGCACTCCTATCGTTTTACATTCGAACACATAATACTTTTTTCCCACAGGCGGAATTCCACTCAAAACGAATAAATCAGCGTTGCAAAAACTATTTGGCCCTACCTACCACTAAATCTTCTAGTTTAAAAGTACTCCTCACGGGGCCGCACATAATGTGTATAAAAATATATAATAAGCTACCATCCGAAATAAAATGTATAGAAAAGGTTATTAAATTTATTAAAGAGCTCGACAAATATTTATTAGAAAAATGTTACTATACATTACAGGAATTCCTAAATGAGTCGTAGATAATGTAGATTAGATGTATTTAGTTTAGTGATATGTTAGTATTAAGTAGATTTTTAGTTAATTGCTGTGCCCTTGCAGGGTGCATATTATAATGTGTATTTTTGTACTATATTGTAATATGTGTTCAATAAACGTTTAAAGTTTGAGTTTATTGGGCCCGGCCTATAAAACCACAGTCAGGTATTTAAAAAAAAAATTGTCGTGTGTGTGACACGACCTACAACGGCATCAGCCTATCGATGGTACAGGAGAACACAATTAATATGGCGCGCGTCAAAGCTCTTAAGTAGTTGACTGAGAGACTATTATTGCTTAATCCACACGCCTTATTACTTGGGTCGTGCTATACGCGGACGTTAGTGTGTGTGTAGTGTCGTCGACAGTGACGTCACTGGTGTCACAACCCGGTTTGTCAGACCTTGTTTTCTTAGGGTGGGTTGCACCAAACCGTCTGTGTAAGCGGTGTTCGTTAAAATCTGATTGTATGGAAAGTTTGACAAGTTTCTAAGACAGCTGCCGGCGCCATATTTGACGACCTGTGATGTTGGTGCAACCGAGCCTTAGACCATGTCTACAACAACTAACACCACTACTTGCTGTATAGCTATGAAGTACCTAATGTATAATTACACTACACAAAATTACTCTGGACTGAAAAAAAAAATAACTGAACAAAATATTGAAAAATGCATTGGTAATTGTCAATAAATCTTAAATATCATCGTAAAAATAAACTTTCTCTACACCCATACAGTAAATCCTCTTCTATGTGCTCAAAAAGTGTAGGTAAGGACCAACTTTACAATATCGCGCCGGTCCGGGGCGGAGATGGCCATAACAGCATCAAAAACGGTATCGTTATGGCCATCTCCGCCCATAACGATACAGGCTCGTGCTCAAAAGACTTCAACGGACTCACGCTCGACCTCACTACACTTGCAACGCAATGGTTCCTGAACACATGAAAGAGGATTTAATATACGGATGTAGATAAAGTAGTGTATGCAACTGTACATAATTAGGCCTTAAAACACTCGTGTGATCCTATTATGAAACTCGCTGACGCTCGTTTCATAAAATCACACTCGTTTCATAAGCCCTCTCATTATGTATCAGTTGCATAAACTACTATTAATGCTGCAGATTTCGTAATTATCAGAGACAGCGATATGTTTTTTTTTTACAAAAAGGATAGCTTTCATACTGCTCTAACAAAAAACCGGTTATATTTTTTTCCATAAATGATTCAGTGTTCCAAAAATCAATTAAAATGTACTAAATATTTAGGAAATTACGCGCAGAGCTTCCGTAGAGCGGGGATTTTTATTTATTTATTCAACAACAACTTAAGTCTATCATTACAGGGTAATACCTAATGCGACAGACCAGGATATAATGTTCTTTAAAGCAACACATAAAATACGATTAGTATTAAAGATAAACAATCTAAGAAGAAGACAATATTGACATACAGGCCCTTGTGAAATCATTCAGGTGGCATGTAAATACGTCCATGGGATGGTTAATTTTTGACGACCGGTTTAGCCTAGTGGGTAGTGCACCTGCCTGTGAAGCTGACGGTCCTGGGTTCGAATCCCGGTCAGGGCAAATATTTGTGTGATGAGCATGAATATTTGTTTCTGAGTCTTGGATGTTTTCTATGTATTTAAGTATTTATATCTATTAAATATATCGTCGTCTAGTACCCATAACACAAGCCTTCTTGAGCTTACTGTGGGGCTAGTTCGATTTGTGTAAGATTGTCCTCTAATATTTATTTATTTATTTATTATTTAATTGCAATCTCACACGTGTTAGAGGGGGTCATTTACACTGGAATGGCCTTGCCGTAACATTTTGTTTTAGGTTACTTGTGATTTCTCGTGTAAAGTGCCACAAGCCACAATAGTATGAAAAAATCTAGATTACCTGATTTTCCAATATGGTTCTGTCTCACCCGGAATCATTGTTAACCGAGAGATGAAAGATTAACGATCATTAATTACGAAAACCTCCGTTTACCTGAATTACCTCGTATGTACAACAAACATACAATTAATAAGCGACCTTCTGATTTGAGACATAAAGTTCGCTTTACAAATTTTACGCAAATTACAAGAACAATCAATAACTTTTACTATTTCGTATCTTACACAACCTTACTGTTCCAAACGCAGCCATATTTTCACATGGCATATGTTTCATATTTCAAAACTTAGTTGATGAGATATAAGTACAGTTATAGAGTATAAAGAACTTTCTCAAGGGACATAGCATTGCATGGAAAGCGAGACGGATTGGTTAATTACTTGTATTAATTAGGGAATACGTAATTTGGTTAAGATGAGGCAGCGTTTCTTAAACTTGTTGATATTAGATGTTGACCGAGAACTTTTGGAGCAATAACTTTTGGAGTAATATTCTACAGTCTGTGGGTGAAAAGACTGGCGGGTCATTCTACTTTTTCATGACCAGTTTTCTATTACAGTAAAAACTCTATGATATGTATTGAACTCGTGTACAAAAAAAGGATAGCTAATAAAAAAAAATTATAGGTTAAATGACTTCAATATTAACATATTGCTGTAAAATGTGGGTAACACAGTGGTATAAACCATTATTTCACACAAATGGTGAGACATCCAAAGTCCACTGAGTTACTCGATTTATGGATATTAGCTGTGGTTAGTTAATTACCAAAACTATCGGGTGATACTGAAATTAAACCTCTTTCTAAATAACAATACAAATAAATGAAGTGATGTCCAAGTATTCCAAAATCTGCATTTAAAAAAAAATGTCTGAAAATTATGTACATTAAAAAGTAGAATAGCCCTGGCCTATGTTGTCATCTCGCTCATATAAGACAACCTTACAGGAAAGGGCTTATATCACGCAAATGAATGAGGGCAGATATCACGCGAGGTTTTTGGGCCCACTTTTAAATCGCGTATAGAACGCTAACTGCGAAATGAGATGAAAATATGTCTTTCTCCTTTTAATGTATCTCTGTCCAGTACGATCGGCCATCGTGGCCCATTGTGCGGATACGGTGTTAACTCCAATTTCGTCTTATACCTAACCTATCCCTTATTTTTGAGATTTCTGCATTAGCCTCGGCTGCAATAGGCTTCATATTTATTAAACGGACTCCCAAGGTGGGCCGTCTCGCAACTATAATACTCGGCCTGCAATTGCCTCCTTCCAGAGGGGCTACCGCGAACCGAAAACGAACGAAGTTCGAATATCTCCCTCTCTCTAGCACTTGCTAATTCGTTCGACAGAGAGGGAGATATTCGAACTTCTTCGAGTTTTCTCTCTCTGCCGCATTTATGTGCAAACTTACAAGTGCGACAGAGAGGGAAAATTTCGAATGCCGTTCGCGGTAGCAGCCCAGGCCTCGACAATATACATACGTGTTTGTTGTCCGCAGGTGACGATGACGACAGGCCTGGATAAGGACACTATCCGCGCGGCGTACGAGGACGTCCGCTCCGACGCCACGCCTACCGAGTGGTGAGTTCATTTTGCATAGGGATGCGCCGAATATTCGGTTTGTTAGCAAAGCCGTCTGGGCAGTGGGACCGCGTGACATGAGTACCACAACTATAAAGTAAACGCCAACAACTTTCAGTATAATCAAAGTATAAATAATCAATTGTAAAGATAAAATTGTATAAAATATAAAATAAATGGGACGAGCACACCTTATACCTAGGACGACAGGGATCAAAGAGAATGTAGACAGCATGCCACAGATTATGCATCAATGTACTGCATAGACAAATAATTGAAATAATATAATTCTAACACGGTTATTATTCGGCATGTTTTTGAATGTACGGTATCCGGCCGAATGTTTGCCGAACATTTTATGACAGGTTTTTGTTACAAGATATAAGAATGTATTGTGACATACACATATTCAAACCTATTCAGGCTGTTAAATTCGTGACAATATAGAAGAATAGAATAGAAAAGCTTTATTTCGCATTTTACACATAATACATAGTACATTTACACTTATATTAAAATTAAGGCTTAATGCGAAAAAGGAGTCCACTCAGCATGATGTCGATCCACAGAAGGTGAAACGACTCTGATATTCTGTGGAGCCACACAATATAATGCCGGCTTAATGCTTAATCCAACTAACATGTTTTCGACGCGACGCGCTTCGCGAATTATCACCATTGAAAATAGGGATGATCGTTCTTGTTATAGATACAATTTATAACATAGTGTGGCTATATGGATAGAAAACCATCAGATTATAAAAATAAATATCAAATTAGCAAATTAATTAAAATCGTAAAAAGATGGCACTATAAAGATACAACGGTCGTAACAACGTTGTTTTCTGTTTATTGGCCAAATGTAAATTGCAAAGTTTCTATAAAAAAGAAATTGTAATGCAACGATGTACATTAAACGCAATATTTCATGACAATAACGGAAAATTTCCCCTTTTTTCCACACAACTGTAGTACGAGGCCACGTAGGCGTGACGTCACGCCTGCGTGTGAATCAGTATGGAGGGTTACTGGTTGGCGCCATACAAGCATTTGATATTCTCTAAAAACTGGTTCGAATGGCATGATTTTTTTTTGTCATCATGCCCATCCCTATTGTGTGCTCGATTCACAGACTTACCAGACGCGACCCGCAAATAACAATACCGCAACTGAGCGAGACAGTCGTATACATTTTTGTATAAGAGCGACAGAGAGTTAAGTACATATCATTTGTTGTCCCTGTCACAGTTTCACTTTTTTTTGTCGAGCACAACTTATTTTATATGACAGTTGTGCCCAAATACGTCACACAAGCGATTACCCGCCCAAGTTAAGGAAGTAATCTATGGTAAGCCGGCAGCCATTTCAAACCAATTCTCAATTTATCTGCATTAAGACCTTTTCCGTCACTCTTGGTGGCCCGCGTATAGGATCTAGGGAATGCAATCCCGACTCGAGATTGCAAATTCAAGATCCCGGAATTTTCGGGATCCCGTCTAGTTTAAAAAAAAAAAAAAATTTGGATAACTAAAAAAGCTAATAACTGCTTGTTTGTGACAGTGAGGTTAAGTAAAATAACATATTACTCGAAAGAAAATAAAAACCTTTATTCTTTAATCTTACCAACCAAAAATAATTATCAGGTTTTAAGGAAATTAACATAGGTAAATTAGGTAATCAAAATAATAAACATATTTCAAAGGAATTAGGAAGTAGTTACCTAAGACGAGTGATTTTGAAAATGACTCCTTAAAAAATCGCGCCGCTTGCGCCCCGAGTGGACGTGTGTAGTGTCGCTGACTACTGCCGCCCAATCCCGTCAATCTCGAACGGGATCTCGTCATATGATGCGTCGGGTTTGATCCCGAAAAATTACCCGAGATCTCGCGGGATCGGGATTGCATTCCCTAATAGGATCTCTTTAGAAATATTTATACTCTAAGGCTCGATTTGTGCTTTACTGAAGCACTAAAGAATGTTTTGGTTTCAGGGCTGTGTTCAAGTTCGAGGGCGCGCGCATCGTGTGCTCGGCGCGCGGCAGCGACTTCACCGAGTTCCGTACACACTTCGCCGACGACGAGCGCGCATTCGGCTACCTCAGGTAACGCTAGATGGCGCTAAGTGACTTTCACAATAATCCGTTAGATGGCGCTGTTAAATAAGCTGCTATTTCTACATCGCGCTCTCGGAACTTCGTTTAAATTGTGAAAAATAACTAATTAGGAGCGCTCGTGGCCTAGTGGTGCCCGCGTACCGCGTGCGGTATGCGAGGTTAAGCAACGTCGGCCCAGGTCAGTTCTTTGATGGGTGACGGCTTTGAGTGGTTATTAACAGAGCGTTCTCGTGCTTTGAAACGCACGTTAAGCCGTTGATCCCGGCCGCTGTCTATGATAGCGGTCGTTAAGCCAAGTTAGAAGCCTTCGGGCGGCTTGAGAACTTCTAACGGTTAAGTTGCCAACTTACTTTACAAGCCCAATTCCAATAAGATCTGGTTTCCCCTCGGAAGGTCAAATGGCAGTCGCTTCTATAAAAACTAGTGTCTACGCCAAATCTTGGGATTAGGTAGCGGACCCCGGGCATCCTTCAGGATGCAACTGTACTGGGATAACGCTAGGAGGATGATGATTAGTATGAAAAATTACGTTTAAGCTAGGGTTGCCATGAATATGGGAACGTCGGCCGGGACAATCAAATAAAAAGTAACTATGGGTAGAAACCAAAAACGAACATACGAATGATCATATTCCAGCACTAGACCCATCCATCCTAGGCTCAGCCGCCCTTTCCCCGTCTGCCAACCTTGCAGTGTGCACCGCGCGGGTACCGCGTTTCAGTAAGGCGCAAGCATGTCTATTTCTCTGGTCCCTACTAATTAACTATGGTTTTTTTAATCGGGACAATTTGCACAGTCGCCGGGGCACTGGGATAGCACGCCTCAAACCGGGACATGTCCTGGCCAACCGGGACGTATGGCAACCCTAGTTTAAGCCCTACCTATTACCTAGAAATATATGACCCTTGTCAAGAAGGCGCTATTATGATTTATACGGCAAGACTAAATGACATTTGAGTTTGGCAGGTTGCAAATGGGCGACGAGATGTCGAAACGCAAGAAGTTTCTGCTGGTGACGTGGGTGGGGCCGAACGTGTCTGTCATCAACCGGGCCAAGATGTCCACCGATAAGGCCATCATCAAGGATATCATCTCTGTGAGTATCCCCGTTCAACGTACCCTTGACACTTTCACTGGTTCAGTGGCGGATTTGCCCTACGGCGCAGCAGGCCCGGGCCTATGAAATGAAATGAAATGAAAATAATTTATTCCAGAACAAGTCCATAGATACTCGTAGATAGCATTATAAAATTAAAATTAAAAAAGACATTGAATATTATACCCTGTTTTGTTTAAATATTAGAGATTAGGTAAACAATGAAGCAGTGGTAGTAAACACACACGCACACATTGAATTCGCATTATTCGCACGAATCACTACATAGTATAAAACAAAGTCGCTTTTTCTGTCCCTATATCCCTATGTATGCTTAAATATTGAAAACTACGCAACGGATTTTGATGCGGTTTTTTTTAATAGATAGAGTGATTGAAGAGGAAGGTTTATATGTGTAGGATTACGATAACGATAATTTAAGCGGACTGTATTAAAACAATAGTTTCCCGCGCGAGTTCCCGTGACCTTACAATAAATTATTTTACGTGAATTTAGTTTGTACGAGATTGCGCATTGGCTTACCTGGAGATCTTCTTGGCGAAGCTCAGCAGCTGAAGAAGGCAGTTCCTCAGGATAGCTCAGTGCTAGATCTAGTTAAGCTTTACCGTCAGTCCTACTACTTATGCTGCATAAACAGGTAAACTGGAGCCAACTCGCAATCTTGATGCAGGTCTTGGGTAAAAGGGAGGTTGATCCACTGCCTTGGCCCGCGGAGCCCAACTCGCGGCGAAAACCAGGGCTATATTCGAAGTTTAACGAGTAACGTACGATCGAGAGCGACAGACTCTTACGACGATTCTAGACTAACTGTGTTGCCATATTAATATAGGAAGTTAAGGTGACAACTTGTGTTGCTATATCAAGAATTTAAATCTACCGATAAATAAGCAATACTGAACAATATGTATAATAACATCCATTAAATAGTGCACCCGTGCGAAGCCGGGGCGGGTCGCTAGTAAACAATAAGTGACAGTTAAGGTCGATTTAGACGAAGACTATTTTCAGCCGCCTAAATTACGGCGCCAGTGTCTACCGTCAGCACATCTTCAGACCGTTTAGACAATGACTACTTTCAGCCTAAATCTCACCGCCAGTGACCAGCAAACCGACACTAGTCGTTTACACGGTGCTTTTTCAGTCAGTGTTGCCAGATGGTTACACTTCTTACATTTACACATCGTAACTTTTAACCGGCTCGCGTAACATGTAAGTAACTTCTGTTCTAAAGGATTTTTTTGTAACTTTTGGGAACAATGAAACTTTATTTAAAAAGAAAGTTCAATTGTATCTAACCGGGACCAAGCGAGACAATTTATAGGCTTCCATACAGAAAAATGACAAAAGAACCTACATGGTAGGACTCGTCTGTCTGTCCGTCTATTGCAACATTGACATTTGAGATACCGCCCATCAGCCTGGCGTAATTCTGTCTAGTCGAACACACTCTTATCTAGGTTCTGTCTCCAAACTCGCCGAATTGTAGCTGTATGTTATTTCTATGGCTAGTCATTTCTTTAAATCAAATGTTTTCGTAAGTAATTATGAAAAATATAAAAAATGTAACTTTCGCATCAAAAATGTAACTTTCGAGAAAAGAAACGTAATTTTCGTTCCAAAGGCCCTGGCAACACTGTTTTCAGTACAAATAGGCGGGAGCCAGCGAGAGACGCGGGCGGAGGTCACTGGCGCCAAAAAACAGCCGCGTGTTCTATTCAGTGCCAGCACTGGCCATGCCGCGAAAAAATGGCACCGAAAGTGTTTATACGGTGCCTTTTTTAGGCGGCTGAAAATAAACTCCGTCTAAATCAACCTTTAGTGACTATGACAAATTACTTTTTTAAAACCCGAACAGAGGGGCTACCGCGACCGAAAACGAACGAAGTTCGAATATCTTCCTCTCTATCACACTTGCTAATTCGTCCACCAGAGAGGGAGATATTCGAACTTCGTTCGTTTTCGGGTCGCGGTAGCCGCCCAGACATTTACAATCTCTGCCTCTTTGGGTTGTTTTGTTTATTGTACAACTTTTAGATGGATGTAACGAAACGTAATTTAAAAAATAGTTGATGCCCTATCATTTAAAAATATATAAAATATAAATTAAGACATTTTCTAATTTTTTAATAACAGTATACAGAGGGCCTACCGCGATCCGAAAAAGAACGAAGTTCGAATATATCCTTCTCTGTCGCACTTGCTAATTCGTGCGATAGAGAGGAAGATATTCGAACATCGTTCGTTTTTGGTTCGCGGTAGGCCCTCTGGGCATCCCATGGCTATGCCACATGGAGGAAAGTACCTTGAATATTGTAGATGGAACATTTTAGTGAAAGATGACTTTATTTGAATTTAAAAAACAATATAAAATTCATTCACAGATATTTAAATAAATTTATGGTTGAACCGGGAATCGAACCCGTTACACAAGAAAAATATTACCCTGTAGCTTTATCGTACCGATCGAAAGGCTTCATCATAAGGATTATTTTATGCTAAATAACATAGTGTCAAAAATAAAAGGAAGACCATGAATTTTAACACTTGATGTGAAATAATCAAAAGAGTGTGACTTTGTATTCAACAAGATTGGACTCATTTTGAGCATTTAATAAATTGATTAATTTTGTATTAAAAATGTTAAAATTCATGGACTTCCTTTTATTTCTGGCACTACGTTATTTAGCAAAGAATAATATGATGAAGCCTTTCGGTCGGTATGATTTTTTTAATTTTTTTTATACAACGCCGGTGGCAAACAAGCGTACGGTCCACCTGATGGTAAGCGGCCACCGCAGCCTATAGACACCCGCCACTCCAAAGGAGTCACGTGCACGTTGCCAACCCTTTATAAGATTTGAGGATGCACTGTGTTGACAGCAGAAGGAACACATTTAGGTCCCTCGCTCTCAACTCAGTCCATCCTCGGGAGCTCTGGCAACCTTGCTAACCTCCAGGAACACAACATACTTGTATAGTAAATAATGTTATTATGGCTGTGGTATTCTGCAAGGCGGGGGTACTTCTTTTTGGGATGCTCCAAATTCGAGCAAGATGACATTTTGCTGTGCCCTACCTCTCTCAAAAATAAAGCTACGGGGTAATTATTTTTAAAGGAATATTAATATAAGGAAAAATACCCATGAATTATATTCATTCTGCAATTATTCAGAGTAGGTATTCAGACTATGAACAATGTGTCACAAATAATTTAGAGCTAATTCTACCCCACTTATTATTTCGCAGAAATAAAATCTAAGATTAGATTAGTTATCGTTTAGACATCCTGTTGTATTTTATTTAAACAAGATTTTATCAACGCTATCATTCACCGTTAAGTGCATACATGGAGCATTATCACAAATGTATTGTGACAATATCTATGTAATATCTGCCCTAGAATCAGCGGATGCTGAAATCTACCTAGCTAACACAAGTGACTCTAAAAACTTCTAACAACTACACTGTACTCAGATTAAAAAATATAATTATCATAACTGCTCACAAAATTTCACGAGAATCGGTTGAGAAATGCGATTTGTTGGTTGTTGGCAGCCCGACGTATGAAAGCATTTTTGGACTGTTAATCATGACCACAATAAAACCTAGTATTATATGAGAGAATGAAGTATGTTGTTCACTGTCACTTGAATATGGAACAACAGAGTCTCCAATGAGGAAGCATTGGGAAAGGTAGAGGAGATGAGACATAAATAAATATATATTAGAGGACAATCTTACACAAATCGAACTAGCCCCACAGTAAGCTCAAGAAGGCTTGTGTTATGGGTACTAGACGACGATATATTTAATAGATATAAATACTTAAATACATAGAAAACATCCAAGACTCAGAAACAAATATTCATGCTCATCACACAAATATTTGCCCTGACCGGGATTCGAACCCAGGACCGTCAGCTTCACAGGCAGGTGCACTACCCACTAGGCTAAACCGGTCGTCAAACACACACATACTACATACAATAGAAACTCGAAGAGGGAAATGATGGGTCATTTGATACGACACGACGATCTAATTCAAAAGATAATGGAGGGGAAAATTGAGGGAAGGAGAGGCAGAGGAAGGGCGAGGATTAGTTATTTGGACCAGATAAAGAAAAATGTAGACGTCCAGTCGTATCGAGAAGTCAAAGAACTGGCGTTAAGTAGAACGGACTGGAGAGAACTGCACCGACAAGAGTGAAACTTAAATAATAATAAGAGAGGCATATTTAGTTTTCAGTTTGCAGTAGGCCCTTGGTGCTGAATCACGCATATCCAGTGATAATAGAACTAGAAATCAAGGAAAGCTGACGGTCCTGGGTTCGAATCCCGATCAGGGCAAATATTTGTGTGATGAGCATGAATATTTGTTTCTGAGTCTTGGATGTTTTCTATGTATTTAAGTATTTATATCTATTAAATATATCGTCGTCTAGTACCCATAACACAAGCCTTCTTGAGCTTACTGTGGGGCTAGTTCGATTTGTGTAAGATTGTCCTCTATTATTTATTTTTTATTTATTTACTTATTTAACTTACGTGAAACAGCTTTTGGATTTAATTAAAAACTGTAGTTTATGTTAAAAACATGTATTTAAAAAAATAAATTAAATAATCGTTCATACAGCTTAACCTTACATAAAATCATACAAATACTTTCTAACATTGAAACCAACAGTTTGGGCCACAGCAGAGATGAAATCATAACCCACTATGCACTTATATTTGGCTGTATCCAGATCAATTTCCTTACTTCCGGCAATCAATTTTAATTCTACAAGTGTAGCTATTTGTGCTAGCAAGTTACTAGTCAGTCCAATTTTTTCTTCTAAAATGGCGTAGAAAATGGCCAAGAGTCGGTCCAAAGTGAACACTTTAGGTCCCAGTTGAGTATTCAGCTTTTCAGCAATTTTTGCTTTAGCTCTAACTTGCTGTAGTCTCTTCCGTTGCTTCCCGTGGTTTTTCATGAAGAGACGCTTGTCCTCTTTTGGTGGGTTGTAACTAGCCAAATAAGCAGCTATGAGGAGGTATTTGGCGTAATATGGAAGCTCAAAGCTTTGTGCAAAAGTTTTTGTTGATGTAAGCTCCTCTTTTAAAGTGCTTTCAAAATTGTATGTTTTTTGTTCCCAATCATTGTTTTCTTTGCCTGGGGAAGGGACGGTGGGGGTTGAAGAGTTGATACGTAGATATAGCAGCTCTAAACTAGTCTTTAGTATCGGTGATATGTGCCTCCAAAGCTTGGGTAGGTCATGCGCTTGTATTTCATTTCTTATTATAGGTTCACAGTATTTCACAAAGTTCACCCGAGCCATGTGTTGTAATTCGATCAAATCTCTACAAGGACGATAGAAAACGCTCAAAAATGCGTTCAGAAAGTTAGCAAACAGTTCCTGCTTCTCTAAATCTATTTGAATATCTTTACTAACATCGTAATTTGTCATAATATGGTTTACAAATGATTTGTGATACAAAAATATGATCTTGAAAAGCTCCTCTTTGTTATAATTGTTGAAATACAATGATATCGGCTCTCTGACGCCCATTTTGAAGTAGAAATTCTCGTAGACTAAGTGCGTAATGAATATGGTACATACGTTAAGGTTAGACAGCTCTCGCAGACGAAGGAACGCGCTCATTATGCTGTGATCCATCGCCCGGAGCCTCTCAGCTTTATCAAACAGTATAACGACCGGTTCATAACGATTTAGTTTATTTCCGACTCGATTTAGTCCGTTAACGAGTTCTTGCAATGTATCGCATTTCGTTTCCGTTTCATCCTCGCTGAGTTCACATAAAATGCTCTCGTAAATGATTTTAGGGGAATAACACTCTATGCAGTTGATTATGATGTGTTTATAACCCAAATGCCGGAGCACTGTGTGGATGCACAAGCTTTTCCCTGTGGCCATACTTCCGCTGATGAATAACGCGCATGGCAACGGCTCGTCGTAATCGCCGAGGAGGTTAAACAGCTCGTTCAACTGGTTCTCCCTGCACGGGACTTTTTTGTATGTTTCCTCCATTTTATGACGAGCAACAATAATAAAAATAAAAGTCGACGGTTAACCGATACGCGCTATGACTTTGACAGATGGCGATATGAATGACGTGTGATGCGTTTCGTTCGCTCGTCATTCAGCAGACCGGTGCGGTCTCATTAAGACGATCTTGTAATAAAAATAAATATTGCTTGGAACGGCGCAAACGCCATCTTGTGTCTATTGTAGAAAGTAAACGCCGAATAGTGACGTAGGACGTTTTCTGCCTCTCAATTTTACTGTTTATATCACAAAGGGCCGTGCCGTGTGTGCCTGAATGAATGTTAGGATTGTCATAGTGTACAACAGAGGGGCTAAGATCATCGCTTATATGTCGGACATATAGCCTTCGTCCCTCTTGCACTTACCCACTTGAAAGTAAGGGACGAATGCTATATGTCCGACATATAAGCGATGATCTTAGCCCCTCAGGCCGCTGAAGAGTGTGGTACGCTTAATGGTTTTAGCTGAGCATGAACTTATTGCCTTTGGTTACAGAATTTCGCTGTGGAGCTACAGTTAGAAAGCCAAGCCGAAATAGACATCGATCAATTCAAGGACGCTCTGAACAGGGCAGGTGGCGCTAACTACGGAACCGGGATAAGGGACTTATGAGCCGCACAATAACGCCGCCACTCAACCGATTAAGAAAAAAAACCGCATTTCGTTGCGCTGCGGTGTTTGTTTTTTTTTTTTCATTTTTTTACCATAAAGCAGGATATGTTTTTTCAATTTAAATCGAAGGGCATCATCAGCCCCGTTTTATTATCTGAAGTAGTCATGCTTGTTTTTTATATAAAATTGATTAGTCAACTATAAACCTAAAATTTATTTATTTTGCATGATAGACTATTTTTTAAAGATATTGTTTACGAAATTGCAAACCAAACGGCCGCATAAGCGGTTGATTTTTATATTATAACGATAAACGAGTCATGTGCAATTATTTTGGTATTTATTAAGATAAGGTACTTGCCAAAAATATCGTAAAAAATTGCCATGTAGAAGGCGTGGAAGTGCATTTATTTTTTGTCTACGTTGTATGAACTGAACATTTCAAAAATTTATATTGTATACAAAATTCGGATTTTATGGGCTTTTATACCTATACATTGATTAGCGTTATATCATTATTCATTATTATTGGTAAACCAACTGAAGTAAATACAATTAACCAAAAATATTCAGAATTTTATTTCCAACGTCCACCTCACCTTGGATATTCACAAAAAAAAAAATGAGAGTAACAACCATAAGTGCAAAACAAAATAAAAATAGTGCTTACAACTAGTCAGTATCAACGCCAATCTATTGAAACTTATTCCACGACACGACTTTTTCTTTTAATTCAGCACTTATCAAGTTTTACAAGTATGGGACTAGGTAAGTCGATTTGTATAAGACAACAAAACGAACTTACGCTGCTACAGAAAGAAGCAAGTTTAGACTTATCTACTGTTTCTTCGGGGATTATAGTAGTTTATGCAACTGATATATAATGAGAGGTCTTAAAGGATCACACTAGTGTTTTAAGGCCTAATTATGTACAGTTGCATACACTACTTTATCTACATCCGTTATTAAATCCTCTTTCATGTGTTCAGGAACCATTGGAAGTGTAGTGAGGTCGAGGAAGTCTTTTGAGCACGAGCCTGTATCGTTATGGGCGGAGATGGCCATAACGATGCCGTTGTCGATGTTATTATGGCCATCTCCGCCCTGGGTCGGCGCGATATTGTAAAGCTGGTCCTTACGTACACTTTTTGAGCACATTAAAGAGGATTTACTGTATGGGTGTAGATAAAAAAACAAACAACATACATTTTCAAACATTTATTTAGCAAAAACCTAGCACAAACGCTCGGGACTTAGGTAAAATATGAAAGTACCCTCAACTTTATATAATGGCTCAGTGATTTGGCTCTAACGAACACATGTTGCGCTTATTTCTAAATTATTGCATGGTATTATTGTGCTGACTTATATTTAAATAATTACTTCCTTAAGTTACATCGTCACGTGTGATAAGAACATTATTGTCATATCCTACTAATGTAGAAAAACACTTAAAATAAATGTGTAAGTTTGGATGATTTATATGAAATTTTGGCATAGACCCATCCCATGGCATAATACTCATAGGATACTTTTTATCCCCAGTATCCCCCCCCCCCCCCCCCCTCCAAAGATTGACGAATTTAATGACAATGCAAGCAATGGCATGGGTTACATGGTGATTATTATCACGCGATACTGTCATATTACAATACGTATCACTTGTACAAAATCTATACAGTTTTTGTATGGAATTTGGCCAAAAAATAATGGCGGATACTGCTATCTCGCTCCCTCAGTTAATCCATCTCAGTCACATGTCAATGTCACCTTTGAGGGGCTACCGCGAACCACAAACGAAGTTTTCCCTCTCTGTCTCACTTATATGCAAACTTGCAAGTGCGACAGAAAGGGAAAACTTCGTTTGCTGTTCGCGGTAGCGCCCCTGGTCACTTCCGTTCAACTTGAGTGATCCTGATCGCCATATTGTTTCTTTGTTATTTTCAATACCACGATAATATTGACACGCCAGTATTGGGAGTAATAATCACCGTGTAACTGATGCCAGTGAAATTTTAATCAACTGTAACAAAAAATAGAGTAGTGTGTATTGTGTTGGAATTGAATGAAACAACAAATGCAACTCTGTTCCAATGATTAAAGACATAAATTCCACTAAAGAAAATTTGTTTTAGTATTATCACTTGGAACCTCAGGACTCGGGACAGTTACATAGCATGGTGCTTATACGGTGATTATTATCACAATACTGGGTTTTCGATATTATCTTGGATTACAAAATATTTGCTTCAATATTCAAGTGATTAGTAGTGATATGAGTGCATCGCGTGATTATTATCACCATGTAATAGTCCCCAAAGAAATGAGAAAAGTTTATCGATTTAAAACAACATGCTATAGGTATATACAACTTAAGGAAGTAATTCACATCAGTTATTTCATTAATGGCAACAATTAATAACGTTTGTATTTTATTCATTTATTACACTATGGAAATAAACATAATTACAAGACAAAGTGCTTAACTTAATTCTATTATCAATAAATTAAAGCTTGTCCACATATAAAAATATCTGCGACGTGTGTGCACCTTCATACATTTCTATAATAAGCAATATTGTAAGATATGAGCCGGTATATTGCGTTTGAGCACTTTGTTACATAATTATGTTTCTATATCGTGAATATGTTAGACAAGTGCCATAAGAAAAATGCTAGTTAGAACTTAGTATTAAATTGTTTAGTAATAGGTTGAATCAACTTGTTAGTGCCACTCGTTGCCGTGGTCACGTCTAGTTATCCAGGGAACAAAATTCGAATACAATCGTGATTTTATGCTATTTAAGTTTATCAAACACACGTATTTGTGGTACTTATAAGCAATTTCCATAATGGTCCATCTATAAGATGGTCATTTACATTAGAATTACGATTTGAAATGGGATATTTACCATGTATATTTGTATTTTTGAGAGTATCAATACGCGAGTTCTTTCCGGAAACAACTCGCGTATTGATACTGTGAGTGTGGTGTGTCGTGACCGTAATCGAGTTTCAAGTGGCAAGGCGGACGGTGGTAGTGACGGTGACACTGCGAAAAAAGCGAACCAGGAAGAGGGTAGATCGCTATGGTGTGTGGGTAGACCACAACTAAAACTCGCAGCACGTCAGTTAATCCTTGATAATGGCGCTTGCAACAGTGACGAAATATCGGGAACTCAAAAATACAAATATACATGGTAAATATCCCGTTTCAAATCGTAATAAGCATGTTAGTAGAACTTAATACATTTTTTTGAAGAAACTGCGCCACTAATGTCCCTTGGACAACGGGTCAAGATAACAACACAAAAAAAGTTGACCCACCCAAAATAGTAAGATCAGCTTTCAACATATCAGTAACATCAACTCTTCGACATGCCAGCCATATTGGTTATACTTTGGTGACGATTACTAAACTGATATGTATACCGATTACGTTTAAATGATAACATAATTGTACATATTGTATGCTAAACAAAATTCCTTCTAAATTAATAATAAGATGTATTTATTATGATGAATACAACATTGTGGTTACATATCCCATTATGTGGGAATGGCATGGCGGCGATCATAAATTACGTTTAAGTTTTAGTCGATTTTTGACCCCCACCCCTCCTGCGTCATTGTCATTTGTAAAAACAAAAGTTGTCCTTTTTTTTTGAACGTGACTGTGGCTTTATAGGCCGGGCCCAATAAAGCGATAGGAGTGCGCGGTTGGAGAGTAGTCTGGGGAAAATCCAGGGGAAAACCTCTGGCACGACCACGCGTGTGGTTTGGAACACTGGAATACTCTAAGAGTTTGCGCTCCAGTGAGATTGGTTGAGCGGTTTCAACCGAATCTGAGGTGTGAGAGGAATCGAGCTACTAGGAGTTGTCCACCCGGTGGTCAATAGTTAACGGCTTATGTACATGTAAGTTATGTTTTTATTACATGGATTTATAGTTACGGAAACACCGTTTGTGCGGGTTACTAGATCAATCCAAAATTAAGCTTTGTGGCCCTTAACTTTTGATACGTCCACCGAAAAGACGCGAACCTAAATCTGACAATGACCCTGCGTCATTCTACCATCATCTAATCCAGCCTCCCTCCCGCCCACCCCTAAATAGAAATTACGTAATTTATGAACCCTCGTTCATCGTAATGTTTCGAATTGAAAACACTTTTTTACAGCATTTCAAAGTAATCTTACCCGGTACTAATAACGCATACTTTTCCGTGTTATAATAATACAAGGTGACACACAAGTCATGATACAAATTTAAAAAAAAATGGATTCTATCCATCTGAACTTCGTATCGTGCCGTCCTCTTCACTCTCGTGTTATTCACTATATGAGTGAGAGCCAGCACCTTTTACAGGAATATATTAATATTTAAGTATACCTATAAATTCCTTCTATTAGGTTCAGGTACTATTTCAAAATCCTATTTCTGTACACTAATTCAATACATATCATTGATTTTTTTGGTAATAGAAAACTGGTCATGAAAAAGTAGAATGTCCCCCCCCCCCCCTCAATAACATTAAAATGCACAAATTTAAAAAACAAAGAACTTTACATATGCAGTACCATTTGCTTAAGTTGTTTTCGATCCACAATAGCGAAGCCATTCGTTGGCTACTGATTCCTTTTGTGGAAGAAAAAAAACAATATACTCCCTTAACACTTCTACTCTTACAGTTCCGAATAGAACAGCCTACCATTTTAAAATCTGGCTTACATTAACTCTTATTAGCAACGGCACCGCCAAAAAGTTTGACAATTACTGCTTACACTGACACCGACCGAGAGCGAAATATGCAATTCAGTACATCCGAGCGAGACCGCGGTTAACGTCAAAGCGACTGACATGACGCTCGTATGTGTGAGTAGCAGTGTTGCCAGTGGTGTATTATGATACTCCCTGACTTCCATGTATTCTGTGAGTATTTTATTATAGTATTTTATGCAATAAGAGGGTTCAAAAAAGGTGAGTGGCGTGTGCAACAATTTGAGGCGAAGCCGAAAATTGTTAATAAAGACGCCATGAGCCTTTTTGACCTACTTATACAACGTTGCACACATTACTTTTTCTACGACTAGAGATTAAATAATAAAACACAAAATTAAACAGCAATGCAGCATAAGAAAGAGTGATAAGTTGGATAGTGACAAATGACAGTCCACAGAACGTAATCATAGATACGGTAATTTTTTTTCAACTGTCTTGCGTTTTTCCTTATGTTGGCAGTAATTATTTTAGTTTTGTTGTTGTTTCAAACCATATGAATTCAGTTGTTTGTTAAGTTGGCGGTTTTGATTTTCGTTGTAAATTTAATGTTTTTTTTTGTTGGGTTCACAGGGCACCTCTGTTAGCAGTTGCATTACATCACATAATAACCCTAGTCTTTATGAAGAATAGACTAGATAAACTTTTTTGAAATTGCATAAGACTTGCTTTTATATTCGTTTGCGGGACCATATAATTGACAGAAAAAAGTACAGTGCCTTTACCATGAGTTTACATGACCGTACTCGCTAGCGACTGCGTAAAAATTTGTATGGGCAAAAGTACAGCGCCTCTGGCGGTTACGCAATAGCACTAAGAATCGGCATACTAAATCGTTTACGCAGTCGCTAGCAAATACGGTCATGCAAACTCACGGTAAAGGCACTGGAGTAGAGTATTAAATACATTCATGTTTAACTTGAGCTATTTTGTGTGCTTAAACAAGTAAATGCCAATTGTAATGCGTAAACAATTTATTTTTCATGATAACGACATAATTTTTTCCCATAATTATTTGTTTTGTTACTATAAATTGGCAACTCGACCTCGTGTCACGATTCTGATTGTCACACCTTGTTTTCTTAGACCACGGTTCAGTTGTGGATAGTATCATCACTATCACTACATAGTATAAAACAAAGTCGCTTTCCCTGTCCCTATATCCCTATGTATGCTTAAATCTTTAAAACTACGCAACGGATTTTGATGCGGTTTTTTTTAATAGATAGAGTGATTGAAGAGGAAGGTTTATATGTATAATAACATCCATTAAATAGTGCACCCGTGCGAAGCCGGGGCGGGTCGCTAGTAATTTTATATTTTGTATCATGACTTTTGTCACCTTGTATAATTTAATCCCGGAATAGTCCACAGTTTCGACGTTTAACTTTTAAGTTTCGACAAAACCGGGCCACAGTGGAACTAGTATTTTGACATTGGAAACTGATAACATGACCACCATTATTTAGCATAATAAATCCAAGAGCAATGAAAACCGATACCACTCCTTATAGTATTCGAAGGCTTGAGTGAGGAATTTGCATTTGTTTTTAGTCAACACAACAAATCCTCAAATTACTAGAGGGTTTGCAACGTTCGACTCCTTTGGGGCCGTGGGCGTAAAACAAAGTCTCAGATCGCAAGTATTATAAATATGCGATACATTACTTATTGGCCTAATAACGTAATTAAGTAATGTAAGAAAAAACAGTATTGTCCGCTGCTCTAACTCTTTAAATTAACTTACTAACATTAAACTGACAAAGGAAAAATTACATACTGCCAACCACCACTAGACTCTGTAACCATACTTGCACATTAGAAAAAAAAAACAAAATCTATGGTACTACATTTATGTGCGGTTAAACATGGTGCTCGAATAGCTTGTTCAAATGGCATGTTTAAAAAATAAAAAAGGTGCAAATTAACTTACTATTCCATTATTTTTTTCCTAATAAACTATTATTTGATTATCTGTAAGTTATTTTAATTTTAATATTTCTTCACATTGCTTGGGAAAAGCACTATACAATCCTCGGCCGGAACAGGGATTGCAAGACTCGTTTTAAAAGGTAACTCGGTCTACCACAAACTCGTCCAGAGCCTGTACTCCGAATTCCATATCATGCCGTCCCTTTCACTCTCGTGTCACACACCATATGAGTGAAAGGGCAATAACGTGTCTGCCTACTATAAGTTTTCCTATTAGGTTGAACATTATTGCATAACAGCATCCAATTACGAGTCTTTAATGTTAAAAATCAGGATTTAACCCTCGTACAGACTGTCGGTTTTCATTGCTCTCGAGACTAATGTGTTGCGTACGTGTAGTTAGGAGTCCGGGGGGCTCAGGGCCTTGAGCAGCTTGTTTTGAGTGCACGAGCCGAAGAGGACGGTCAGAAGCGCCACACCGTAGCCCGTTGCGCGCTCGCCCTGAAACATATACGGTTAAAATTAACAGTTTTACCCTCGTTAATCGAACCTATTTTAAAATTAGTTTGTCCTTGTCACTTTGACATTATGGTTTGTGAAAAAGGGACAAAACACATTTTAGTTAGCAGAGGTCTGGTAAGTTTTATAAATTTAAAATTATATGGTAAGTATATGATACTTAGCAGAAGAGTAACAACCATTTTGGACCAACATTTGTTAAGTAGTATATTGTATGCAGGTGGGGTCAGGTTTCTCTGCAGCTGACTGTATATACCTGGTGTATACAGGGTGTGCCTGGTGTAAACAGGGTATGTGGTGTATCAAAATAAAAAAAAGGTTTATTAATCCAAAATAGATAAATACATTTATCGATGTTTCATCAAAGACCAAACTAGACTGAGTCTGTATCTTGGCCTTTGCCAATGCGGTTAAGAATAATAATCTTAAGTTAATTTTACGTACACACATGAACATAAATAAATATAGTTACAACATAAAAAAAAATGAATTCGGTTAATTAAACTAACAAATACGACTAATAAATACTACTAAACTTTTATTTTTAATAGCTATTTAGTCTCTGTTTAAGGGTGTGGGAATGTGTCTGATAAATGTGTGTGCGTGCGTGTGTATACAGGGTGTATGCTATACACAGGGTGTACCTGGTGGGCGGGCGCGGCCATGTCCACGTGCAGCCACGTGCCGGGGAAGTCGAAGCCGAGATGCGCCAGGATGAACAGACCGGCGCATGAAGGTTGCGCGTTACTACGATCCTGTACAATAAATAGTACATTACTCTAAACTTATAAAGGTTGGAAAAAGAAAATCCTGCCTCGTATTACTAGACGGCCTCGCATGTACTCGGCTGTCTATAACACTCGGCAGGCATTCCTGTTCCGGCCGAATTATGTATAATGATTTTTTTCAAATAAACCACAAGGATCCATTTACATGTCAAAATATTAATTTACAATTTAAGAAAGGTAAGAAACATATTTTAAATACCAGAAATTAACAAAAATGAATATCGTATAGTGAAAATAAATTCGTATGGTCAACACAGTGAATTCTCAAATTTCATAAAGGGTCGGCAACGCGTACGTGACTCTGTTGGAGTTGCCTATAGACGCCCTATAGGCTGCGGTGGCCGCTCACCATCAGGTATAACATACCGTACACTTGTCTGCCACCGGAGTTGTATATAAAGAAAGGTAATAATTATTATATTAAAAGTTGTTAAGATGCATAAGGCCTCAGTCTGAATAAACAAATAGTATATGAAACTAATTTGAGCGAATAAAAGGGTACACTTTGTATGGAAAATCAATACATGTACAATTTTTAGGGTTCCGTAGTAAACAAGAAACCCTTATAGTTTCGCCATGTCCGTCCGTCTGTCCCCCGCTTTTCTCAGTAACCGTTAGTACTAGAAAGCTGTAATTTGGCATGAGTATACATATCAATGACGCCGACAAAACGGTAGAATAAAATCATTTAAAAAAATTTTTTTTAGGGTGCCTCCCCTACACGTAAAGTGGATAGCTCTTTCAAAAATATTATAAGGTTTCTAAAAGCATGTTTTGATTCAAGAATCGGTTGGCATGATATTAAGCTTTGAAATGATAATTTTTGCTATGGTCAAGTGTCCCCCCCCCTGCCAGCTAAACGGTGGCTACTAGGCATGTGAAAAAAATCATGGTAGTAGTATATACGATGAATTTAAAAGGAAAACTATCACAGCTAAGTAGACATTACCGTAAAGGGCAAAAATATGTATACAACACAACATCTCAAAAAAGTACATCATCAGTACTAAGATCAGTAAAAGCCCTACGGGTCCGTAATTCCGCATATGACCGGTGACGTGATGGACGGGCAACTACGGAACCCTACACTGTGCGTGGCCCGACACGCACTTGGCCGGTTTTTAGTGTCTACACTCAAACTCACAGCGACACTGTTCTTCATGTCGGCGACACACGAGCTGAACTCGGTGAAGTGTAGCTCCGGGGCAAAAGGGAGCGCGTGCGCCAGGTCCCCGGCGGTGAGGCCGGCCGTCACGCAGCGGCGCTCGATCGTGGAATCGTTGGACACGATGGCCGCGTGGTACTTCCCTGTAGCTGTACCCTGGAATCAGGTATTAGAGCATGGTAAAGAGCGATCTCTTCCAGATAACACTATGCATTAGTTTTTTTTTATGTTATACTAGCGATGGCGGGATGACTTAGACGCCTTTCTTGCCAACTGGCAGGAGGAGGCGCTGATGCGGCAGTCATGGCATTCATGTGGCCTTTGCCCAGCAGTGGGACACCCATATAGGCTAAGAAAAAAAAAAAAAAACTAGCGGCCCGCCCCGGCTTCGCACGGGTGCAATGCTGATGCATGTATTATACATATAAACCTTCCCCTTGAGTCACTCTATCTATTAAAAAAAACCGCATCAAAATCCGTTGCGTAGTTTTAAAGATCTAAGCATACATAGGGACATAGGGATATAGGGACAGAGAAAGCGACTTTGTTTTATACTATGTAGTGAAGGGGCAAATGAGCAGACGGATCGCCTGATGGTAAGCGATTACCGTCGCCTATAGACACCTGCAACACCAGAGGAGTCGCAAGTGCGTTGCCGGCCTTCCAGAAGGGAATACGCTCTTTTCTTGAAGGTTTGAAGGTCATATCGGTCCGGAAATACCGCAGGCGACAGTTCATTCCATAGTTTGGTTGTGCGAGGCAGGAAATTACTTGAGAAACGCAGTTTGCTTTTAAAAGAATATGTTCTGTTAATCTTGATTATCAGTAGTGACCGACCGAAACATGTTATTTTGCCGAAACCGAAACCGAAACCGAAGGTTCGGTTTCATTGTAGTTTCGGCCGAAACCGAACCTTTTATAAAAAAAAAGTCCTTAAAAAGTCGAAAAAATGTTAGTAAGTTTTTTTCTAAAATTAATGTCTCGCCGAC
This sequence comes from Epiblema foenella, assembly GCA_963556455.1. Classification (NCBI taxonomy): domain Eukaryota; kingdom Metazoa; phylum Arthropoda; class Insecta; order Lepidoptera; family Tortricidae; genus Epiblema; species Epiblema foenella. The sequence goes on along the minus strand of OY747118.1, from coordinate 12,743,623 downwards.
CTATAATTACAGGTTTCTACTTTCAAAGATTTATCACAATGAAATTTCAGCACAGTTACAGAGGTTCTGTTTGAAAATTTAACTACCCTATAAATAAAGTGAAAAAAATACATTATTTGTAACACAAAGTTAGCGATTTTTTAATGGTGGTATAAAATAAGTCGGCCGGCGGAGTCAGGCGAGCGACGCCATATTGCCAGCCGTACCGAGCGCGCCCGACGTTAGCCGAGCGCGACCCGAAGGTACGATGTTGTAAGTTTCGGCGCGGCCGAAAGGTTCGGCCGTTTTTGGCCGAAACCGAAACTCGGGCCGAAACTTGATTTTTTGGCCGAAACTGGCCGAAACCGAAACCGAAACCGAAATTTCGGTCGGACACTAATTATCAGTTAAAAACATTAACTTAAAATTAGTATTTTAGTTGCGCAAATCATTATTCTAAGGTTAGTTTTTTTCGAAATGTTTCTAAATGCAATATTTTTAGGGTTCCGTAGCCTGAATGGCAAAAACGGAAGCCTTATAGATTCGTCATGTCTGTCCGTCCGTCCGTCCGCCCGTCCGTCCGTATGTCACAGCCGATTTACCCGGAGACTATAAGCACTACAATTATGAAATTTGGTAGGAAGGTGTATTCTATGAACCGCTACATAAAAGTGATGTGAAATTAGAAAAAAATATTAAATTAGGGGGCACTCCATACGTGTAACCGGTGGATGAAACAAAAAATTTCATCGCGCATAGTCGTGTGAGGTGTCGATGGATAGGCCTTTAAAAATGATATGGAGGTTTCTACAAAACTTGTCCATTTAAGTCAACCGTTGGTGAAATATTACGTGTCAAAGTCATAGAAAGTGTGTGTCCCCCCCCTCTAATTTCCAAACTATAAAGTTAAAAATTCTGAAAAAAATTGAAGTGCATTTAAATACTTTCAACGATTTTTGGTTTGAGCAATATAGGTTTTACGGTTTTTGAGTTTTCGCTTAAAACTGTCTTGCCCAAACAAAAGGTCGTAAGTGCCGTGAGTTCCCTATGAAGATACGATTTTTTTAGATTCAATGTATTGGATAGTGATTTTAAATGTGGACTAGTAGGTGTTGGCATGGAACCCTTCATTGTGGGTGGTCCGACACGAACTCAGCCGGTTTTTTTGTGTTGTTATCTGGACCCGTTGTCCATGGGACACTAGTGGCGCGGTTTGTTCGAAAAATTGTTGTATTAAGTTCTACTAACATGCTTATTGCCTTCATTAATAATAAAAAATAATAAATAATTTTTTTTGGACAATTTTACATAAATCAACCTAGTCCCAAACTAAGCAAAGCTTGTACTATGGGTACCAAGTGACGATATACATACTTAGATAAATAGATACTTAAATACATAGAAAACATCCAAGACTCAGGAACAAATATTCGTGTTCATCACACAAATACATGTCCTGACCGGGATTCGAACCCGGGACCTCCAGATTCGAAGGCAGGGTCCACCAACTAGGCTAAAGCGGTCGTCATCATTCATCATCATTGTGTGTGGTGCGACACGCACTCACGCACTTGGCCGGTTTTTTTGGAAATACCCGTTGTATAGGTTACCTGAGCGCCGGTGAGTGTGGCCACATCCACTATGGTGTCTGCCTTGAGGTCGCGCGCCGCGAATACCACCCCGTCGCTCAGCACCAGCCGACCTGACGAGAATACACATATCGTGTCTCAGTGGCGATCACTCCACTCATGTTACAATAGGGGTGTTGATCAAAACTTGACTAGTCCATAAAAATACTCCAAAAGAAACAAGGTTAATATATTTAAAAAGGTTGCTATTAAACACCTCAACGCAAGATGCTTAATGGGTCATACGCGGATTTAGGTTCGTGTCTCTGTGGACATACCAAAAGTTAAGGGCTACAAAGCTTAATTTTGGATTGGACCAGTAACCCGCATGAACAGTGTCTCCGTTTCTATAAATCCCTGTAATAAAAACATAGCTAACATGCACATAAGCCGTTAACTATTGACCACAGGAGGGACGACTTTTGTTTTTTCAACTAAGTATGACCCTAATATTAATTAAATAAGCTAGTACCCATCTTGTTTTATATTCTAAGGATAGGGATTAATTACTTTATTACTTAGGTCATTAGATACTATAACTTGGTACAAAAAATGAAAGTGAGTGTAATATTATGCCGATAAACTTAATGTTTGGCGAAACGGAAACAAATGTAACTGTACCATACTTTTTTGGGAAAAATAAATTAAATTAAAATTAAAAAAAAAATTACGTCAAATGGTGTAAATTCTATTCTATTTTTTTTTGAACCTGACAGTGGCTTTATAGGCCGGGCCCAATAAAGTGATAGGAGTGCGCGGTTGGAGAGTAGCCTGGGGAAAATCCAGGGGAAAACCTCCGGCACGAGCACGCGTGTGGTTTGGAACACTGGAATACTTTAAGAGTTTGCGCTCCAGTGAGATTGGTTGAGCGGTCTCAACCGAATCTGGGGTGTGAGTGGAATCGAGCTACTGGGAGTTCACTACCTTACTACTGCTTCACTAAACCTAGACTAGCTGAGAAGAGTCCAGCAAGAAACTCGGCTAGGCCCGACCTGTGTCGGACTGACTCTACCCGGTGTGCGGCGGTACCGGGACGAATGAAAGAAGCTACAACCGTTTTCATGTTGCTGCTTAGAGAGAGAAAGCGCGACAGATCAGTGACGTCATTGTCCACGAGCGCCATAGTAAATGACGATCGTTCCAATACAAAGGTGCGTTTTGCGGAAAAGGGACAGAGTATGCCTCCTCTTAAAACTTTGAAGACTTATAAATATGTAATTATTTGGGTCAATCAACTTTTTCTTGTTGTTATTCTGTCCCGTCAGCGAGGAGACAACAGTAACCGAGTTTCTTAGAAAAATGTTTATAATATGGGCTTCAAGCATGCTTGAGAGGATGACCAATGACCAAATGGATATATATTTATCGCTAAAACTCATGTTTGGTAGATTTAAACCCTATAAAATCACAGTTTTAAAGAGTGACTCAGGAGACGTAACCATGGTAACAAGGAACAAAGAATAGTTGATCCACGTAACAATAAACAGAAATGAAAATTTACCTTCGGCATCCGTGTTGTTGATTTCCACGGTGCGTCCCGAATACAACTGATGGATGTCGTCTGGTCTATAATCATACAATCATTGTTATCATTCACAATACATACAAATTATGATATAGTTTTGTCGGATTGGTATTTTTAGACAAATCAAAATCAAAACATTTATTCTGCAAATAGGCCTCAAGGGCACTTTTACAAGTCAAAATCTATCTAGGTACATCAAATAAAAATAATACAATAATAAGACGACTATGTAATTACTAGGGATGCGCCGAATATTCGGTTATTATTCGGTATTCGGCATATTTGGTATGTTTTGCATATGGTTTTGTCGGATTGGTATTTTTTGATGACTATGTAATTACTAGGGACGTGCCGAATATTCGGTTATTTTTCGGTATTCGGCATATTCGGTATGTTTTTGAATGTTTTGCCGAACATTTGGCCGAATTATTCGGTTCAGCTGCCCAATATTTACCGAACAATTTTGAAACTTTTATTACAAGTTACAAGAGTGTATTATAGTTACTGCTTCGTGAAATTAATACTCATTATTAACAGTGATTTAAATTATTTTATGTCAATATTTCGCTTTGATTATGAATAAAAATTTTACCATTCAATTAGTCTGTTTTACAACAGTAGATGAAGGAATTACGTTGGACCGAATAATTCGGCCGAATATTCGGTTCGGCAACAGCTGGACCTAATATTCGGCCGAATGTTCGTATTCGGTCAAACCCATATTCGGCGCATCTCTATTAATTACTAATTCTATTTAAAAAAAGCGTTAAAGAAAGAAACGAATTTTAACAACAGTTTTTTAATAGTGTATTACTTTAAAGGCCGGGAAGGGATTGCCTGCCGAGTGTCATATACGGCCGATAAATACGAGGCCGTCTAATAATACGAGGCAGGCAATCCGGTCTAATGTTTAGTTTTAACAAAAGCAGTTATTGGTGATTGAATATGGGTCATACGCAGATTTAGGTTCGCGTCTTCTGTGGATATACCAAAAGTTAAGGGCTACAAAGCTTAATTTTCGATTGGACCAGTAACCCGCATAAACAGTGTCTCTGTTTCTATAAATGCCTGTAATAAAAACATAGCTAACATGCACATAAGCCGTTAACTATTGACCACAGGAGGGACGACTTTTTTTTTAAACTAAGTATGACCCATATATGAAGTTAAAGTTACCTAGTAGCGTCCGGTCCCACAGCGTTCTCAGCCAAGCACAGTACGGCGTGCAAGTTGACGGTGGGCGTGGCCTGGACGGCGGCCGCGAAGGCGCCGAGCACCGCCGCGGCGCCCGCGCAGTCCCCCTTCATGCCCACCATCGACGTCTGCGGAAAATTGTTGACTGTGCACCAAGAGCTTAGAACAACCAATTTTACCCTTGACGTCCATATAGTCAATGAAAATGATGTCAATTTAAAGAAACATTTAAAAAAATACAAGGTATTTTTGACTTTTTTAAAGATTTTCGTTGAACGGTATCGAATCTAGAAAATCTAAAATTTAAATAAAAATTCTGCAATTAATACAGTAGTTTTCATTACGAAACCACAGGAAAGGAAGGGGTGTCCCGGAAGATAAAAAAAAACGTCAAATAAGGACCACCCTCGTGTTCAAGCTTGATACAGTAATTGGGCCGCTGTGCCAGAGTTCTACGAGAAAAATCAACTTGATTTATTATCAAAGTGAACTCGCCCAATAGATGCCAAGACTAAAGCTACAAGTTGTGTTGTAAGTTGACCTTTTCAGTCGGTCGTTGACAGATCCGTCATCCATGTCTCTCGTAAGTAGCTGAAATTCTCGGTAAAGTCCGAAAAGTGAAGCGTTCGAGGCTTTTAGCTACAGACAGACTTTTCACCCGTGTCTCTGGTAAGTAGCTGAAACTCTTCATCGTCTGCTTAAAAGTGAAGCGTTCAGGCTTGGGAGTCATTGGCCCGTTATGCCAGGGTTCTAAGTTATGCACCATTTGCATGATTGATTGATTGCTATTCTCTGTCTCGTTTTGTGACTACAACGCAGACATTTCATTTGCTTATGTGTTTAGTTTTAATCAGTAATTTTAATATTGTCATATGACGCTAACCTAATACCTCCATTCTCATTTCACGAAATCGCGTAATTTGTCACTGTTTTAGTGGTTGTCCGCTGGCGCTAGTTGCGACTTGTGACAGACCACAGATACTTGAAGATTGTTTAAGGTCGCGTTCATGTTTATCTGTTCTTGTCTGTATAAATTGTAAATTATGACATTTATTTAATTGTTATGTTGTTTGTGACTTTAGTGTTTTTTGTCTTTCGTGGCTTCTCGTGGTCCCAAAGGAAGACCAGCGCTAGCCAATGGCTAGCACTATGCTGATTTGGGGCCATTTCGTGGCTATTTTCTGTATTTTGGTGTTATGTTAATTTGTACTGTGTGTGCCACGAATAAATGTTTTTTCATTCTTTCTTTCTAACAGAAGAAACACTGTCAAAATGACGAGTAACTCACCCTGGCTTTGATGCTAAGTCCCCCAGTGTCATACACGATGCCCTTCCCGACCCAGGCCACACTCTTCTCAACCCCGGGCACTCGGTACGAGAGCGCCACCAGTGCCGGGGGACAACTGGCGGCTCTGCCTCCCCCATACATACTCAATGTCAAGACTAGAGCTACAAGTCGCGTTGTGTTCAGATGGACCCCAAAATAATACCACTGATCTGATACGCACAACATTTTCACTCTAAACTAATACGTAAAATCTAAATGAGTGGCCAGAGGTCATTGTTGCGAGAAAAATCTTAACAGCGCGATTCAGGAATCGTCGGAGAGGGTACAGCGCCATCTAGCTGCGAATTTGACAAACATTTTTGACACTGACTCTTATATTTAATAAACTCTAGTGAACACGTTTAAAGTCGATATTCTAACTGTAGATTCGGGAGGGGGCGGCTTTTAGCTCTAGACCGACCTTTCATCCGTGCCACTGGAAAGTAGCTGAAACTCTCAATCATCATAAAAGTGAAGTGTTCAGGGTTGGGAGTCATTGGCTCGTTATGCCAGGGTTCTAAGAGAAGAAACACTGTCAAAATCATGTTATTATTTATTTTTAGAAAATGTGTATTGTTTTAGTAACTAGTTTTTAAGTTATAGTTGTGTGCCCTTTCAGGGCGTCATGGTCTGACTTTAATTGTATAATTACACCTTAATTGAAATGTACATGACTTAACAACGAAATAAATAAATAAAATGTAACTCACCCTGGCTTTGATGCTAAGCCCGCCAGTGTCATACACGATGCCCTTCCCGACCCAGGCCACACTCTTCTCGACCCCGGGCACTCGGTACGAGAGCGCCACCAGTGCCGGGGGACAACTGGCGGCTCTGCCCACCCCGTAGATGCCGCCCATGCCGCGGGCTTTGAGCTCCTCGCCGCGGATGATGGTGGGCTCCGGGAGGTCGAGCTCTTTGGCCACGCGGCACGCTTCCTGGAACGAATCAAGTCTGTCAGAAAAGTACATTTAAATAATAAATAAAATAATTGTCCCGATATTCGTCTCTGCGAACGGTCTAATAGCGAAGAGTCTCGACCAACACCTCAAGAGACTCTCGCTAGATGGCTGGGTCAAGGGTCAGATACAGAAGGCGGTACTCCTGGACACGGCGCGGATAGTCAGGAGGTTCCTCTCTCTGTCGCCCGACACCACCGGTAGCTTAGGCCCCGCCTCGCTGCCGGCGGCACACTAGGTTAGGTTTTTATAATGATTTTATGTTTTGTAAATATTGTTTTATATTTTACTTTTTATATAATTATTATAATATCTGACCTAAGACCTAAAATACATAAAGAGAATAAAATAAATAAATAAATATTAGAGGACAATCTTACACAAATCGAACTATCCCCACAGTAAGCTCAAGAAGGCTTGTGTTATGGGTACTAGACGACGGTATATTTAATAGATATAAATACTAAAATACATAGAAAACATCCATGACTCAGAAACAAATATTCATGCTCATCACACAAATATTTGCCTTGACCGGGATTCGAACCCAGGACCGTCAGCTTCACAGGCAGGTGCACTACCCACTAGGCTAAACCGGTCGTCACATTTACTTGCGATTCTCATTTCAAAATTTAACATTTTCTTAATTCGTCCTTACCGGGCCCGGATTGTTAACGACTCGTGAGTGATTATTTGGGACTATTTTAACAGTTAGGGATCCAGGTATAGAGTAAACTGGAGTCAACAGTAAGTTTAAATTGCACTCTTATTTCCTAAACTTTCACTTAACGTTCGGATCGGTAAGGACATCAATTAACTTTAACGATGAGAATCAGACAAAAAAAACTATAGCATTCTTTTTTTGACGACCGCATTAGCCTAGTTGGTAGTGACCCAGCTTACAAAGCTGGAAGTCCCGAGTTCGAATCCCGGTCAGGGCATTTATTTGTGTCATGAGCACGAATATTTGTTATTGAGTCTTGGATGTTTTCTATGTATTTAAGTGTTCCTTTATGTATATAGAGTAGCATCCGCTTATAACGCCTTCGCATATAACATTTAACGGCTTTTAACGACTTCGAAATCACCACACATTAGATTTCATATATCATACATTTTCAAAATAAATCAGTCCGTTTTGTGCGACGTTCTGTTAGTGCGACGTAATATCACCGGTCCCTTGACTGTCGCTTTATCCGGATTCCACTGTACGTATGTATATCGTCGCCTAGTGTCCATAGTACAAGCTTTGTTCAGTTTGGGACTAGGTCGATTTGTGTGAGATTGTCCACAAATATTTATAAAAAAAATGGTTAATTATAATAAACCCGTCTATTGACTTTCTGGGCTAATAGTATTCAATAGTACACATAAAACTGTCATATCCGCGATCTTGGCGGCGAGACGGGTGGAGTCAGACGCGGCTTGTATGGCGGCTAGTTCCCCGCTGGACAATGTCGTCCAAAGGTTAAAAAAAACACCTCCGCGTACTGACCTCTATGAACTTGTCGACGTTCATGATATTACACGGCATATCCGCGATCTTGGCGGCGAGACGGGTGGAGTCGGACGCGGCTTGTATGGCGGCTAGTTCCTCGCTGGACAATGTTGTCTAAATGTTAAAAAAACACCTCCGCGTACTGACCTCTATGAACTTGTCGACGTTCATGATATTGCAGGGCATATCCGCGATCTTGGCGGCGAGACGGGTGGAGTCGGACGCGGCTTGTATGGCGGCTAGTTCCTCGCTGGACAATGTTGTCCAAATGTTAAAAAAACACCTCGGCGTACTGACCTCTATGAACTTGTCGACGTTCATGATATTGCAGGGCATATCCGCGATCTTGGCGGCGAGACGGGTGGAGTCGGACGCGGCTTGTATGGCGGCTAGTTCCTCGCTGGACAATGTTGTCCAAATGTTAAAAAAACACCTCGGCGTACTGACCTCTATGAACTTGTCGACGTTCATGATATTGCAGGGCATATCCGCGATCTTGGCGGCGAGACGGGTGGAGTCGGACGCGGCTTGTATGGCGGCTAGTTCCTCGCTGGACAATGTTGTCCAAATAATAAATATTTGTGGACAATCTTACACAAATCGACCTAGTCCCAAACTAAGCAAAGCTTGTACTATGGGTACTAGGCGACGATATACATACTTATATAAATAAATAGATACTTAAATACATAGAAAACATCCAAGACTCAGGAACAAATATCCATGCCACTCACACAAATATATGCCCTGACCGGGATTCGAACCCGGGACCTCCAGCTTCGTAGGCAGTGTTACTACCAACTAGGCTAAAGCGGTCGGTTAAATGTTAAAAAAATACCTCCATGTACTGACCTCTATGAACTTGTCGACGTTCATGATATTACACGGCATATCCGCGATCTTGGCGGCGAGACGGATGGAGTCGGACGCGGCTTGTATGGCGGCTAGCTCCTCGCTGGACAATGTTGTCCAAATGTTAAAAAAAACACCTCCGCGTACTGACCTCTATGAACTTGTCGACATTCATGATATTGCAGGGCATATCCGCGATCTTGGCGGCGAGACGGGTGGAGTCGGACGCGGCTTGTATGGCGGCTAGTTCCTCGCTGGACAGAGTGTTGTCCAACAATGTAGGGTCTAGCGGTCCGATGCCTTCGTCTTCGATCTCGCCTTCTGGCAAATGGAGTCATGTTAGACTTGGAAGTTGAGTAAGTTAACATAATATCTTTAGACTATGTAGCTGACTATATATTTGTATATGTTTATGTATATATACAGGGTGTCCAGTAAATAATGGACAAGCTTCTAACCACCGATGGAGCACCTGAGGCTGGTCCAGAAAAAGGACTTTCAGGTTTAGTAAAAGCCCCTTGGTTTTCGAGATAATCGAACTTTTCCATTTTCTTAATAATTAATACCTTCTTTGACTTTAATGACTGTCGAGGCCATAAATAAAGCGCGCATGTCTCACCTCTAGCCTCCTCCCTCACTAGTTGTATCTCGACGTACACGGTCCTCGCCTGCGCCGGGTCGGTGTTGCCCGCCCCCAGGAGCCCCGGCCCGGAGCGCGCGTTGTACAGCGGGTAGCAGCGGGCGATCGCCACCGCACTCGCGTACACGTCGCGTTTGCGGCAGATCAGCTAGAAAAACAAAACATACATACTAGAGATGCGCCGAAGCTTAAGAGCGTGTCACGGGTGACATCACACTTCACCACGTCACGGCTCGCTGTCAGCCCTTTGCGTCTACGTCACACCGCGTCATCAACATACGTAGTGTATCGGGCTACCGCCGAATACAGTGCTTGTGATTGTGTAATACCCAGTAACATGAACAATAAAAGCAAATCGCCGCCAAGGCTCGCGGCCAATCTTTACTTCAAATTCAGTTAGGTTGGACGCTTTAGTTAAGATATTATTGTAACCTTTTGCACCAATTATATTCTATTTCCGTCGTACAGACCTTTTATCATTTACCTCCTCCGCTGCTGCCACTCCCCTCACATAATTAGCGCTTTAATAAAATGTAACAGGTCCACTAGCGCCACTCCTAAATAATTGTGATTGTTTAAATTTAACGATAGATATCTAAAAAAGGAGGCCGCTACGTACTGTATTTTGTATTTAAGTACGTTTTGAATCCATCAAACTGGTTATTACGTTGCTGGATTCGTCAATCTATGCGTCCAAAGTTAAAACGGCCGTTTTATTTTTGAGCTCATAGAGAGACCAATCTAGCAACGTAAAAATTAGTTTGATGGATTAAAAAAGTACTTAAATACAAACTACAGTACGTAGCGGCCCCCTTTTTTAGTTATATATCGTTAAATTTAAATAATTACAATTATTTACGAGTGGCGCTAGTGGACCTGTTACATTTTATTAAAGCGCTCTTAAGCTTCCAAATGAGTTGAGAATGTTGCATGGCAAAGTATTCAAGACAAAGCTGACCAAGTGGCTACAGGACAATTGTTTCAACAGTGTGAAGAACTTTTTAAATTTTAATGGATAAGGCTGGACTTGTTACTGTTACCGAATGGCTCAATGATTGTTTAAATTTATTTTTTTTATTTTTATAATATAGACATGTTAATTATTTATATTTTTATGATTCGATTTTTATAATTTAATGTGAAACAATAATTTGCATGTTGACATATATGTCGACTGAATACTGATTCTTTAACTATAATAAGACCTTACATATAACGTATTCTAGCAAATACATATTTCTATTTCTATTTCGAATATAGGTTTGACCGAATACGAACATCGGCCGAATATTAGCTCCAGCTGTTGCCAAACCGAATATTCGGCCGAATTATTCGGTCCAACGTAATTCCTTCATCCATTGTTGTAAAGCAGACTAATTGAATGGTAAAATTTTAGTTCATTATCAAAGCGACATATTGACAAAAAAATTAAATCGCTGTTAGTAATGGGTCAAGTATTAATTTCACGAAACAGTAACTATAATATACTCTTGTAACTTGTAACAAAACCCTGTCAAAATTGTTCCGTAAATATTCGGTAGCTGAGCCGAATAATTCGGACGAATACCGAACATTCATAAACATGCCGAACATGCCGAATACCGAATAATAACCGAATATTCGGCGCATCCCTAATACATACATATACACGGCGTCCCACGGCTATGCCACATGGAGGGAAAGTACTTTGAATATTGTAGATGGAACATTTTAATGAAAGAAGACATTATTTGAAATTAAAAAACAATTTAAACTGCATTCACAGATATTTAAATAATTTACGGTTGAACCGGGAATCGAACCCATTACACTGCTGGCATAGCCGTGGGACGCCCTGTATATACATTCTCACACCTGTATTCCCAAAAGGGCTAGGCAGAGCGCATGAAATTTACCTCAGCGCTACATTAAGCAATTGTAGGTTTAATGATGGAGAAAATGTGTATTGCAGTGATAGGTTGGTAACCCATCGCCCACAACACACTACAACCCGGTTCCCATAGTCGACTCTTACGACACCCACGGGAAGAAAGGGGGAAGTGCTATTATAACCCAGCACCATACGGAGACTATCAAAATCTATCTATATCAATTATAAATAATACAATACTCAAAATATTAATTAAATGTAGTGTTACATGTCAAAAATAAGACTAGGTAACTAATAACGAGTGAATAGGCACCTTCTGGGTGAGCTCGCTTCATCGTCGGCCTCATCTTTGCCCCCTGGCTAGATGCTGGCCAAGAGCGATCCCATTTTTAATAAAAAAAAAAACAATCCAGATTTGTTAGAAATGCATAAGGCTTCTAAGCGTCAAGATAAAAACCGACTCCAAAAAACACTAATAAGTAAAAAATAATTGCCTTACTTCTAATATGAGACTTTACGCTTCTTATTGAACAATGTAGACGTACCTATTATAATTTTTGAAGTCAGTGCCATCCAAAGAAATTGTCTAACGTTGACGAAATGGCACCGACTATATCTATGGATATAGTTAGAGTCCTGGGGACATAGTATACTTTTTATGTTGGAATTTTGTATGGAAGAGCGTTGACTCGACAAGCGCCTGATGTAAACAAATAGTAATTAGATTCTATAGCGATGAACGAGTTTAGAATGAAGGAAAATTGAAAAATTTAGGCACCGAACAGGATTCGAACCTGCGACCTCCCGGCACTCGCGGCCAGTCGCTCTAGCCAACTGAGCTATAGGTGCAATCACTACCCAGTCAGGCGCGGATCCAGGATTTTGTTCAGGGGGGGGCACTTTCAAACTTTCCGAAAATAAAACTGACTTTTGATAACTGTTTTTATTGTCAGAACATATTTCCTACGCCAGGACATAGGCAATTAATTGCCCTCCCCTGACACAGGCTTCAGGGGGGGGCAATTGCCCCTGTTGCCCCCCCCCCCCCCCCTGTATCCGCGCCTGTACCCAGTTCCAAATTCATCAACCGTTCCTTCGTATTAAGCAGTACCGCTGCTAACGTGAACTATTCTTTTTATACAAACGCCTTAAGGGAGGCGTACAGCGACATCTACCAGAAGACTCATGCTTCATTAACGGCACTAACGTCTCAAATCATATTGAGAATCGTCAGTTACGATGCGCCATCCCATACCCAAATTTAGAATGAAGGAAAAATTAAAAAAAAATTTTTGAGACGTTATGTATGATTTGAGACGTTAGTGGCGTTAATGAAGCATGAGTCTTCTGGTAGATGTCGCTGTACGCCTCCCTTAAGGCGTTTGTATAAAAAGATGAACGAGTTCTTAATCGCGAGCAAAACCTGTGTGTTGGATATGAAAATGAAAATATATTTATTGGGTATCAATACATCAGCTTATAGTGTATATACTAGAGTAGGTGCATAGAGTGCACTTATTACTAGATAAGCCTAGGAACGGTGTCCTGTGCCCTAAACTAGGTAAACCTGTCTTATAGGGAACAGGCGAATTCCGATGCTCATTTAGAGATCGCTACTTCGCTACATTGATCTTCAAGCAGGGTAATAGATAGTAGTAACAACCTGGATAGATGTATTGCATAGAATAAACAATAGATTAGTATGCTAAATGTATGAACCTGTGTTTACTTTGTCCTAGCTTAGTTACACAATTATATTTTAATTTGCTTACGTGTCTAAACATATGCTCGAGTAGGTATGTGTGGTGTGTGGTTGAATGTGTGTTTACTTGTGGGTGAGTATTAATGAGAAGAGGGTGTGGGCATTGATGATTGGATGTTAAATTAATGAATTAATGAACCTAATTTTCTGTAGATTTTATAATCCTTATTCCTTATTGCTATACTATTACTGTTTGGCCCAACGACGTACTTTTACTACTCATAACAAGAACAATCTTTTACTACTCATAAAAAGAATATAAACACAATCACGTACCACGACATACTCTTGCTCCCTCTGGCTCCTGTGCCACGCGCGCACGAGCTTGGAGAGCGCGTGCGCGCGCGACGGCGCCGCGTGGCGCGAGCGCCGCGCCGGCAGCGCCGCCAGCGCCGCGCCGCGCGCCCACAGCTCCACGCACTCGCCCGGGGACGCGCTCACGCAGTACAGCCCGCGTTTCCACGCCTGGCGACGAACGTTATGTTATAATAATAACGCTCCATGTCACTCAAACTCAAACATTTACACCCTTATTCATATGTATGTATAGATCTTGACCGGTTTCGGCCGCAGCGACTGTATATCCTGGTCAGGCATATTTACCCAGACTCATGGTGAGCTGTTTAGTGCGCCCTTGTGTAGCTTACGTACCCAATTTTGTTACAGAAGGTACGAGCACACTTTGGGCACGTCAACACCCCACCGATGTAATTGTAGGAGATGGATGCAGGTGGTCTGGTTTTCAACTCATCCCGCTTTCTATCTAGGCCTTCACGAAGTTCGGTTTCTCAGTTATTCATAAACGTCTATCAAACCTATATTAGTTAACTAGCCGCTAAAGTTCGTTTGTCCTTATCTGTCACTTTGACACATGTGCTTGTGAGACACAGACAACAGACATTTTAGTTAGCAGAGGTTTGTTAAGTTTTATGAATAAGGGGGTTATTCTGCAAATAGGCCACAAGTGGCGTCAACTTCTCCGACCATTTTAGATATAATTTTAGTTCAAAATTTGTTTGCATTTTGTAAGGCTTTAAATTTTAATGCTAAGTATGTTCTCAGTGAGATATGTCCAGGGATCGGATACCGGTATTTTCTCCATAGAAAAATACCAGTATTATTACGGTCACCGGTTCATTATTACGTTTTATAATGGGACAATCTAATAATACGACGTTGTTACTTAAATACATAATTCAGCCCTACGTAAAGAGCAAAAAATAATCCAAAATATTGGGCTAATTCAGGGTTTTTTAAAATACCGGTATCGGTCCCTGGATATGTCTAGGGAAACATCTTAATCTATATTGTATTTTTATGTAAATGACACCTATTTTGTTTGCATGTTTCTGTTTTATCTCCGAATAAATAAATAAATAAAAGGGCACTTTTACATGTCAAAATATTAATTTACAATTTAAGACTAAGAATACATTTTTCATGTCAGAAATTAATTTACAGTTCAAGAAATAATAATTTCGAGATTGCAAATATAACAAAATTAATGTCATACCGACAGTGAAAATAAACTTGCAAACAACATCAGTAAAGTTAGAGATGTATAAGGTCTCAGTCTGAATAAACAAAGAGTATAATGAATTCATATAATATTCCAGAGATGTACATGGTCTCTGAGCGTCCAAATACAATTAATAGTTCTAACGTCATTAGAGATGTACGCCTACGTATGTATCAATATGCAGCATTTTCATCAGTTCCTCAGGGTTTGAAGACAGTTCATCATCATCATCATCATCATCATCATCAGCCTGTGTCAGTCCACTGCTGGACATAGGCCTCTCCCATGGCACGTCACTGAGCTCGGTCTTCAGCTCTTCTCCTCCAATCCCTGCCCACTGCCTTTCGAATATCATCGCCCCACCTAGTTACAGGGCGTCCTACACTACGTTTGCCACACAGTTGAAGATCTAAAACTCACCTCCTCAGTAACACGGGGCTCCAGCTTGCAACGCACATCGTGCCACGTCAGCGCGTTCAGATGAGCCACCTGACCCACTATAAGGGTAGGCTGTTCTTCAGGGTCTGAAGCCGAGAGACCCCAGCGGAACTTGACGCTGACTGCCGAGTTCGACATCATGCGAACTGAGGGAAGGAATGAGCTTTTAGAAATAGAAAAACATTTATTCATGACACAACAAACAAATAGAAACGAGTCGGATTCGCGCATGAAGAATTCCGTACCGTTATTTATAAAAACGGCAAAAAAACCCCGTTTGTTGTATGGGAGCCCCCGTAAATATTGTCACATTTTACGGTCGAAAATGTACATTCAAAAATATGCCTAACTAGCGACCCGCCCCGGCTTCGCACGGGTGCACTATTTAATGGATGTTATTATACATATAAACCTTCCTCTTCAATCACTCTATCTATTAAAAAAAACCGCATCAAAATCCGTAGCATAGTTTTAAATATTTAAGCATACATCCCTATGTATGCTTAAATAAAATCGCTTTAAGTCTTTAGGCTTTTATTAAAGGCGCTTTCTCTGTCCCTATGTCCCTACATAGGGACAGAGAAAGCGACTTTGTTTTACACTATGTAGTGATATGCAATAATACGTGAGATGACAAAAAATATTTCATGCCATTCAAATTAGTTCCATTTTTGTCTAGAATATAAATTTGGTACTAATTTTGAATTTACCTACACTAGTATTTTACAAATACGTAGGTTTGGTGAAGGAAAACATCGTGAAGGAAATCATCCCAACGAGATCTAGTTTCCATTCAAAATCGGTTGAAGATATTACTGATTGGATTTTTACATAAGGTTAACCTGTTGTCTACCGGTCCCGGGGATCCCCGGGCTCATAACAGGGCACCGTTAATCAAATAGTAAATATCTATTTAATTCCGTTTTTAAGTATTTGTTATTATAGCGGCAATAGAAATACTTCATCTGTGGATATTTCAACAATCTAACCATCACGGTTCATGATATACAGCCTGGTGACAGACCGACAGACAGACAGACGGACAGACAGTGGAGTCATAGTAATAGGCTCCCGTTTCACCCTTTGGGTACGGAACCCTAAAGAAGGAACATATAACATAAATTATGTTAAGTTAAGTATATTAATGGTAAGTTAATTATATTCAGTTTCAACTCAGGATGTAGCTGACATGGTAACCAGCGCTGGTCTTCCGTTGGAACCTTCAATTAAATCACGGCGGGCAGCGCACAGATAAAAAAAAACAAAATTTAAAACGAGGAGAATGACAAATAGAGTAAAGTGTGTACGCGGCTTAAACTTTTAGTTTTAATTTCCCGCAGTTAAAACTAATTGAAATATTGCCCCGCTGCACCTTACAGAGACCAACTACAAAGATAAAATGAACCGTGATCTCGCACGCAGCCTAAGACGGGAATCGAACCTCTGGTTTGCCAGAACAGCACCATTACCACTAGGCTACCCAGAGCACTACGTCATCACAGCGAATCTTTGCCTTGTATTCTAAGGCGCTGCTACTAGCGACCCGTCTCGTCACTCTGATAAGCTATTAACTCGATCTCAGTCCAACCGGGCCACATCTCCTCCGATGAGGGACAGAGATGATACACTTCAATTAGGGCCAATTTTTCAACCCCCAGATAAGATCTGTCAGATAAATGTTAGCTCTGTCCTTTTCTTTCGTATGACATTAGAAAGTGACAGCGATATTTTTTAAACTGATGGCTAATTTTGTCAAGCGATCGAATAATCGACCTTTAAGAAAATATTGACTTAAGAAAACTAGTGCTCATATTTCCTATGTAAATATGAACACTAGTAACAGACTACCATGTAGGAAATAAGCTATGATAAGAGATGAAAAGTGTTTATGTATTTGTATCTTATTACAACCAAAAATACATTGATATCTGTCTAGTCTATGTAGGGTAAATTGCCTATTTTTGGCCACCCCCTAACACAGATCAAAGAACTCCCCCAGTAAATGGGTAATTCGCAAAAATAAGCACAGGGCAAACCTATTGGTATTTCTGTGATTAAATAAATTAAATTAAAATAACTGGTTTCAGAGCAGACTTCACTGCATAAGTTCAGTTTTAGTTTAAGGCCGTGTTGGACAGAGTGTATGTAACGTGGCCCACAAATGGTCTCGCCGGAAGACCAGCGCTGGCTCCTGAGCCAGCATTATGCTGAGGCGGGACCATTTCGTGACATTTGTTTTTTATTTTATGATTTTATATTAAATATTTGTCTTTTGTTTGTTTTTGTCCCTGTACTAGTTTTTGGATTACTTGTGTTTGTCACGACTAAATTTTTATTTTTCTTTCTTTCGTAATTTTTGTGGTTAGTAACTGAATGTCACTTTCTTGAGTGGCCAGTTATTGACGATTTACCATACATGGAAATGTAAATAAATTACAGCTGTTGATGATAGCATTATCATTGTGTACACTTATATGTAAATGTACAAATAATCCTATCTATTTTAAATAAACCATATCATTAATAATGTAATTAAATTATGATGTATTCAAGTACAACACATTTTACTATTGCACAATGTAGAAACCAGGGCTCGGAACCGATGTTCACTATTTTTGAAATATCTCTTAAAGTATTTGTCATATCTTAATTTTTATTTTAAGTATTGTTTTTGTTAACCCTCATCTATGATATAAATGATTTAAAGCACGAAATCATATCGTAAAACTCAATTATCCGAAATTTTTAACCGGTTAATTGTATGAAGACGAAACTGGTCTGAGCCCTGCTAGAAACCAATTAGAAAAAAAGAGCAATGGGAAGAGCCTGGACTGTAAGGCACTGGAGTTAGCCACATTAACCCGTCGTCTACTGGTCCCTGGAATCCCAGGGATCATAACAAAAGATTGCTATTGTTTATTTATTTCACCGAGAAACGACGGCTGTAAGGTTGTCTATTATCCTGTAGGTATAAGATTTCAAGCTTACATGGTCATTTACATTAGAATTACGGTGGTAGTGACGGTGACACTGCGAAAAAAGCGAACCAGGAAGAGGGTAGATCGCTATGGTGTGTGGGTAGACCACAACTAAAACTCGCAGCACGTCAGTTAATTTTTGATAATGGCGCTTGCAACAGTGCCGAAATATTGGGAACTCAAAAATACAAATATACATGGTAAATATCCCGTTTCAAATCGTAATTCTAATCCTGTAGGTAACTTAGGATGGATTGCACCAAACCATTTGTAATCGTAAGCGGTGTTTGTTAAAATCTGATTGTATGTAAAGTTTGACAAGTTTCTATGGGATGACAGCTGCCTGCGCCATATTTGACGATGACCGGCCTGTGATCGTATGTTGATGCAACCGACCTTTAATATCAACTGATATTGAAAACTCATTAAAAGCCGCATGTTTGAACCACTCATATGTTTAGTGTATTTAATGTAGAATGGCTGTTACAGTTTGTACTAATCTAAATCATAATAAAATAAATGATGTGCTCCTACATGAGAGAACATCTTTTTAGAAGCAAGTTGTGTATATCTATATTTTATGGGTGGATCAACTATTCTTTGTTGCTGGGTTACCATGGTTACGTCTCCTGAGTCACTCTTTAAAACTGTGATTATATATAAGGATTAAATCTACGCGTGCATAAATCCATTTGGACATGGGTTATCTCTTGAGCATACTTGAACTCTATATTATAAACATTTTTATAAGAAACTTGGTTACTGTTGTCTCCTCGCTGACGGGACAGAAAAACAAGAAAGAGTTAATGAGATGAAATGAAATCATTTATTCTTCAATTTAGGCGTGTTACATGCACTTATGAATGTCAAAAAACTACCACCGGTTCATAAAATAAACCTCTGCCTTGAGAAGAACCGGCGTAAGAAACTCGGCGAGGTGTCATTTTTTCAAAACAATATACAATGTATATAAAATAACAGTGATGATAGTGTGATGATATCAAATGCTACAGTATAAACATACATACATATTTTTTAATATTAAGGATTAAGGAGGAGGAAGGAGTTGATTGACCTTTATACTACAATCAAAGTGATTTATTTACATGCACCTATGAATGTCAAAAAACTACCACCAGTGGTAGAATGGTGGATAACAGGCATATGCCGCAAGACGGTAAGCAGATACCGTAACCTATGGAAGCTAGCGGCTTCTAGACTAGATGGGTCATACTTAGTTGAAAAAACAAAAGTCGTCCCTCCTGTGGTCAATAGTTAACGGCTTATGTGCATGTTAACTATGTTTTTATTACAGGGATTTATAGAAACGGAGGCACTGTTTATGCGAGTTAGTAGTCCAATCCAAAATTAAGCTTTGTAGCCCTTAACTTTTGATATGTCCACAGAAAAACGCGACCCTAAATCCGTGTATGACCCAGATGCGTGTTACTGACTTCCACATGTTTATAGTTACATTAAATGGTCGAAAATGTATATTTAAAAAAATGCAGAATATGCAATAATATATGAGATGACAAATTCATCAAGGTCTGCTAGGCTTTCTGGTGGAACTAGATTGGCACAAATAGGGCCAACAACCCACCACGCAAAAGAGGCCCATAATATGACGTTGAGTTGCAGAAACCCAGCCCGCAAATACCTATAACCTATGAGATGATAAAAAAATGCATGCCATTCACTAGTTCCTATTTTGTTTTGAATATAAATTCGGTGTAAAGTCTGTTTTTCTCTACATGGTTTAGAGCAGTTTCATTGTGTCATGTAGTCTATCTCTTTCAATACCAGACAAATAAAGGCATATTTATTGAACTGTCAAAAATTTAAGGTTTACTTCACCTTTATCTTAAGTAATATCATAAATATATGAAACCATTTAAAACAAAAAAAACCGGCCAAGGGCGAGTTGGACTCGCGCACGAAGGGTTCCGTACTAGTATCTATAAAACAGCAAAAATAACTTAACCAAAATTACAGTTAAATCAACCTATCTCAAAAACTATAAGAGATACTTTGATCAAACCAAAAATCGTTGAAAGAGTTAATTAGCATGCATCACCTCTATTTTTTTTAGAATTTTATACCCCGTAGTTATAAAAATAGAGGGGGGGGGACATACTTTTTACGACTTTGAGAGCTGATATCTCAAAAACCGTTCACTTTAAGAAAAATGTTTTTTAGAAAACTTTATATCATTTTAAAAGACCTTTCCATTGATACCCCACACGGGTATGTACATCGAAAAAAAAATTTTCATCCCTCAGTTACATGTATGGGGGGCCCCACCCCCAATTCTTTTTTTTACTATTTAGTGTCATAATTTTGTAGCGGTTCATACAACACATATTCCCATCAAATTTCATCACTGTAGTACTTATAGTTTCCGAGTAAATCGGCTGTGACAGACGGACAGACGGACAGACGGACAGACGGACAGACGGACATGACGAAACTATAAGGGTTCCGTTTTTGCCATTTTGGCTACGGAACCCTAAAAAGGTAAGAAACAAATTGTTCCGTAAATTTTGAATTGATAGACACCAATTTAGATAACCTATCAAGTTAACCATAGTTAATCGATTTTAATATTTTAAATGTAGTTCCTTTAGCATCTCAAATTATAATTCCAACGCGCTCAGCAACAAACTTGTTTACTTAATTTAAATAAGCGAAAGTAAACGTTTAGAACCGACAAGACAAAACGTTAGATATTCTAAAAATAGCCTTTCAATAAATCAAGATAAAGTTCATTCACCCGTAACAACCGCTGGATGCTGTTTAAACACATTTAAATACGCACTGAATGTTCTTAGGATTAACATTGTACTTATATAACACTAAAACATGTCAATGATCAAAACAAACAATGAAAATAGTCAAAAACGATACGCGGCGCTAACTTTGAATCAAATTTCGAGTCGGTACTTACCGTTATTGTTCCGCCTTCAGTTATTCACAATTTTTACTGCATTGATTTTATTATAGTGAAAGCGTGCGTCGAGATAGAGAAATGAAACAGTAAATAACAAAGAAAAGGTATTCTATTTTCTTTCACCTTTCTCCAACCCAACTTGCCAAATCATTGAAAGCCGTTGACGTTCCGAAACTAGAAAACTATTAGAGTAAGTCACTCAGTTAGTTACATGTTTGCTATAGTAATCAAAGACATTATTAAAATAAAATTTACTCACGTTTTTTTGTAACATAAACTCAATACTTTCATTTTCTCTACAATAACAGATTACTGACGGTGATGAATAAATTTTTACTCTGAGAATGTTTCTGAACGGGTCCGCCGTGGGCGTTCCGTTATACGGTGGAATCGTTTGTAAAGTTAATAATTATAACCAGTTTACTGTATTTTGTTATATACAGCCGTGCTTATCAGTAGTAAAGCAATTAAAATATATATCGGTCTATAGTGAGTAGCAACATCTTGGTCGAAATAACATACTTGCGTTCTCTCGTTTTCATGACGGGATGTAAAGTATAAAATAACACACTAGATTAATCGGATTTCCTTTAATAATTTCACCAAGCTATACTTAGAACAAAATCACATAACAAAAGTTAACCGTAGCACAATAACTTTGTTTATTTTATAGTTAATTTATTATTATCAATAGAAGCTATTTTACATTTTTAAAGGTTTTGTCATTTCAAAGCTGCGGTGTCTGAGGGGCTACCGCGAACCGAAAACGAACGAAGTTAAAATGTCTCCCTCTCTGTGGCACGTATTAGCAAGTCCGACAGAGAGGGAGATATTCGAATTTCGTTCGTTTTCAGTCGCGGTAGCCCCTCTGGCTGTAAAGAAAGCATTTATTTTGTACTTGTCTATGATGCCGAAAAAAAAATCAATATTGTTTCCCGCCTTTTCACTCGCTGTTTTAAAATTTGATGATTAAAATATGTGATATAACTGAACCTATTTCTCCATAAATATACCATGACACCGCATCTGTATACAGGTAAAATGTGTTGTCTTACGACTAATCTAATGCACGATATCTACTAACCAAATGAATACAATTATTTGACGAGAAAGGACAAGATATCTGCACGAATATTGTATTACGTATATCCTTATTTCATGAATCAAAATATTTCTACATATTCCTATTGCTGCTTGCTAGTATGTGTGTTATCTATTTCGGACAAATTCTATGTACATTGTTATATAATTTTAAACCGCCATACTGAACAGAGGGCCTACCGCGAACCGCAGGCGAAGGTTTCCCTCTCTGTCGCACTTACGTACAGATTTGCAAGTGCGACAGAGAGGGAAAACTTCATTAAGGTTCGCGATAGACCTTCAGATACTGCACATCGAAAGTGAATTCTATACATAGCTAATTTATACTTTAGTAGGTTTATTACATAGATATACAAAGGAACAAGTATTTATAAAGTATATGTAAAAATAAAGGCGTAAGGCAGATAAAAAAAATCAATGTAGTAATTAATACATCTGATTCGTTTTAACACGATCAGTAGGTAGCGATATACGACTAAGGCGGATCACAGCAAAATAAATAACGATTACAGATAGATCAAAGTTAAATATGGCGTCGTATGAATTCGCCGCTAGAGGTGCTAGTGTGCTGTCAGGCATCAGAAATGTCAAAAAACATTGTTTGTAGGTAGGTTTCGCGGGTTTATTTCAAATTAGAATATTGTGAATATATTGCACCTGAGATTGATTATGGAAAATATGAGTCGGGTCAATGAAGTCCAGGGCTTTAAGACAATTCTATGGTTCGTAAACTTGTCCTAGTTATTTCCGAACAAAACGAGACTGCGCTGCAATACGGGATGTTCGATATTTTTACAGTACGGATTTCAAGGTACTTTGTTTTCACGCCCATAATAACCCATCACAAACTTTGACAGTGACAGACACTGGCGCAGTGGCGCCAAGTGGTGAGCACCGAAACAGTAGGCGGGCGATTCTCCGAGCGTTTGAAACGCTCGTTTGTACAGTCATTGTCGACTCACGATTATCTATTAAATTTAAAATAAACCGGCGAAAACATTGGTCAAATAAGACACAAAAGTTTACTCTGATCATCGTCTCCTTTAACAATATTTAATGAAACGACAATGACGAAAAAAAAACCGCCGTTGAAACGCTGGATATCCGCAATAGCCCTCATTGCTATAAACCGAAGAAATTCAGCGATCAGCGAATTTCAACCAGTTTTCTCTTATTAAGCCTCTCTATTAATACTTGTCCCGTATACGCCACAATATCTACATATATAAAAAACAAAACAATCACAAAGGCACTTTCAACAATAACTATTTCAACTAACTAAAAAAACGATTTAATCATGAATCACAAATAATCACATTTACAATACAATTAATCATAGATATCACAATACAAGAGATGTACTCGTAAACTATTAAATTGCTTTATAGCCCTATAGGCATGAAATCTTGTGTTTTACCTAATTCCATTGATATAAGGTCAAAAAATGTATACATATTTATGCCCTAGACCTCCTTACCATCAGGCAGCCCTCATGGTAGTCCGCCGTTTGTTGCAAGACAGATGAAGCGAGATAAATAGATGAATAACCTTTTATTTTCTTGCTCTGTCTTATACCTTGCAGGATTGCATTGCATGACTGTTGGGATTTTTTTTTATGTTATAGGGGCAAATGAGCAGACTGATCGCCTGATGGTAAGCAATTACCGTCGCTCATAAACACCTGCAACATCAGAGGAGTCGCAAATGCGTTGCCGGTCTTTCAGAAGGGAATATGATCACACACACTATACACACACACACACACACACACTATGACACTTTTCTGGCCATTTTGATCAGGAAAACCACCACCTCTTCAAACATTTCTTGTATTTTGATATAAATGGAATTAACACAGAATTTGGCAAAGGTGAGGAATATAATTAGTAGCTAATATAACAAAGATAGCTAAGTATACATCATGGTATAATAATTGACAGAATGGAAATAAATTGCGGTTAAAATTAACCTGTGTATAGTAACTCGTAATAGTATACCCTATCGCAATGCATGAAGATGCATTTTCCGTCTGTGGAGTCTTCTAACCGTTTCACTGCATACGGCGCAATAACAAGTCAAGTGTACGCGCGAATTTAGCTACGTATGGAGAATATCATGTTACAACATATATCCGTAGGCAAGAAAGGCTTGAAGTTAAAATCAAGATTGTGTATCTGAATTTCATGTAAAATAAGATCATAACTTGTAAATAAAATAATAATTCATAAAATTGTTTAGTTAATATTTCATTTTAATTTTTACAAAACAGAAACCGGCCTAGTGCGATTTGGATCAAGCGCGCTGAAGGGTCCCCTAATAAAAAATAAACTGAATCTAGAACAGAGCCATCAGCGAACCAGAAACTAAATATCTGCCTCTTTGTCATACTTGCGTGTGTGACAGAGATGGAGCTACTTCATTTTCGTTTCGCGAATCGAACTAAACAATATCGAGAGACGTTATTATGGGTCATTCTACTTTTATATGACCAGTTTTCTACTACCAAAAAAAGCTATGATATGTATTGAATTAGTATACAAAAATAGGATTTCGAAATAATACTCGGACCTAATAAACGGAATTTATAGGTAAAAATACTTATTAACATATTGCTGTAAAAGGTTGGTAACACAGTGGTAAAAACCATTTTTTCAAACAAATGGTGAGACATCCAAAGATCACTGAGTTACTCGATTTGTGGATATTAGCTGTGGTTCGTTAATTACGAAAACTATCGGAAGTGCTACTGCAATTAAACCTCTTTCTAAATAACAATATAAAAATATGATGTGAGGGTCAAGTATTCCAAAATCTGTATTTAAAAAAAGTGTCTGAAAGTTATGTATATGAAAAAGTAGGATGGCCCTTATATCTAAGTACAAAAGATTACTGTAAACATGTACTTTATGTTAAGTTTATTAAACTAATATAGTATGTGAAGGGAAAATAATTGTACTATAAAATGATTAACTATTAAACTATTACTTCATCTATCGGCTCTTTAGTACATTAATTAGCGGTTCTTTAATGTCAAATAAAAAAATAAACATTATTAAAAAAAAAAATGACATCCCAGGAGTTGCAAGCGTCCATAGGCTACGGTGATAGCTTACCATCAGGCGGGCCGTACGCTTGTTTGCCACCGACGTGGTATAAAAAAAATAGCAATAATTTGTTTTCTCACTTTACGGTCAGAGTTGACGTAAACTCAAAACTGATTATGGAAGATGGATGTTTTATCTATCTACCTATTAGGTAGGTACGTGTTAAATATTAATTATTTAAAAAAGTAGAATAATGTATCACTATTGACTGATGTATGTTTTTGTATGAGAGCCTACTCCGAATTTCGTATCGTGTCGTCCCTTTCACTCATATAGTGTATAATACGAGAGTGAAAGGGACGGCACGATACGATTTTCGGATTTCTAAGTTCGGAGTAGGCCCCTCTGTTAAATCGTTATCTCAATATTGTATTTGTATATTTATGTAGGTTTATAATAAGATATCTATGGATTTGAGTGTATGATCTTTCTTATGTATGATTCGGTTGTTTATACTATTTAATATTTCTGTTTCACCTACTCATGTCAAATTTTTCTGTTGTGTCTCCACCGCCCAAAGGTTGCCCGGAAGACAACTTTTTAGCGATAAGACCGTCTGTTGTCTACCATCAACATGTTTAATTTTAATCTTGTTTTCAATGTGTTTTCTAGTGAACAATAAAGAATATTTTGTATTGTATTATATGTATTTCTCTAAATAGTTAAGTAGTTTATACAACTTAAATAATGAAATGATATAATTTGTAAACACGACAACATAAAATAACAGAGAGACAAGATCATGTCAAAATAATCAAATTACGTGAATAACTACTAAATTTAATAATGCTATAACAAGTAAATAACATTAACATCTGGGGTACTAATTAATTCAATGTATTAGCTATGCAAATTACCTATGGCGGTAAAGCCAAGAACATCATCAGTCGCAGGCATTTGAGGCATGAGCCGTAGGAGAGGGCGGTAAATACACGATCCGAGGCTTTTAAGTCGGATGTATCCTAGCTAGGATTGCCACTTGTATGTTCAGAGGTGAAGTAATACAGTATAATACTGACATATGCTCATAATCCATTTAATATTCTACTTAACCCTTAATAAGGCAGAGGCAATTTAGAAACCACTTGGTACTTAATTAAACATTTACGGTAAAGACCGTCACCCTTTTTATTTAATGTTAACAGTATTATGCAGATGCCATATCACGCTTTCTTTCCTCATTCTTACTTTTTCGGTTATTATTCAATTGTAGTGTAATTAATTAATCAAAGTATATGGTCAATATATGCACTATGCATGTCAAGCGAATCAAGTTCTTAGTACTGTTATCTGTCTTTTTTTCCTGAAATTCACGTGCCTCTAACAAGCAGACTGCATATAACGACCGCATGTTTTTTTTAATTATTTAGTTTCATTTTGCTCTAAATGTATTCCCCAGGGTTCTACAAACATAAGAATATATTATACTTTTACGTAGCATATCTGTATAACTGGGGCCTTATTAAGGGTAATAGCATGTTTGTATTAGTAACTCTATTAAATTAGAGTTAAAAGTCGAATATCTAATAAAAAAGTATTCAAAACACAAAATAATCATACTGTATAGACCTATGACTATATACAACGCCATCTAGTAGTGAAACTGTTGACAATGACAGCCATTATAATTTATTAGTTCCCGATTAATATATAACAATTCATTCTACGAGTTTATTGTCAATCTTATGACACAAGGGGTATATCAGAGTGATTTAGTTCATTTTATATATAAATACACTTATCGCTTTGAGGTGTGCAACAAGTACATAAAAAATGAGAAATATACATACATACATCATATACGTGCAATTTTGTTATGTTTCTCTATAAAATAAGTATTTACCTAAATAAAAGAAGGTTGTTTTTTTTCACAAAAATGCTTTGTATGACGTCCGCTTATTATGACGTGTTTGTCAATTCTATTCGATGTCATTATAAACGGATTACACTGTAGTATATATATATTATTGAGTAAGGCTTTTAGTTGCATGACGTTTGCAAGAACATACGTGTATTCACTCATATCCCCCTTCACACCTCATGGCGACCTTGCCAGGATACCAATGCGTTGCATGGAATCTTCAGCTTCCAGGGCGACATGATTTTATTCACACCTGCTGCTCAAAAAAAGTTATTGTTACCCTCTTCAAACAAAGTAGTACTTTTCTTCCTTCATTTGAGGGCAACAATGACTCTTTACCTCATAGAAGGTGTAAAAAGCAGATGTGTCACACGTTAGCAAAATTATTTCTGCCTTGGGCTTACGCGCTTGAATCCCTCGCTATGCTCACGATTCTACTTTAGAATCCTGAGTAGTAGGTAGTAGAATGTTTATGGCGCTTTTGGACACCTGGCGTTTAGAGTTCAGCTCTACCCTGGGGCCTTCCGTGTTTGGGAGAACGCGTTGTCTTAAAAAACACCTTTGTTCATAGATTAAGCTATCAAAACAGCGAAACCTCACAAGGTTCAGCAACGAGCATGCAGGCACGTCCAGATTTTTGGTTGGGGGGGGGGACAAACATTGAAACAACCATGTGAACTGTGTAAAAATCGCTGTAATCACTGTACTATAATTTTTAATAACTTAAAGAAGTACCGTCTAAAAACGTTTTGGGGGAGGGGGATAAATCCCAACATTCCCCCCCTCTGGATACGTGCCTGCGAGCATGTGACATTTCAACGCGTCTATAGCAGTGGGAATGCTGGAGAGAGCGAGACCCACCTAACAAAATAATCTATATTCGGGACTCGTCTCTTGGGTTTCAGTGAACAAATGAGCGTAATTATTGTATGAATACAGGGTTTTCAAAAGATCTCAAGGCCCGATCCAATATTTACTCGCTGCCCACTAGTGGGCCGACCCATAGTTTCGGAAATACTGGTCTATAATACGCTTGCCATAGGCCAGGGGCGCTACCGCGAACAGCAAACGAAGTTTTTCCTCTCTCTCGCACTTGCAAGTTTGCATATAAGTGAGACAGAGAGGGAAGGGTCCGCGGTAGCCCCTCAGTTCGGTTTTGCCGCAACTGTTTAATTAAATCAAGTAATTATACCGCATATATTGTGACCGGTTCGAATACTGTAATAAAAACTGTTAATAACAAAAAAAACGTTATTACTATTAAAGCCCGACCACAAATATATGACCATTGTCAAGAGGGCGATATTATTCTCATTTATATAGCAACAGGTCAATAATGTCAGTATAGTCGGAATAATGAAGTTGACTTGTTTCCCTGTCAATTCTATGTTAATTTTGACAACATTGTAGCGAAATTGTCTCATTTCCTAGGGTGTTTTCCCCATAATTTTATTATATACATTGTTAATAATGTTCTGCTCTTGACAATTAATAGTTTTGGGCATTTTTTGTCATTTATTATTTAATTTCCAAACTCTTAACCTGAACCAGTGACACTGACAAGTGTTGACAACATATGATTTAAATTATTGCTAGTGTAAGAAATTAGTTCCTATAAAATTCTGCAGCACGTTCATATATTTCTGGTCTGGCTTAACTAAATTAAATTTATTAATACATTACGGTACCCTAAATCCGATAGCTATAACATACTATAATGATTCTATTAACAACAACTATGTATATAGATTTGGAGCCCAGTAACTGATATTTTGGAAGTTCCTACTCATCTAGTATGAGTACCATATTAAGAATAAATTAAAAACAAAATTAAAAATTTTGAAAAACCCACGACAGATGTACAGTGAAAAATGTTTACTGCAGCGCCCCCTGGCGAGTTATCATCGTAACACCTAGCTAAAATTCGTCCCGACTAAACAACAAACCTATTGCAGAAAACCGTTTCTGAATCCGTCAAACCGTTTTGATGATATTGATGTGCACACACAAACAAACAACCTCTCACCCTAAACGCATATACCTTCTCCGTTCCGTCGTGGGTAAAAAGCAAGAATGAATATAACCGTACAGTAGGCCTCTGTACTTTGTTGCTTTCAACTGTCAAGAAAATGTAGTATGACATGTTTACTACATGACGTTAAGGATTCCTCGATTCGATCACCGTGAAAGAGACACGCTTATGTCTTTCGTGCACGACAAAACAGGATGTAACACTTCGCGAAAAGCCTTTTTAAATAAATCTCTGACTGTGTGCAGTTTTATTAAATTTCCTCTTGACAGAGTTCCGATGAGGTAAAGTACTATTTTAACTTGTGTCGTTTAATAATGCGTTGTTTTAGTAGGCTGCGTAAAAAAGGAAAATAGAGACTTTATTTTGTTTTTTTTTATCGAGAAAATTTTAAGCAATCATGTTTCGGCTATTGTTAGAAACACAGTTACATATATAGTCAAGATATCATATATCTGAAAATCAATTTTTATTGTTTCCTCGTCTGGGTAGAACAGCGTTTCAAATAACGCAATAATTCTGTGACACCGATATTTTATTATCGCATCAAGAAACGATACGGATACGGTAGATATGAATCCGATATAATCAAGATAAGAAAAAACTAACGTAAAAAATAAACTATTAGGCAAAATTATGGCTACTAAAATTAAAACTATTAGGTACTAATACATGGTCTATGCGGTCAACACTGGGATATATAATTATACATATACCCAATTTCTTATAAGTTAACGTTTTACAATAGGTGAAAACATTGCATTAGAAAAAATAGACAGCGCATGTGACACCCCAGGGCCCAGGAGTTGCAAGCGTCCATAGGCTACGGTGACCGCTTACCATCAGGCGGGCCGTACGCATGTTTGCCACCAACGTGGTATTTAAAAAAAAATAGTAAAATTGTATCCCCTTGTTTTCAAATGGATGAAAAAATAACTTAAGCTAAAAGCGATGCCAAACGATAAATAATAACCCAATACACGGCACTTTTAATTTCATGTCATGATGATAAAGGGGTCATCTATTGGTCACTACGGTGTCGAACACTGGGACGTTTACCTTAGACCGATCGTACAAAATTATATACGAAATATAATTTGGTATTATGAGGAAACCGTTATTATCTCAATATGGTCTAGTTGTAGTTTTTGATATTGTGAGGAAACCGTTATTATACCAATATGGTTTAGTTGTAGTTTTTGATATTGTGAGGAAACCGTTATTATCCCAATATGGTCTAGTTGTAGTTTTTGATATTGTGAGGAAACCGTTATTATCCCAATATGGTCTAGTTGTAGTTTTTGATATTGTGAGGAAACCGTTATTATCTCAATATGGTCTAGTTGTAGTTTTCTATCTGGGTTGGTAGTGAATAAATGAAATAAATAAACTATGCCCTGTTCATGATAAATAGTGGGCGGTTGACGGATGCAAAATACGTCAAAATACGGTGGAACGATAAAATATGTTAGCTACAAAGAAGAGCAATAACATGTTGCCCTTATCGTTACCCAATTACGTGCACCCTAAGTTTTCTAGTACTAACTCGTTATCGTGAACAGGGTAAAAGTACCTATGTCAAATCAACCACATGTCATCACTTTATTAGAAACAGCGGTACCTAGTTTGAAGCAACACGTTTTTATTTCAAACAGTGATGTTTGGCAGTGATAGCGTCCCGCACAAGTAATCTAACTCAGAAATATTTTGTCCTAAAGCTTTTAAAAACAAAAAAAAAACTATTGTTGCATTGTAATTCTGCAGTATTACGATACTGTTATTCTATATACATTGTATATTGTTTTGAAATAAAGACACCTCGGCGAGTTTCTTATGCCGATTCTTTTCAAGGAAGAGGTTTATTTTATGAACCGGCGGTAGTTTAACATTCATAGGTGCATGTAATATGCTGAAAAACAAATAATTTCATTAAAGTTCAATAAATAACACAAGTAAAAATGAAATGGCCTCAGACTACCATACGCCATATTTAATTTTAGACACATTGTGCATAAATTCTAAGTGCCACTTGAATATCTAAAATATTATTCCCAATCGATAATTGACGAGAAATATTAAATTTAACGCGAGAATGGAGTGATGATGAGTCATTCGAAGTTACATAAAAAACCGCTAGTAAAAATATCTCAATTAGCATTTTAATTGAGGTTTAGGCAGAGAGGCCTTGCGAGATATCGGCGGTGTAATAAGTAGTCATTTATGTTATTGGCTTCAGTACAAAATCGCACACATCGCCTAGCTTTTAGGTCATTCATAGGTTAGTCTATGTACTCCAAATGTGATTCTATGATCAGGAAATTAAAAAAATAATCGCCGCCATTTTGAACTTTTTAGTTTATGGGCCGATTATTGTTAAACTAAAAACAGGTTTATTTAAGCACTTTCTCAATTGGCCGGCTGATGAAAAATAGTACTAGCGGTTTTTTATAAATAATATTTCTGGGCAGGACTTTTATATTTCTTATCTACAAAAGATTTAAAAATCGGCCCAGAATCAACATAGCTTCTAGTCAGTCGATTCGTAATACACCTTACGTGACAAAATACGACCTTGTCTTTATCACACGATAAATTCTCACATAATGCATTCGTCCTTCACTAGCAAGCTAAGTGCGAGAGGGACGAAAGCATCTCGAATATAAACGTGATCAACCAGTACAGTCTAGATGGACTGTCTTACATAAATAATGAATTTCCATGAAAACACTTATAAATAACGCCAAAGCGATGGGAAGTTAGTAAAGATTCCGTTTTTCCGCCTTAAAATAGGTCGTGTCTTTTTTTAGGTTAAAATATATCTACATCATTACATTTATTAACATCAAATTTAAGAGTACCCTTTGCTTATTTCACTATCTTTTACATAACGATGAAAGCGATTGTTTAATGTCATTTTTCTATTTCGGTCGCATAAAGTACTTACGTTATATGCAGACCAACCAACGATCCTTCATCGTTACATTGGCAAGCTATAAGTAAAACATTTTAGCATTCATATCTTTGTTATTTTGTAATGGTACTCTCAAGATTATCTTTTTTTAGTAAGGCGCAGCGGGGCAATCTAGACTGAAAAAAATTAAAACTAATCAAATATACAAAAATTAAAACTAATCAAATATATGTATATTAATAAGATATATGTATATCTTCCTTGTTTTACATCATTTACTAGAGTGCTTCCAAACCACACGCGTTTTTCTCCTGGATTTGGATTTTTCTATGGATTTTCCCCAGGCTACTCTCCAACCGCGCACTCCTATCGCTTTATTGGGCCCGGCCTATAAAGCCACAGTCAGGTTCAAAATAAAAAACTAGAGTGCTATCTATGCCCGGATATCGGAAAAGCGCTTTCACAATGGGGGCTGTCGCGTAAGAATTCGCCACTAGAGGCGCTAGTGTAGCGTGAGGTCTCCAAAATGTCAAATGTCACTCTTTGTGGTTGCGCTACGCGGGTTAATATCTAATTGGAACAATATGGTGAGTATTTTGCAATACCTGAGCTTGATTATGGAAAACATGAGTTACGGGCCAATGACTGTCAGTTCTTTGAGACAGTTTTGTCTTTCGGAAACTTATTTCCTAACAAAACGTGACTGCGCTACAATGCAAGATGTTGGATATTTTTACGGTACGATTTTAAGGTATTAAATATGATTTAAATGTAAACTTCGTTCTCATGCCCATAGTAACCAATAAAAAAATTTGACAGGTGGACCTTACTCGACAGTGGCGCCAACCGGTGAGCACAAAAACGATAGCCCTCATTTCAGAAAGATATCACTAGTAAATGATGTAAAACACGAAAAATATTTCAATTACTTTTAGTTTCCCGCAGTCTAAATTGCCCCGCTGCACCTTATATATTTAAAAACAAGAATAATTCATATAATTACGCATATATGTAAGCGAGACAACAACATTCCTATATCTATCAGTGAATCCTACATGAAACAGTAGCTATTAGCTGATCTATACAAATTAAAATATACAATAATTACATTTTTATTATCATTTTAATGGAAACTTTTTCACAGCCACAATACTCTAAAAAACATTTAATAACTTTGAAATAACGAAAACAAATAAAAAACTTAGTACCATAGTATAGAACCATCTGAATTTAAAAAAAATATAAAGTAAAATTGGCTATATAACGTAAAACAATTAATAAAACATATGTAGTTCATTATTCGTATTTATAACTCGCAAAATGTATACATCGGCGTTCTTTCGAAATTGAACAGTTATAGAACTGTCATGACGTGGTTGTCATGTCGATGCGACACAATAACTAGTTAATGAACCACTGACATGTCATGACGTGGATGTCATATCAATGGGACACATTAACCAGTGGATGACCGACACGTCACAAAAAGGTTATATTACTGTTCATGTTCCAAATTTATTATCAATTATACAGTAAGTTATAAATAGTGAAACGAGATTTTTTTTACCTTAAGGCAAATAATACTTCATCATATTTTCTGATCTTAAAAACATATTTCTTTTCATAATTTATCTAGATAGATAATGGATGACAATTCAGTTTCAATTATTACTCTCCTCATAGTTAAGTAGTTTTTAATTGTGTAAAAGTGATCTCTATTAAAACATTTTAGCGCACTCGCTTAGCGCTCGGGCGCTTAAGCGTTTCGAGTGTTGTCAAATTGTCATTATCATTATGTTACAATCGAAACTTAAAAATATTAACAACGAACGTATGTTCCATTTTGAAACATAAAATATGATACTAATCATGTTAGTATTACGTACAGGGATTTTGAGGTCCAATTTGAGAACAATTTCGATCAAAATACGATACGGTACAGGTAAATTACTTTATCTACACCCATATAGTAAATCCTCCTTAACATGTTCAAAAAGTGTACGTAAGGACCAGCTTTACAATATCGCATCGGCCCGGGGCGGAGAATGCCATAATAGCATCGAAAACGGTATCGTTATGGCCATCTCCGCCCATAACGATACAGGCTCGTGCTCACAAAAGACTTCAACGGGCTCACGCTTGAGCTCACTACACTTGCAACGCAATGGTTCCTGAACACATGAAAGGTTTTAATATATGGATGTAGATAAAGTAGTGTATGCAACTGCACATAATTAGGCATAACACTGGTGAGTTCTTATTATGATAAAACCACACTCGTGTTTTAATGCGTCTCATTATGTAGCAGTTGCATTAGCTACTATTAAGTATGACACTGACTAACATGCTCTTATCCCATTGTATATTCTACTTTAACACTAATGTAATAGAGTTTATAAGTAGCCACTGAATGGATCCCACAAGATGGCTCCCGAGGCAGACGCAGACCGAAAAGGAGATGGCGGGATAGCCTTGATACATTTTGTACGGATTGGCGGGAGCTGGCACTCGACCGAGACGAGTGGCGAAAAAGAGGGACGGCCTTTGCCCAGCTGTGGGCTATAATATATATATATATATATATATTACATACACACTGTCTAATAGTATGTTTAAATAAATAAATAATAAATAAATATTTGTGGACAATCATACACAAATCGACCTAGTCCCAAACTAACCAAAGCTTGTACTATGGGTACTAGGCGACGATATACATACTTATATAGAGAAATATATACTTAAACACATAGAAAACATCCAAGACTGAGGAACAAATATTCGTGTTCATCACACAAATAAATGCCCTGACCGGGATTCGAACCCGGGACCTCCAGCTTCGTAGGCAGGGTCACTACCAACTAGGCTAAAGCGGTCGACAATAATAGAATGGTAATAGAAACTTTATTACATTAGCATTAAAGTAGAATATTGTATATAAGTCAGTGTAATTGTACTGTACAGATGAGCTAGTAGAACCTCAATTATTAAGACATTCTACTTTGGGTTTTTAAGAGGATAAACGGCCAAACCCATCAGTAAAAAAGGGCGAATTAGGCCGGGTTTTATAAAGATCCGTTAGACTAAATTTAAGATCAAATTTCAGTAACTGAGTACATTTTTTGACATAACAAACCGACATAAGGTCTAACGGATCTTTATAAAACCAGGCCTTAAACGACCAGCTCCTGGCTGGCTTCCTTCTTCAGAATTTCAACCGTTTTATACAATTATATAAAAAAACAAAAACATTAAAATTATATTAGTATTATTGTTTAGGTTTCATATATAGATTTTTTGGAAGAAATTGCTCTTTAGCGATAAGACCACCTGTTGTTTGCATCTACTAATTGTGATTTTGCACCGGATTGTGTCCTGTAATTGAGTTCAAATAGTACACTACTTAACAAGGGCGGTAAAACAAAGAGTGTGTCAATTCATGGGTATTTGACGCCCGAGCCGAAGACAAGGGCGATAAATATGTGATCTGACGCTTTCTTTATTACCGCCCGTGGTGAGTACAAAATTTTGTCTTCCCCTCGCCAGGAAGATTTTCCGCGGGCTGAGCGTGCGGTAATTGCCACTTTGTGGGCAGGTGTGACATGTATTTGTATTGTATTGTTTATAAAAAACAATTAGTAGAATGCCTAAGTCTCTCACTAGTTTAAATAGGTTGAATTTTGAAGAAAGAAAACGTAGAAATTCCCCTATTTTATGTTGACCCGTTTTCCCTCATTTTTGGCGTATTGTTGTTTTTGTGTTAATAAAATAGGGTCTTAATAACAAAATCGACCAACAAATGTAACATCTACATCCCAGACGATTCTCGCCTGTAACGCGCCGCCCTTATAATAAAGATTAGTAGAATGATTATTGACGATAAAGGCTATAGTCGTGTAAAGCTCTAATTGAACGCTAAGCGAAGCACACAACCTAGCAGAGCACCTCGCACTGCGGCAGACGCTGGAACAAATAAACATATGAGTATAAATATAGTGGGAATAGTACATTATTGCAGATGCCGTGAAAAAAATAAAAAAACTCGAAAAGAACTCGAAGTTACTTAACACCATGCATTCTCAATACCATCTTTCCAGAACATGGTTGTAGTAGCAAACACGTCATCAAAACTAAATTGAAAAATGCTAATAGATACCCTCTAAATACATATTTTATTTTAGGTTTTAAGGTAGGTAGATAGGTACGTACATTAATTTGTTAAGAGCATGAGTGCATTACTCGACAATAAACGTTGTGTTTGGCGAACGGATATTAATGTAAAACTGTATATAACTTTTTTGGTAAATAAAATAAATAGGAGATTGGTGGCCGAGTGTTAACAAGGCCATCTAAAGATTCGAGGCCGACAATCCCAATTCGCACAGTCTTGAATAGTGCTTTTATAAAAAAATGCAATGAATTGAGAATAGTATCCTGAAGATGTTGGAAGGACGATGGGATAGATATGTTGAGGCACTGGGCCGGCGTTGTGGGAGGATAAAATAAAAATAATAATAATAAGCCCGCGGGGGCAGCTTGTGGCGAGCTGGCGGTGAGTGGCGACACCGCGGACCCCTACTCTAGAGGGCCCGTGTACCCGGCCCTCGCCTCTGTGCTTGCCTTAACCGGCTGACCAGAGTGGATTCGCAAGAGCGGAACCTATGCTCCAGGTTGGAAGTGTAAAATGTCATAACGCCGGCGGCGGCGGCCTGCTGAACGGATTACCGGGATCTGGCTACGGCAGACTCACCTCTCGAAGCCGCTCAAAGGGATGTTCCCTCATTGTCGCACTGTACGTGCGACTGTTATGTGGGGTCCACTCAGCGAGCAGGCAAGTCACCGCCTGCCTTTTTACAATTCCGAGACTAATTTACACGGCAGGTGCCCGCTAGTTTCCTCCCATAACCCATTATCCAGTCCATCCAACATTCAACTCAATAGCCCAATGAGCTTAAAGAGCTGCACTCCAATAGCCTTTGCACCTGGCTGGGACCATCTCCGAATGTATCAAGTTCTGCGTTCGGAGATGGTATCCGCCATGTGTATCCCTTGCTTTTAGATTATTTTTGTCTTAAAGGGGCCTCTGCGCTGTTGGCTTCGGCCCACGCATGCCTTCCAAAGGTCCGGGACCTCATGGTCCCGAGATATAGAAGACATACAATAATAATAACATTAATTAAGATTTGCCTACTAACAGCTACTTGGCTCAGATGGTATGGTCACGTACTGCGTAGACCGGATGACCATGTCGTGAAAAAGTGCTTATCCATGGCTACCGGAAAGAGGGGGAGAGGAAGACCACCGACGACCTGGATGACAAATATCCAGAGAGACATGAAGGGGATGAGCCTCAAGGCAGAGGACGCATGGGAGCGAAGCGAGTGGCACCGCATGATTGGGAAAGCCGACCGTGTAACGGGATAAGGCGAGGCCAAAGAAGAAGCCTACTAACAGCTACTTATGAATGGCTTATGTCAGTTAGGGGGCGTCCATAAATTACGTGAGATGTTTAAGGGGGGGAGGGGGTCGAGTCAAATCTCATCTAATCTTACGTTGGAGAGAGGGGGGTTTTCGGTAAATATCACGCAATTTTTTTTCTGATTAAAACAAAAAAAATATATACTATTTTGGTCCATTTAATCCAGATTGTACACGCTTATAAGATTTGATCTTAAGCGTAATCGTAATACGATTAAGATTATTCACTAATTCGTTCGAAAAAGAATAATTTCATTCATACTTCGACGTTAACTCTCAGCAATATTGATTACTAGTCTTAACTAGTCGTAAATAAAAGCACGAAGCAAATTATTTTTTCTTTTTACAATAACAATCCAACGCGTTTACGTAAGAAACCCACATTTTAAAAAATCTCACGTGAGATTGGGGGATGGGGGAGGGGGTTGAATAAAATCTGACGACATCTCACCAGGGGGAGAGGGAGGGACAGAAAATTAAAAAAAAAACACCTCAGGTAATTTATGGACGCCCCCTTAAATACTTACGTAAATCTTTAAAAAGTGCTTATCCATGGCTACCGGTAAGAGGGGGAGAGGAAGACCACCGACGACCTGGATGACAAATATCCAGAGAGACATGAAGGAGATGGGCCTCAAGGCAGAGGACGCATGGGAGCGAAGCGAGTGGCGTCGCATGATTGGGAAAGCCGACCCCGTGTAACGGGATAAGGCGAGGCCAAAGAAGAAGCCTACTAACAGCTACTTATGAATGGTTTATGTCAGTTACAGTAGTACCCAACTGATATGGCTTACCGATGTACCTACGCAGAAGATGAATTTTTAAAGCGCGGGAAATGCTATTGACCAATCGGCACGCTCCACGCACCGCGCTTCTTGTTCCTGTACCGCTATTGGTCCGCAGCCGCCGCCATGTTAGCGCGCGCCGCGTGGCATGTTAGTCAGCCGCCATACTTCTGATCGAGTGCACGCGCATTATGAACAGTGTATTATGAACCTTATAGTGGTGATCTAAGGTTAATTGTAAGTTTTAAGCATTCTTTCGTTAATCTTCGGAGCGATACTTTCTTTTCTGCGCGAACGAAGATTCACGACGCGCCTTATCAGTTGGGTACTACTGTAAATACTTACGTAAATGTTTAAGCGCGGTCACCAGAGCCGCGGCGTGTCCGTGAAGCCCGCTTCGCGCGCCTTCCAGTACTCGCCCGTGAACACCCACGTCTCTTCGCCTTCTTCTATCGTTTTACTGAAGAAAGAAAAAACTGATTAGTCCAGCTACTCCTGGCTCCTATTTCACCAAGTTGACAATTATCAATAATAAATAAATAAATATTAGCCTCCTGAGACCCACCATACAAATAAAAATACAATCGAATTTGAACCTAACAGTTCCGATTACAAATTTGAATTTTATTTTATGTCAAATCAATCAAACCAAAACATATGCAACTCTATCACTTCAAAATTTTACTTATTTTCCGTTGACCATATTTTGTCCTTTATATAGGACGCGGGGTCTTAGGAGGTTATAGGACAATCTTACACAAATCGAACTAGCCACTAGCCCCACAGTAAGCTCAAGAAGGCTTGTGTTGTGGGTACTAGACGACGATATATTTAATAGATATAAATACTTAAATACATAGAAAACATCCAAGACTCAGAAACAAATATTCATGCTCATCACACAAATATTTGCTCTGACCGGGATTCGAACCCAGGACAGTCAGCTTCACAGGCAGGTGCACTACCCACTAGGCTAAACCGGTCGTCAATGATATATGTCGGCTGACAAATCCACAATTTTCATGTGAAAATGGACACTTTTTTTAAAATTTTAATTTTTGTAAAATTACAAAATTAGAATATGCATACCAAAATTCCCCTAATCCGAAAAAAAGTTAGGACTATATCGGAAAGTTAGAATGTCATAGAACAAGGCGCGATGGCGTATTTATTTACTTATTTAAACTTTATTGCACAAAAAGAATATAAGTACAAAGGGCGGACTTAATGCCATGAGGCATTCTCTACCAGTCGACTATAGGACCAAACAGATACGTATTGTAAATGAAATAAATGAAATAAATGAACTTTATTCTGCAAGTAGGCCGCAAAGGCACTTTTACAAGTCAAAAACTACTAGCGTTTCTCAAGAGACCACTGCCGAGAAGAAACGCCGAAAGAAACTCGACAGTCAGTCATTTTCTCCAAAATATGCTTATTACAATGATACTACTTAACCTACTTAAGTAAATCTTAAAAAATGGTACACAACAAAAGAGAATTGAAAGAAAAACGAGGAAAAAATAACAATAGGTATTTAGAATGTGTAGTTACACAAGAAAACAAAACATGTCGAATCGTTTGATATGCTTTCCTGCAAGAAATGTGTCAACTAGATACAATACGTATAGGAGGCCAAGATCCGCTTCGGGTCGCTGCGCCCGCGAAGTAAGTAACTATGCTATCCCTTTGGAATGATGGCAGTCCATTTCACCAATTTTACCCTTTTCCAGCCCCACCCAATATAGGAGGCATCACGAAAAAACAATATATATATAAAAATAGTTACGTTCTGGCAATTCATTCCCAAAAACACTAAAATGCAATCTAATTTTAGCCCTTAACCCCAGAATTAAGATTGAAGTTCTATTGACACGTATATGGACGATAAATCGTACAAGCAATGTAAAGCAACCAGAACGCTAAGATGGCGAGCTTTATTATATTTAGCCAATGATGATTAATTAATTACGTTTTTACCTAGAATATTTTTTTCCGCCAACATTTTTTCTGCTTCGCCTTAAGGTTGACTGGTAGAGAATGTTATACCGCATTAAGTCCGCCTTTTGTATTTTAAGATTTCTTTTGTGCAATAAAAATTTAATAAATAAATAATAGAATATTTAGAGCCAATCCTTATATTATATTATCTCATTGAATATACTTCAAACGTTCTTCCCCAAATAAGTGAGCGGTATCGCGATAACCCTCGCACATACAGGTAGTACACCATAGTTTTTTATTTTTTTTATTTAGGTGTTGTGGCTATTCCCGGGCTTTTCAGCCCTCGTATCACTGCGACCATTTCTGATCCATTGTGATCGCCACATACTACAATTCTCGGTCAAGTCCTACAAACTCAAAGAATCGCAGGATTATTCTGTACTCGAGACACTTAATTCATCACACCATAGTTAGTGGACGTTATGTGAGCCGCGTAAGGGGGAAGCAGATCCGATCCACCG
Source organism: Epiblema foenella (assembly GCA_963556455.1). NCBI lineage: Eukaryota > Metazoa > Arthropoda > Insecta > Lepidoptera > Tortricidae > Epiblema > Epiblema foenella. The sequence continues at coordinate 12,702,770 of OY747118.1, read as the reverse complement.
GGAGACTTAGGACAGTACCGCGTCGCATGGCACTTTCAGTTAAAAATTCACGGGTAATTGGACCAACCTATTACGAGCGCCTACCCGCCAAATTAAGAACTGAACCATCTGACGAAACATTCAAACGTCAACTGAGAAACTTTTTATTAGAAACCCCGTTGTATTCCATTAGCGAATACATGGAAATAAAATATAGTTGACATTGTTTAATTTAATTTAATATTATTGATTTAATTTAATTCTTGTTTTAATATTTACTTTGACGAGATATTGATATTTAATTCCCGTGTTTAGAGTACCAAAAATATTAATATATTCATGACGATCCTCTCAGGTGAATTTTATCATACTCATTGTATTATTTAACTGCTATTTTATTCATTGATTTTTAAATTTATTTTGTTTATTGAATGTTATTGACGATCACAATAGAGATTCCTGTAAATTGACATGTAATTTATATTTCACACCTGCTATTCAGAAAATAGTTATTGTTGCCTTCGAATGAGGGATCAAAGTTGTACTTTTCTTCCCTCATTTGAGGGCAACAATGACTCTTTTCCTCATAGAAGGTGCGAAAAACAGTATGTGACACTCTGTAGTAAAATCATTTGTAAGATATTTCATGTTTTTAGCGACGGGCCTCATAGGCGGTGTGAAAAGCAGTATGTGTCACACGGTAGCAAAATTATTTCCGTCTTGGGCGTAAACACTTGAATCCCTCGCTACGCTCAAGATTCTAGAATAGAATCCCTCGCTACGCTCAGGATTCTATTGTAGAATCTTTCGCTTCACTCAGAATTCAATATACCGCCCTCGCCGAAAATATATCATTTTGCTCCCTTGAGACACAATCTACTATTGTAATCTTATATTATGAATAAATGAATCTGAAGGTCACCCAAAGAGCAATGGAAAGAGCTATGCTCGGGGTTTCTCTGCGAGATAGAATTAGGAATGAAGCTATCCGTAGCAGAACTGGGGTCACCGACATAGCCTTCAAAATTGCGAGACTAAAGTGGCAGTGGGCAGGGCACATTGCTCGCAGGACTGACGGTCGATGGGGCCAGAAACTGCTTGAGTGGCGTCCACGCACCGGAAGACGAGCTGTCGGTAGGCCTCCGACAAGGTGGAGTGATGACCTGGTGAAGGCCGCGGGAATCCGGTGGAAACAAACGGCACAGGACCGGTCTAAATGGCGAGCCTTGGGGGAGGCCTATGTTCAGCAGTGGACGTCTTTCGGCTGAAATGATGATGATAATGATGATGATGATGATGATGATGATGATGATGATGATGAATCTGAATCTGAATAAGGTTGGTGTCGGACTGACCGGAACCAGCGCGCGGTGTGCTCGGCGCCGTCGCGCCGGCGCTCGCGCTGCGCCTGCTCGAGCTGGTGCTTCAGCTGCTCCGCGGCGTCCACGTCGCCCTCTTCTAGCGCTCGCTGGTCGGGTCTGCACCAACAAGTTCATGAATGAATGAATGTTTATTTTGCGGAATAAGTCTGCTACTCTTCTCCTGAAATCGCTCCAATCCTCACCCGCGAAGTTAATAAGTTCATGCACCTCACACGCCAATCAACCACAGTAACAAACGCGCGAGGTCCTGGGTTCGAAGGACCAATGTGGGTGGCGAGGACTGTGGGTGAATGTTAAAATCACGAAAAGAGTATAAAATGTTTATTAATTAAAACGACTGCTACACAAACTGTTACTATTATCTAAGTTAGTTGAAAATGTTAAGAATGTTAAAATGTTATAAGATATGTTCGAATGCACCCGGTCGCGACGGAATCCGTGAATACATTAAAATTAAATCTAATCGCAATCAATGCAAGTTAATAATTGCATACGCACGCAGGCGCCAGTTGTGTGTACGGTGCATTTGTACCGAACAGGTACATTAGGTTGGTACAATAAATTTATGGCCCACCATACTCTGCTTGAGTAAGCATGCAAAAGAAATAATCGAAAAAGTAACTCATGATTGCGCTAACGGTTGAGCTCAAGCAGAATAGAGTTTACTTAATCTACTACTTATACTAATTTTAAGAAATTAAATTACTTATTGTTACATTTTGTATTTAAAAACTCGTCCAGGGAATAGAAACATAGCTCGCATAACCACACAAAAAGCTTCTTTTTGAAGTGTTTTAGAGGGAGATCTTTTATCTCTCTGGGAAGTTTATTATATATTTTAACACACATGAAGTAAGGGCTACGATTAGTTTGTTTTAAGCGTGCTTTAGGTGCGGCGAGTAGGTTTCTCTGCCTGGACATGCAGTCATTATAAGTTTCATTAAATTATAAATTTGTTATACTTTCCTAAAATGTATAGAAGAAAACAGAAATCAAAATGAACCATTGAGAGATAGTTTTAAGAGACTATCTCTGCAGTGTATTACAAAACCTGAACAGACTGTTTGAAATATAAATGTATATATGTAGGTGTGTGCATGTGTATACACACATATATATTTGAAACCGCTCAACCAATCTCACTGGAGCGCAAACTCTTAGAGTATTCCAGTGTGTAACCGCCCGCGTGGTCGTGTCGGAGGTTTTCCCCTGTATTTTCCCCAGGCGACTCTCCAACCGCGCACTCCTATCGCTTTATTGGGCCCGGCCTATAAAGCCACAGTCAGGTTAAAAAAATAATAAATCCAACGGAATAAGATCATATTTCAGCTTCAAGCTCAAAGTAATCGTAATGTATCTACATGCCGAAATGCTTAATGACATAGACATTTTTGCTCATAGTTTGTCCTCTTTCAAGAATAAAGTTCGGCAATGTTTGTTTTCTAGATAATATGAAGTGAGGGAAAACATTGTCTTTAACAATCTCTTTTACTTTAGTTAAACTATTTTGCATGAGTACACAACTTAATAGGTAATTATAACGGCACCTGTAACTTATTTAGTCAATAATTGTTACTTAGTAATATATGAAACTTTAGGCCTAATCTGCGTCCATTTTTGTATGAATTCTTTTGTACATGGCTGTTTGTTTTCTAAATAAACTAAAAAATATATATATATATATTATATCTGACCTCAATCTGGTGTCCGTAGAGGGCAGAACATCCCGCATACCCGGTTCTAATTCGTTCAGCTCCATAGCGAACCGCGTGAAGCCGTAATACAGCTCGTAGTCCGGCGGCATGGCTCCTGCGGTCAAATAAATGTCAGTGTAATAAAAAAATGTATATAACTATTACATACAATAGTACATAAAAAAAAAATTTTGACTTCACGGGTCGAAAGTTAGAAGGGGTGGGGTGATGGGACACGATTCTGACTTTCGGAGCAATTATGTCCGTATATATTCACTTAAGAGGCCTTATAAGTTTTAAAATGTTTTGATTTCAAATTATGACAAAAGTATTGATAATACCATTAAAGTGATCAAATGCTACGATAATTTTATTAAAGTTTAACCCCTTTATTCATAAACGTTTATCAAACCTACTTTAGCTAAAATGCCGTTAATATTTGTTTGTCTTTATCTGTCACATTGAAATTTGTATTTGTACGGAAAAGACAAAACATATTTTAGTTAGCAGAGGTTTGTTAATTTTTATGAATAAGGGGGTTAGATAGTAACATAGCCATTTTTTGATTTTATTGTGTGTAGTAGAATTTAAGTGGTAAAAACAAGTTTTTAGCTTGAAAATGGTCGATTTGAAGGAATGTTTGAAACGATATTTCTTAATGAAAACTCCAAAAAATACATTTAAAGTTTATGACTTTAGGTCGCAATAGTCCTGTTCTAGATAGTAACATTAAGAAAATGTCATGATACGTGTCAATTCAAACATAAACTGGCTTAAATAGATGAGTGTTTTTTAACTGATAAGGACCCTTAATCAATTTTATTTAAGACCTTACATTTATTTCTAAAGACCCATCGTGGCGGGCCGTCCCTTTCACTTATACGGTGTATAACAAGAGAGTGAAAGGGACGGCACGATACGAAATTCGGAGGAGGCCCTCAGGTCAACAGGTTGTGTGTTGGGGGTCACCCGCGTTCGTGAGGTAAGTACTGTACTGGTATGCATGGTATAAGTCGGGCAGGCGTGCGACACATACCGGGCCTCCACAGCGGCCTGTCGCCGGCCTGCAGCCCCTCGGACCAGCGGCCCAGCAGGCGCGCGCGCGCCGCGCCGCCCGCCGCCAGCACGCCGCGCACCTCGTGTCTGCTCGACGACCATGAGCTTGCCTGATAATACAAACATTATTATCCTAAGTCCATTTATACACCTTTATATTACGATCGTAAAAATTATGAATTGCTAATTTATCAACTATATATCATTTCATATCATATCTTTATTCAGTAACTAACGACCCGCTCCGGCTTCGCACGGGTATAATTCTGATGCATGTATTATACATATAAACCTTCCTCTTCAATCACTCTATCTATTAAAAAAAACCGCATCAAAATCCGTTGCGTAGTTTCAAAGATTTAAGCATACATAGGGATATAGGGATAGAGAAAGCGACTTTGTTTTATACTATGTAGTGATAAGCATACATTATCACACATTTCACATAAAACAAAAATCGTGATTTACAATAAAATTATAAAACAATAAAAAGGTAAAAAATATAATAATAATAATTGCATTTTAAATTAGATAATAATAGTAAGTATATGCAATGTCAGATTTTATAGAAAAAAATACAAAAATATTTAACCCGTCGTCTATCGGCGAAAAAAATAAACAATAGAATTCTTTTGTAATGGGCCCGGGGATCCCCCGGACCGGTATCATACTAAAGTTAAATAATTAACAAAAATAAAAATACGAGTGAACGGGAAATACCCTATTTCTATTGTTCATAAATGACCTTCCGTCGAACATTGTTGCTGGTTTGTCTTTATTGTTTGTGGACGATACAACCATGCTGGTTAGCGCGAAATCTTACGACCACCTAAGCCTGAAGATTGACGACGCTTGCAGTCAATTAAAAAACTGGGTCTCAGCAAATGGGCTCTTATTAAATTTAAAAAAATCCAACATCATGCTTTTCGCTGGTCGAAAGATTTCGGTTCCACAGTGCATGGCTAGCTGTCCGATGCCGCTTTGCGACGAGAGTAAGTTTCTTGGGTTCATTATCGACTCAAATTTTGGAAGTGCCATATTGACAGTTTATGCAATAGGTTATGTAGTGCCGTCTTTGCTTTGAGGACATTGAAACCATTGATCTCAGGGGAGGCACTGAAACAACTGTACTATGCTTACTTCCACTCTCTTATTTCCTACGGCACACTCGTCTGGGGGAACTCCACAGATGCCAGAAAAATGTTAATCGTGCAAAAACGAGCAATCCGTGCACTTGTTGGAGTTAAACACAGGTATCCGTGCAGAAAACTTATCAAATCTCAACGCATTATGACGCACTACTCACAATACATATTTGATTTAGTATTATTTGTAAGAAATAATATTTCTCAATTTGTACGCGTAGACTTCCCGGGGAAACAGCTTCGTTCTACAGGCCGCCTCAGAACGGTTCATCGTCGCATGGCGCTTTCAATAAAGAACCCTCGCGTCATCGGTCGTACTTATTACGAACGTCTCCCTGCCTATCTAAGGAACGAACCATCTGACTAAACTTTTAGGCGCAAACTGAGGAACCTTTTGTTGGAAAACCCACTGTACTCCGTTGACGAGTACATGGAAATGACTTTTTAATTACCTAACACTTCAATTATTATATTCTCTGTTTTAAGTATTAGTGACAATCCTTATTGGGAGATGTTTAAGTTTCATATTTTATTAGATAATACCTATAGACATAGTTTAAATAATATTCTTTCGAGTAATTAATGACGATTCTTTCTAAGAGATACAGAATTACTCTGATACTTAATTATTATTATTATTATTTTACATTTTGAAACATTGCTTGTTATTTTAAACCTACATATTATTTAGTATTGACGATCATGATAGAAATTCTTGTAATTTTGACATACACTCAAATTTATATTGTAATTTTTATCTTGAAATAAATGAATCTGAATAATACAATGTCAAAAGCTTAAATAACCACCAGTCACAATACATTAAATTAAAAACAAAACAAAACTACAATATAAAAATACAACGTCTAACAAATTTAATTTCTATGAAGTCATTTACAGAATAATGAATTTTCCAATAAAAATGTGTTATTTTTCGGCTTATTATTTTCGCGGCGACAGAAAAATTAAAGAGCAGAAAACTATTTGCAACTAAAATAATAACTTGTCAGCGATTAAATATTTTGGCAATCATTTATATTAAATGAGCTTTAAACTAAGGATATTTTAAAATTCAAATAATGGCAGCTACTGTAAGGTAGCAGAAATAATAAACAAGATTACTGAAATCATAGGCGAGGTACTATAAATAATGACTTGGCGACTAATTCCACGTGGTCTTGTCTGCCCTACCCCTAGAGTGTATATAAAAAGCCGGAGGCGCGGAGGGAGAGCAGCCCTCGCCCGCCGTGACAAAGCTCGGGAGCCGTGCGGAGCGGAATACGGGCGACCGTGCTTTGCCACGCAAGGGCGGAAGGGCTGCACTTCCCGCAGCGCCGGAGCTAAGGCAGAGTCTGACACAATATCCAAAAAATATTGTCGGCCATTTTCAACTTTTTATCCGCTGTCATGTTTCCGCTTAATTAGTTAATTCAAAGCCGAAAATTGATTACTTAGCTGCTACTTTTTACTTTATACTAGTCTCCGCAATTAGTCGCCAACTTATTATTTTTGCTACCCCTTTAATTTTTTATAAATCCCTAAATCAGATTAATTTGTCGCCGCGTTAAATACATGCCTTATTTTTCGAGCAAGTATCAAAGATCTATGACATCTACAATGTGTCTGAATTTTGAAAGGTAATTTGAAATGGAAAATAATTGTTGTTGTAGTGTAAACTGGAAATATAACATTAAATATTCTGTATTTTTTTTCCTGGAGTGCTTTAAAATTAAACGAAAGAAGTAATTTAAAAGTGTTTTTTCACTTTCAAAGTTACGAAATTGTCTGCAGAGCAAAAAGATGTTGTTTTGAAACCTATCCATATAACGCAAAATCGGCGTTCCTCATGGATATAATAATAAAAAATCAATGTCTTATGAGTTACAAAAATAATACAATCAACCAATACACTCTTTTTAATAAGAAAGGATGTTATCTTTATGAATACAGTATTAGTAGTAGAATAGAACGTAGAATTTGGTATTGGAAACACGATATGCAATCAGGTACCTGAACAACATTACTTTTGAACTGTCAAAAGACAGCTTGTAAATCCTTAGTTGTCGTTGAGAATCTGTTTCAACGTATTTTAAATAATAATTAATAAGGATGCCGCCTTGTATCTATCAAAAAACTTGTCTCGCTCTTCATAGTTTTTCTAGCGCGCTCAAGGCCTCGTGAGTGGTGTTTGATTCGGACCGGTTACTGTCATTTGATTGTCATGTTTATATATCAAATGTCAAGTTGACGTTTGCGCTCGAAGGTGCTTACGCCTGGGAGTGTGAGAACCGTGAGCGCCGTTCATGACATCATCAATGACGTCACGACACCTCACGTCATCGCGGTGAGCATGAATCGGTCCAACCGGGAGCGCGCTGTGAGTGTGATTCGGAACCGGGCTTATGTTGCAAACTGCTGGGAAGATGATGACACAAACTACGTTTATAAAAATGGCGGTTAATTTAAACATTTATCTGTGAACATACCTTGATAAACTGTAGTTTGCAAGTGATCTCAGTCCCGTGGCACACGATATGCATGTCTCCGTACTGGTCGACCCACCGTTGCCCGCCGAACAAGTTGTGAACGCATGTCGTCACCTAAAACAAGATAGACATGAAGATTATAAATAGAAAAAAATCTAAAGTCGTGAAGCAGTCGCTCTCTAGGCTTTGCACTTAGAGTCACTCAAATCCTGTATAAAAGTCTGCTGTCTGTAATCTGCATCATTCCTTTGCCAATGACATGCGCCCCTATCACAGTACCTTGTTCTAGCTTCCAGCTATATTGACATTATTTCACAAAAATATACATAAAAATACATGTAACCGGTGACATACTCTTACTTATATTTTTTTAATAATTGTGCACTTTCACGATTATGTAATAATTACATATGATGTTCGCCCGTATACGTCAGTTTACTTGGTCTAGAACAAATGAGTACCTTGTTCCAACTGTAGTGGTCTCCAGAAGGCGATAGCCGCACGTGAACCCTGCCCGTGGGCTGGAACTCCATGGACTTGCCCCAGAACTTGGTCTTGATGCGCGCCTCCTGCCAGAACGTCCAGCGGGGAGACTCCGCGTGGCACGCGGAGATCGGCGGGTGATGAGACACCTGGAAACAATTCTGGTTAAAAAAGAAAAAAAAAACAACGTTCGCTATAATTTTGGTCATACTCTAGTGCTTACGAGAGATCCAGATTCGGGGCTATAAATAATTAACTGGACATTCGCTCGCACTTTTACAATATCCCTGTAAAACTATACAATATATCTGAAACATTCTTCTTGGTAGTTGTTTTAACGAATCCTGGTCACGACAACAAAATGTAACAAACCTACCCCTAACCTGACCAGTCCAACGGCTGTTTTATTATTTATTTATTTAGTAATCACAAAATTAAATGTTTATACATATAACATCGCCTTACAAAACTGTTTAAATGAACTGATTCATTGTCATTGTGCTATTTTGAATTATACACACAATCAGGTACTTAATGACTATTTATTTCATGCATGATCATGAGAATCTATCACAGTTCGAGAGGGACATCATTATATTTGATCACGCGAGAAATTTTAAATACATGTCGATAATATTTTTATTTCTTTAATCTTCACCAGTGTTCTTATTTAAGAAAAAGGCGTCTTGGCTTTATACGTTATTAATACAAAGAGCGAAATCATATGAAAGGGTGCGTTACGTTTTCTTAGATGAAGATCAATGTATAGTTGAGGAATAAAAACCTTAGCCGATTTTCACACAAAGCAATGCTGCTCTCCATTTCATTACGCGACTGTACATACAAAAGTAAAGAATATTTTATTCGCGACCATTCCATATTATGACATTATGACGATCCATTTGGGTGAAATTTGAACTGTTATTTAATACAATACAAATACCCTTTATTGCACAACCTCAATAAAAAAGCACAATACAGCACATAATCATTATGTGTAGAGGCAAACAACAGGCAATCTTATCGCTAAAGAGCAATTTAATTTAATTTTTTCCCTATTGTTTCCATTTTTCTTTTGTATCTTATTCTATTCAATGTATTGACATGAATGTAATTTATAATGAAGTCTTGGATTGACTGTCATCTCTCATCTCACTCACCTGCTCCGCGAGGAAGCGGAAGTCCCTGTCATCCCGCACACACTCGTACGTCTCGGCGAGTAACGGGTTGAACGGCTTCGATGCGGCGCGGTGCGCAGACGCAGCGTAAGCACTCACGGCGAACGCCGCCACCAGCGACATACGTTCCAACTCATTAGTGCATGACGCGGCTGAGTCCAGGAGCGACGAATACTCCAGTTCCTCGCAGAGACGCTGCAACAAACAAATTGACTAAATAAATAAAAAAAAACAACTACAATTAAGAATCTCCTCCGCCGTTAGACTATCGATTAAAAAAAAACACTAAAATTGTTTCATCTGTTAGGCAGGTGTCCACAGAGAGACATATATACACAGACCGTCATCCTCATAGCATTATCCCAGTACAGTTGCATTATTAACTGGAGTTTCACTCGCACTTTTAACCACAGTAGCAAGTTTGTTTCGGATCTACCTGTAACATACTCCTTAGTCCTTATTTCGAAACCTGGTCACGGCACCACAATGTAAAGAGCCTACCACTAACCTGCAACATATTCAACAGCTCATTAATGGTGACTGGCATGGAGATCTGGACGAGGTCCTCGCCGACGTTCTTGTAGATCAGATTCCACAGGCTGGGTGAGGCTGGGCTGGGTCGTGGGCATGGTTCAGAACCGTGTCTAATAAACCTAGTACCGTAGAGACCGAAATGACCAATACAAGTATCGCTAAAGTGAGCAAGACAGCGAGTGTAAGACAAATTGGACTAATACACTCCTTACAAATGTCTGAGACAGGAAAAGTGAGTTACATCACTCTGCTATTTCTTGGTCACACTAGTGCTATAAAGAGGTCCAAATTCGAGGCCATAAATCATTAATTGGACGTTCGCTCGCACTCTTACAATGTTCCTGTACAATAAAATATACATGTAACAGTCCTCCTTAGTATCGTTTCTAATCCTGGTCACGGCACCACAATGTAACGAGCCTAGCACTAACCTGCAACATATTCAACGGCTCATTAATGGTGACCGGCATGGAGATCTGGCTGAGGTCCTTGCCGATGTTCTTGTACAACAGGTTCCACAGACTGGGCGAGGCCGGGGTGGGTCGCGGGCACGGCAATCGCACACGGCGGGAGCAGAGCTCTGAGCCGTTTTGGAGAGGCGTTCGTTCTGCTGGGATCACTGCTGATGCTGGATCGATAAAAATTTCGTATCAATTATCCTATTTACTTATAAATGCGAACAACTTAAAGCCCGACCAGAAATATATGACCATTCGCCATGTTGCGGAATTCCATTCGAACTAATTTCTTACACTGGCAATAATTTGAATCATAGGTTATCACCGTTGTCAGTGTCACTATAGTGGTTTAGGTTAAGTGTTGAATATTAAATAACAAATGATAAAGAATGCCCAAAACTATTCATTGTCAAGAACAAAGCAGAACATTATTAACAATGTATATAATAAAATTCCGGAAAAAACCGATTGGGAAACGGAACATTCTCGCTAAAAACATTTCAAAATTAACGTCAGAACTAACAGGTAAACAAGTTGAAATGTCATTATTCCGAATATACTGACATTACTGACTTGTTCCCATACAAATGAGAATATTAGTGCCCTCTTCACAATGGCCATATACTTCTGGTAGGGCTTTATATTATTAATGCGGAATTTGAATGTTAAGATGTTTGTTACTCAATTACGCAAAACGGTTAAGCCGGTTATGATTAAACTGGGTATATAACGGAGTTTATAGCCTGGATAAACATATAGGACAGTTTTCGTTCAAAAAATCATACTTGGAAGGGATGAAATAAGGAGTGGAAGTTTACTTGGGTGAAATCGCAGGTAAAAACTAGTTATAAGAATAAGAATTTCGTGGCTATGTTCTGTATTGTGGTGTTGTTTATTTGTATTGTATCTGTGCCGAATGTACGAATAAATGTTTTTTCTTTCAACATTTATTCAAGACAAATCAAACTTACAATATAATAACATAATTAACAAATTATCTTCTCATCTATGTGTAATTATGATTTCGTATTAATGAATATAACATATGTAATGGTCGCGTATCTTACGAACGCGGTTGAGCCATGGATGTGTGTGTGAAGATTACATGCACATTGTGTGTGCATCAGCATTCCTAGACTCATAGCTCCTATTTATGTGTTTGTAAGTGTCACAACTACAACTATGGCTAACACGCGCTCATGAGATAAAAGTACAGTAAGTACGAGTACATACTCGTACTTACTGTACTTTCGTACATACGAATACCAATAGTTTGAGGAATGCCGTTATACACGACAAAATGAGATACCGAGTGTAACAAGTCCATCGCATACGAGTTTCACATGTGCGAAGAAGTCAATAGAGTTTTTAGAAAGCAATGCATTTTAATTATTGCTTATTATGATACTTATATATTCAGTAGAAGTAGCAAATAGAATGGAGGGTTATATCAGTTATATGTACCTAGTTTTTCGTACATTTACTGACTGTATGTTAGTAAAAGAAACAGAAACACATATATATTCATAATAAATGACCGTAGTAGACGACGGCGTATGGGTATTTATTTCATTTGGTGTAAATTGGATTTCCTTAAGACTGTGATACCACCAAATGAAATACCCATAAACCAAAGCAAAGCAAAGTCACCCACAGTTCAGGAAGAGTACAAGCTACAACATCAATAAGCGGACTCACTCGCACCATCGGAGTTGTCGGAGCTGGCCGATCCCTCCTCGCTACTCAACGAACCGGCCTCTGAGGAGGAATCCCCGTCCAGTTCTATCACACCCGCCTGAAAAAATAGTTAAACGCGTTGTGCCTTACGGTGCCAAATTATGGATTGTGATACCCATCGTTGCCAGACGCCGCGAATTTAGAGGTAGGTAATGGAATTTGTATAGGAAGTTGCCGGTGAGTTCTAACATTGCCGGCGCCGCGCGCTCCGAAACCCACCCGTCAACAACACACTCGGCATGCAATCCATACCTTCCCCGCCTTTGCAATAATGTATTAACAATTTCTTCTAATGTATTCTGAGGACCGGCTTACCCGGCATATGAATCTGACGGTCGTCGATTAGATATGTACATATTAATACAATATATAAATAAACAAAAAATCATCAATCGTGCATGTTGGACTTCGCACATTTAGGGTTGCGCACCAACTGCAAAATTAAGTTGGTTTAAAAAGAAAAAAAGGAAATTTCAAAGAAAAATCTGATTTTCTATAAAAAAGCTGATTTTCATGTCTAGTTATACCTTTATTTTAGAATATTTTTTAAATCAAAACATATAGTATTTATATATGTACACTGTACGTGAGTGACAGTAATAGGGTTCCGTTTGGACCCTTCGGGTTCGGAACTCTAAAAATATAACAACGAAAAAACTTATTTCTGGTTCGAATCCCGGTCAGGGCGAATATTTACGTTGTGAACTTGAATATTTATTTCCGAGTCTTGGATGTTCTCTATGTATTTAAGTATTTACGATTATTTCTTATTTTCATGTTAGATTAGATTTTATTATTTTCATGTTGACGTGTTATAGATATAGCTCAAAATATTTTATTATGATTAGTGTACCTACTTTATTACCTTTTATCTTGACGCTTAGAGACCTTATACATCTCTAACAAATCTCGATTGTTATTAGTTTCTTAGTCTTATTTTTGACATGTAACACTACATTTAATTAATGATACTTTGATTATTGTATTATTTTTATTTGATGTACCTAGATAGATTTTGACTTGTAAAAGTGCCCTTGAGGCCTATTTGCAGAATAAATGATTAGATTTTGATTTTTTTGTTTTTCTATTAACTATATCGTCGTCCAGTACCCATACCACAAGCCTCATTGAATTTATTTATTCTCACCTCATCAGTAGCTATAATCTCAGCGGGCTTCAGCTCGTCCTCATGTTCCTCGGCGTCAAAGAACTCTGACGCAGAAACGCAAGACGAACTGTAGCTGAGGGACTGTGGGAACGGCCGCGTGACCTGCTGGAGAGTCGACTTCTATTACATAAAACATTCGTTCACAGACAGGAGCCGTGTGATTCTCATCGTTAACATTATTTATTTATTTATATTTATTATGAAACAAACAGTCATACAAACATTTTGCTACAAGTTAATTCTTATAATATATAGACCTATAGTTTCCAATACTGATTTTTTTAAACATAAGAAACATGGTTGCTTAAATATTAGTTGCTAAGTACATTGGTTATAGACTATAAGTGAAAATTATTAATAATTTTACAAACTCGTCTGAACTATACATACTACATTATCGACGCCAACGAATTATACACTGTAGGCGTTAATAACCCGAAAGATTAACCAACGATTTTAGAGCCTAATTACAGTATATTAAGTTATATAACATATAGTCCAAAAAAACATAATTTAAGAGATATTAATTATTTAAAACAAATCACAAGTTAAAAAATCTCAATTCTAACACACCCTAAAAGCGAAACGTAGCCACCTACCACTTTTACACGCAGACATACTAACTGCATGGTTGTCAGCCAGTTTCACTTAATTAGATTGCAATATATTTGTTAAATATATCACTACATGGCTGTCTGACAAATGTATCTATAGTGTTAATTCTTAGATTTTAAATTGCATGGTTAATTTATTAACTTATTATTTTTCAATCACCTGATTTCTATATATTCAATAATCATAATTAACATAATGACATAACTACAATTTATGATAATGTGAATCTCTCTCTTAGTAAATTTTGCATGTCGATGAACGACTGAATACTGTACTGTTTTACACTAACATCCTGTACCACATAATGTTAAGTATTCCAGCAAATAAAACAATTATATTCTATTCTATTCATTTTTGCTTTTATCTTGTGTAGATCTATGTAAGCGAAAAAACTAGTTGTTAGCTTGCGATTTGATAATTTGGAAATATTTGTTATTGAGAAATCGAATAAACTCACGTTAAATGGGCCATTCTACTTTTTCATGTACATAATTTTCAGACACTTCTTAAAATGCAGATTTAGAAAGAGCACCACTTCCGATAGTTTTGGTAATTAACAAACCACAGCTAATTAATATCCATAAATCGAGTAACTCAGTGATCCTTGGATGTCTCACCACTTGTATGAAAAAATGGTTGATACCACTGTGTTACCCACCTTTTACAGCAATATGTTAATATTTAACTATTTTTACCTATAAATTCCTTTTATTAGGTTCAGGTACTATTTCGAAATTCTATTTTAGTTCACTAATAGATCATAGATTTTTTTTGTAATAGAAAACTGGTCACGAAAAAGTAGAATGATCCTTATATAATGTGTAGGTTCTGTACTGTACTAGATGTTACGAAGAAAAAATGTAAAGATACATGATACACAGAAAATAACCTAAATAGATGAGCGTTTTTAAAGGATACAAACTATCTCCGTGTCACGTGTGGCGTGTTTCATCTACATCCGTTAAGCGGTTTAAGTGTGAAGAGATAACAGACAGAGTTAGACGAGAGACTTTCCTATTTTCAATATCGTCGGATGAGAAGCAAAACTATCAAATCTGTCACTAGTCTTCGAAACTTCGTATCTCAGTACTGAAACGATGTTGATATACGAGTCTTATTTTCAGCAGGTATTTGTTACTTAGTTTTTTTTATTTAAATATAAATTACAGTAGGCATATGATTGTACCTTGTCAAACTATAACTACAGTTTGTTGGCGAGTGTTGCGCTCTCTGACTTAACAGGTTCGGAACTTACACCTACTTCTTTCTGAACTAAATCATGCAATGCTAGTGACAGACTAACAAATCTAATAATAACTAGGGTAGCTAGGCCAGTTGCGCGGCCTGCGCCAGTTTGCGGCCTTCTGAAGAGCGATGTTTTTTCAATTAAAGATATTTACATTTTTACATGCCCTAAAGAAATAGTAAGTCGTATGCGTTTTAATTAGTAGCTATTAGAATGGGAATATAGTAAAAAAGCAAGAAAATATCCTTTCAGTTCATCAACTCATCCAAGTGGCCGCAAACTGGCGCATCAAATTAACAGGCCGTAAACCCACCTACCGACCCTACCTAAGGTACGTAGTGTGCGTACCAAAGACGTCACGCCGTATTTTTCAGCCTCTTGTTCAATTAAAGTCCTTATCTCGTTGCAATAAGGTTAGGTTAAGTAGTTACTTTTGCTTGTAACCCGACGATACAGATGTAGTGCAAAATGATTTTCCTTCGTACTTTATTGGAAAAGTTCGTATTTATCGTGCTCTCTCAATTAGCTTCAGTACCCATCTTACAGCCGCAGAGGTAAGTCGCATCAGCAGACCAATATATGTAGTGGCTAACACGCAATTCAAAATTCGCTATAGTTTTGATTATATTTACAGGTTACTTATGAAAAGGTTGTATTACCATGCCGAAACCTCAAAAACGGTTAAAAAATCCAGTCCAATTGAATTATATTAAATATACCTGTACTTCATATCAGAAAATAGCAAATTCAAAAATAGCTATAACTCAGAGTATTTTGACAAAGTTCAACAGTGGATTTCGGATGGAACGGGCATATCTAAACCTACAATAAGAAATTTTTTGAACCAGGAAAAATAATATTTCCCAATAAGATTTATTTTGTTGTACTTCATGTTTTAAAGTGAAGATAAGGTTTCGTTTACTAATGACAATAAAACTGAGTATTTTCAAAGTTATTGAGGGCGGTTGTAACATCTCTATACAATAACATTTTTCACTAAACAATAAAGTTCCATAATAATGGATATGAAAACGTCACTCATTCAATACAATCATTGATTGACAGTTCGGGTGCCATCGTATTCCGATTGAGATCCGAGTTTTCCCGAAGGAAAATCATTTTGCAATACATATGTATTATATACACAACATATGGATCCGAGACATGGGCGCTAACGATGGGCCTCATAAGAAAGCTCAAGGTCACCCAAAGAGCAATGGAAAGAGCTATGCTCGGGGTTTCTCTGCGTGATAGAATTAGGAATGAAGCTATCCGTAGTAGAACTGGGGTCACCGACATAGCCTTCAAAATTGCGAGACTTAAGTGGCAGTGGGCAGGGCACATTGCTCGCAGGACTGACGGTCGATGGGGCCAGAAACTGCTTGAGTGGCGTCCACGCACCGGAAGACGAGCTGTCGGTAGGCCTCCGACAAGGTGGAGTGATGACCTGGTGAAGGTCGCGGGAATCCGGTGGAAACGAACGGCACAGGACCGGTCTAAATGGCGAGCCTTGGGGGAGGCCTATGTTCAGCAGTGGACGTCTTTCGGCTGAAATGATGATGATGATGTATTATAGTATGAAGGTGTAGGTACTTACTTGGTCCGAGTTGTTGCCGACGGAGGAGATCTCCGCGAGGTCGGACGCGTCGTGGATCCGCGACAGGCGCGTGCGCAGCTCTGCGGTTGACACTTAACCCGTCATTGTTTTATACTTTATAGTATGTTACATTCAGTGTTGCCAGGACTGGAATTTGATCCCATCCGATTTCAGCCTTGAAAAGATCCGAAAACAGTCGCGAGGATTTCATTATTTTCTCATACATTGGGGAGCGTTCCGATTTGATCCGTGGTCCAATTTGACCCCCATAAGATCCGCCAGTGCCTTTACCATGAGTTTACATGACCGTACTCGCTAGCGACTGCGAAAAATGTATATCGGCAAAAGTACAGCGCCTCTGGCGGTTACGCAATAGAACTAGGAATCGGCATACTAAATCGTTTACGCAGTCGCTAGCGAGTCCGGTCATGCAAACTCATGGTAAAGGCACAGAGGCCTGAAATATCCGAAATCGGACCAAAAGATCCGCACTGGCAACACTGGTTACGTAGTCTTGCCATAAATTCTGTCCTATATGAAATGACATTTATTTTGAAAATAAAAGAAAGTTTATAAATAAATTAGGGTTATTTTTATTAATTATACTATACAGATTGTATAAAATAAAATATTTATTCAAAATGTCCACCTTTTACTTTAACACACTTCTTTAAACGGTCCGGCCACTCGTCTATGACGGCACGGACGGTATCGATGGGTATTGAAGCCGCTGCCCGCACTAAATCTAACTTCAGAGACTCAACATTGCGATGAGGTTTAGAGCAGGCTTTCTCCTCCAAAATATTCCACAGACCATAGTCCAAGGGGTTGAGATCCGGGCTTCCTGAGGGCCAATCTTCAGCCGCAATAAACTCGGGTAAATGCGTCGCTAACCACCGTTGCGTTGTCTTAGCTTTATGTGCAGGGGCAGAGTCTTGTTGAAATATCCAGTGCTTACCGGCAAATAAAGTATCATTTAGCGGCTTAACAACTCTCTTCAAAATGTCTTTTTGATAGTTCGTAGCACGTATTTTTACCCCTTGTTCACAAAAATGAAGCTCTGTGACGCCTTCATAGGATACTCCCCACCAAACCATGACATATGCAGGATGGTGGCCTCTTTCTACCCTTGGAACTTTTTCAGAAGCTTCTTGGGAACTGTGAGCATATATTTTATCATTTTGGCGGTTGAATTTTTGCTCCACAGTAAAGATTTTTTCATCTGTAAACAGAATATTACGATATCCGCCCTTTGCATGCCGCGACCATAACACTTTAGCTCTCGTCGCTCTTATTTTCCGTAGGGCCGCTGTCAATCGCTGACCTGTGCTCCGTCGATAAGCCCCAAGCTTAAGGTCTTGTTTTATGATACGGGACATAGTTCTAGGGGGAATTTTCATTTCCCTAGCCATGATTTTCTGCTTGCGTAGCGGATTTCTCCGAATTCGCTCAGCTACCGCTTTAATCGCTGCCGGTGTCCTTGTTTGCCGTGGTCGACCGCTCCTGGGCCGGTCGTCGACTAAACCGATGTCGTTGTATCGCTTGATGGTACGATAGATAAATTTCTTTGTTATATTCAAAGGTTTCAGCAGTTTGAAAATGTTGTTCACTTGCTTGTTACACTTGTATAACGCTATCACTGCGACACGATTCTCTTTGATGCCCCACTCCATCTTCAGGGAAACGATACCTGGAGCCAAATATACTTTTTCTGACAGCCAAATGTCTATTTAAGCATAATCAAGAAACAAAAGTACATCGAACGTTCCATTATTAAATTTAAAATGGCGAAAAAGTTGGGACAGAATTTATGGCTAGACTAAGTACATTATCTAACACTAACTCCCTTATTCATATGCGTCAATTAAACCTCATCATCATCCTAGCGTTATCCCGGTACAGTTGCTTCCTGTAGGATCCCGGGGTCCGTTACCTAATCCCAAGATTTGTCGTAGGCACTAGTTTTTACGGAAGCGACTGCCATCTGGCCTTCCAACCCGAGGGGAAACCAGACCTTATTGGAATTGGGCTTCCCATACAATCAGATTTTAACGAACACCGCTTACGATTACAGACGGTTTGGTGCAACCCACCCTAAACCTATTTTAGTTAAATTGCCGCTGAAATTCGTTTATCTTTATCTGTCACTTTGACATTTAATTTATGTTTGTGAAATAGGGAAAAAACCGCCCAAGTGCGAGTAGCATTATCAATAAAAACTACAAAAAATCACGTTTGTTGTATAAGAAGCCTCCTTAAACATTTATTTTATTCTTTTTAGTATTTGTATAACGGCAACAGAAATACATCATCTGTGAAAATTTCAACTGTCTGTCGCGGATGAGATACAGCCTGGTGACAGACGGACGGACAGCGAATTCTTAGTAATAGGGTCCCGTTTAACTCTAAAAACACATTTTTGTTCGAGGTTTGGTAAGTTTTATGAATAAGGGAGTAAGCTTTACCTACTATTAACTTAAGGCAGGACTCGAAACTACGTCATTATCATTCTGTTCCTGAGGGGCTACTCCGAACTTCGTATCGTGCCGCCCCTTTCACTCATTTAGTGTATAACACGAGAGTGAAAGGGACGGCACGATACGAAGTTCGGAATATAGAAAAAACGAAACTGACGATTCTCAATATGATTTTAGACGTTAGTGCCGTTAATGAAGCACGAGTCTTCTGGTAGATGTCGCTGTACGCCTCCCTTAAGGCGTTATAGGCTCTGAAATGTGTGGCCGCCAACTGTGGGAGTCTTATTTTATCATGGAAGTAAGACCAGTTTATTCTACTTTCAAAGATCGAGTGAATAGGCATCTTCGGGTTGAGCTCGCTCCTTTTAGATGCTAGCCAAGAGTGAATCCATTCGCAAAAAAGTGTGGCCCGTCTAGAAGCACCACAGCGCTCACCAGAATTCTGTTGCAGCGCGGAGGTGAGGTTGGTCCGTAATGCGGCCACCACGCCTCCCGCTGGAGGGACCTCCGCGGACTCCATGGCAGCGCGCAGCCGACCCCTTTCAACCACCTGACGTACAGATTAACGATAATTATCAGAAAACGTTCAAAATCAAAAAATCAAAATCAAAACATTTATTCTGCAAATAGGCCTCAAGGGCACTTTTACAAGTCAAAATCTATCTAGGTACATCAAATAAAAATAATACAATAATCAAAGTATCATTCATTAAACTTAGTGTTACATGTCAAAAATAAGACGTTCATGTATTTAGACCATTTTCTGTATGAATTAAGATATATCTTGACAGTTTCTCAATGTTAGGTACTATCTAGAACGGGAGTATTACGACCTAATGTCTTAAATTTCTGATTTGTATTTTTGATTTTTCATTAAGAAATATCATTCCAAACATCACTCCAAATCGACCATTTTTATTCTAAAAACTGTATTTTTCCGCTTAAACTCTACCACACACAATAAAATCAAAAAAACCGGCCAAGGGCGAGTTGGACTCGCGCACGAAGGGTTCCGTACTAGTATCTATAAAACAGCAAAAATAACTTAACCAAAATTACAGTTAAATCAACCTATCTCAAAAACTATAAGAGATACTTTGATCAAACCAAAAATCGTTGAAAGAGTTAATTAGCATGCATCACCTCTATTTTTTTTAGAATTTTATACCCCGTAGTTATAAAAATAGAGGGGGGGGGACATACTTTTTACGACTTTGAGAGCTGATATCTCAAAAACCGTTCACTTTAAGAAAAATGTTTTTTAGAAAACTTTATATCATTTTAAAAGACCTTTCCATTGATACCCCACACGGGTATGTACATCGAAAAAAAAATTTTCATCCCTCAGTTACATGTATGGGGGGCCCCACCCCCAATTCTTTTTTTTACTATTTAGTGTCATAATTTTGTAGCGGTTCATACAACACATATTCCCATCAAATTTCATCACTGTAGTACTTATAGTTTCCGAGTAAATCGGCTGTGACAGACGGACAGACGGACAGACGGACAGACGGACAGACGGACATGACGAAACTATAAGGGTTCCGTTTTTGCCATTTTGGCTACGGAACCCTAAAAATGGCTGTGTTACTATCCAAAACTTCAATAAAATCATTGTATGCTTTAATAACTTCATTGGTATTATCAATATTTTTGTCATAATTTGAAATGAAACATTTTAAAACTTACAAGGCCCAGGCACGTATCCAGAGGGGGGATAGTTGGGATTTATCCCCCCCCGAAAACGTTTTTAGCCGTCTGTTTATTTATTCGCTTGCGTGTTCTATTCATCATTTTCACATGGTTGTTTCAATGTTTGTGCACTTTATACGCATTGTAATAGGGGTCACTGATGCGTTCAACTGAGTTGTTAGGATTCAAATTGAATAATACCGTCACTTACTTTTCCTCGTTATACGAAAAAAACCTTGTAATGTAACTATTAATAAAGTTTCGATTACGTACAGTATATATACTCGTTATACTAAATTATATTATGGTAATTAAGGTTTATATTCTTTGTTTACGATCTGTAATATTAGAGAAATAAATAAATCTGAACTGAACAGTTTATGGTCAAGCGAAATTTAGTGAAGGTTCATTTGTAAACTCACCAAAGTGGAAACAACAGTCTTCAAATTCGCCACCAGATCTTTAGCCAGTATGGTGAAATCTTCCCTCAACTGGTGGTCCGGAGTGAGGCTGGTGATGGACGTAGGCCCGCCACTGGGGCCCACGCCCAGGGCCTCCGCGCCGGGTAGGGATTGCGGTCGAGCCGCCGCGCAAGCTATGAGAGGGTTAAGATATGCTATGAGACATGGTATGCTTATTGGTTCATAGTTGGGCCTTAAATGGAGTTGAAAATTGTCGAGAAATTGGAAAAATTGGCCTCCTTGCTATAATGTACTTGGATTGATTTAAGAGCCCTTATTAGTTAAAAACGCTCATCTATTTAGGCCATTTTCTGAATCAATTTACACGTATTGACTTTTTCTCAATGTTTCTATCTAGAACAGGACTATAGCGACCTAATGTCATAAATTTTAATTGTATCTTTCGGATTTTTCATTAAGAAATATCGTTTCAAACACTCCAAAACGAACGACGACTTTTTTTCTGCTTAAATTCTACTACGCAAAATAGAATCAAGAAATGGCTATGTTACTATCTAAAACTTCTATAAATTCATAGTATCCTTTAATCACTTTATTGGTATTATTAATACTTTTGTCACAATTTGAAATCAAAACATTTTAAAACTTATAAGGCTCTTAAACGAAATATATGTAAACCAACAAAATCAGTTGCTCACGCAGGCAAACGCATTATACTATGGATTTATCATTGGCTACGTGATAATGACTATTTGGATTGGCTTTCTTTATATGCATGTACTACGAATACTTCCACTTTTCAGACTTACGTACACTTTTCTAAAATGTCCACTTTCCAAAAAAGTTCCGTTTCCAATCGACATAAAAGTTGCACTGTTATGAACGTAATTTGCGTAGCTATTTATTCAGAAACACTACGTTTACTTACGTTTTTGGAACTGTGCCTTTACCATGAGTTTGCATGACCGTACTCGCTAGCGACTGCGTAAACGATTTAGTGTGCCGATTCTTAGTTCTATTGCGTAACCGCCAGAGGCGCTGTACTTTTGCCCATACAATTTTTTACGCAGTTGCTAGCTAGTACGGTCATTCAAACTTATAGTAAAGGCACTGTGCATTTTCGTCTTATTTTTAAACCTAACTATACAATATGAAGTACACAACACTACTTTCTTACTGTGGGATTTTTCTTCTCTTCTCTTGATTAGATGAGAAAATCAACAGTGAGTTGATCACGTAGAAATAGGTACTTCTCATTAGTTTTATAAAACTGTTAAAAGTTTCATTCTGTCTGTAACAGACCTAATGATATAGGAATTAAATCGATACTACTTGATTCATAGTATTCGTTATCAGAATCAATAAAAAATTTTTTGAGACAAAGTTATTAACTTAAAAAAATAATTAATTAACTAGACTAGATATACATACGAAGTTCTACTTAGGGTGGGTTGCACCAAACCGTCTGTAATCGCAACCGGTGTTCGTTAAAGTCTGATTGTATGGAAAGTTTGACAAGTTTCTATGGGATGACAGCTGCTGGCGCCATATTTGACGATGACCGGCCTGTGATCGTATGTTGGTGCAACCGACCCTTATTCTGGTCAGCAGCATTTACAAACCCATTCAAGGCCGATGACACCCTACGCGCGATTTTTGCTATAAGGCGGGAAAATGTACGCGCTACGGCAAAGTACACGTAGCGTTTAGTAGGTCTCGAATGGGTTAAACAAACAGCCGATTACAAAAAGGTTTTCATTTTTGGAGCTATTTGTACATTAGAACTCTAAAATATGTCCAAATACTGATCAAAAATATGTAAGCACGGTAATTATATACTTATTTAATAGGCATAAGGTTGTTCAGATATTTCTGAACCTTTGAGAACGTATATATATACACACACATCCGTTTAAAGCTGATTATATGACTAACATCGTCTAACTGAATCTGATCAAAATGCTACCTAGTTGAGAATATATTGTGAAACCGTTAAGAAAAATATAAATAAGTATATACTTTTGGGCTCTGAAATACATAATTTACATAAAGTAACTCATACTCTATATAGGCGCCGAGAGAATTTTACAATCTAATCTAGCGAAGCACAAATAATCAAAATAAAAACATGCAGGATCAAATGAAAATAAATGGTCTCATGGTTGACATGTACAAAATACATGCTTATACAGCGGAATAATGTAATGTCAAAATAATTAAAATGATTGCCAATACATTTACCTTGTACTGTATTTAACTATTGTTCTTTAATATTCTTAAAATATGAGATATTCCTCTTAACTTACAGGTGAATTGTTTATGATTATGATCAAAGGCATATCGTTATTTGCTCATAAGTATTCATTAATAAAGCTTATAGAATAACCTAATTCCAGAAAATCAAAGTATACATACTTTCCCAAAATGTTCACCTGTACTGTACATTTCTAAAATGTTATTCGAAAATACAAAATTCAGCTATTGCGCCGAGAAGTACATTTTTGGAAAGTGGACATTTTGGTAAGGTGCACATATTTAATACTTCCCAAAACATTCTGGACGGAAAATAGTTTTTTTATGAAGGGTGCCGCAGAAAGTACGTACTTTACGGAATTGTGTTTATTTTGATGATGATAATTAAAATGCCTTTTTCTGGAGCGATGATTATTTTGAAATCACCTTTATACGAGGTATGCCTAGCCTGATTAATGGTATTTTCGGTTTGATAATTCTATCGAGCTAACTTGTACCCTGGTGTAGTAATGGTCTAGCCATTATGATAAAGTTACGTCGGTGGTTTTTATTGGAAAGTCGAGAACAAAGTTGTATAGTTCGCACTCGCACTGCATTGCTATATTCTATCCTAGCAGCATGCTAAAAAGCGTTTGTTTTTTACTTTTCCAGAGACTTTTCAATGTTTTTCAGTTTAGTAAAAGGGTATGAAACCGGGATATAACTTTTCAGTACGATGTTCATTGTTAATTACACCCTTTGTACAACTATCGAGAAAGATAATCGAAACGAAAATACCAGTCCTAGACCCTGTCTTAAACTAAATTTAGTGTCTGCTATCCACGCTACACTAGTGCCGCTACAAACGACTAAGTTAATATTGCCCCTCAAGAGTCTGGAATGCCATACTAATGAGAGGCAAACGTAACTCAACCGTGCTACACTACATGTTCTAAAGAGTACCTTGCACGCAATACCGGGCGGTCACAGTGTTGGCTGCAATGGAACACCGGTGACCTAGATAGCAATAGTTCCAATCAAGTTTTATGACGTTTTACGATTTATTGTGTGATCGTCGTTTTGTAATTAGTACATAGTTACAAATAGGGTCTTATTTATTTTAAGACATTGTTTTTATTGATGGTATTATTCTTGGATATCTAGAATTGAATTAATAATACTCTTATCATTATTTTTTGACTTGTGGCTGTGCTAGCAATTTCAAATAACGCTTTCTCGACCCTTTCTTCTTTATCAGAAATATTGTCATGTCTGTGGTGACCTAGGCATTGGACTAGGGCCCAAACTGAATCGAAATAACTAGTCCGAATTAGGATTTAGTTTTTTACATCTCAATGGCATTTTAATATATTACGTTCGTTCAGCGTCAAAAAAGATTGAAATACAACTAAAAATAGAACTGACGAATAAATAAGTCAGCAACACACCATTTTCTAAGGAAAATTGCACCGTGACACTAGTACAAGATAAAAAAGTAACTCACTGATATTCTGTCCTTCATATTCCTTTAAAAACTTGAAGATATACCAACACACAAGTTTAGCTATAGGTATTATATAGCCACCACTGTCACTTGACATGTTTATAATCACTATAATTCAACAATCAATTTTAAACCTTAACACACTAGGAATTTCATCACTACCGCTAATCGCGGATGCAAAACAATGAATAAAATACAGCAAGGTCTGAATAAAATTATATCATCTATATCTATAGCAATTTAGACTTTAACGCGTTCGAATGCAGCTCAAATTAAAACAACAGGTGTAAGCAAGATAGTGTGGTCCTGTGTTGTATGTGAAAAAAAAAAACGTAATCTGCAAAGCGATTTTTTTGTAAATGGATGTGTGTAGACAATAGAAATTTAATTACTGATTTTAAGGTATAAAATAAATAGGACAATATCAAAAGAATGCGATTACAATATTTTATAATAATAATTCTACATAAATATTAGTAATTATTGGAAAATAACCCAATTTATGAAAACATGACCTAAAGTGCGCTCATCTCTAAAAGGAAACCACTTTAAAATTGAAATGGCACATGTAGCGAACATGATACGAGTATATTGTTTACTGCACCGTAACACGGTTCAAAATATCTCGTTTTAGTGATCAATAGATATGCTATCAGTAGATAATGGGCAAGCGTTAGATATGTCCAAGGTCACTGTGACTTCATCTTAGAACGTATACCTATCAGGGAGATACGTCGTTAAAAAGACAATTTTGATACTTAAAGTTCTTACGTATTGGGTATAGTCGACTACAGATAGATGATACGACCGCCTGTTATCTATATCTGCTTATATCTCGCTATGTTATGTTTCTGTACTGGTTTGTATTTTTTATCGAGGTGTGCAATAAACATTATTTGTATTGTATTGCATGATTGCGATAATATGCCTTTCTCTACGAAATTATCAAGCAAACCTAAAACGTGTGTACGTATGTTTGTAAATGTATCGGATTATTCGTACATTGGAACCCTTTCGCGAGGCAAACAGATGTAGCGGGAGTGTCGTTTGATAAATAATATTTTGTATGAAAACCACTGTCCGTCTATCTAAGGATTGTAAAATTTTTGTATGGTCATCTGTCACTTTCTAATACCACTCGATAGAACGTGACAGATGCTTTATTTTGTCGTTTATCACGCTATCACGCGACGACAATACGGGGCCAGACAGAAGAACATTATCTATAGCGACAGACGATATTATCATATGAGCATAGACTACGAATATTTATAGAAACGTAAACTATGACAGAGTAAAATCCAATGGAAATCTCCATACAAAATGTTATTTATTTATATAGGCGTAATTTACAAATGGTGGGCACGTGTAAGGATCGAAAGAGGGGTGAAAATAAAAATAAAAAAGTCTTACGAACTAAAGTAGAGGCCAGAAATGTTGAAAGAAACGCTGTAAGTTAACAGAAAAGTCCATTAGAGTTGATGAAATTGAGCGTTTGCTCAACTGAGTACACGAGATGGGTAACACAAAACTTTGAGCGATGCTCAGTTAATGAAAGCCAAGCATTTTAACGTTCGACATACTTTATTGGTTTTGTACATTTTTCGAAAATGTTGGCAGTACTTTTTGCCTATAAAATTTACAGTAACCAAAATAACCGATTTCCGAATTATGCCGCTATATTCATTTCGGCGAACAGCAAACGTTAAATTCCCGGTTTATTTGCTTTCTAAAAATGTCTGTTTGCCAAATCATTCCACGTTTTGCTGCAGTCAAAATATTGTTATGTCCAACCAAACTTACATGTTATGTATGTCTCGCAGGCGTGCGCTTGAGAGATCTTACATGATTTGTAATAAGGTTGATAATTGACCACTTAATGTGTCATTGTACATTTTAGAAAAACAAACCATTCTGAACATTAATCCATTAGTCTACCGGCACTAAGCATGAACACTGGCTAAAACATGCTCGTGCCGGACTTACCCATATAGTAGAATCCTTGACAAGACATTTCAAAATTGCTCAATTAACTAAAAGTCGGGACTGAACGAATTTTTTTATTCACAAAATAACACACGATTTTCCTTACACATCAACAGACACATGTCGTTGGAAACAAAGCTATTGTCACCAGGTACTTGTGTCGGACACTTCTTGGTTGGTTATTGGCCACTCCTTAATTGGGACAGGATTCGGGATCAGGGATTGTAGGTATTTTTTGTGTTCACTATGAAAAAACACAAAACATTTCGGTGTTGAAATATGCACTATTGTAAATTTAATCTAAATTTTATAAGTAAATAGTTACTGGAACATTGCCAAATATATATTACCATATCGATTTAGTTGGTTTATTAGAAATGACTTAAGTCACTTTGAAGTATTCACAATCGGCTTCTGCTTCTCTTTCGTTTGCCGACTCGTAAACCTACTTTCTTTAATTATAATGCATATTTTAACTTCCCGATAAGCGTTACGAAGCATCTACCACTTCCACTGCTACCGTTTATTAAAGGAACACGACATTATTTAGACTCAGGGTTTTTTAAATTAAAACGTAGGAAAAATGCTCGTTCAAGGTCACAAGTAAAATTCAGTGTCATTTCATCGCCATACAGCTACTGACATTAAAAAAATCCCTTTAACTATAAACGTCATTGAAAAAACCCTGACAGAACATTTTCCGATTTATAACAAATGCAAAGACAAGACTCCAACAAAGCTACATTTAGAAAAACAGCACATTGAGTCTAATCTTATGTCCATCTTTGCATTGCCACCTAATTGAGCTGTCAGACCCCTTGCATGAAAGCGACAAGTGACCAACTAGCAATATTACGAACAGTTTAATTTGCTTTCCCAAAATGTTCGCTTTTCGAAAAAGTCGAAATTTTATATTTGGAATTCTTATTGACAAACTAGCAATATACTTTGCTTTCCTAAAATGTTCGCTATTCAAAAAAGTCGAAATTTTAAATTTGGAATTTTCATGACCAATAGGAAAGCGAAAACTTTTAAGAAAAGCGTTCTTTTCAAATGTAACGCCAACTGTTACCTGTAATTTGCTCACAACAAGCTTAAGCTCGAGTTATCACCGTCAATAGGGATGTTGACGTCAAAAAAATAAACTTCAACTTTTTACGAAAAAGGATCAAATTCTCAATCAAATGGCGAAAAAAGTAACTTATATAATTATAAGTTCTCAAAGTTTTAAGTGGGGGCATGTTCTGTCCCTTTTTCGCAAAACGCACCTCTGTATTGAACGATCGTCATTTACTTAGGGCGCTTTAGGTCAGTGACGTCACTGATGTGTAGCGCTTTCTCTCTCTAATTAAAAACATTCCAACAGTTACAGCTACGTTATTTTTTGAGATATTTCAATGGGATTTTCAACATTCGAGGGGTGAGTAGTCAAACCCGATAAATCGAGATAATTGATTTTTTAAATAAGAACTCAACATCCATTACGCAGAGTTCTATTTTCAAAAAACCATTTAGATGACTTATCGGGGTTGACCACTCACCCCTCGAATATGGAATAGTTTTATATGTTCTTTCTTTTGGATAGTAATAAATTATCTCCACTCAATTGCTCAAAGGTTAGCTGGAAGAAATCCCTTACAGGGATAAGCTCGCCTTTGTACATTTATGTCAACTGTTCTTGTAATTTATGTTATGTTTTACTCATGTACAATAAAGAATTTTACATACATACATACAAATTATGGGTCAACATCGCTATTGTGGCTTTTACGCTACAAGTCACGTTTTATATTTAACGATGATCATCAAGTATAAAGTCTTACCTATCGGTAGACTGGCAGCAGAGTTGGGCATGGATGAAGCGCCACCGCCCGGTGAGGGCGGCGCTGTGAGCGCCGAGAGAGCCTGTTGGGAAAAATATTCATGTTATATTTTTTTTTAAGTCAAGAGCGAGATCAAGGAACCGCTCTTGTTCTTTCATGCCAACAGTTTAAAGCAGTTTTTTAGATATGAAACACATGAAACAAAGTGCTGTATAAACGCGGCTTAAATATTAAGGTTCAATCTTACACAATTTCAATTTAGACGCAACGCACCTTAGAACCGAAATGGTCGCGTGCGGTACGGTTTCAGAGGAATTTCCTAGAAAGAGCTACCGAATAAGAGGCACAAATACAAACTTAAACTACCTGCACTAAAACTAGAAACCTTCCGTAAAAGCCCTCATTATGCAGCTGTAAAATATTATAATCACATACCGGACTATATAAAAGCCGAAGAAAAAGACTCAACATATGCGAAAAAGTTGAAATCATTTCTTACTAAAAAAGCATACTACACAGCAAAGGATTTTCTTGCAGATAGTTTTTAATTTATAGAACCAATTTTATTCTGATGTTTTTGTTTATAATTTTATTGTTTTATTTTTTTTCTTTTATTCTTGCACTGTAAATTAGCTAGCTGTAAGCCACATTATAAATATTGCGATGCCCTTACAGGGCTCATGTTTGAGACCTATTGTAACAATTATCATCTATGTACTTACTGTAACAACATGAAAGCAATAAAATACTTGAAATACTTGAAACAAGCGGCCGGTCCACCTGATGGTAAGCGGCCACCGCAGCCTATAGACGCCCGCAACTCCAAAGGAGTCACGTACGCATTGCCGACCCTTTATAAAATTTGAGGATGCATTGTGTTGACAGCAGAAGGGACAAATTTAGATCCCTCACCCTCAACACAGTGCATCCTTGGGAGCTCTGGCAACCTTGCTCACCTCCAGGAACACAACACTACATACTTGTATAGCAGATAATGTTATTATGGCTGTGGTATTCTGCAAGGCGGAGGTACTTCCCCAGTTGGGCTGCTCCAAATTCGAGCAAGATGATATTTTGCTGTGTGCCTCTCTAAATATTGTTTCCATTTTTTTAAAGCTGTGTGCCTCTCTAACAGAGTAAATATTGTTTCCATTTTTTAAAAATTTGTTTGTCGCTTTTTTCTAGTTTCTATTTTCATTAGCTAGACTAGTTCTACGGTCCTATACGTACCATGTGCGAACTAGAAGGATCCACGTGAGGCGGCACGAGCTCGACTGAGGCGCATTTGCTGTTGGACTTCTTCTTGCGCAGCCCGAACTTGCGTCGGTCCTTCTTGACGTTCGGGGAAGCCCCCTCGAGTGAGACCTGCTTCAAATTAAATACTAAGGTCAGTATCAAGGTATTGTTTGTAGGAGAGTGAATCAATTTTTTAGTGCCACTCGTTGCCGTGGTTACGTCTAGTTGTCCAGGGGACAATCTTTGAATACAATCATGATTTTATGCTATTTAAGTTTATCAAACATACGTATTTGTGGTACTTATAAGCAATGTCAATAATGGTCCATCTACTAAGCATGTTAGTAGAACTTAATACAACATTTTTTTGAACAAACTGCACCACTAGTGTCCCCTGGACAACGGGTCAAGATAACAACACAAAAAAAGTTGATTCACCCAGGAACCACCGTAGCCGAGTGGTAAGGCACGCGACTTTATATGCAGGTTGTAACAAAATAAAATTTGATGACCGCTTTAGCCTAGTTGGTGGTGACCCTGCCCTCGAAGCTGGAGGTCCCGGGTTCGAATCCCGGTCAGGGCATTTATTTGTGTGATGAACACGAATATTTGTTCCTGAGTCTTGGATGTTTTCTATGTATTTAAATATCTATTTATCTATATAAGTATGTATATCGTCACATGGTACCCATAGTACAAGCTTTGCTTAGTTTGGGACTAGGTTGATTTGTGTAAGATTGTCCAAAAAGATTTATTTATTATTTATTTATTTATAAATGAGGTTTTTCTTTATATACAACGCCGGTGGCGAACAAGCTTACGGTCCACCTGATGGTAAGCGGCCACCGCAACCTATAGACGCCCCCGCAACTCCAAAGAGTCACGTACGTGTTGCCGACTCTTTATAAAATTTGAGAATGCACTGTGTGTGTGATCCGTTAATAAGGGCATTACGGGTACGGTAACGGTATTATTATTATTTTTATCTACACCCATACAATAAATCCTATTTTATGTGCTCAAAAAGTGTAGGTTTTTACTTCCAACTTTACAATATCGCGCCGGTCCGGGGCGGAGATGGCCATAACAGCATCAAAAACGGTATCGTTATGGCCATCTCCGCCCATAATGATACAGGCTCGTGCTCACTACACTTGCAACGCAATGGTTCCTGAACACATGAAAGAGGATTTAATATACGGATGTAGATAAAATAGTGTATGCAACTGTACATAATTAGGCCTTAAAACACTCGTGTGATCCTATTATGAAACTCGCTGACGCTCGTTTCATAAAACTACACTCGTGTTTTATGACCTCTCATTATGTATCAGTTGCATAAACTACTATTAATGTTGAAATGTACTCTGCCGACATTACCTTAATTCTACTACATTATTATTGTTATTTGTTAAAATGAACTTTAACTTTATTATATTATTAATATTATTATGAATTGACATGTAATACTGACATCTGAATTCCACTACATTATTATTATTATTTGATAGAAATTTAGTCTATTTTTTATTATAATGACAATGTACAATTAATACCAATAAATGAATATGAATACCTATAACCTACAGTCTACAACTTTAACTAACAATGAACATAAAAATACTAACAGGTGGCACGAATTTCCAAAAAATCTTGCGTAGTACATGGACTTCAAATCCTCCACTCGAAATACACACAATTTGACAGTTTGTGATGTGGGGACTCCTTGACTGTTTCCCATCATTCGGAAACACTACACTGTTCTTTTGCATTCAACTTGGGGAGGTGGATGCTGGAAGTAACATACGCTTTACGACTATTGCTATTTCATCCTACTAATTATTATGATTGTGAAAATTTTGATGTTTGTTACCCAGTTACGAAAAACACGACCACATTCGATTTTGATGATGTTCAACATAAGATTTCCAGCTCACATGGTCATTTACATTAGAATTACGGTTTGAAACGGGATATTTACCATGTATATCATAAAAAGAACTCGCGTTTTGATACTGTGAGTGTGCTGTGTCGTGACCGTAATCGAGTTTCAAGTGATAAGGCGGACGGTGGTAGTGACGGTGACACTGTGCGAAAAAAGCGAACCAGGAAGAGTGTAGTTCGCTATGGTGTGTGGGTAGACCACAACTAAAACTCGCAGCACGTCAGTTAATCCTTCATAATGGCGCTTGCAACAGTGCCGAAATATCGGGAACTCACAAATACAAATAGACATGGTAAATATCCCGTTTCAAATCGTAATTTAAAATAATTACATAATTATAAGTCTTCAAAGTTTGAAGAGGGCATACTCTGTCTCTTTACCGCAAAACGCAACTTTGTATTAGAACGACCGTCATTTACTATGGAGCTCGCGGTCAATGGCGTCACTGATCTGTCGCGCTTTCTCTCTCTAACCAGTAACATTTAAAAGTTTTTTCTTAGAATTTTCATACATTACTTCTTGGTCGAAGGCTAAGAGGTGTCCCTACACCTCTTGGCCTTAGACCAAGAAGACATGAACTTTCTTGTTTATGGCTAGGGGTCTTCTTTTCGTGATATTAACACATACATTTCCGAGCATGTTTGAGAAAATAAATTTTCCAATACAAAACTTAGCAAAATACTTGTGCTGGATTTTCACCACTTACATTTACTTAAGTATGTGAAGTAGTATCATTGTAATAAGCATATTTTGGAGAAAACAACTGACTGGCTAGTTTCTTTCGGCGTTTCTTCTCGGCAGTGGTCTCAAGAGAAACGTTAGTAGTTTTTGACTTGTAAAAGTGCCTTTGCGGCCTACTTGCAGAATAAAGTTAATTTATTTCATTTATTTCAGCATGGCGTCCAGCAACGGCTGGAGCTGCTGGACGGACAGCAGCGCTTGTCTTGACTCGCGGGTACAACAAACAAGAACCAACAACAGTGAACTCACATCTGTGTCGTGATGCATCTGGTGCTGGAGTTCCAGCATGGAGTCCAGCAACCGCTGGAACTGCTGGACGGACAGCTGGGCTTGACCCAACTCGCGGGTACAACAAACAAGAACCAACAACTGTGAACTCACATCTGTGTCGTGATGCATCTGGTGCTGGAGTTCCAGCATGGAGTCCAGCAACCGCTGGAGCTGCTGGACGGACAGCTGGGCTTGTCCCAACTCGCGGGATGCACTCTCCAATGGGCCACCAGATTCTGTCACAAACAATATGAGTAAGAATTTACTTTGCTGATATCAGGACATTTCAGTCTATAAAATCATGGATATAATAACTTTTCTTTTGTCAAAAAACTTATGTTACACGTTGTATAGTTGAATTTCCAACGGCGTCTTTTTTGTAAGGCGATTATAGATATTTTGCGGGCCTAGTCCAATCAGATATTATTGAAAGCTGTTGTAGGAAGTCGACAAGTCTCCGGGACGCTAGTTAAACTAAATACGAGCAAAAAATAAGGCTCGGTTTGCTAAAGATCTGTTAGACTTTATATCGGCAAGGCACGTCAGAAAATATAGTCAGCATCCAAAACATATAAGCACTTTTCAACCTTATCCGCAAGCAATAATCTCCTTGAATTGATGCATATTTATGATTTTAAATATAAAACTCCCGTGAGCTTCAGACTTATTGAAATTAAACGGGTCACTTTAAGGTCGAATATCGCTCGACATGTTTCGGACCAATGAGTGGCAGGCGCGAGCGCGCAGTGGTAGACGCGCGGCCGTTGCGGCTGGTTTTCATGATTAAGGGTCCGAAACATGTCGAATATTGATCTGACATTGGGTCTAACGGATTTTTAGGAAGCCCGGCCGAACTGTCAACGCACAACATCCATGCGTGCATAATGTGTCAATCGGAGCAAAAGGTACCTATTTCTTGAAATCAAAAAGATCATTTTGTAATTCGGTTCCTTCACAACCTGGAGGGGGCTCTTATTTGAAATGAAGTATTTCTGCACGCCGCCTGGCATCAGGAAGAAATCGACGGAGCAAAATATACCTTATTGCTTGAGATCGACACCAATGCAGGATTCACATCAAACCGTCGGAGTTGGTTCGGCGCGCGTCTAACTAG
This sequence comes from Epiblema foenella, assembly GCA_963556455.1. Lineage (NCBI taxonomy): Eukaryota > Metazoa > Arthropoda > Insecta > Lepidoptera > Tortricidae > Epiblema > Epiblema foenella. The sequence continues at coordinate 12,668,567 of OY747118.1, read as the reverse complement.
AGTCAAAGGAATTTGAACTTTCTGCAAAATAGATACATTTCATATTTCAATGACAGCGCCGCGCGCTCGCGGCTGCTTGCGATCATAACTTCTGTAAATTAGGTGCAAATTCACCTAACTCTATACCTTGTTTTTTTAAGATTAGAAATTAAATAAACAAAGAAGATGTGGTTCTAAACACACACATTGAATTCGCATTATTCGCACGAAAGATCAGAATAATTGACAGTTAGTGACTATGACAAATTACTTTTTTTTAATTCGAACCGTTTCTTACAAACTGCCTCTTAAGGCACTGGTCCCACCGCCGGCGAGCAGCGAGTACTCTCATAGTAATTCTACTCGTTTTCTCGCTCAAGCGAGTACAATTAATATGAGATTACTCGCTACTCGCCGGCGGAGGGCCCAGTGCCTTAGGTTCTTAAATGTTACATGAATGAAACGGAATGTAATTAAAAAATAATTTAAGCATTATCATTAAAAATTATATATAAGTCAATATAAATTAAATTACGATATATTTTCTTATTTTTGAATAACCAAATCCAAATCAAAACATTTATTCTGCAAATAGGCCTCAAGGGCACTTTTACAAGTCAAAATCTATCTATATTAAATAAAAATAATACAGTAATCAAAGTATCATTAACTAAATTTAGTGTTACATGTCAAAAATAAGACTAAGAAATTAATAACAATCGAGATTTGTTAGAGATGTAAAAAGGTCTCTAAGCGTCAAGATAAAAGGCAATAAGGTAGGTAAACTAATCATAATAAAATATTGTGAGATATATCTCTAAGCGTCAACATGAAAATAATAAAATCTAATAAATAAATATCCTCAGAGATGTATAAGGTCTCTGGGCGTCAGTCTAAACAATATATAATGTAATGTTAGAATGAAATAACGGTTTTAATATTCATTGAGATTCTTTGACACTTTTACCACAGAACGAGCCTGATAAAAACCTCGTAAGTTAATTGTCATTAATTCTAATGCTAAAAAAATCAAGGTATAGTAAGACGCGCGCTCATTCAGACTTTGATGTGAATCCTAAATAATAGGTACTGGCAAATTACAAACATAGATAATATGTGATAATCCATATTGAAAGGGACCTTATGGTGGCCGGCACTTACGCCTTTATTGCCGCTGTTCCAATACAATAGTGAATAGGTGCAACGTAAGCGCCTGCCGCCATAAGGTCCCTTTCGATATGGATTATCACATATGTATAATTAACAAGCATGCATATTCTTCATACCTAGCGATCGTAGCGCGTTTACAAGAGTATCAGTTATAGAAAAAGCAAAAAATATTTAGACAGGGAAATGTCCACGCGCTGAAGTGGCAAGTGCACATTTTGGGCTTTTAATCCACCGGACGTTGTACCTACTTTAACACTAATGTATAGGCTCGGGACTTTTGGATGCTCGACGTGGTTCTAGAATCCACGGAGTCGCCATTATGTTAAAATATTTTTTCGAAGTCAAATTCAGATAAAAAAAGGGTATACTTTGTATAGAATTTCCATACAAGGTACAAGTTTCATTTGTGTAATAAAATGCGTACAACGTAGTGTCAAAAAGTAAAATGAAAATCCGCAGCGACCGATTTCGAACATTCTCCATTAACCGGGGGGTAGCATCCGAAGAAAGGTTCGTATATTTCCATCACTGTTCCTCGAATACACAGTAATTGGGTCATTGTCAGTTGCAAAAACAAAAGTTGTCACTTCGGTGGTCAATAGTTAAAGGTTTATGTGCATGTAAGCTAAGTTTTTAGTACTTGGATTTATAGCAACTGAGACACTGTTTAAGCGGGTTACTAGACCAATCCAAAATTAAGCTTTGTAGCCCTTAACTTTTGATATGTCCACCGAAAAGACGCGAACCTAAATCTGACAATGACCCAATTGGTTTAATCCCAAAAGGTCTAGGTTTTTAGGTTGGAACAGATGGCAGTCACTTATCGTGAAACTAGGGCCTCTCAAATCCATCAGAGATATACGAACTTTTTTTGGAATCATATTTGGAACTCACCTACGATCCAGCCGGCCAGCCGGCCTCCGGGGGTGCCCGACACGAACCCAGCCTGCGGCCCTCGGATCGGACCGGCGTTAGGGCTTATCAGCCCTATGGAAAACACACAAGGTGGAGTGCTATGGATTGACTTTTAGTTGGTCTAACAATATAATAATAGCTATTCGATATTGGAATTCTCCTAATCTCTCGTAATTTAAAACGTGCTAAATCTCGTTCTGAATATACAGGGCGTCCCACGGCTATGCCACATGGAGGGAAAGTACCTTGAATATTGTAGATGGAACATTTTACTGAAGGAAGACAGTATTTGAATTTAAAAAATAATTTAAACTGAATTCACAGATATTTAAATAATTTTGTGGTTGAACCGGGAATCGAACCCTTTAGACGTGATCAATTGATTAATTTTGTATTAAAATGTTAAAATTCATGGTCTTCCTTTTATTACTGATACTATGTTATTTAGCAAAAAATAATCCATATGATGAATCCCTTCGATTGGTATGATAAAGCTACAGGGTAATTATTTTTCTTGTGTAACGGGTTCGATTCCCGGTTCACGGTTTAATTATTATTTAAATATCTATGAATGCAGTTTAAATTGTTTTTAAAATTAAAATAATGTCTTCTTTCAGTAAAATGTTCCATCTACAATATTCAAGGTACTTTCCCTCCATGTGACATAGCCGTGGGACACCCTGTATATATGGACGATCTTATGCAATAATGTCAACCTACAATAGGTTTTATTATTAGGTTGACACAATATTACATACCATCATCCATATGTAAAACAGTTTAAAGATCACTATTTGTCTTGATACTTGTATTCATTTAAATATAACGTTTATTTATGTATATAATTCTATATAAATTTAGTATAATTGTTGTAATTATTAGCAGGTTTCATATAGTATCCCTGCACGATTCATAGTCGTTAAGGGATGATTTCTGGGATAAAAATGTCATGAATTATCCTTCCTGGGGTCTCAAACTATCTCCATGGTACTAAATTTCATCTAAATCGGTTCAGCGGTTTAAGTCCGAAGAGGTAATAGAGTTATTTTCGCTTTTACAATATCAGTATGGATTATATCGTTAGAATTCATGGAAATTTAAAATATATTCAATTATTATTTCAATCTAATCCATAACACTCATAAAGGAGCGTTGCAGGAGGAAAATAGGTAGCTAGAGAGTTAAATTAAACTACAAAAACAAACCATAGATAAAATACATGTTCAACATTATGGTAAAATGCAATATGGTCTATTTTTACCAAATATTTGCCATGTGAAGTTAAAAGCTGTTTATTGCAAAAAATTCGCACAGCGTATAAACAACAGCGTGCATAATAATCGTATTTTGAATTATTTCAGCTTGTAACTGAACATGGTAAAACAAAATGTAATATCATTATTCTATGAGTTAGTCAAAAATATATATGCAACGATCAAAACAAAAATATGCAATCGCACTTTTAAGAGCAGAATGGGCGAATACATATTTTTGTCCCATTGGACGTATGGTGTCTTAGGGTAATTCCGAATGTCGAGTAATTCTGAAAATAACATTCCTGTCTAAGTGATTTTGTTGCACTACCAAACATCAACAAAAAAAATTACATTTCTTTTTGATGGTGATGATGATGAGATGCAATAAAATCGCTTACTTAGACTGGAATTTGTTATTTTCGGAATTACCCGACATTCGAAATTACCCGAAGACACCTTATATGAATTAATGACTGGACACGTCAATTTGGGGGTAGCATGCCTAATTAAAGGGGAAAACTAGGTTCACAGTTACAAAGTAATTCTAACTACATACTTCTATGTAGGTAGGTAAGTACTTGAGAACTAAACGACACTTGAACTTTTACTAGAGCTTAATAGTTAGCTATCTATTACTACTTTAACGGATACGTTGATGAATACTAAGAATAAAACTTTAATTTCTAGTGTTTGGAAATTAATTAAGAAAGATAAGATGACCACTATTTGATACTACCAATTTCTCTCAATAAACTAATAGTTTAACACATATCTACTACGAATTTAACATTTCACTGACATACTAGTTCTCATTTTGGATTTAAAAGCTTATACTTTTATTCCAACACTTCATCTTCAACTACCTACTTCACTTTTAGCAAATAACTACTTTAAAATAGTTTAACATTTAATACACAAATAGCTAACTACTTTTCTAGTTTTTGCTTTACTTCAATTAAATCTAAAGCTACACTATTTTAATTTTCTGAAAAAAACTATATTCACTACTTTTTTCGCAATAATCAAATCAATCGTGTTTCAATAATTTACAACTGCCTTGAGTTTGTCATTAAAAAAATCTCTTTCAATATTTCTAGTTGATAAACAAAAAATTAAAAGGATAACTAACCGGAACAATAAGATGGGTCACTGGAACACCTATACAACGTCTTCAAATCATCGCTCATGTCGCTCTTAGCATTATATACGCTAGACTCAATCATAGACTCCGATCTTGTAAGAGTAGACTTCGTCCGCTTAAACAATTCGTGTACATCCGAATTCATACTCTTTTGTGAACGATTTGAGATCGTGAGAGGTGGCGATATGCTCGAAAGTTCAACCATTACTGAAGAATTTGGTGGAGCGGCTATGTCCGGAATTTTCGCTTTTATCGGATGCGCTACTCTTATCCTTTGAGGTAAATGATTATATTTCTTAAGCATACATTTAATTGCGGCCGTCTTAACGTATTCTTGTGTTAGTGACTTAAACAATTTGTCTTTTGCATTAATTTCCTTCTTTTCTTTAACTTCATATGTATAGTTATTTGCAAAATTATCAATAGCTTTTGCTCCATCCGCGCCAATGTCGAATGAAAGTGTCTGTACGCTGATATTAGCTAACATTTCGCCAAATACTATGGCACTTAGTGCTTTATCTAAGCCCTTATGTAAATTAGGATATATGAAGCTAGTATTAATAGCGATTTCAACTGCTTTATTTGTGATATTTGGTTTTATTTCAGGATATACAGACACGTCCATTGGTATTTCATTGCCCATTGATTTTCTATTGATATTTATCTCAGATATATTGCCAAAAATATTAGTTCTTGAGTGGCTTTTTGTCGCATTTTCATACGTTGTCTTCAATTTCAAATATAAGCTGTCAATTTCTTTGTTAATGCTCGGAATATTCTTAGACAGTACAACCAACTTTTTCAAAACACGGAAGAAAAAATCTAGGCCCATAACTTCAGGTGCCAGATTTTTCTGATTCCAAGTTTGGGGTGAAAAACTGCCGGGTATAAAATTAGTTAAAATGTTTTTCTTGTCAGGATTAGGCACGTCTTCCTGGATTGATGAAAGGAAGTAACATTGGGCGCTGTCTTTATTTGGAGAGGTCTTTCTTCTAGAGCATCTACTTCTATTTAAGGACTGATCACTATAGTTTGCTTTTGAAGTTGCTTTAAGAGAAGCAAAAAGCTTTTCTAATTCCAATTCGTTATTTGTTTTTGAATTTTCCCCCAAGAAAGGATTTTTAGATTTTATGTGTACTTGGTATATTGGATTGGTTTTAATCGTGGCAGCATTAAGAGCATTTGACGCCTCCATCGTCGTAGAGTTGTCGTTGTTAAATTTTAAACTTAAACATTTCAGTTTTGAATCATTACTATTTGATTTATCTTTTAATTCGATTGTTAATAAAGTTGTACCTACTATAGTAGCGTCTTTCGACATCAAGACATTCTCAACGTCATATTTCGAAAGGTCTATAACTATCTTGTTATCTTCTAGCATTTCGGGCACAAAGGCTTCTAGTGGCTTAGCAGATTGTACGCCTTCAGATTTCAATTCGCTTTTTGCTGGTCTTGTATTGTAACTAACTGTATTATGACTATTATCTTCAACATCGTGTTCATAATTAACAGCCTCAACTTTATTAGTGAACAAACCCATCATATTATCAAGTATTTCTTTCAAATCCAATTTACCTTTATCAGCAGAATTTACAACATCAACTTTAAATGAAGATTTTCTATTATTGACCGAAACACTTTTAGAAAGTTTCTTTTGGACACTTTCGGTTTGTATATCACAAATAGGCTCACCGTTCTGTTCTTTCAAACTGGGACTAGACTCTGAGCTTGAGATACTTTTGCTACCATCCCCTAGTACATTTAGATACGCATTTAAAAAATCTTTTGCTACAGCTTTCGAGAGAGATGTCTCGCTCATTAGATGTTTGATATACTCTTGCAACTTAGGCAACTCTGACGAATCTGTTACATTATCTTTAACGTCTTTCATAACAAATTTTGTTGACGATGTATCGAGATTATCAATCAGTGTCCTAGTTATTTTTATGTCAGTTTCTACGCTGCTACCTCGGCTGATTGCAGAAAAGTAAATGTTACTTTTTATGAATTCCTCTATATGTTGCGTGTCTTGTGTACTTCTAGATGCTTGTGATTCTTTGCAAATATTACTGATGGCCGAGTAACTCACTTTTTTATCTTTAGTGAAATATGTGTTAGACGGTCTGTTGGTTGCTATATCTCGTCGAATGCTACCTTTGAATTTACCTTCAGTGTTTTTCAAGAAATATTGCAGTAGAGATTTGAACAAGAATTTAATTGGATGTTTTTTGCTTTCAGTAATTTTGAGGTCGTATAGTTCTTTTACTACTTGGTTGACATAAAGGCTAGATTTCCTAGCTTTTTCCAATTTTATGATATTGTCTTCAGGACTATCAAATAAATTGAAAATCAGTGTTTCACTGATCCTATCATACTCTGATAGAGTTACAGCATCTTGTGTCGACTTATCAACTTTGTGTTTTTGTGTGAAATCGCAACATACGCATGCATCTTGTAAATTCCGTGTTCCAACATTAAGCCTGTATTTACAAAGTATCATTTGACGTAGCAATGGTTTTGCTAAACGTGGTTCGTCGGTCATGTTCTTATATTTGACCAAGTTGGTACACTTTCTACTCTTCTTCATTGTCCACTGATCTCCGCGTCTTCTTGATCTCGACCGGTGTCGGTGTTTTCGAGAAAAGCAGAATACTGTGTGATCTTTATGGTCTAGCCATAAGGGTGAATTTCCATTGACCTCGTTATATGTAGTTAAACTTTCATTTAACATTAGTTCTGCGGGTTTAGGAGTTGGTTTTTTTGAACCTGTCATTGTTTTTATATTGAGATTATTCACTATTGATTGACAGATTGAGTCTGATGCTAGACTATAACTTTGAAGGGTAATGAAATCTAGGTCAGTACTGATCATTTGTTGTTCATCGCACAAGGGTATATTAGGTAAAGCTTTATAACTATTATGAATGTTGTTCCGTTTCTTTTCAATGCAATGCATAGAGCAGAGACTTCCACGCATGTTATGCGGTTTACGGAGATCAAACGGTTTTAAGTTAGAATTATATGGTTCGATAGGAATGAGGCTACTACTCTGATCCCCTTTCCACCGTTCAATGACAGAACATTGGGACTTATTATCATAAACAGAAGATTTAATTTCGCTTGAAGGGAATTGGAAGGAGCTCTTGGTATTGTCGCACTGGGATCGAGTGAGGCTTGAAAAGGACTCTAGACTGGATTGTGAAACACCTACGGGAATAAAACGGGATTTATATTCCTCTCGACAAAATGACAAACAATGTTCTTTTTTTCAAAACTGAACGGTATTGAAACCTACTTGAGTAAAAGGCAAACCAGATACTCTTATCAATAATGTATTTGCTGTTAGTCTGAAGAGGAAGCTGGTAATATCATGATCAACTGAAATATACTCTGACTCTATGGATGTTACGGAAACAATTAATGTTTTAAAAATACGAACTTTCTGTGATCTTTTGACCATAAAAAAGGAGAAGATAATCATCATCGGATCAACAGAAAAATAGGAATTATTTCATATAAAGGTACTTCACTTTCCTCTTATAACTCAAATACCTAAATTCACAACAAGCTCAAATACCTAAACAAAGTCACTCAAAAAATCAAACTATTGTTTTCGAGAAACGTTACAGTTAAAGTAGTATTAAACAAGAAACCTGTATAGTTTCTTTATGTTCGTCTGTCTGGTCTGCTCTAAGCTCAGCTCAGTATTTGATGCTGAAAATGACAGTGGTCACAGCAGACATAAGTTATCTTGCCCTGCTGGCGACATATAAGGAAGTTAAAAATAAACCTTTAATAACACATTTTATGTCACACTTGGCCAAGTGGGAATTGTCCCGCTGCCTGACCAGGGGGTGACATATAATTTTGTATTTACCACGGGCGGTAATAAGCCTCAGATCGCATTTATACCGTACCGCCCTTGCCTTGCTCGTGCGATAAATACCCGCGATCTGAGACTTTTTTATTTTACCGCCCTAAGTAATGTACTGTGATTGCACGCTATCCCACTGACACTTAACTGTACGTTTCACAAAAACGCCTCACACATACACACACACACCACACACACACACACACACACACACACACACACACACACACACACACACAACACATGATAAATACTCACGCGACGAAGTGTCAGTAGGCGGTAGATCATCCAACGGGGCATGGATCTTGGGCACCGACTCACGCGCACCGAACGTCAATAGATGTTGACGATACAAACTGTAAAATTAACGATAAATTAATAATAACAAACCCAAAACAATAGATATTTTGTTACTATTAACTTTAATTGAATAGCCCTTACAGCATAGAGTCAAATTTCAAATTTTGGGCAAAAAAATAGTCACAGCATAGCATAGAGAGAAAGAGCTGAATCATTTATACTGGCGATAAACTCGATAACGGTGATTCAAACCAAAATGCTTGTTCCATCAAAATTTCGTAAACTCATGCTGTATGGCAAAAAATAGTTACCACCAAAGGCCATACAAATGGAGACTAAAACACAAACGCGTTCGTATAACGAGGGCTAGACTCACCGATGAGCCTTGAGAACATTAAATCAAGTCCGGAACACTTCTGGAGTCTTCGCCCGCAGATGGTATATGTACTAGTACTAGCGTCGTCTAGGGAAGGATCACGAGAGCTAGACTCACCGATGAGTCTTGAGAACATTCAACCACGTTCGGAACACTTCTGGAGTCTTCGTCCGCAGATGGTATACGAACACTACTAGCGCCGTCTAGGGAAGGATTACGAGCGCTAGACTCACCGATGAGCCTTGAGAACATTCAACCAAGTCCGGAACACTTCTGGAGTCTTCGCACGCAGATGGTATATGAACACTACTAGCGCCGTCTAGGGAAGGATCACGAGCGCTAGACTCACCGATGAGCCTTGAGAACCACGTTCGGAACACTTCTGGAGTCTTCGCCCGCAGATGGTGTATGAACTAGTACTAGCGCCGTCTAGGGAAGGATCACGAGGGCTAGACTCACCGATGAGCCTTGAGAACGTTCAACCAAGTCCGGAACACTTCTGGAGTCCTCGCCCGCAGATGGTATATGAACTAGTACTAGCGCCGTCTAGGGAAGGATCACGAGGGCTAGACTCACCGATGAGCCTTGAGAACGTTCAACCAAGTCCGGAACACTTCTGGAGTCCTCGCCCGCAGATGGTATATGAACTAGTACTAGCGCCGTCTAGGGAAGGATCACGAGGGCTAGACTCACCGATGAGCCTTGAGAACATTCAACCAAGTCCGGAACACTTCTGGAGTCTTCGCCCGCAGATGGTATATGAACACTACTAGCGCCGTCTAGGGAAGGATCACGAGCGCTAGACTCACCGGTGAGCCTTGAGAACATTCAACCAAGTCCGGAACACTTCTGGAGTCTTCGCCCGCAGATGGTATATGAACTAGTACTAGCACCGTCTAGGGAAGGATCACGAGGGCTAGACTCACCGATGAGCCTTGAGAACATTCAACCAAGTCCGGAACACTTCTGGAGTCTTCGCCCGCAGATGGTATATGTACTAGTACTAGCGCCGTCTAGGGAAGGATCACGAGGGCTAGACTCACCGATGAGCCTTGAGAACATTCAACCAAGTCCGGAACACTTCTGGAGTCTTCGCCCGCAGATGGTATATGAACTCGTCGGCGTCTATGTCTATTCGGCGGCGGCGTGGCTTGGCCGATATCACAGACAGACCCACGTCCAGAGATCCGTGGAGGCGTCCACGGGCTACGTCTGTTGGGGACCTGGCGTAGACTAGTATACCGCCGTCTACTACGAAGAACCGCTGCAAAGGAATAGGTATATTACTGCAAATGCCGCGAAGGAAGAGATTCCCTGCCGAGCGTGTTATAGACGGCCGTGGCAGGTTGACATGTATAGTGCTTTTCTCAAAAAAAATCAATGAATTATTCGAAGGAATTTGTACGCAATCCCATTATCAGCTCGTTTGGCCGCACGTGATACATCGCAGCCTATTATAACGAATATGTTGAACAAGTTGTCAGAAAATCAGTTTTATGCCTTTTTAAAAATAAAAGAATGTTTAATTTAATCATAACGATCTAACAAGGATTTAAGGTACTTATTTCCTCTCCCTCCTCCTCTCTTCCGGTGATCAACTGTCAAAGGCTAACGTATATTTGTGTGCCCGCGAGTTAATTAAAAAATTCACACCACATAACGATTATTCAAAGCAAAGAATTCCATAAACAGTGAACTAAGTGAAACAGTGTGATAAAGTGCTAAAAAACTGTGCAAAAAAACCCCGAAATAACGAAGAAACAGTGATAAATACGGCGGGATCTAATATACATAACTATATATAGCTACTACGCTATCTCATAACCTCCAAATAAATCGTCAAACCTTACTGTGAACAAAGATCGATTTCCGGTGTATTGACACTATAGCTAGTGTTGCCACATCGAAATTACAAAATCTACGAAAATGCAATCTGGTTCATCTGAATTATCACTTTTCTTCGGAAAAATGCAGGAGGAGATGCAGAAACAAACAATATGCCTAACAAAAACTATAGACGAAAAACTAGCCCCCATTGTCGCAGATAACCTAAAAATACACTCCGAAATTGAATCACTTAAAACAAGAGTAAACTATTTGGAAAAACAATCAAAGAAAAACAATTTCATATTACATGGAATCGAGGAAAATGGGGAAGACTTTGCAGAGCTTCTGGAGAAAGTGCTTAAGACCCTCAACGTAGTGAAAGACCAGGGCATTGACGCATTCGATAAGTGGGAAATCAGTAAGGCCCAGAGACTCGGAAAGAAAGTGGAAGGAAGGAACCGCCCAATCCTCGTAACTGTAACATTAGAGTGGCGCAAAATGTTAGTGCTTAGAAATAATAAGAAGTTCCCAAGCAATATTCACGCCAGTGACGACTATCCAAAAGAAGTCTTAAAAAAGAGAAGGGAGCTAAAAACTCAATTAAAAGAAGAGGTTAGCAAAGGGAAAATTGCTTACCTACGTTACGATAAGTTGATCGTTAGTGACAACGCAAACGAAAAAAGGAAGCGATCCCCTACAAACTCACCAAGTGACAGCACACACGGCACACACCCCATAAACGAGTCTTCAAAGAATCCAGGGAAATTAGCAAAAACTAATGCATTCTCTCAGTGGAGAAATGACAGTTTAAATGCAAACAACAACCTATAGCAACTAAAGAACCCCCGGAAGCACAAAAATACAACTACAACTATATGTGATACTAAAACAACTAACAACACAGCTCCCAATACGACTGGTCATCGCGGGAACTTAGACCAAAACCCTCCAGCAAAAAACGATAAGAACAACAAAATCAAAAAGGATAAATTTGTCATTGCATCCCTTAATGCCCTAACACTAAGATCAGAAGAAAGGCTTGCTGAACTTAACCAAGCACTAGAACCAATCAAATGGGATATTTTGGGCCTTAGTGAGGTTAGAAGAATGGGTGAACATATCAGCTCAAACCAAGACCAGGTATTCTACTATATAGGAGAAACACCGGGTAAACATGGTGTGGGATTTCTTGTTAAAAAATATTTATCAACTTGCATTGATGAATTCATAGGAGTATCAGAAAGAATTGCAGTGCTGAATATTAAAATCCCAGGATACAGGGAGCCCTGGTCAATAGTACAAATCTACTCACCTACGGAACAAGCCGATGAACAGACAATTAATAACTTCTATAGTAATTTAAATGAAACACTACAAAACCACACCCACAAAAACAAAAACTTGATAGTAATGGGCGATTTTAATGGCCAGATTGGACAACACAGGGAAGAAGAAAAAATGATCTTAGGACCTTATGCCTACGACAACAGAACAAGGAGCCGGAACGGGGAAAAATTAGTCAATTTTGCCATGGAACACAATCTCACCATACTCAACTCCCAATTCAAGAAACGGAACAAACAAATGTGGACCTGGATATCCCCGGATGGAAGAACAAAAAACCAAATAGATTTCATTACAACAAACAGAGTAAAGTACTTCACAAACATGAGTGTTTGTAACAAATTCAATTTCAACACCAACCACAGGCTAACACGAGCAGAGCTGCTACCCAATCAACCTGGGACAAAAAGACCCAGAGGTAATCTTAGCAACATAAAAGCAAGAAATTACAAATTGGCAGAGAATAACCAATCCTATGAATATAAATGGGAAAACTTCGAACAAGAAACCTCAAAAATGGATGTTATTGAAAGTTACAACCTTTTCGAAAATGCAATAAAAATCACATCACAAGAAAGCAGTAAAGTGAATAAGGGCAACGATTGGATATCACCAAAAACATCAGACTTACTACAACAAAGGGCCAACATAATTAGCTCAGAAAACACAGCAAATCGAAGAAAACAGATTGGGAAACTTAACAAAGAAATAAATGAAAGCCTGAGGAGAGACCGGAAGCAGCGTAGGATGGAAACTATTGAAGCTCATATTGTAAGGACAGGCGGCACCAAGAGGGCATACAAAGAGCTAAGTCAGAGCAAAGAATGGATAGTGAAAGTTAAGAATAGAAGGGGTAATCACACCAGCAAAAGGAAAAGTATTTTAGATACAGCTACATCATTCTACAAGAACATGTATAAGGACCCTCGAGTCTCTACACACACCGACCTCTCCCAACATTCTGATGTTCCGTCTATACTACAAGATGAAGTCGCAAGGGCTTTGACATCCCAAAAAAATGAAAAATCCCCAGGGCCAGATGGCATAAGTAATGAGGTCCTCAAACATTCAGCTGAGACAGTGTTACCAATCCTCACCAAACTATTTAATAGAATCCTCGAAACAGAAACAATACCCAAGCAGTGGACAGAGTCAGATATAGTTTTGCTATACAAAAAAGGGGACCACCGTGACATTGGGAATTATAGACCCATTAGTCTGATGTCCAATATATATAAAATCTTTGCCAAGATCATACTGAAGAGGCTAGAAGCAAATTTAGACCGTGAACAGCCAGCAGAACAGGCAGGATTCAGACGAGGATACTCAGTACTTGATCACATCCATGTGGTAAGACAAATCGTTGCGAAATACAATGAATACCAGCTCACATACTACATGGCGTTCATAGACTACAGCAAAGCATTCGACTCCCTAATACATGAGAAGATATGGAAAGCACTGAAGAGCCAGGGTGTTGACCTGAAATACATTAGACTAATTAAAAATGTCTACGAACACAGCACAGCAACCATCCAGTTGGAGAGGAAAGGGGAGCCTTTCGACATAGAAAAAGGAGTAAGACAAGGCGACCCCCTGTCCCCAAAACTATTCTCAGCAGTTTTAGAAATGGTTTTCAGAGATTTGAACTGGGCAGGGTTGGGAATAAATATTGATGGCACCCCACTAACACACCTACGATTTGCTGATGATATCGTATTGTTCGCCAAATCACCCCAGGACCTAGAGACTATGATGAACGAGTTAGCAGAAAAAAGCCAGACCGTTGGACTAAGTCTGAACCCAGAAAAAACAAAAGTAATGACCAACAATGCGAAATCGGAAATAAAAGTGGGAGGACAACCCATTGAGTATGTTGAGGAGTACATCTATCTGGGCCAAATCATATCACCCAAGGAGACTTTTTCAAAAGAACTGGATAGAAGAGTGGCAAACGGTTGGATGAGGTATTGGAATTTGAAAGAAGTATTTAAAGACAAAAATGTCCATAATAGAACAAAAGGCAAATTATTCAACACCTGCGTCCTACCCGTCCTAATGTACGGAAGCCAAACTTGGGCCTTAGCAAAACAAACCACTGCCAAATTAGAAGCTTGTCAACATGCAATGGAAAGAAGTATGTTGGGAATCCGGAAAGCACACAGAGTGAGGAACTCCACTATTAAGTCAAAAACAAAAACAGAGGACATTACAACCAAAATAAAACGACAAAAGTGGAAGTGGTCTGGCCACATGATCAGGGGAGATGATAAGTGGAGTAAGCGTGTAACTCAATGGTATCCGAGGGAAGGCAAGAGAAGTAGAGGAAGGCCTCTGAAAAGATGGGATGACGACATCCGCCAAGTTGCCGGACCATCATGGAGCAGGGTTGCACGCGACCGGCACGAATGGAGAAGGCTGGAGGAGGCCTTTGCCGACTGGCAAACAGATGCACAAAAAATTAGGAAGAAAGACATATTACAACACTGACACCAAGAACACAGCATCTGTCGATAAGGCTATAATATAATATATTTCCTCTCCAGTTTCCATTTTTTTTCCACCCTGTATATATGAACTCGACTGTATGAAACACAATAATATAAGAAACAATAACCCCCGTATTAAAAAACCCACCAAATTAAAAAATTAAACATCTGACGAAGCATTTAAACGCCAACTTAGAATCTTTTTATTGGAAAATTCTTTTTATTCTGTAAATGACTTCATGGAAATGAAATTTGTTTGACATTGAATTTCTAAATTATAGTTTTGTTTGATTTTAATTTTAATGTATTGTGACTGATGATTATTTAAGTTTTCGACATTATATTATTGACGCGGATTTTTATTGTTATAAATGATGTGATTTTAGTAGTATGATCATTATTTAAATAATTTTGATAATTGGGAATGGATGAAAATCTCAGAATTGCTTGAATTTTTTTCTGGTGATAGGAATAACCTCCCTTAGCACCAGAAAAAAGTTTCAGATTTTTCGGCTGCGCCAATGATTTTTGAAAAATGAAAACATTTTCCTCGCTCGCGTTCTGGGCCTGGGACGGCGGTATCGCACTATCCTCGGTCCACCACATTATAAAAAAAAACACTTGTGGCAAACTGACGTTGACAATGACATTGACAGGTCTCCTCATCACAAACATACTTGTTTTCGCTGCGACTTCTCCCTGTGTGTTTACGATTCTTTTAATTTAACGAACTGTTTCTGCCCCTGGATTTTGATAATTGCCTGCCTGAACGACGAACTTCGCTTTTCCCCCTGGATTTGATTTCTATAGCTTATACGACGACCCCTGCAACCCAAACCGGACAATTTTTTCGGCGTGTTGATTTTCTTACGAGGTCTTCACAATGGATGCTCACGATCGTAAATACCAACTGTATAAAGATCCAAAGACATGTTTTATTCCATCGTGCTCCAAGAGTAATAAAAAAAACCCTGAATTAAAGTTCTTTGCTGTAAGACAAGAGCTGAAAGAAAATTGGTGTCAATTAGCTGGAAGGAACTGTCCGTTGTAAGCTGGAAGGAACTGTCCGAACGTAAGTTTTTTGCATGTTGTTTTACATAAAAATATAAACATATTTTCAGTATATCATTTGGAAACAAAAGAGCAAAATGGAGATTGAAAGATGATCTAATGCAACTAAAACATCTTAACGCATTCACTGCCGGCATTTTTCCCGAACTTTCGCCAGGTGTAGACTTTGTTCAGTGCCTTAAACGCATATAATCGTTCATAGTCATAACACATTTTGTGAATGGTATGTATCGTAAATATTTGAACGCACATGTGTGTTGATGTGATGGCACTGAGATTATGCATGAACTCACAGTAGCATTCAAGGCACTCGGGGAATATCAACAAAATGCATATATGTGTTGCTGGCAGAGTATGCATTTATACCTATTGTTATACTTTAAATCAGTTACCTAGTATTAAAATTGTGTTACTCTATCAATTTAGATACAATGTCCAATGCTTGGCGCTCAAAAGGTTAAATTGAAAGTTTTGTCGGTTTTTTTCCTACAAAACTTATAATTACATACAACACATACCATTTTGATTCATTTCCATAGTCCATCCATTCCAACTCAAACAAACTTAGTCTGCAAATAGGCCAGAAAGGCAATTAGTCAAAACAACAAATCTACTATTCTACACCTGTGAACAGGGCCACATCTTACTCATTTCATTATATCATTCAATGATTTAGGTAAATGTTGAAGTACAAATAACCATACATTTTATTATCAATTCATTGTTTCAGATTAATGCTGGTGTACAATGTAGACGCATAGCCATGCCTAATAAATCAACTATGGCAAAACCTGACACAAAGGACAAAAGCACAAATTTTCGTGCTCGGATAATAAACAAAGTTGTGGCTTCACAGGTCTCAAATGTATCTGATTGTGAAGAGAGACCGCAGCAATCGCCGTCATTGTTCAACTTTGACTCTGGATCATCAAGTGCTATGAATGAGGATGACAAAAGTGGCAGGGAACGATTATTAAAAAAAATTAATAATAAACCTAAAATGTATTTAGGTTTACCGAAGAACTACTGATGGATTATAGAATTTGTAGCGCAGAAGTTTTCAAGTGTGGCTCTACACATTATTATAACATTATTTAAATTAAAAAATAATGATTCCTTTGCGAGAATGTGCGATGAATTTGAAATGGCGAGGTTTACCATTAGATTAGTTTTTGAAAAGAATGTGGTAGCATTGTCAACGTACATGCAAAGCTGTATTTACCTGCCACCTCCTTTAATGATTAAAAAAAATTTACCTTTGGCTTTTAAAATAAGGTACTCCAATGTGCAATGCATAATTGACTGTTTTGAAATACAAATAGAAAAACCAACGGATCCAAATACACAAGCACAAACATGGTCACAATACAAGTCATGCAATACGATGAAATATTTGATTGCCTGCACACCAGCTGGCTATATAGCATTTGTATCACAAGGTTATGGGGGAATAACGTCGGATAAAGCAATAACTGAGAATTGCGGGTCTATCGATATTCTTCCCTTTAATGCAGTAATAATGGCAGACCGAGGGTTTAAAGAAATAGAAGCTGCACTAAGCACAAAAAGTATTAAACTCTTGCGACCCCCAAGTGTATTTAAAAACAAAACATTGACGAAAGAAGAGGTAATAAAAACCAAAGTCATAGCTAGTTTGAGAGTTCATGTAGAAAGGGTAATAAGAAAAGTAAGGGAGTTTCAAATGTTAAAACCCCATGCTGTGGTTAATAACAAACATGTAAAATATTTAGACGAATTAGTCACTATCGCATGCGGTTTGATAAATCTTCAGGATCCAATAATAAAAGAGTATTGATTGGCTTACATTGTTTTATTTAACATAAATGATTCTCGAAGCCATTCAGGCCATTTTCAACTTCCTCTAAGTTTGTGCTGGCTAAAGCTAGAACCCTGAATTTTCAGTAAAATATATGACATAGTATGACTTAGATATATTTTCAATAACATTCAATTTGAAGTTGTATTTTAAGATTTATGCTTGTCGCTGTTCTTCATAAACTCCATTAGCATGTAAATATCTACAGCCGGCAAGTTTGAGGAGTCTGCTTTTACAAAAGCAGTGGTATTCATGTCGGCAGCTTCCTAATTCCAGTAAAATTGCAGTGGTCGTCGTATAAAGCTATCGAAATCCAATCCAAGGTCGAGAAGCGAAATTCGTCGTTCAGGCAGGCAATTATCAAAATCCAGGGGCAGAAACAGTTCGTTAAATTAAAAGAATCGTAAACATACAGGGAGAAGTCGCAGCGAAAACAAGTATGTTTGTGATGAGGAGACCTGTCAATGTCATTGTCAACGTCAGTTTGCCACAAGTGTTTTTTTTATAATGTGGTGGACCGAGGATAGTGCGATACCGCCGTCCCAGGCCCAGAACGCGAGCGAGGAAAATGTTTTCATTTTTCAAAAATCATTGGCGCAGCCGAAAAATCTGAAACTTTTTTCTGGTGCTAAGGGAGGTTATTCCTATCACCAGAAAAAAATTCAAGCAATTCTGAGATTTTCATCCATTCCCAATTGTTTTATAATTTAATGTTATTATTATTATTATCATTTTTGACATTTCATAATTTTTTTGACGATCATAATATAAAGTATAAATTGACTTAGGATAATTTATATTGTATTGTTATATTATGAAATAAATAAATCTAAATCTATTCATAAACGTCTATAAAACCTATACTAGTTAACTAGCTTTGCCATTATCTGTCACTTTGACGCATGCGCTTGTGAGACAGTGACAACAGACATTTAAGTTGAGTTTGTTAAGTTTTATGAATAAGGGGATAAAAGTTTACGCTGTCGGATTTCATTTTCATCTTTTGTGTTGCTCTTATTCTAGTTGGTCCCATATAATGGCTGAGATACGCGTCGTACTCGTGATCGGGTGCTGTTTGTGGAGTCCGGTCTGTTCATGCTTGCAGGGACATAGTGACTACGTTAATACTGTCTTTTTATAGGGAATTGACCAGAGACATCACCTGTTGTGGATTCGTTTTTATTATCAGCGACTTAGAGACCATATACATCTCTAACAATATTAAATTAATCTTAATTTTGACGCTCAGAGACCATGCACATCTGGGATATTATATTAATTTTATTATACTCCTTGTTTAATCTTGAGACCTTATACATCTCTAACTTTACTGATATTGTAATATTTGTAATAGATAACTTTGCAAGTTCATCTTCACTGTATGAGATTAATTTTGTTATAATTGTAAACTCGACGATTTTGACGACCGCCATAGCATAGTTGGTAGTGACCCCGCTTTCGAAGCTGGAGGTCCCGGGTTCGAATCCCGGTCAGGGCATTTATTTGTGTGATGACCACGAAATTTGTTCCTGAATCTTGGATGTTTTCTATGTATTTGGGACTAGGTTGATTTGTTTAGATTGTCCACAAATTTTTATTTATATTTATTTATTTATTTTGACATGAAAAATGTATTATTATAGTCAGACTTTCTTAAATTGTAAATTAATATTTTGACATGTAAAAGTGCCCTTGTAGCCTATTTGCAGTATAAATGTTTGATTTTGATGGATTATAAAGTTGAATCTACAGACCTTGTGCCATCCCTTTAGCGGCCATTTTCGTTTCTTGTGCAGGAATCCGTTGAACACCTCAGGCCGCCGCTCGAAGCGCTGTCCGTCTTTCAGACCCTCAAGCACCTCCCATTCGCTGCCACGCCGCCGACTGGATAACAATTGGGGATCAAAATAAGCTCAGCGGGGCTAGCACAACTGCCGCTGCGACGCGACGCGAGTAGAGAAAAATCTACGCTCCTCTCTCTAATTCATACAGTTTGAGCGAGACAGGAATTGCCGAGTCGCGCGAGATACGACTCGGCAGCAAGTTGTGCTAGCCTACCTGAAGGTGAAGCCTGTTTACAGCCATATAATTTTTCTATCACATAAAAGAGGATTTACTATATTGATGTAGATAAAGTGTATGCAACTCTACATAATTAGACATTAAAACACTCATCATCATCATCATATCAGCCGGAAGACGTCCACTGCTGGACATAGGCCTCCCCCAGAGTGCCATAATGACCGGTCCTGCGCCACCCGCATCCAGCGGACTCCCGCGATCTTTACCAAGTTATCAGTTCACCTTGTGGGGGCCTACCCACGCTGCGCCTTCCGCTACGTGGTCGCCACTTGAGAACCTTCCGGCCCCAACGGCCATAGGTTCTACGTGCAATCTGCCCCGCCCACTGCCACTTAAGTTTAGCGATTCGAAAGGCTATATATATTCTGGGAGTTTCTCTGCGTGATCTGTCTACACGCCAGTTTTCAAGCCCCGAAGCCTTCTAGAACAGTTCCAATATTTTCCTTTGCATGTGTGTCGTTGTCTTACCTTTGCGTCTTTTGTAAAGACTGCCGTTTCATATTACATCTCTCTATATACACCAGATTTCAAGCCTAAATAAAACTGAGTGAATTTATGGTCTACTGTCCGGCAGCTCTCGACCAAGAGTGGGACAAATATAGGCTGATGATGATAAGTTAGGCAGCGGACCCCGGGCATCCTTCAGGATGCAACATGCACTGGGATAAAGCTGGGAGGATGATGGCTGATGACGATGATAAGCTACCTTCTCGTCGAGGCTGTGGGGAGGTGGTTTCACAGGAGCTGAGGGCGCCCGACGTAGTGTCTTTACGTCTTTGTCTTTTTGTCTTTAAGTCTCTCTACCCACCAAGCCCTTCTTTTCCACGTTCAAAACAGTCAATTTATAAGTTACCTTCTCGCTCCCGCTGCGGGGAGGTGGTTCACGTCTTTTGCAACGACGTAGTGTGTTTACGTCTTTTGCAACTGCTGTCATTGTAACCATTTGTCTTACAACTAAGTCTCTCTAGCCACCATGCCCTTCCTTTTCACCTTCTAAACAGTCAATTTATGAGTTACCTTCTCGTCTTCCCGCTGCGGGGAGGTGGTTCACGACTTTTGCAACGACGTAGTGTCTTTACGTCTTTTGCAACTGCTGTCATTGTAACCACTTGTCTTACAACTAAGTCTCTCTAGCCACCATGCCCTTCCTTTTTACCTTCTAAATAGTCAATTTTTGAGTTACCTTCTCGTCTTCCCGCTGCGTGGCGGCGGCGGCGGCGGCCGTCGCTCGCCGCTGTCGGCCGACAGCGAGGCGGTCTCGCCTGAACAGTCAGAGTCTGAGGGCGCCCGGCGCAGCGCCGCCGCTCGGCCCGCCGCGGCGCGACGTCGGTCGCCTGCTGTAATGGAATAAGGTCCGTTAGGACTGGCTCTGTAACGAGATGGAACAAGTAACACAACTGGTTGCCATCTTTGTGTATCGATAGAAATCTTTGTAGGATCGATTTACCATGCATGACCCGCACATTATCGTGCTAATGTCTACGCTCTCTACCTCCAATACCTCAATGATGCTGTTTTGATTCTCTTTGTAACTGATTCATTTGGGTGACTTGTCCAATAAAGAGCATTTGTATTGTTTTTTTATACCACGTTGGTGGCAAACAAGCGTACGGCTCGCCTGGTAAGCGGTCACCGCAGCCTATGGACGCTTGCAACTTCAGGGGTGTCACATATGCGAAGCCGACCCTTTAAAAACTTTAACATTCCTTTCCTGAAGAACTCCATACTGTAGTCCCTCGGGAAAACCTCGGCAGGGAACTCATTCCACAACCGGAGCCTCTGAGGATTGTAGAGGTTGTTACGGTATGAGGCTGGCCGTGTAGGTCCGGAATCATAACGTATACAAATTGAATTTAAACTATGATTCGAGAATGCGTCAAACTGGCATTCTTCTGGAAACAATTGGTTTTCCAGGGACTGATCTTCAGGACACCATCGGAAACACATGTACTGTAAATCATTTAAGAGATCATTGTTGTATGTATATTTCAGTACAGTAAAAAATATACTAGTTTCATATGTGCTACCAGTGTTATATTTTAGCTACGATCTCCTCCCAGTACCTCTAAACCCGTACCTCTCGTGCAGCATACCCCAGTATTAATATATATACCACGTTATATACCACAGGGTATTCCTCTGAAACCGTACCGTATGCGGCCATTACGAGGGTGCCGTGAACGGCGCCAACCCATCAGCGCTAGTTATTGGGTGTACGCCTAAAATACCCATTTTTGTTAAATCTCGTTCGGAGCGACAGATTACTGAAGTAATCGCTGTTCGCTGTTGGTCGCGTTTACGTACCCATCGTGAGAGTTACGATCGAAATTTTTCGATACCGAAATAATACCGGTAGGCTACCTTTATAATAAAGATTTGAGTACACCTATGAAAATTAGCGATATCGTTATTTTATACCGGTAGTGTGTCTTTATATTTCAACCGGTATAGTTCTACCTTTATAACGAAGCGGTATCGATATCCAATACCGCTACCATACCGTTTATACCGTACCGAAAACCGTCCCTGTTAGAAGCCCCTTAATTTCCCCAAAGACACGATTTTAACATTTTTACACACATCATAACCAGTGTTGCCAGGGCCGTTGGGACGAAAGTTACATTTCTTTTCTTGAAAAGTTACATTTTTAATGCAAAAGTTACATTTTATATATTTTTCATAATTACTTATCAAAACGTTCATAATTACTTATCAAAACATTCCATTCTAAGAAACGAGTCGCCATATACAGCTACAATTCGGCGAGTTCGGCGACAGAATTACGTCGAGCTTATGGGCGGTGTCCTAAATGTCATACAAAGTTGCAAGAGACGGACAGACAGAGTCGTACTATGTAGGTTATTTTGTCACCTTTTCTGTATGAAAGCCTATAAATTGTGTCGCTTGATCCCGGTGAGATACAATTACCTTTCTTTATAAATACAGTCTCATTATCCTCAAAAGTTACAAAAAAATCATTTACAACAGAAGTTACTTACATGTTACGCGAGCCGGTCAAAAGTAACGAAAAATTTAAGAAATGAAACTGGCATCCAACGCCTACTACACACTCGATGCCTTTTTCGAGAGCTAACACCTGCGCTAAGTAGGTTTTAAATTTCAAAATGGAATCGGTTCGCTTGCCCAGCCTTGCACTATAACCTGTATTATGATATTTATGATAATGTACCTAATGTAATCACATATTTATTTGACGTGTAAAATGTAAAATTTTATAAATAAATGATTGAATTTTTCTACATTCATAAAAAAAAAAAAAATGGATATACAGGGTGACCACTATTTACTACAACCAAAATTCCCTGACTTTTCCCGGTTTTCCAGGCGTTTTTTCAAGTTTTTCCCTGACCATAATCTTAAATGTAATAAATATAAAATATATAATTTGAATACGTTTCAGAATTATCTCCTACCAAATTACAATTTATAAATACAATGAAATAATACAAAAACGGAAATAATAAGAAGTAGTATTTGAATAGCTCAGTTGGTAAGAGCGAAAGCATTTTTAGACGGAAGTCGTGGGTTCACTCAATAATCATATTTTTGGAGAAAATGACTGACTAGAGTTTGACTTGCAAAAGTGCCACTGCGCCCTACTTGCAGAATAAAGTTCATTTATTTCATTTACATAAAGAGACATTTTTATTCCCTGACCTCCAATAAATTTCCCTGACAATTCCCTGACTTTTCCATGACTAGCGAAATTCCCTGACTTTTCCCGGTTTTCCAGAAAGTGGCCACCCTGATATAGGCTGGCTAATGATTGAATTGAATTGAAATGTAACCACCTGGCAACACTGAATCATAACGTATATCATGTAAGCGTTTAAATAACAGTCGCTTAGTATTCAAGGGCGATTGGATGCCAAGCAAGCGTGACGAGCATAAGTAGTAAATACGAGGTATGTGTCAAAGATTTTGGGGCAAGACACACAGATGAGTTGTAATACTATATGGGCCATTCTACTTTTTCATGTACATAATTTTCAGACACTTTTTTTTTTAATGCAGATTTTGGAATACTTGGCCCCCACTTCATATTTTTCTATTGTTATTTATAAAGAGGTTTAATTGCAGTATCACTTCCGATAGTTTTGGTAATTAACGAACCACAGCTCATATCCATAAATCCGGTAACTCAGTGGTCCTTGGATGTCTCACCATTTGTATGAAAAAATGGTTTTTAGCACTGTGTTACCAACTTTTACAACAATAACTTAGTATTTTAGTATTTTTACCTATAAATTCCTTTTATTAGGTTCAGGTATTATTTCGAAATCCCATTTTTGTACTAATTCAATACATGTGATAATCCATATTGAAAGGGACCTTATGGCGGCCGGTTAGATTTTTTTTGTAATAGAAAACTGGTCATAAAAAAGTAGAATGACCCACATATATGTTATAATGTTGTAATGGTGATTTGGTGGCGAGGAGCGCTCGTGGCCCAGCGGCGCCCGCGTACCACGTGCGGTATGCGAGGTTAAGCAACGTCGGCCCAGGTCAGTTATTGGATGAGTGACCGCTTTGAGTGGTTATTAACTGAGCGCTCTCGTGCTTAGGAAGGCACGTTAAGCCGTTGATCCCGGCTGCTGTCTATGATAGTAGTCGTTAAGCCAACTTAGAGGCGTTCGGGCGGCTCGAGAACTTCTAACAGTCAAGTTGCCCACTCACTTGACAAGCCTAATTCCAATAAGTCTGGTTTCCCCTCGAGTTGAAGGTCAGACGGCAGTCGCTTCCGTAAAAACTAGTGCCTACGCCAACTCTCGGGATTAGGTAGCGGACCCCGGGCATCCTTTAGGATGCAACTGTACCGGGATAACGCTAGGATGATGATGATGATGATGATGAATGTTGTGATGGTGATTTCTGGAATTTGAAATATTTTCCCATGTAAGAATTTTGGTCCAATACTGTTAGCTTATATATGTGTGTGTTGAAAAATAGTATTAGTAAATGACGATCGAAGGTGCGTTATGCGGAAAAGGGACAGAATATGCCCCCTCTTAAAACTTTGAAGACTCATAATTATCAGAATCAGAAATTATTTATTGCCACGAATTAAAGTTACAAAATAAAGCCAACAAAAATACAGCAAAAAGAAACTACAAATTAAGATATAAAATAAAATACAACAAAAAAATAATTGAGGCAATGGGTCTCGGTCTCAGCATGTGCTGGGCAAAAAAAAAATGTCCAGCGCTGGTTTTCAGACCGAGCCTTAGCCAACGAGCATTATGTGATTATTTATTCTTTTGAGTGTGATCCTTTTTTTTAATACCGCGTGGCAAACAAGCGTGCGGCCCGCCTGATGGTAAGCGGCCACCGCAGCCTATGGGCGCTTGCAACTCCAGGAATGTCATACGCGTTGCGGACCCTTTAAAATTTTTAACAATCCTCAATCCCTCGGGAAAGCTCGAAGTTAGTGATTTTCTTATTTTGTGTTAAAGTCCTTATTAAGGAACCTGCTCACAAAGTTTCACGAGAATCGTTTGAGAAACGCGACCTGTCATTTTGGTCCAAGCTATGCCAAACATATTTCAGCCTGCGTCAATTGAAGGATTGAAAAAAAAAATCATGCAAGTATGTCCATCCAACGTGCCAAATGTTACTATAATAAACTTGGCAGTAAAAAGAAAATCGGAGAAGTACGAGTCGGACTCGCACGCCGAAGGTTCCGTAGAAATTTTTAGGTATTGATTACGAACTTTAAATAAAGACTATACTTTTTAAATGATTATGTATTTCTGTTGCCGCTATAACAACAAATACTAAAAAATAGAAAAAAAAAATATTTAAGGAGGACAAACGTGATTCTTAGCCATTTTCATAGATAATAGTACGGAATCCTTCGTGCGCGAGCCCGACGCGCACTTGGCCGGTTTTTTTGTCAGGTTTCGAGGTACGGAACGCTAAAAACACACGAACAGAATAATTTTCGCATTCATAATATTAGCATATATTGTATGGCACTAAAATACTAACAAACTGTTGGACACTAGCCAGAATACCTAGGAATTCGATTTTACAGTCACGGAAGTTTCAACTAGGTCACACAATACAGTCCACCTAATTGTTGTATTGGTTATTAAACCTAAAAGTAACTCGCGGACAAAGCATACGGGCCGGTAAAATACCGTCATATTTAGGCTCGGTTTTATAAAGATCCGTTAGACCTTATGTTGGTATGTTATGTCAAAAAAGATAAGTACTGTGTTACTGAAATTTGATCTGACGTTTGGTCTAACGGGTCTTTGTAAAACCCGACCTTAAACGTTAGCTGAGTAACTTTCTAAGTTTCTATTGGATGATCCATTATATTCTGTAAATTAACTTCGTAATGTTTTATTGTGGCATTCTATTTGATATTAAGTATTTTTGAGTTTTTTGACATTGTAAGGCCGGGTATTATAAAGATCCGCTAGACCAATTGTCAGATCAAGTTTCAGTAACTCAGTACATTTTTTGACATAACAAACCAACATCTAACGGATCTTTATAAAACCGAGCCTAAGTATTTTGATATATAGGTAGGTAATTTCGTATTTTAACCATTATTATATTGTTATCAATACCTATATTAGTAATAGTATGACGATCCTCTTGGGTGAAACTTGAAATGTTATTTTTATTTAATTTATGGTTGTTTTTTTTTTGTTTCGTATTGACGACCACAATAGGGGTTCTTTTATATTGACATGAATGTAATTTATACTGAAGTTTTTTATTATTGTGTAATAAATGAAATCTAAGTCTATTTCCTAAGATAGTGCAAACTTGTAGTTTATTAATACTGTCCTGATCTTTATTTAATTTTACATGTATGTAACTTGCAAAAATAACAGTAAAAAAACAACGTAAATCGGACTCCTAAAAATACATGAAAAAAACAATGTTAATGGAGCGTGATATCGCCAAAATTGACAGTTTTGGAGATTGATATTTTTTTGATAGGATCCCGGGATTTGCTAATACTGTTGGGTATTACGACGAACAGGCACGTATCCAGACTTTTGGTTCGAGGGGGGGACAAACATTGAAACAACCATGTGAACTATGTAAAAATCGCTGTAATCACTGTACTACAATTTTTCACAATAAACTGGTCTATTGCACTATACTGTCACTATTGCAGAGGTATTTCACTGTTTCACTCACTTTTCTTCTCGCTTGTCGCTCTCAATTCTCTCTTGAGTTGAGTCGCTCTCGTCTCGAAATGAAGTGACTGACATGCAGGTTCCCGGACTCCGCCGTATTTATACTACATTTTCGTATTCTGGAAAACTGTGGAATATTCTTGCGCCATCTACTATCAGCAGAAAGTATTAGTTCTTCTACGCGACGACAGATGTCATTACTGTCAATACTGTCATCGTTCTCGGTTTCTCTCTAAATAGGTTAGATGGCGAATGAAAGAACACGCAAGCGAATAAATAAACAGATGGCTAAAAATAAAACTAGTGTAAAATATTTAGAAAAACCTATTGCGGCTATTTAATATACGGTAATTAAAATGTTTGACCTCGAGCGTAATTGTAGCTTTCAACTGATTATATTATATTAATAACAGTGCCTTGGCTTATAGTACCCAGCGACCAGACACGAGTATGTATTCACGAATCAAATGAACAATACAATACAAATACTTTTCATTGCACACCTCAATACAAAATACAAAGCAGTTCAGAAACATAACATAGCGAGATATAAGTAGAGGTAGACAACAGGCGGTCTTATCGCTAAAGAGCGATCTCTTCCAGACAACCTTTGGGTAGCGGAGAGAACTAAACACACATATTCAATGGGTGATGCAAAAATAAAAACTGCTGTAATATATTAAAAAGACTAAAAGATAAAAATATAAGTAAAACACATGTAATAAACATACATATGTTGTACCACAAACTTAAGAGTCCTTATCAGTTAAAAAAGGCTTATCTATTTAGGCCATTTTCATTTTGAATTGCCAAGTATCTTGATATTTTCTCACTTGGTGTTACTATCTAGAACAGGACTATTGCGACCTCATGACTTAAAATGTTTTTTTTTTTGGATTTTTCATTAAGAAATATCGTTTCAAGCATCACTCCAAATCGGCCATTTTCAAGATAAAAACTTATTTTTCCGCTTAAATTCCACGACGCACAATAAAAACAAAAAATGGCTATGTTACTATCTAAAACTTCAATAAAATCATCGTATCCTTTAATCACTTTCTTGGCATTATCAATGCTTTTGTCATAATTTGAAATCATAATTTTCAAACGAAATAAATAGTTAAATTAAGTACCTAAATCTGGACATGGCGATCATAAGCTCGTCGCCGACTCTTTATTGACTTGAGGATTCGTTGTGTTGCCAGCTTTTTAATAACCCAGATGGTCCGGTCGATTTCAAGGGCCTTAACACCTTTGTACAATCAGCACCACATTTTACTGACCATTTGTAACTTAATCTCGTAGCAATAAGGTTCATCAAAGGTCATTTAACTGTGACGGTGATAGTATAGTCTTTGTTTTTCAATTTTGGTTGATCCACTTAAAGAACACAATGCATTTATTGTGGTCGCTTAAACACTAATGACCACGTTGCAAAAATAGTAACAACCGCCTTGAATGTTCAATTGTTCTCTATCTTTCTATCTTTGTAATTAATAGAAAAATGGCGGTCCAGATGCTTAGGTATTCAGGAAAACGTCACAATTCTATTAAAGCAATTTAAACTTTTGGCAATGGCCCTAGAGTTGATAATCCAGTAAAGTGTTAATGCACATGCAGTGTTTATTTAAGAAGTATGCTTATCTTAATATAGTTAGCAAACCTGGCAACCGTACTGTCTTCTCGGAGATCTCAAGGTTCGAAATAAGTGCCATACGATAAATAAATAAAATATGGTAGCAAATCGCACAATAGGACAATGAACTGGACATGAGAAAAAGACAAATACTATAACTCGTGGGCTTTAACGTCATACTAAATTTCTTAACGGGTTAAAGCGACAAAGTACGATTGTACAGCTGCTTATGAGGCCGAAGTCCCAATTGACAGTCATTATTAGGGTTTTCGTAGCCAAAATGGCAAAAACGGAACCCTTATAGATTCGTCATGTCTGTCCGTCCGTATGTCACAGCCGATTTACTCGGAAACTATAAGCACTACAATTATGAAATTTGGTAGGAAGGTGTATTCTATGAACCGCTACATAAAAGTGATGTGAAATTATAAAAAAATATTAAATTAGGGAGGGCACTCCATACATGTAACCGGTGGATGAAAAAAAAATTTCAACGCACATAGTCGTGTGGGGTATCGATGGATAGGCCTTTAAAAATGATATGGAGGTTTCTAAAAAAATTGTCCATTTAAGTCAACCGTTGGTGAGATATTAGCTGTCAAAGTCATAGAAAGTGTCCCCCCCCATCTAATTTCCTAACTATAAAGTTTAAAATTCTGAAAAAATTTAGGTGGTGTGCATTAGTAAATACTTTCAACGATTTTTGGTTTGAACAATATAGGTTTTACGGTTTTTGAGTTTTCGCTTAAAAACTGTCTTGCCCAAACAAAAAGTCGTAAGTGCCGTGAGTTCCCTATGAAGATACGAGTTCTTTAGATTCAATGTATTGGATAGTGATTTTAAATGTGGACTAGTAGGTGTTGGTACGGGACCCTTCATTGTGCGTGGTCCGACACGTACTCAGCCGGTTATTTTTAAAGTCAGTCGACTATCTTGACCCTTAATCTCGGAAATAAGTCCTTCAACATATAACGACGAGCACATACGCTGACAATGTCAAAAGTCAATTCACAAAACATTGACAACATCATAACTTCCGACAGTTAATTGAAATTCTAATTACCGGCGTGTTTTTTTTAATACATTTGGTTTTGTCAATTACCTTGCCATGGGGTATTGAGAAGTCATAACTGCCTATTGTACAGTTTGACATTGGTATTTCTTATTTACACGTGTTGTTTTTATAGAAATAGGTATCCAACTTGTTATCTAAATCTAAGAATTTTGAGAATATAGATTCTGTGTCCCCCGTGTGGTGCCGGGTTGGAATAGCACCACCCCCTTTCTTCCCGTGGGTGTCGTAAGAGTCGACTATGGGAACCAGGTTGTAGTGTGTTGTGGGTGATGGGCTAGCAACCTATCACTGGAATATCACATTTTATCCATCTTTAAACCTACAATTGATATATGTATAGGCTTATCCAGACCGCCCCTCCCCCTTGGTAATCCTTTTGTGGTTCTATGCGCCCCCCCAACACGACACATATACAGGTGATTTTTTGCACTATTTAAATATTAAAGTAAATGATATTGTATAGTATTATTGCACCAAACCGTCTGTAATCGTAAGCGGTGTTCGTTAAAATCTGATTGTATGGAAAGTTCTAGTTTCTATGGGATGACAGCTGCCGGCGCCATATTTGACGATGACCGGCATCGATTATGACCGGCCTGTGATCGTATGTTGGTGCAACCGACCCTTAGTTGGTCTTGTGTTTATTTTCGTATATGCGTTATGCAAAAATAGAGTCGCTGTTTTTGACGCGCGAAATGAAGATTTATAATTTCCTACATGAGCAAATGTTATTTCACGGTTTTGTAGGTACAGTACAAAAATACACGTGAGTTCACCTTGTACCCCCCTCCCTGAGGTTTTCGTGAGTTCCCCTCCCCCTTCGGACCTTCGTGTGATTTCTGGATAATCCCTATGATGTGATTTATGTAAATTCTGTTTTTACCTTTTACCCAAATGCTACTAAACATGCTAAACATACATACATATTTAAAAGAATATGTATGTATGTTTATATTGTAGCATTTGAACTCTTTAGTATTATAATACTGTTATTTTATATACATTGTATATTGTTTTGAAAAAATGACACCTCGCCGAGTTTCTTACGCCGATTCTTCTCAGAGGTTTATTTCATGAACCGGTGGTAGTTTTTTGACATTCATAAGTGTACATGCACTAACATGCCTAAATTGAAGAATAAATTATTTCATTTCATTTCACCTGCCACTAGCAATCGTAGCAATTTCGACTAGTGCGTCAGTGCCATTTACACTGTAGTTTTTCTGAAATATCAGACTGGTGGTTAAAGGGTTAACAGTAAATAACAATTTTATTACTAGTAAGGTGAACGTCCTAATTTTTGACACAAGCCTCTTATTGTACTGTCGATCACGACCGCGATTCTTAGCCATTTTTTATGGCCGCCGGGTCGCCCGCGTGGTCCAGTTGAGCAGAGATGTCGCCACATGCACCAGACACAAGCCATTTATTGTAAACTGTAGCTCGACTCACGTTTGTTGTTTGTGGCCGGCGGGTCGCCCACGTGTTTCAGCTGAGCACACATGTCACAAGCATCCGACATAAGTAATTTCCAGAGCTCGGAATAGGTAGTGCCTATTTACCTAAACTTCGCGGGAGGACGTAACTAAGAGTGGTTACAACCACCAAAAATAATTACTTCTTTTTATTGAATGTGGGGTTTCCCGGGATTTACTGTATTATTCTAGAGGCTTAATACATTTCTCTTTACTTATAAATCTTGTTATATTGCATATTATTTGTTTAAATACCTTTAAATAACAATCAGTTTCTGTCTAAGTTAACTAAAAAGTATCAAGTTTCGGAATCCTTTTGATTCAATTTGATCCATATTATATTTTTAATTAAAGGTAATTATACAAATAATATGCAATATAACAAGATTTATAAGTAAAGCCAAATGTATTAAGCCTCTAGAATAATACAGTAAAACCCGAGAAATCCCGCATTCATTAAAAATAAATAATCATTTTTGGTGCTTGTAACCACTCTTAATTACGTCCTCCCGCGAAGTTTAGGTAAATAGGCACTACCTATTCCGAGCTCTGGTAATTTCTTTTAAACTGTAGCTCGACTCACGTTTGTTGTCTGTGGCCGGCGAGTCGACGGCGAGTTTCAGCTGAGCACACAAGTCGTCACAAGCACCCGCCACAAGCCATTTATTGTAAATTACAGCTCGACTTACGTTTGTTGTCTGTGGCCGGCGGGTCGCCAGCGAGTTTTAGTTGAGCACACATGTCGTCACCAGCATTCGACACAAGCTATTTATTGTAAACTGTAGCTCGACTCACGTTTGTTGTCTGTGGCCGGCGGGTCGCCCCCGTGTTTCAGCTGAGCAGACATGTCGCCGCTACATGCGCCCGACACAAGCCATTTCAATTGCGCTGCGGACAAAAAAAACACTTTACATAAACTGTGTTATGGTTGACTTGTAGAGAATGCTTCATGGTATTAAGGGTCGGTTGCACCAGCATACGATCACAGGCCGGTCATCGTCAAATATGGCGCCGGCAGCTGACCCATAGAGACTTGTCAAACTTTCCATACAAGCAGATTTTAACGAACACCGCTTACGATTACAGACGGTTTGGTGCAACCCACCCTAAGTCCGCCTTTTGTACATATGTTTGCTGAATAAAGTTTAACCTATTGAGCGCCAAGCATTACATACAAATGACGCATCGCTGATGCCACGCGTTCAACGCGAAATTAAATTCTACGCAATCGCGTATAGATCGCTATTGCTTTGACCAGGCTGTCGGCTGTAGCAGTCGTTGGCGTCCATGGTACGATTTTCCGATGACGTGAATAGATGAAAATATAGTAGGGAGAACAAAGCTTTGCACCAAATTAAGATTATCGATCGAATTTAAATATGGAGCCAGCGGCTAACATTCCATACATATTTGTCAAATTTTCCATACAATCAGATTTTAAGGGTCGAAGGTCACTGGGAACTAGGAGCTATTTCTCAGTGACCTTCAATCTGTAACTACCTGTTTTCTCGTGTTTTGTATGGCTTACCGTATTAAGAACAATCAGTTTTACCGAAATAGTAAGAATACTATATTTACTTCAAAACTCAGTCCTCGAGATATATAGCATCAAACTTTGGCAATTTTAGGCTAAATAACCAGTTTTTGGGTCGTAACTTCTTTTTATACAACGCCGGTGGCAAACAAGCGTACGGTCCATCTGATGGTAAGCGGCCACCGCAGCCTATAGACGCCCGCAACTCGAAAGGAGTCACGTGCACGTTGACGACCCTTTATAAGATTTGTGGATGCACTGTGTTGACAGCAGAAGGAATACATTTAGGTCCCTCGCTCTCAACACAGTGCATCCTCGGGAGCTCTGGCAACCATGCTCACCTCCATGAACACAACACTACATACTTTTGTGAAGATGAGTTAAGAATAAAAATCTCTCATGTGTTAGAGACGCCAATCAGAAACAGTTACACATATATTTCGTATATATAAGTGCATAAACAACATACTTACATCGAAAATTGAGCTTTTTTGGTCCATGTTTAAATAAATTATAAAAAAATAAGTAGTCAGTTTTTTTTAAAATTGGCTCTCGGAAATGTAGATAAAGGAATGAAGAACCGATAACCGTTTTGCCATAAATATATCTATAATTTTGACGGAGCTATATCAACTCAAAACTTGTCAAAAATCGATGAATAGCTTGTGGAGCCCCGTAACAAACACCGCTATGATGCTTAACTATTGCAGACTGGCTGCACCCTAAAACATGCTCAGTTATTTCTCTTTTAACACTCTCAATCGCCAAAAAAAACTATCCGTCAGTTAAAATTATCGCTGTCACTTTCTAATGTCATATGAAAGAAAAGGACAGAGCTAACATTATCTGCCAGATACTTTTATCTGGGGATTGAAAAATCGGCCCTTTTAACAAGTTAATTAAATTAAACAAAAACCCGACACAAAACATACAAACCGCTACCGCCATCAAGACTTTCGATTAAAATGAAAAAAAAAAAACTGTAATTGGTCGTTATGATCAGATTTAATTTCGGCTACCCTAAGGTTGTCTGGAAGAAATCAGTCTTTAGCGATAAGACCGCCTGCCTGTTGTTTGCCTCTACTTATTGTGTGTTTGTACTGTACTATGTCCTTTAATTGAGGTGTGCAATAAAGAGTATTGTATTGGTGAGGGAGGTACGATGCCACAAGGTATAGACATAGACACACATATACACATGTTAAAGTTATGATACCGACCTTTTACGTTGCTCGTCGGGGTTAAAAATGGTGACGCTTCGGCGTATTTTACGAATTCTCTAAAGAATGTAATTACAATTACTAATTATATTAATTATTCCAAGAACTGGCGCTGGAGCGCTCGTGGCCGTGGTATGCGGGGTTAGGCAACGTGGGCCTCGGCACAGAATAAGTAATAGACAATAGTACTACGTACAGAAGGCTCACCTTTAACAAATACCCCGTTATGTATGCCAAACGTGGCCATCTCTTTCTATCGCACGCACTTCTACTCGCTACAGTCGCTATATCACTTTCTATCGCATGAACGAAAAAAAAAACTCAAATTGGTTCGTCCGTTTGGGAGCTACGATGCCACAAGATATATATACAGATACATATACACATGTTAAAGTTATGACCGACCTTTTACGTTGCTCGTCGGGGTTAAAAATGGTGACGCTTCGGCGTATTTTACTAATTTCCTAAAGAATGTAATTACAATTACTAATTATATTATTTATTCCAAGAACTGGGGCTGGAGCGCTCGTGGCCCAGCGGCGGTATGCGAGGTTAGGCAACGTGTTGCCAGGGCCTTTGGAACGAAAATTACGTTTCTTTTCTCGAAAAGTTACATTTTTGATGCAAAAGTTACATTTTTTATAATTTTCATAATTACTTATCAAAACATTCGATTCAAAGAAATGAAAAGCCATAGAAATAACATACAGCTACAATTCAGCGAGTTAGGAGACAGAATTACGCCAGGCTAATGGGCGGTATCTCAAATGTCAATGTTGCAACAGACTGACAGACAGACAATTCGTACCATGTAGGATCTTTTGACACTTTTCTGTATGTAAGCCAATAAATTGTCTCGCTTGGTCCCGGTTAGATACAATTGAACTTTCTTCTTAAATAGAGTTTCATTGTTCCCAAAAGTTACAAAAAAATCCTTTAGAACAGAAGTTACTTACATGTTACGCGAGCCGGTCAAAAGTTACGAAAAATGTAAGAAATGTAACCATCTGGCAACACTGGTTATTTATTATCTTGATAATTTGTTTTTATTTTTTTTTTATAGGTGACAGCTTTGACGCGCAAATGAGACTCGTAAATAGACAAAAGAGCATGTGCTATGCGTTAGAGATTTGTTCTATAGGGGAACATTGGTACGTAACTGCTATTAGGTAAGGTATAGTGCATCAGCGACAATACTCGGTAGCTAGATTCCACTCACACCTCAGATTCGGTTGAAACCGCTCAACCAATCGCACTGGAGCGCAAACTTTTAGAGTATTCCAGTGTTTAAAATCACCTGCGTTGTCGTGTCGCAGGTTTCCCCTGGATTGTCTCCAGGCTCTTCAACTGCGCACTCCTATCGCTTTATTGAGCCCGGCCTACAAAAAACGCGACAACAGTCAAAACACATGAGAATTAAATTGAAATGCTACATGCACGCTACAGATTGACCCTCAATTGTTAGGGCTGGGCCGGGGACGCCATAATGTGAAGTGAAGGTCAGTTTGCACTTAAAATTAACTTTATGGTTATAGTTTATGCTAAGTCACATTTTAATCTCCGTAATGCCAGGTGGAATCTACGGTATTAAACACCGCAATATACATAAAATAGTAGATGTAGGTATATATAATCCAGTAACTTTATACATTAGAGCTTTATTATAGATTAGACTAAATTTGCTAATTTATATATGCCCTGAGATGGTACTATCAGCAACTAGTCCTTTAGGGTAATAATCGGTTTTCGATTTTTGACAAAGTTGCTTTCGTCGCTCAAGTCTTCTAAAAATCATAAACAAGTCTGTTAAAAATCAGAACTACCGGATTTGACGCAAAGTACCGCGTACTCTCTTGCAGGGACCGATACCGGTATTTTTAAAAAACCCTGAATTAGCCCCATATTTTGGATTATTTTTTGCTCTTTACGTAGGGCTGAATCATGTATTTAAGTAACAACGTCGTATTATTAGATTATCCCATTAAAAACGAAATAATGAACCGGTGACCGTAATAATACCGGTATTTTTCTATGGAGAAAATACCGGTATCCGATCCCTGCTTTCAGGCGACAAGGGTAACTTATCTGTACCGTACCGTAAGGTACAAATAGTCTGGGCAACGAATGATGGATTGAATGGTATAAAGCAGAAATTTTGACGTCAGGTCTTCGTTTGGAATGGAATAGTTAGGTCCAAACATAAGTACTAAAAAACCCCCTAGAAGGTAAGTCTTAGGAGGAGATATACAATAAATTGCCAATAAACATAATAAACGCCCCTAGTCTCATCAACTTCAAATACAAACTTAAAGCTTGGCTTGTTGAGCAGTCGTTCTATACTATAGAAGAATTATTAAATTTGAAATAATGTAATTTCTTGCTCATCACATGAATGTGTACATTGATTTTGATGTTAAGTGTTCAAATACCTGTGTAATACGTTGACTTGTAATCTATATTACCAATAAAGTATGAGTATGAGTATGAGAGGATGTTCCCGTTTTCTGCTTTTCTGTTTAAGGGTCGGTTGCACCAAACCGTCTGTAATCGTAAGCGGTGTTCGTTAAAATCTGATTGTATGGAAAGTTTGACAAGTTTCTATGGGGTGATAGCTGCCGGCGCCATATTTGACGATGACCGGCCTGTGATCGTATGTTGGTGCAACCGACCCTAAATCTCGAAAACGACGCGTCATAGGAAATGTAGCTGTAAAGTTTGACAAGTTTCTATGGGGTGACAGCTGCGGGCGCCATATTTGACGATGACCGGCCTGTGATCGTATGTTGATGCAACCGACCCTAAATCTCGAAAACGATGCGTCATAGGAAATGTAGCTGTACTACAAAAATAAGCTGATGAAATTCTCTACAACTTTGATTCCACACACTTTTTACCTAACCTTTTGGACGTAGGGCGCAGTTTAAGGGAGAGGGGTTTAGACCCTCGCTCCGGGTCATTCCTGGTGCAAAGGCTGGCAGTCGCTATTCACGAGGCAATGCCGCTAGTGTGATGGGCACCTTTGCACCGGGTGTGACTCGGGGTGGGTTATTCGATTAGGCTAGTTTTTGGGACATTGTCAGTTGTAAAAACAAAAATTGTCCATCCGGTGGCCAATAGTTAACGGCTTATGTACATGTAAGGTATGTTTTTATTGCATAGATTTATAGTTACGGAAACACCGTTTATGCGGGTTACTAGACCAATCCAAAATTAAGCTTTCTGGCCCTTAACTTTTCATATGTCCACTGAAAAGACGCGTACCTAAATCTGACA
This sequence comes from Epiblema foenella, assembly GCA_963556455.1. Classification (NCBI taxonomy): domain Eukaryota; kingdom Metazoa; phylum Arthropoda; class Insecta; order Lepidoptera; family Tortricidae; genus Epiblema; species Epiblema foenella. Next base: position 12,631,512 of record OY747118.1, on the reverse strand, counting down.
ATGACCCTTTTATAATTTACTTTATATAGTATATAGTTTACTTTTATCTTAGCTTAAAATTTGTATTGTGCTTTCATTTAATTAATCTCAAACAAATATATAATAATATCTTTTTACCTATTCCCAATAGTTATCTAGATATGAACTCCGAAAAACGCCTGAATTTTCTCTAAATACAAATACAAACATTTATTCTGCAAATAGGCCACAAGGGCACTTTTACATGTCAAAATATTAATTTACAATTTAAGAAAGTCTGACTATAATAAGTAATACATTTTTCATGTCAAAATATTAATTTACAGTTCAAGAAGGAATAATAATTTCGAGTTTAACAATTATAACAAAATTAATGTCATACAGTGAAGATAAACTTGTAAAGTTATCTATTACAAATATTAAGTTAGAGATGTATAAGGTCTCAAGATTAAACAAGGAGTGAAATTAATATATTATCCCAGAGATGTACATGGTCTCTGAGCGTCAAAATTAAAATTAATTTAATATTGTTAGAGATGTATATGGTCTCTAAGTCACTGATAATAAAAACGAATCCACAACAGGATGATGTCTCTCGTCAATCCCCTATAAAAGACACTAGTATTAACGTAGTCACTATGTCCTAGCAAGCATGAATAGTACCTCTATCGCTGCTGTCTCTCTCTCATCTCATCTCAAGTATTAGGACTGACCAGTAACCTGGCAAGCACCTAAACTCTAGAAAGCATGTCAGGACCGGGCATCGATCAAAAGCAATCCCAATATTTACCTGTTTTATTACGTTCCGTTTCACAGTTATCAACAAATACACAACACACAAGTATACCTACCTAAACTCAACATTTTTAACTTCATATCCAAACAATTTCAGTAACGCAGTGAAGTCACTAAGTTTTTTTGCCAAAAACCAGTTCCATGACAAGCATTATTGTTTTAAAACAACAGGACACTGTCGCGAATCACGTCTGTATACATCTTATCGCTTATCTGTTTGATAGAATCTTTATCACATTTATATATGTAATTGTTTATATCCTGGTGGGTTAGCAGCAGATTAATATAAAATGGGCGTCAACGAGATTTGTTTGCTATCTTTCATGTGCCGATTCGGAAAGAGACCTTATATAAATCAGGGATCGTTACCTGTACCTCTACCATGAGTTTACATGACCGTATTCGCTAGCGACTGCGTAAAAAATTGTACGGGCAAAAGTACAGCGCCTCTGGCGGTTACGCAATAGAACTAAGAATCGGCATACTAGATCGTTTACGCAGTCGCTAGCGAGTACGGTCATGCAAACTCATGGTAAAGGCACTGTATTCTTACTACCGGTTTTAAATAAGGTATAACAGGTTATAATTGCATTTCGCTATTTATATCGCTAAAGCTCTGATTAGCGGTATAATCAAAACCGGTATTCAAATATATTAGCGGTTTCGCCATTGACAACAATACCTGTATTTGACACTTTACCCATAAAAGCTATTACCGGTAATAGCTGTCAGTATCAATCAAGAAGGTTGTGTATAATTTTTTAAAGGGTTAGCATGTGACACCCCAGGAGTTGCAAGCGACCATAGGCTACGGTGACCGCTTACCATCAGGCGGGCCGTACGCTTGTTTGCTACCGACGTGGTATAAAAATAATACTCGATTATTTGTTTCTGCAAACTGGCGTATTGTAAAAAGTAGATATTTATAGCTATTTTTTGCATTTTTGAAGTAATGTTTAATTGACATCTTACCTTTCAAGTGCAATGAATGGCGGTACTGAATACAGGTATTTAATATCGTAAATAACATCATATAAGGGATGCCATCCGCCTTATTCGTCCACGGTACAGCACTGCTGCATTTCGTGGCAGTTTTAGATACTCTGCCACGAAGTGCTGGAATAATATGCCGCAGCCATTAAGACACTCTTTATCAGTTGCTTCTTTTAAAGTTAAATACAAAAAGTATATTTTGAACTTGCAAAACGATCGTTGATGTACCAATTTTTACGACGATTTTTTTTTTTTTGATGACCGGTTTAGCCTAGTGGGTAGTGCACCTGCCTGTGAAGCTGACGGTCCTGGGTTCGAATCCCGGTCAGGGCAAATATTTGTGTGATGAGCATGAATATTTGTTTGTGAGTCTTGGATGTTTTCTATGTATTTAAGTATTTATATCTATTAAATATATCGCCGTCTAGTACCCATAACACAAGCCTTCTTGAGCTTACTGTGGGGCTAGTTCGATTTGTGTAAGATTGTCCTCTAATATTTATTTATTTATTTATTTATTTAATTTCACAAAAATATCCACTTTAATAATAACTCCATTTTAATTATAAGGCATTCCAGCTGAATCCATACCTATTTATATGTTAGTACCTAGTACTAGACTATAGTATTTGATCCGTTATACCGATTGCAATATGGTCAATATCTATAATATCTGTAGTGCTACCGCGAACGGCATTCGAAACTTTCCCTCTCTGTCGCACTTGCAAGTTTGCATATAAGTGAGACAGAGAGGGAAAACTTCGTTTGTGGTTCGCGGTAGCTCCTCTGTATCTGATCTCAAACCTAGTGTAAGATTATTTTGAATAATAATAATAATAAGCCCTTTATTCCGGATGTTTCTTTCACTATGTTTTGGTTTTGTTAAATAAAATCTCTTAATTCGGTGTGGTTGCCGGGTAAGAATTGCGCCACCCCATCTCTTCCCGTGGGTTTCGTAGGAGGCGAATAAGGGAAAATCGGAGGGTGGGCAGCAGCATCCTTCGATCATTACCACCATCAAACTGCGGTCGCCAACCCGCTTGCCAAGCGTGGCGACTATGGCAAATCCCCCCCACTTGGGGGAGGCCTATGTTCAGCAGTGGACGTTTTTCGGCTGAAATGATGATGATGATGATGAATTCGGTGTGCCTATTGGCAAAGACCTCCTCCAACTCCTTTCAATGTCTCCTATCCCTAGCCACTCTTGTCCAGTAGGGGCCTGCCGTTAGCCTTATTTCCTTCCCATCTCTTAGCTTGGCGACCTCTTACTCTTTTACCGTCTCTTGGGTACCACATGGTGGTTTTTTGGCTCCATTTCTCTAGCTTGCATCTTACAGTGTGTCCAGCCCATCTCCACTTTTGCATATCTATACGATACTATTTTGAATAGTATATCTAATTATTTGTGAAGCGTATTGGCGCGCTCTCTAGAAAAGTATCCACGGAAGACCAGCGTCAAGATACTCGCAAGGTACCTTGACTTTAAGCTGAGTGGAGGCCATTTCAATGACGATTTTGTATAAGCACTTGTTATTTTTATTTTTTGTCAACGTCATGAATAAACGTTTTCTATTCTATTCCATTCTATTCTATTCTAAATAGTCTATACCAGTGGTGGGCAAAGTACGGCCCGCGGGCCAACTGCGGCCCGCGAAAGCATTTTATCCGGCCCGCCGCCGATACATCGAATTAATTAGTACATGGCCCGCGATGATTATATTTTGACGGTTCAGCCAAAAACCAGAGCAGCGGTTTTATACAAAAGTGCAGTTTTGCTGCAATTATGGCCCTCCTCCGAAATTTCTCAACCTTACTGGCCCGCCATGAAAAAAGTTTGCCCACCCCTGGTCTATACATAAAAGCGGAATGACAACAATACCTCTAATTAGAATATAGATATTCTTTTATTAGCGGTAATAGTTTGTCAATTTTTATACACAGAACGACAGAAAGATTTTTTTACGAAGGAACGGTTGATGAATTTAGGACTGGGTAGCGATTGCAACTATAGCTCAGTTGGCTAGAGCGGCTGGCCGCGAGTGCCGGGAGATCGCAGGTTCGAATCCTGCTCGGTGCCTAAATTTTTCAATTTTTCCTTTATTCAAAATTTTTATACAGGTATTAAATAAAACCGGTTTTACAATCCTTGCCCACAACACACCAATAATAACTGAACACCTCAAGTGGAACGGATTCTAGTCCGAGGCCTATACTCCGAACTCCGCATCGCCGTCCCTTTCACTCTCGTGTTATACACTATACGGGTGAAAGAGACGGCACGATACGAAGTTCGGATTTCGAAGTTCGTACAATACAATACAATACAAATACTCTTTATTGCACACCTCAATCAAAGGATACAGTACAGTACAAAAAACACAACGCCACAAAACAGTACAGTCGCCATCAAATATATCTACGGTACTCTTCAGGGTGTTCAAAAATATCTGAACATGCACTTTAACGCCTTGACAATAGAGTCGTGTTCAGATATTTGTGAGCACCTTGTTCGCTCTGATATATCTGATGGCGACTGTACTAGCACCTCAGACTCTAATTATGGCATTACGGAACGTAAATAAATATACACGTTACACCATCAGTATGCAGCCGATCGGGCAGTGATTCAAGACGTGGCGACATAATGATGTCATTGCTCAAGGTAATTACAGAGATACTGGATTCTAGGAATCACGCAAACTGAAACTTAAATAAATAGTAGATTGTGTCTCAAGGGAGCAAAATGATATATTTATGGCGAGGGCGGTATATTGAATTCTGAGTGAAGCGAAAGATTCTACAATAGAGTCCTGAGCGTAGCGAGGGATTCTAAAGTAGAATCTTGAGCGTAGCGAGGGATTCAAGTATTTACGCCCAAGACGGAAATAATTTTGCTACCGTGTGACACATACTGCTTTTCACACCGTCTATGAGGCCCGCTGCTAAAAACATGAAATTTCTTACAAATGATTTTACTACAGAGTGTCACATACTGCTTTTCACACCTTCTATGAGGAAAAGACTTATTGTTGCCCTCGAATGAGGGAAGAAAAGTACAACTTTGATCCCTCATTCGAAGGCAACAGTAACTCTTTTCTGAATAGCAGGTGTGAAAATATTCTTTATTCAAATAGGCCTAGCAACAAGCACTTTTGTCTCAGTTATATATTACATAAATTGAATCTAATTATTCCGAGCAATTTATTAATGCATATGAAATAAATAAAATCGGCCAAGTGCGTGTCGGACCACGCACAATGAAGGGTTCCGTACCAACACCTACTAGTCCACATTTAAAATCACTATCCAATACATTGAATCGAAAAAAGTCGTATCTTCATAGGGAACTCACGGCACTTACGACCTTTTGTTTCGGCAAGACAGTTTTTAAGCGAAAACTCAAAAACCGTAAAACCTATATTGTTCAAACCAAAAATCGTTGAAAGTATTTACTAATGCACACCTCAATTTTTTTCAGAATTTTAAACTGTATAGTTTGGTAATTAGAGGGGGGGGGGGGGGCACACTTTCTATGACTTTGACAGCTAATATCTCACCAACGGTTGATTAAAATGGACAAGTTTTTTAGAAACCTCCATATCATTTTTAAAGGCCTATCCATCGATACCCCACACGACTATGTGCGTTGAAATTTTTTTTTTCATCCATCGGTTACATGTACGAAGTGCCCCCCTAATTTAATATTTTTTTTGTAATTTCACTTTTATGTAGCGGATGTCAGACATGACGAATCTATAAGGGTTCCGTTTTTGCCGTTTTGGCTACGGAACCCTAAAAAGAAATGAATTACTGTAATGTATGTCAAAAGAGAGTATAATTCACAAAAAGATCGTCAATATGTAAAATAAAAACATAAAAAATAGTATAATCTAGACAGTTTCTAGAATAAAATCTGAATGTCAAGAGGAAAATTTAACGTCAACATCTAATGTCATAGTTATGAAAATAGTCATTAAGATGTATTGTCATAATTATTAAAATATCATTAGTATTTCTACTCATGAACTATATACATACATACTCATAAACTAGTGGCGCTGTGAGCTGTGATAATGTCTGACAAATGAAAGATAAAAACGAGAAATCGCGCCAATACGGACGTTGACTCAAAATATTACTACTCCAAAAGAAACAACGCAAAAAATATGCCAAACGGTGAAAATCCTATTCAAATATCTGAAAAAATAACGAAGCTACAACCGTTTTAATGTTGCTGGTTGGAGAGAGAAAGCGCGACAGATCAGTGACGTCATTGACCACGAGCGAAATAGTAAATGACGATCGTTCCAATACAAATGTGCTTTTTGCGGAAAAGGGACAGAGTATGTCTCTTAAAACTTTGAAGATTATTGTCTCAAACAAACTGCTCGAAGTCCTTTTTACATGTGTATAATAAATTACCTTTTGACATCAAGGAGCTTTCTTTGAACTTATTTAAAAGAAAGTTGTTTCTATGGCTTTGCAACAAGTGTTTTTACTCTGTGAATGAATATTTAAAACTATTTGATTATTTATATGACTTACGTATACAATATTCGAGCTTATTGATTTTTTTATTTGGTGTCGACATCCCTATTCAAAAATTCAGTGTGGTATCCCTGACGTGTAACGCGAAAAGTAGTCTTGATACTTGTAATATATATAATGCATACTTTAAGTAAAATGATCTAACTTAAGGATTCGAGGTAGTTCCTCTCGAGGGCTGACATTTTTTCCCATCCTGTAGAGGTACATTTTGTGAGTTGGTAGGCCTTGCATGATTATATCTAGGAGGTAGCCTACGGAACTTCAGTAATGTAGCTGGTAAACTTTGTGTAACTCTCTATAGACTGTATCATGAATAGGTGAATTAGGTCAGAGTAATTAACTAGTTAAAAATTTCGATTAATTGCGTTTTACAATGTTAATTTAATTGGCTATATAATTCTATTGTAGTTTTCTTATAAATATGTTACGCTGTTAGTTTTTCATGTATTTAAAATAAATAAATAATAAATTATTTCGTACAAATCATTCACTTCATAGATGGAGGTTAACAAAAACAAATCATAATTTTTTTTTTGTAACTGGTTTTATTCGTTTCTTTGTTGTAGTTGTAAGTATGTATCTTGTGTTTATTTAATAATATATTCGAGGTATTATTTAAATAATCATCACTGTAAAACGCTGTACAAACAATTATGATAGTTTTTATTAAAAAAAAAACTTAAAATAAAAATGGTGATATGACAAATACTTTAGGAGATATTTCAAAAATAGTAAAAATCGGTTCCGAGCCCTGATAGAGTACACCTAAATGCTGGATATGGACTATATTTAAATATATGGTATGATTTCTGGAATGAAAAGTAGTCTATGATTATCTTCGGGACCCACTGTCTCCATGCTCAATCGGTATTTAAAATAAAATAAATATTTGGGGACAATTTTACACAAATCTACCTAGTCCCAAACTAAGCAAAGCTTGTACTATGGGTACTAGGAGACGATATACATACTTATATAGATAAATAGGTACTTAAATACATAGAAAACATCCAAGACTCGGGAACAAATATTCGTGCTAATCACACAGATAAATGCCCTCACCGGCAGAAAACAAATAAATTAAAACAAGCAGTACAGGTGTAATAAGGCAAGGAATAGACACAATATACCTTTAAAAATACTAGTATTATCATAGGATAAGTAAATATTAGATATGCGCTGAATATGGGTTTGACCGAATACGAACATTCAGCCAAATTATTCGGTTCAACGTAATTCCTTCATCTATTGTTGTAAAACTGACTAACTGAGTGGTAAAATTTTTGTTCATTACCAAGACGAAATATTGACAAAAAATAAGTTAAATCACTGTTAATAATGGGTTAAGTATAAATTTCACGAAGCTGTAACTATAATACACTCTTGTAACAAAACCCTCTTAAAATTGTTCAGTAAATTTTCGGCAACTGAACCAAATAATTCGGCCGAATACCGAACATTCAAAAACATTCGGCGCATCTCTGGTAAATATTAATTACACCTTTAGGATGAAACCAATCCCAAAGGCTTAGGTGTTAGGGTGTCTTTCCATTAGAGCTATGGTATGCAGAGGATTAGCTTTCTGTTTCCACCAGTGCTACACATAAATAAATAAATAAATATTAGAGGACAATCTTACACAAATCGAACTAGCCCCACATTAAGCTCAAGAAGGCTTGTGTTATGGGTACTAGACGACAATATATTTAATAGATATAAATACTTAAATACATAGAAAACATCCAAGACTCAGAAACAAATATTCATGCTCATCACACAAATATTTGCCCTGACCGGGATTCGAACCCAGGACCGTCAGCTTCACAGGCAGGTGCACTACCCACTAGGCTAAACCGGTCGTCAAAACCACACACATATATCATCAATATCAAAGGCACCCTCTGGTCAGTTTCATCCAAAAGTAGGTTGGGTTCATCCTAACAAACTGGGGCAGGCATGATGACTCAAAATGTCTTGACCTCCAACACAAGAGCATGCCACTAGGTTTCATCCTAAAGGTACGAAATATATGAATCATAAATGAAATAATTTATAATCATGTAACCTTGTAGCTGCAAATCATCAATCCAGACTAAATACTTGAAACATTAAAAAAAAACACTAACACAGTTAAGCCAAATCCAATCACAATCACATTATAATAAGGCATAATCTCACTCGTTCCCAATTACTTCCTCCATCTACAGTTCATATATCAAAATATTTCTATTGCCAATCTACTATTGGCAGACGTAAGGAAAAATATATATGTATGGCTTCTTGGTTTATTTCATCTAGATAGGATAGTGAATGACTGTAACCTTGCGCGCAAACCAGTTACACTACCTACCTGCACTCACAAGGCTACAACGTTAATTATTTTGTCAATTTCAACGTAAACATTGACATAATACACCCAAAAAAGGGGTGTCACTCAACAGCAATTTAAAAAGATTATCTGCGGAAGTGTGTTGCTATATAACTACAATTCATGAGTAAATCTTCGTAATTAATGTTTAATAATACTAATATATGTTAAATACTTACGTAAGACGCTTTAAATAACAATCAAATCACAAACATCACAAATCGAACCGACTCCAAAGGCTGACTAGAAACACACATTCACTAGAATATACTTAATTTCACTTGCAATTTAAATTGTGTAATACGATTATGTTCGCGTGTTAAAACGGTTAATAGTTCATTATCGTAATAATTGATTTAATTTGGATAGAAACGCGCGAGACGGATACACCATTATGAAAGATGAGTAAAGATCATGAAGGATTTTTCCCGTATGTCATGTCAGGTGGCTTGCGTCACCGTCAATCGTCAATGCAATGCGACACTTTGACGTTTCTTTGGTGTTGCCAGTATAAACCGTCACCAGTTCCCAATCTCTTCATCATTATAGTATAACCCACTTAGGCTCGGTTTTATAAAGATCCGTTAGACCTTATGTCGGTTTGTTATGTCAAAAAATGTACTGAGTTACTGAAATTTGATCTGACATTTGGTCTAACGGATCTTTATAAAACCCGGCCTTATTCATAAAACTTAACTAACCTCTGCTAACTAAAATGTCCCTTTCTCACAAACGTAAATTTCAGATTGACAAATGAGGACAAACGAACTTTAGCGGCTAGTTAACTAATATAGGTTTGATAGACGTTTATGAATAAGGGAGTAAATATTTATTATTATTATTGTATCTCTCCTTTAGGATAACACGAAGAGACCCCTTTGAGATGCGATAATGTATTGAAATGTGTACACCTTATTATTTTTATTATGGACTAGCCTATTTGAGTGTCCCACAGCTGGGCAGAGGCCTCCCCTCTTTTCCTGCATTCGACCCTATTGTTCGTTTCTTCTCGCCAAGTTAAGCAAAATGCGTCTAGGTCGTCCCGTTATCTCCTTTTAGGTCTGGCTCTGTTCCGGTAGCCATCATCTGGGGTCCACTGCGTACTTATTTTCGTCCTTCTTTCCGGATGCATACGGCAGACATATCCGGCCCAGTGCTACTTCAGTTTGGCGGTCTTGATACCTACATCTACAACTCGTGTTTTGGAGCGCAGTTCCTTGTTTCTGATCCGATCAGTTCTGCGAACACCTACGGGTACTTAGTACCTATACTGCGCTCCATCGTTCACTGGCAAACCTTGAGTTTTGACTTCTGAGCCTCAGTCAATGACCAGGTTTGAGCACCATAAGTTAAGACGGGCAGCCGTCATGCCGTCCCTTTCACTCATATAGTACACGAGAGTGACAGAAGCGGCACGATACGAAGTTCGGAGCAGGGCCGTCTTTAACCAATTTGAGGCCCTGGGCACATTAGGGTAAAGGGGCCCCAATGCCCTTGACAGATCACTATTTTGTTAGAATAGACAAAGAAAGTAGCTAAACAAGATTCAAACATTTATTTTTATTGACCGAGAGACGAAGTTCTCTGCTTCAGCTTCGACAAAAATGCTTTCTATGTCCCATTTTCCGGATTTCCGGTTGTTCTCCTGTACGTGTCGTATGATATGATCCACAAAAGTAACACTTAGTATTCACAGGCCAATGTTATGATTCTGTAAAAAATTTCATTTTTGTAGGTCATTATCGTTTGATTTTTTGAACTAAATATTTTTTCGATAATAAATATTGGTTATCGTTTGGTGATCTGGCAGGAACTAGGGGGCCCTATCGATCGCGGGGCCCTGGGCACTTGCCCAGAGAGCCCAATGGGAAAGATGGCCCTGGTTCGGAGTATAGGCCCTGGGCCTAGTCAGCTGCACGTCAACTTGAGAGCGAGTCACCTGGATGTGAGAAAATAATAATGATATAATATATATGTTAAAGTAGCTCAATACGAATACTTCCTCTAGGTAGGTATACAATCATTCAAGTAAAAAATATCAGTAGCTATTAGCCTTCGACAGTTTAATCTTTTTCGTTTCAACTTTTACGTTACCAGTTTCACAAAATTAGTTAAATAAAATTACCTTTAATTAATCGCGAATTTCTTTATGTGGCAACTTGAACTCAGCCTTTTTGGATTGCGTTCAGTAAATTATAGGGTATGAATTATTATGGTACAGAGCGGTAAAACAGAGCCGTGGAGCGGGTGTCCTGAATTCAGAACCTTTAGAGCGGGACGTACATATACGTTAAAGCGAGGGGAGTTGAAGCATCTAGCTCTAACCACCTCTAACGTGTACTATGTGCATTCCGCTCTAAAGATTCTGAATTCAGGACAATGTAATACCCTCTTAACTTTGCTATACCAACCAATAATAATACGTACCTGTTAAAATTATAACTGTTGCAAGTTCCCCACATTTATGTCAAAATAAACGTCCATTATAGGATATTACCAAACATCTGTGCAGGACAAATATACCTTTATTATCGAGAACTAGGACAAACTTCGTCGCAATATGTCTTCACATAACCTAGTTTTACGGTATCAAAAGTCTGTAATTTACTTCAGTTACTTCAATGCGGTGCACAAATACTGAGCGCCTGAAGAAACATATAACTTGTCTGCAATTAAGAACTTTTTGCTAATGATATTTGTCAGGCGCTGTAAAAAAATACATCCGTCACCGACCGGCAATTATTTCAAAAGGGCGTTGTTAGAATTAACTTTACATTGTAGAATTAGGTAATATTATTATATTTTTACTACTTTTGAGAGTTGCCAGAATTGCTATTGGCAATCAAAGGTGAGAAATAAGAGAAGGGACGTTCTAATAAGTTTCGTAACGCATTTATGTTTTATGAACGTTGTGCGTATTTCGATGACAGGATTAACCAGGGGCGCTGCCGCGAACAACAAACGAAGTTTTCCCTCTCTGTCGCACTTACGTCCGAACGTATTAGTGCGACAGAGAGCGAAAACTTCGTTTGCTGTTCGCGGTAGCGCCCCAGGCCCGCGTTCATAGGCTACGGTGACCGCTTACCATCAGCTGCACGCTTGTTTGTCACCGACTTGGTATAAAAAAGTGAAGTGAAATGTACAGTGAGCATGAGAAGTAACTACGTAAATAAAGAAGTCAAAAGCATTTCCATTACAATAAAGACTTTTTCACTTCTCAAGCTCGAAAAGCGTGACATATTAGACTTGTCAAGAGAGGCTAAAGTAGTACATTTAAGTACTTAAGTAGTAGAAAATATAAATACATATTTATGATTTACAAAACATTCTAATTTGAATGAAAATGTGACGTTTGAGGTAGTATTGCCAAATTATTTCAATGCAGAGTTAGCGTGGTTGGGCTCTAGAGGCCTTCGGGCGACTTGGGAACTTATAACAGCCGCGTTGCCTTGGGTTGAAGTTTCACCACGTCCGTAGGGTTTAAAATTCCGGTCAAAGGGCATGGTAGGGTGCGTATCTTTTGTCTTTGCAAGGTTAAAATGTCCTCGTTTTGAAGTAAACTTGCTTATTTTAATAACGTGTAGGTATGTAGGTATACAGAGTGTCCCGTGGCGTGGTAAAGCTAATGATATTTTTGCATAAGTTTTCTGAAGAACCCAGTTTTACAAACTGTGCTTTTACCATGAGTTTGCATGACCGTACTCGCTAGCGACTGCGTAAACGATTTAGTATGCCGATTCTTTGTTCTATTGCGTAACCGCCAGAGGGGCTGTACTTTTGCCAATACAATTTTTTATGCAGTCGCTAGCGAGTACTGTCATGTAAACTCGTGGTAAAGGCACTGGGATTCAAACTCTAGATTGGAGTTCGTGAGACTCACGAGCCATGCCGCTCGACTCTGGTGGTTTGATTTTTGTGAGATAAGGTATGATTATCATCTTAATGACACAGGCACTAAGTACAGTCAACCACTTTGATTTCTGTGCCATTTAGGGTGGGTTGCACCACACCGTCTGTAATCGTAAGCGGTGTTAGTTAAAATCTGATTGTATGGAAAGTTTGACAAGTGCCTATGGGATGACAGCTGCCGGCGCCGTATTTGACGATGACCAGCCTGTGATCGTATGTTGGTGCAACCGACCCTTAGTGCATTGTCACAGTGAAAATGTTGTCATAGTCCAAGTGACATGGTACGAAGTACTCAAATTGGTATACCGTACGTTGACCTCTAACAAGGACCCTGAAAAAACTGTATACACTTTAACCTCTTCACCGCCACAGTAGATTTCGTAAGATGCGTCTCACACGCTAAATCACAGAGCAAACGTCCGAAAATGAACCTTACTTGACAGCACTTAGGTTGCTTTACATCGACTTGATATGAAGTCATGGCGTGGGAGGCACTAAATGTACTGATTTTATCAAGTCAATGGCGGCGAAGAGGTTAAATTTGTAGATATACGTTTTACTGAAATATATATTTAATTTTTGAATATGATTAGAACTGCTTTCATAGATTTTGAGAAGTTGACTGCTTGAATTGGGAATCGAACCCGCTAAAATGTGATATATCATACTATTGACAGCCCACGTGATGGTAAGTGGTGGTGGCGAAAGGATTAATCATATTTATTATTTCCGTGCATGGCGGGAATAAGTTGATAGGTCGACGTGAAAAATGGAAGAAATTTGAACCTTATTGCAATGTAATCTAAGTTCCAAGTTCGACAAAAATCTCGAGTTGTCAACTTATTCCGCCATGTACGGATTTTTCCATGCATAACTTACCAAGTTACCATATTGAACAAAAGGAGACCATGATCATGATATTAGTTTTTTATACACAGTCGGTTCAATTCCCGTGTTTGTAAAACCTGTGAATGCAGTTCTAATTGTTCTAAAAGGTTTCTTTTTGTGAAATGTCCTAGCTTCAATATATAAAGTACTTCCACTACGGCATAGCCGTGGAACACACTGTATACATACGAGTATGTGATAATCCATATTGAAAGGAACATTATGGCGGCCGGCACTTACGCCTCTATTGCCGCTGTTCCAATACAATAGTGAATAGGTGCAACGTAAGCGCCTGCCGCCATAAGGTCCCTTTCGATGTGGATTATCACATATCTATTCGTTATTAAAATAAGCAGGTTTACCTCAAAACGTACACATTTTAACCTTGCAAAGACAAAAGATCCTCACCCTTCCATGCCCTTTGACCGAATTTTCAAATTAAAGATAGTGTCTTAGCAGTTATGTCCCAAGATCTTGAAATGAATGTTGCAACTGCCCACTTAAAACGTGTAGCTAACCCGCTCAGTTCGTAGGAAACTAGCTGATCGAGCGGTCATAGGCTTAGATTAAAAAAAAAATTTTTTAATGCGATGATGCCGCGGATTCTCGTGTTTTTGGTCAGTGGCTAGTGATGTGACTTAAAAATGAAAGTTTGCGTTAGTATTGTGTTTTTCAGTTTGTGTGTTTCTGTGAAGCTGGATCGGGAAGAGGAGGGGTATCCGAAAGGCTTCATGTCTGTTTGTATGTGTTTTGAATTTTGGCATACTTATACGTATAGATAAAAAGGGCGACCGGCATAGTTTGTTACCGATTTAAGGTTCAAATAATAAAAGTCACAGCAATAAAACAGTGTTCCGCAGAATTTCACGATTAGTTATGTTTGTAAAACTGAATTGGTAAAAGATTTGACACAAAACGATCTTTTCACGTCCCTAGATGGCGATTGATTTTTTGAAGAGAGGTAGGGCACAGCAAAATGTCATCTTGCTCGAATTTGGAGCAGCCCAACTGGGAAAGTACCTCCGCCTTGCAGAAGACCACAGCCATAATAACATTATCTACTATACAAGTATGTAGTGTTGTGTTCCTGGAGGTGAGCAAGGTCGCCAGAGCTCCCGAGGATGCACTGTACGAGGGACCTAAATTTGTCCCTTCTTTCTGTCAACACACTGCATCATCAAATTTTATAAAGGGTCGGCAACGCGTACGTGACTCCTTTGGAGTTACGGGCGTCTATAGGCTGGGGTAGCTTACTATCAGGTGGACCGTAAGCTTGTTTACCACCGGCGTTGTATAAAAAAACCCGTTGTCTACCGGTCCCTGGGATCCCCGGGATCATAAAAAAAGAATGCTATTGTTAATTTTTTTCGCCGGGAGAGGACGGCTTTGTTAATCATATATTTACTACTTGATCAGTAGATAAGTAGCTATATGTGATGTTTGGGGACAAGTATGGTCACCAGTGCACTGTCTTGGAAGTCAGGAACCATCTGTCTCATGCTTTCGAGATAACGAAGGCTTAAATCAGTAAAGCGTCGGCAACGTGCTTCTGCTGGAGTCACAAACGTCCATAGGCTATCCATGAGCTAACGGTGGTAACATGAGGTGCTTAAGTTATGAATTGAAAAAGTTTTCACAACTGAGACAGTTTTCAAAAGAGCTAAGGCAAAGCAAAATCGAAATAGTTCGTCTCGTTTGTGTTATAGTCATGATGAAAAAAAAAACATGGCATTAAATAGAACCAGGTTTTAGGGACGGTCATATGTTTGTGTGGACCCAACTACAATTAGAGCAACACAAAAGACGAAAATGAGAGGCAAAGTTAACCTTGTCTCTCATTTTCATATTTTGTGTTGATTTAATTGTAGCTATCCTAGATAGCTGACGAGCACTGAAAACGCTCCATACTGATTGACAGCTAGGTGTGACGTCACGCCGTTGTATGAAAAAAGGGAACCTTTGTTTTGAACCTGACTGTGGTTTTATAGGCCGGGCCCAATAAAGCGATAAGAGTGCGCGGTTGGAGGGGTGCGCCAAAGTTCACATAAAATTGCTACTTCGATTATTGGAAGTCCGAAAATGTTTGTTATATAATTTTATATCATAATGATCATTACTTATAACTTGTCTTTGCGCATAACTATCGTAACACTGAATCATTCATGTTAATAATGTCAATCATAATAAATATCTGTAATACTAATGTTAATTTTCATTTATTTTTAAAATATAACGATTTTAAATAATAAAATTTTAAATCATATTTATTTTTTAACAACGACAAATTAGTAATAAAAATTTATATAATATTTATTTTAAACTTTACCTGGTTTTATTTATAAACTGTCAGGTATCTTCCACACCACATTCAAAATAGAAATACAGTCCCAGAGTCGGGATAGGTACGACGACGAGCGAAGCGAGGAGGAGTGTTAGGTGTCTTTTGTTCCTCAGAGCGGAAAAAGGAGCCCCGTCGACTTCTTGGCGGGCCGAAATCACTTAATAAGCTAGGTACATGAAAAATAAAAAAGTTGCGGGGATAATCAACATAATAGATGATTTATTGACAATCAAATTTACATGTTGTAATTCAGCGCATACATTGACAGCCGATATAATCCAATACACCCAAACTTTATATGTTATGCTTTCAAATACTTATACAATATAAGTTTATAATTATTAAGTTTATTTTAAAAATCATTATGAGTTGTGATGAATAGTTGGAAATGACATTATGTTGTTAAAAAATCTGCCTAAATATAATTATGAGTAATGATGTTGGTAATACAAATGTATATACAACAAATTTGTAGGCAAAAAAATTATGACAAATGATTACTATGATCAAAAGCGTTATTATGAAAAATAATATGACAAGTAATGTTATGTGAGCCAATATGGACCCCGGTTGGAGAAAATCCAGGGGAAAACCTCCGGCACGACCACGCGTGTGGTTTGGAACACTGGAATACTCTAAGAGTTTGCGCTCCAGTGAGATTGGTTGAACGGTTTCAACCGAATCTGAGGTGTGAGTGGAATCGAGCTACTAGGAGTACTGGTTCACTAAGTCTAGCTTAGGGAACCGTTTTTGTTATGAATTATTGCGTTTTTGTACATAGTTGCGATACAATTTCTTGTTTATTTAAACATGAGAATTCTATTCGTATCTTTCAATTTACATTTG
Organism: Epiblema foenella; assembly: GCA_963556455.1. NCBI lineage: Eukaryota > Metazoa > Arthropoda > Insecta > Lepidoptera > Tortricidae > Epiblema > Epiblema foenella. The sequence continues at coordinate 12,614,845 of OY747118.1, read as the reverse complement.
GCCAATATACAAAAACACAACATGTTTGCAAATCCTTATAGTCCCATATCTTTTTATGATTAATTTGTTTAATTAGAATTACGATTTGAAACGGGATATTTACCATGTATATTAAATCATGTGTATTATGTATATTAATCGTAATTCTAATGTAAATGACCATGTAAGCTTGAAATCTTATAATTTGTCTAATTTACTATTTATTGTGATAACTTGATGGTTTTCTATCTATAAAGCCATACTATGTTATAAATTGTAACACGAATCATCATCCCTATCTGGAGCAACCCTCCTGGGAAAAATACGTCCGCCTAAGAAATTACCGTAGCCACATGTAAAACAGGTTCTATTCAGAAGGTGTATTTTATGAACCGCTACACAAAAGTGTTGTGAACTCTCCATGCATGTATCTAACTGGTGGATGAAAAAAAATATCAATGGACATAGTCGTGTGTGGTACCCATGGACAGGACTTTAAAAATTATATGGAGGTTTCTAAAAAACTTAACAGTGCTCACATACTAACTATAGTAATATATTTTGATCGCTCTCGAACAATAACCACTCACCATCCGCGCGCTTATTTTGTTAAGAGCGCATTCACCAAAAGCGCATGCTCCAATTCGGTATTTAGACAGCGATCGACTCAGAAATCGACACCAGCGACAAAACTCCCAGTAGCTACCAGCGACAAAACTCCCAGTAGCTCGATTCCACTCACACCTCAGATTCGGTTGAAACCGCTCAACCAATCTCACTGGACCGCAAACTCTTAGAGTATTCCAGTGATCCAAACCACACGCGTGGTCATCCCGGAGGTTTTCCCCAGGATTTTCCCCTGGCTACTCTCCAACCGCGCACTCCTATCGCTTTATTGGGCCCGGCCTATAAAGCCACAGTCAGGTTCAAAAAAAAAACAGAAATCGACTGTCGGTAATCGGGTAAATAAAACTAAAATATTGAGTTAAACTAAAATTTGAAGCCGCTGCGTAAAATATAAAGAATTGACCTCTCTAAATCAATTATTTGAATTATCCTAAACCTTTCCGTTTCTTAGTAACAGAGCGTCAAAAATCCAGTTTTGTTGATTTTTTCTCACACAAAATATGAATGGACTCTTAACTCTGGTAATCTGGTTGCTAGGCGAAATTTATATTACAATAGAGTTCAAATCAAGCTGCAAAGCGCGCGAAGTAACTGCTAGGTTGTGGCTAGTTCGCTCCCGAACACAAACGTCTATAGGTAGTAGTAATAACACGTAGTCCGTAGGTTTATAATTCTAAACCAGTTTTAATATGGAATGCAGAACATATGGGAAGTGGACTATAAAGAGCGGTTTCCTATTACGTGCATTCGCGATTATGCTTGGTTAATTCACTGCGTCCTGTGTGAGGCAAGGAATGGAGTTTAATCTGAGATATATTTATTATCCTCCTAGTTTCGCGGCTGTTGCTGACTCCGCTTTAAGGCAAGGCCATTCCAGTGCAAATGACCCCCTCTAACACGCGTGAGTTTGCAATTAACCATCCCGCTCTCTAAGGAAGCTCTGCGCGTAATTTCGTAAATATTTAGTACATTTTTATTGATTGTTGGAACACTTATGAAAAATCTATCCGGTTATTTCCTTAGAAAATTAAAACCGGCCAAGTGCGAGTCGGGCTCGCGCACAAAGGGTTCCGTAGCAGCAAATATAATAAACTTATTATCTCAAAAACTATAAGAGATACTTTGATCAAACCAAAAATCGTTGAAAGAGTTAATTAGCATGCATCACCTCTATTTTTTTTAGAATTTTATACCCCGTAGTTATAAAAATAGAGGGGGGGGGACATACTTTTTACGACTTTGAGAGCTGATATCTCAAAAACCGTTCACTTTAAGAAAAATGTTTTTTAGAAAACTTTATATCATTTTAAAAGACCTTTCCATTGATACCCCACACGGGTATGTACATCGAAAAAAAAATTTTCATCCCTCAGTTACATGTATGGGGGGCCCCACCCCCAATTCTTTTTTTTACTATTTAGTGTCATAATTTTGTAGCGGTTCATACAACACATATTCCCATCAAATTTCATCACTGTAGTACTTATAGTTTCCGAGTAAATCGGCTGTGACAGACGGACAGACGGACAGACGGACAGACGGACATGACGAAACTATAAGGGTTCCGTTTTTGCCATTTTGGCTACGGAACCCTAAAAAAGATATCGTTGTTATAAAAAAAAGTATCACTGTCGTTGATAATTACGAGATCTGAAGCATTAAAGTTTATTTTTACTATATTTAGGATTTTTTGACAGAGTTACCAAGGCATTTTTCAATAATTTGTTAGGTTATTTCTTTTCTTTGTTTGTTTTTCAGTCACTGTAATTTTTGTGTAGTGTAATTCCACATTATTTCTACACACTGGAAGTTCAAACTTCAGTATTTTCGTCAGATCTGTGAATGGGCCTTGCCTTAACACCGAATCCCAAGATTTGGCGTAGGTACCGTAAAATGGGGCGAGTAGGGACTGAAATGAAATGAAATATGATTATTTATTCTTCGATTTAGTCATATTATACGTTTATGAATGTCAAAAAACTACCACCGATTCATAAAATAAACCTCTGCTTAGAAAAGAACCGACGTAAGAAACTCGGCGAGGTGTCATTTTTTCAAAACACTATACGATATATAAAATAACAGTATCATAATACTACGAAATTACAATGCTACATTACATATAAAACATTTCTTTTTAATATTTAGGACAAAATATTTCTGTTACGTTACTTGTGCAGGACGCTATCACTGCCAAACATACCTACCTATCCATGATGTAATTGTTTATCTTATAATATGCTTTTGAAATAAGTGTTTGTTTCACGACAGATTTAAATTTAGAATCCGTAAGTTCAGTAATGTGTCTTGGAATTTTATTGTAGAATTATATACAATTTCCCAATAGAGTCTTTCGTCTTCACTAGTCTGTAAAAAGTTATTTTGGTTTCCCAGTGTTTCTTGTAGTTATTAACTTATCAGTGTTCGTTGGGAAATTGTATAGATTCGTCCCTAACATACATGATTACTTTAGATACGTACAGCGACGGCAGGGTTAGGACAAAACCGAAGTTCAAACTTGGATCAAAAGTTCAATTTTGTATAGGGCACATTGATTTGTATACAAAAAAGTCTTCCGGTTGTTCATATTTTAGTTTTTTTATGATTTTGTGTTCATAACTTTAACGATAAACTCAAAATAGTTGCAAATCCCACCTCACCCGGTAGATGAGGTAGGTTGGGGTGAGGTGCTATTTCCTACTAAGGCGAGTTGGGAAAATTGTTGGATCGACGCTTTGGGATTATAAACATTATAATAGCTTGATTTGTAATTAGAATATGCAATTTATGAAGCAGTAGCCTATAAAAACCAACTCACCCCTCTGTCATCTCTACTCTCCCCATTATTAATTATTATTAATTATTATTAATAATAATTATTAATTATTATTAATTAGAAACAGGTGTAGGTACGAGTGAATCTGAGATATATTACGCAATATATTATAAGGATGTTGACACCAAATAAGAAAATTAATATATTCGATTTTTCTCGATAAAAGATCAAATTCTTAATCAAAAACTCAAAAGAATAAATCTAAATATATAAAAGAAGAAACTGACTGACTGACTGACTGACTGACTGACTGACTGACTGACTGACTGATCTATCAACGCACAGCCCAAACCGCTGGTTCTAGAGATTCCAAATTTGGCACGTAGGTTCCTTATAAGGTCTAGGTGTGCACTAAGAAAGGATTTTTCAAAATTCACCCCCTAAAGGGTTGAAACGGGGGTCCAAAGTTTGTATGAAAATCCGTATTTATTAAAGTGAGAGACATGAAACTTTGTATATAGAGTCTGTGTTTAAATATATTAATGGCGTATTTCAGCGTTTTTCTAAATTGCTCCACTAAAGGGGTGAAAAGGGGGTTCAAAGTTTGTACGGGGAGAAAATCTTTTTTAAAGTGAGATATTTGAAACTTCGTATATAGACTCTTTGTTTAAATACAACAAAACATATATAAGCGTCTTTCGAAATTGCTCCCCTAAAAGGGTGAAAAGGGGGTTTCAAGTATATAGGGGAGCAAATCTTTTTTGAAGTGAGAGATTTAAAACTTCGTACATAGACTCTATGTTTAAATACAACAAAACGTATTTAAGCGTTTTTCGAAATTGCTCCCCTAAAGGGTTCAAAAGGGGGTTCCAAGTTTGTACGGAGTGCAAATCTTTTTTGAAGTGAGAGATTTAAAACTTCGTACATAGACTCCATGTTTAAATACAACAAAACATATTTAAGCGTTTTCTGAAATTGCTCCCCTAAAGGGTTCAAAAGAGGGTTCCAAGTTTGTACGGAGAGCAAATATTTTTTTAAATGAGAGATTTAAAACTTCGTATATAGACTCTTTGTTTAAATACAACAAAACATGTTTCAGCGTTTTTCGAAATTGTTCCCTTTAAGGGGTGAAAAGAGGGTTCCAAGTTTGAGCGGGGAGCAAATTTTTCCTTTTCTTAAAAACCGATATGGGTGTCATTTTCGAGTTTCTTTGGGGTGCCGATTACGAAAATGACATTAATTTTCAAATTAAAGATGGCGGACATTTATTTTTCTTAAAAATCAATATGGGTGTCATCTTCGAAGTTCCTCGTGGTGCCGATTACAAAAATGATATCCATTTTCAAATTCAAGATGGCGGACATTTATTTTTCTTAAAAATCGATATGGGTGTCCTCTTCGAGGTTCCTCGTGGTGCCGATTACGAAAATGGCATGCATTTTCAAATCAAAGATGGCTGAGATTTATTTTTCTTAAAAATCAAAATGGGTGTAATCTTCGAGGTTCCTAGGGGTGCAAATTACAAAAATGACATCCATTTTAAAATCCAAGATGGCGGACATTTATTTTCTTAAAAATCAATATGGGTGTCATTTTCAAGGTAAATATATAAAAGAAGAAACTGACTGACTGACTGACTGACTGACTGACATATCAACGCACAGCCCAAACCGCTGGTTCAAGAGATTCCAAATTTGGCACGTAGGTTCTTTATAAGGTCTAGGGGTGCACTAAGAAAGAATTTTTCAAAATTCACCTCCTAAAGGGGTGAAACGGGGTCCAAAGTTTGTATGAAAAACCGTATTTATTAAAGTAGGAGACATGAAATTTTGTATATAGAGTCTGTGTTTAAATATATTAATGGCGTATTTCAGCGTTCTTCTAAATTGCTCCACTAAAGGGGTGAAAAGGGGGTTCAAAGTTTGTACGGGGAGAAAATCTTTTTTAAAGTGAGATATTTGAAACTTCGTATAAAGACTCTCTGTTTAAATACAACAAAACATATATAAGCGTCTTTCGAAATTGCTCCCCTAAAAGGGTGAAAAGGGGGTTTCAAGTATGTAGGGGAGCAAATCTTTTTTGAAGTGAGAGATTTAAAACTTCGTACATAGACTCTATGTTTAAATACAACAAAACATATTTAAGCGTTTTTTGAAATTGCTCCCCTAAAATCTTTTTTGAAGTGAGAGATTTATATCTTCATATATAGACTCTTTACAACAAAACATGTTTCAGCGTTTTTCGGAATTGCTCCCTTTAAGGGGTGAAAAGAGGGTTCCAAGTTTGAGCGGGGAGCAAATTTTTCCTTTTCTTAAAAATCGATATTGGTTTCATTTTCGAGATTCCTCGGGGTGCCGATTACAAAAATGACATTCATTTTCAAATTAAAGATGGCGGACATTTATTTTTCTTAAAAATCAATATGGGTGTCATCTTCGAGGTTCCCCTCGGGGTGCAAATTACAAAAATGACATCCATTTTCAAATCCAAGATTGCGGACATTTATTTTTCTTAAAAATCAATATGGGTGTCATTTTTGAGGTTCCTCTGGGTGACGATTACTAAAATGACACTCATTTTCAGATCAAAGATGGCGGATATTTATTTTTATAAAAATCGATATGGGTGTCGTCTTCGAGGTTCCTCGTGGTGCCGATTACGAAAATGACACTCATTTTCAGATCAATGATGGCGAATATTAATTTTTCTTAAAAATCAATATGGGTGTCATCTTCGAGGTTCCTCGGGGTGCAGATTACAAAAATAACATCCATTTTCAAATCCAAGATGGCGGACATTTATTTTTTTAAAACGATATGGGTGTCGTCTTCGAGGTTTGTCGTGGTGTCGATTACGAAAATGACATCCAATACATATCTGCATGCAGGTCAAACTGAGAACCTCCTTTTTTGTAGACGGTTAAAAATTATTCTTAGTACGCGGGCGAAGCCGCAGGAAAAAGCGTTGAAACTTTGTATAAAGACTCTGTTTAAATACATTAATGGCGTATTTCAGCGTTTTTCTAAATTGCTCCCCTAAAGGGATGAAAAGGGGGTTCAAAATTTGTACGGGGAGCGAATCTTTTTTGAAGTGAGAGATTTGAAACTTCGTATATAGACTTTCTGTTTAAACACAACAAAAACTTACTCGGCATTTTTCGAAATTACTCCCCTAAAGGTATGAAAAGGTGGTTCCATGTGGTGTTTGTACGGGGGAGCACATCTTTTTTGAAGGGAGAGATTTAAAACTTCGTATATATTATAGACTCTGTTAAAATACAACACCATATTACAGCGTTTTTTGAAATTTCTTCCCTAAAGGGGTGAAAAGGGGGTCTAAATTTGTACGGGAAGCAAATCTTTTTGAAATGAGAGATTTAAAACTTCGTATATGGACTCTGTTTAAATACAACAAAACACGATTCAGCATTTTTCGGAATTGCTCCCCTGAAGGGGTGAAAAAGGGGTTTCAAGTTTGTGCGGGGAGCAGTAATATGGGTGTCATATTCGAGGTTCTTCGGGGGGTGCCGATTACGAAAATGGCATGTATTTTCAAATCCAAGATGGCGGACATTTATTTTTCTTATAAATCGATATGGTTGTCATCTTCGAGGTTCCTCGGGGTGCCAACTATGAAAATGACATTCATTTTCAAATCCAAGATGGCGGAAATTAATTTATCTTAACAAATTATATAGGTGTCGTCTTTATGGCTCCACGGGGTGCCGATTACGGAAATGACATCCATACGTATCTACATACATACATACAAACATACGGATCAAACTGAGAACCTCCGTTTTTGTAGACGGTTAAAAATTACTTTTATTACGCGGGCGAAGCCGCGGGTAAAAGCTAGTAACTACATAATTGTCTTCAAAGTTTTAAGAGGGGTCATACTCTGTCCCTTTTCCACAAAACGCACCTTTGTATTGGAACGATCGTCATTTACTATGGCGCTCGTGGTCAATGACGTCACCGATTTGTTGCGCCTTCTCTTTTTAACCAGCAACATCAAAGCAGTTGTAGTTTCGTTATTTTTTGAGATAAATGAATAGGATTTTGACCGTTGCTTTAGATGTCAGCAGTGTTGCTGGTATGTACAGTCGCCATCAGATATATCGGGGCGAACGAGGTGCTCACAAATATCTGAACACGACTCTATTGTCAAGGCGTTAAAGTGCATGTTCAGATACTTTTGAGCACCCTGAAGAGTATAGATATATTTGATGGCGACTGTACAAGAAATATGAGGATTCTTGATTTGTATCGAAAAATATCACCTCCATCATATTTCGTCGTCTATCCCGCTCTAGAAACCACTATAAATACTTTACGTCATATAAAACGCCGCGTAACATCAACGGTGTCACTGCGCAGGCTATCATTACATTAATATCGGTCGCTTTATCAGCTCTGACAGTTATGTTTCATAATCAAGTAGCCTTTTTTTGAACCTGACTGTGGCTTTATAGGCCGGGCCCAATAAAGCGATAGGAGTGCGCGGTTGGAGAGTAGCCTGGGGAAAATCCAGGGGAAAACCTCCGACACGACCACGCGTGTGGTTTGGAACACTGGAATACTCTAAGAGTTTGCGCTCCAGTGAAATTGGTTGAGCGGTTTCAACCGAATCTGAGGTGTGAGTGGAATCGAGCTACTGGGAGTTTTGTCGCTGGTTCACTAAACCTAGCCTAGCTGAGAAGAGTCCAGCAAGAAACTCAGCTAGGCCCGACCTGGGTCGGACTGACTCTACCCGGTGTGCGGCGGTACCGGGACGAATAGGGACTATATGTGTCACTGTTGTCGCGATCGCGTGGTGGGTGTCCCCGCCGGCGGGAATGCCTAAGTGTACGCGTCGTGTCAGAGTTGGACGCCGTGAGCGCAGCGTTAAGTTTCATAATCAAGTACGCATTATAAAAGGTCGGCAATGCGTACATGACTCCTTTGGAGTCGCGGGCGTATACTTATACGCTGCGGTGGCCGGCCGCTTACCATCAGGTGGACCGTAGGCTTGTTTGCCACCGGCGTTGTATAAAAAAAAATGTACTTACATGGACTACTATATGTCATCATGTTCATCATTCTAGCATTTTCCAGGTTGTGTGCATCAGCCCGGGGGCATTGACACTTAAGAGGCCTTATAAGTTTAAAAATGTTTTGATTTCAAATTATGACAAAAGTATTGATAATACCAATAAACGGAATGGACGAATATAAGGATCTACGCCCAGTCAGCATTCTTCCAGTTCTTCCTAAAATAATAGAAAAGTTGGCATGTGATCAATTAAGTAAATACCTAGACGGAAACGACCTCCTGCCACAAATACAGTCTGGATTTCGCAGTAAGCCGGCACGGCGACAGCATTAGCGAAGGTAACAGATGACATAATAGCGGCATCGGACGAAGGAAAAGGCTCCATTCTTGTCTTGTTGGATTTTTCCCGCGCGTTTGACTGCATTAACCCATCACTGCTCCTCTCTAAAATGGCATACTATGGGATCGCCCAATCGTCGCGCAAGTGGTTTCAGTCGTTCCTCGCGGATAGAGTGCAATACGTGGAACTGCAAACAGAGCGAGGAGTACTCGCCACGTCACAAATCCGGCAAAATAAACGAGGCACGCCACAAGGATCAGTATCAAGTCCGTTATTGTTTGTCTTGTTCACTGCTGACCTAGTAAAACAATTGGAATATTGCGAGATACATTTATACGCAGATGACAGACAGGTCTACTACTCTTTCAAACCACAAGAACTAGGTCTAGCTCTGGACAAGATAAACAAGGACCTAAATACAATAGCGGTTTGGTCGGCAAAGAATAATCTTGTGCTGAACCCATCAAAGTCTCAATTTATGATAATGGGTAGTAAATGGCAGAGGCATAAGATTACTAACAAAAAGCCCGAAGTATATGTGGGATTGGATCGGTGCTACTAGTGCCACACGCGAAAAACCTAGGCCTAATCATGGATGAAGAACTGAGATTTGAGAAGCACGTTAACACGAAGCTACGAAATGCGTTTTACCGCCTCAAGATGTTGTACGGTTTCAGAAAGTACCTGTCGGTAAAAGTGAGAGAAATACTCGTTGAGGCGCTAGTCTTATCTCCGTTTAATTATACCGACATTGTTTATGGCCCAAGGCTATTAGGTAGAACAGCAAAGGCGATACAACGAGTACAAAATGCTTACACACGCTTCTGCTATAATATAGACCGAAGAGACATCGATTTAAAATACCCTAGATACACTATCCGCGTGTCAAAGCCGTCCACGCTCAAGAGTGCTTAAATGCATTTTAAGCACACTTGCGTTCGGAGTCGTACGCTAGCCATCGGCGAGTCAACATGCCGAAATGCTCCGTAAAAAAGTGCAAAAACAACGCTTAAACCGCGTTAAAAAAATATGTAATTTCGTATTTTCGATGACTTTTTATCTAAAGTTTCATAATATAATGAATTCGTAGTTATATTAGGCTTATAACAATTACTTTATACAAATATTTAAGAATATCTGCTACGCTACCTGTCTCTTTCCCTCGGGTTAATAATTTGAATACCGAAACGAAATGGCAGACCTATGACTGAGACTATAGCAAAATTTCGAATGAATGGAGTCGCAGACCAGCTAATTTCTTGACGAAAGTTTACAAGTATTGTTTTTATTAGCACAAACATATGGAGTGTATTTGTACTTATGTAAGTTCGTAAAAGGTATAAAATAAGAATATTAATACTATTAATCTACTTTTACATTTATCTGGGTACCTCTAAAGCCAGAATTAAAACATTACAATCACAACTTAATATGTAGCTTTATTTAATTCCTTCGCAAGACAATGACGTCCCACGCAGACGTTTTTGGAAACACGCGCCGACAAATGATGCGCGGTAAAATGCGCAGTAGTTACATACCTATATTACCAACAGAACATAGCACTTGTCCGTATGCAATGTTCGTATTGAGTTGTATTATTTGTATGTAATCTTTCATTTTATTTCGCTTAGTTATTGATATTTTTTCCTTTTCACACTTTTTTATCATCGACATAGTATTCACATGGTGCGAAAGTATGTGCTAATTCTGTTTACTTAATACTTTTATTTTATTTCTATATGTGAGTTCCTTTAATTCCGTTCCGTTTACAGTAGCTGTTGGTACGCCTTAAGTAATAAATAAGTACCCATAGGATACGATGACTTGTTACCTTTACATATCGTGGGATGTATGCGTGTTCAGTTTCGTATCCTAAGATATCTTAACTTTCTAATGTGTGCATATGAAATAAAACAGTACATATCTGGGTAATGAAGTCTAAGTTTGAATATTTAACGCATTTAAATAACACATTTAAATAATAAATAACTAATTGAGAACATCCTCCTTTTGTGAAGTCGGTTAAAAATAATTGAAGTAGTTATAACATTCAGGTAATTTAGAATACCCTGCACATATGCTTTTAGGACACAGTTCTAGGAGCAAATTGTTCGTGATGGTTTAACTAGGCTTAGGTACCTCAGGTGGTAAACAACGATTCATGATTAATAATAAATCGACATTACCACCTGACAGGCCGTATGCTTGTTTACTGCCGATGCAGAACCTAATCAAAAAAATATTATTTTGCGACTTCACGGTACGCGATACAGACTCTGTTCTCTGCGCTAATGACAATCGATGTGTGCGATCCGTAATGTCCCAAGCGCCAAAAATTTTGCATTTCAAATAATACGTTATTCTTGTGACATAAGGCTGAAAATCGAAAAAACATAAATTGGTACAAATTGATTTTCTTTTAAATAGTGTGTCTCTAACACGCACACACTCGTAATGACGGCTTGGACACTTTTTCGTCTTGCATTTGTAGGTGATAGTGTATCTAGGGTATTTTAAATCGATGCGAAGAGATCACATTATTCCCCACCTTAATAGTAGAAGTATTTTAAACATGAGAAATCGAAGGAACCTACATTTGGCGTTTACACTACGCAAAATTGTCGAATACCAAAGACCCCAGTACCTATTCGAAAAATTAAAGTGGGTACAGGAGGAACGGGTTAGGCTAGTTAGAAGTCACAGACAAAATTTACTGACGATACCTAAACATAAGACCAAATTTTTCAGGGGCGGTTTCAAATATGCTGCATCGAAAATTTGGAATGATCTGCCACCACCACTAAGAAACCCAATGCCCTTGTTAAAATTCAAAAAACTTGTTAAAGCACACTTTCTGGCTTTACAAAATAATTTTAGACCGCCCAAATAAATAAATAATATCATATCATAAATAAATACAATTGCAAGGTTTTTTTTTCTTTTTTAAGTTTTTAAGGTTTGTTTTGTTGTTTGTTTCTTTATTAATAGTAAATCCGCATAAAGGTAACGCACGCCCTCGCACACACACACACACACACACACACACACACACACACACACACACACACACACACACACACACACACACACACACACACACACAAACACACACACACACACACACACACACATGCACACACACACACACACACACACACACACACACACACACACGACGTGGCCGACCTGTTTAGTTGTTTAGTTTTAGTTTTAGTTTAGTTTTTAATTAGTATGTATAAAAGGGATCAGTCTGAAAATCAGCGCTGGATACTATGTTCAGCAAAAGCTGAGACTGATAGCCATTGCCTAAATACTTAAGTTTAATTGTTTATATTAAATTATTATTAATTTTTTTTGTTTGTTTTAAGTTCGAGGCAATAAACAATTATTTATTATTATTTTATTTTTATTATTAAAGTGATTAAAGGCTACGATGATTTCATTAAAGGTTTAGATAGTAACATAGTCATTATTTGATTTTATTATGAATTTAAGCGGAAAAACAAAGTTTTTAGCTTGAAAATGGTCGATTGGGACTGTACTAGTGAGGATCCGTTTAATAGCATATTCTGTATCGTGTTCTGATTAGGAAAAAGTAGAAGATTTTTTTTTGACGCAATAAATTTTTGGCCTTTGTATGGACAGTTGGCTGACTTGGAAAAATTTAAAAATAATTTCTTCTAGTTTTGTTACACGCTGTATACATATACGGTATTAGTCGAATTACGCTCAGAGATTCGAAAAAACATTGGTTATCAATGAGCCGAGTTAAAAAAACAATATTTATGAGTTCTTCCCTCAAATAACCATTGTGCATTGTTTTGTAATTAATAGGACTATTGTCTATTGTTTTAGTAACTTGTCATGGGTTCCCGGGTCATACTTAGTTGAAAAAACAAAAGTCGTCCCTCTTGTGGTCAATAGTTAACGGCTTCTGTGCATGTTAGATATGTTTTTATTACAGGGATTTATAGAAACGGAGACACTGTTTATGCGGGTTACTGGTCCAATCTAAAATTAAGCTTTGTAGCCCTTAACTTTTGGTATGTCCACAGAAGCCTAACCAAACAGCCAACCTAAATCCGCGCATGACCCTCCCACTATATATTCGGTCGCAAACAAGCATATGGCGTGCCTGATGGTAAGCAAACCGTAGCATGGACGTTTGGGACTGGAAAACGATCACAAGCGTGCTGCCAATCAGGCACGTATCCAGACTTTTGGTTCGAGGGGGACAAACATTGAAACAACCATGTGAACTGTGTAAAAATCGCTGTAATCACTGTACTATAAAAACGGCTAAAACGTTTTCGGGGGGGATAAATCCCAACTTTCCCCCCCCCTCTGGATACGTGCCTGCTGCCAATCTTTTTTACCTGACGACGACAAAGCCAAAACGACTTTTTTTTAAATCTGACTGTGGCTTTATAGGCCGGGCCCAATAAAGCGATAGGAGTGCGCGGTTGGAGAGTGCCTGGGGAAAATCCAGGGGAAACCTCCGACGCGACCACGCGTGTGGTTTGTTACACTGGAATACTCTAAGAGTTTGCGCACCAGTGAATTGAGAAATTTCAACCGAATCTGAGGTGTGAGTGGAATCGAGCTACTGGGAGTTTTGTCGCTAGTTCACCAATCCTAGCCTAGCAGAGAAGAGTTCAGTTACTAAACCGGTTTTGATGAATGAGGTGTCAAAAGTGGTCGTCAGGTGGTGGTATTGCTTCAGTTGGGCTGCTCCAGGAGAGGGGATCCAGGATTTGGTTCAGGGAGTATATCAGGTGAGCGGGGGAGGAGCACTATCAGCAGAGCGGAGGGGCACCTTTCTGAGGGGGACTATTTCCCATATTGCAAAATCTTACACTCATCGACCTAGTCCTAAGCTGGGTACTAAGCGACGATATACAGAGTTATATAAAAATCAAACATTTATTCTGCAAGGGCACTTTTACATGTCAAAATATTAATTTACAATTTTAAAAAGTCTGACTATACTAAGTAATACATTTTGCATGTCAAAATATTAATTTACAGTTCAAGAACGAATAATAATTTCGAGTTTACAATTATAACAAAATTAATGTCATACAGTGAAGATAAACTTGCAAAGTTATCTATTACAAATATTACAACATTAGTAAAGTTAGAGATGTATGAGATCTCAAGATTAAACAAGGAGTATAATGAAATTAATATAATATTCCAGAGATGTACTTGGTCTCTGAGCGTCAAAATTAAAATTAATGTAATATTGTTAGAGATGTATATGGTCTCTTAGTCACTGATAATAAAAACGAATCCACAACAGGATGATGTCTCTCGCCAATCCCCTATAAAAAGACACTAGTATTAACGTAGTCGCTATGTCCTAGCAAGCATGAGCAGACCGGACTCCACAAACAGCACCCGATCACGAGTATGACGCGTATCTCAGCCATCTATATAGATAAATAAATACATATGTACATAGAAAACATTCAAAACTCAGGAGTGTTCGGGTCATACACGGATTTAGGTTCACATCTTTTCTGTGGACATACCAAAAGTTAAGGGCTGCAAAGCTTAATTTTGGATTGGACCAGTAACCCCCATAAACAGTGTCTCCGTTTCTATAAATCCCTGTAATAAAAACATAGCTAACATGCACATAAACCGTTAACTATTTATCACAGGAGGGATGACTTTTGTTTTTTTCAACTAAATATGACCCATTCATCACATAAATAAATGTCCTGGCCGGGATTCAAACTTAGGACCACTTTGTAGGCAGGGTATCTACGAAGTAGGCTAAAGTGTCGTCAATAGGGTTGTAATATGGATTAATATTTACACTTTATACAAAACATGCAAAAACACAGAATATAGGAAATCAACAATATTTACATCGTAAAATAATATTATAACAAAGTACGCCTATATTTACAAATGTTAATGAAACTCCATTATTCCATACAATACCTGTATTATGAATTATCTCAATAGTATTTTTGTACAATCAGTATGCTTATTCTGCATTATATTAATTTACAACGTTATGAAAACAATTTTTAAAATCGATAATTTCTTCCAGCAGCCTCTATATGTTTTTAATTTTCCATCGGCCAAGGAGACCGTGGAAAAGGCGGCAAACGGATTAGTTACTCATATCGGTCACCGCTCCGTGGCGCCACTGTCTACGTGTCTACGTCATCGGTATCGCTACTGCTGAACACTTAACAACTGTGATATGATTTAAGGCTTCTGGCGACATCGATGTTTGAATCCCTTAATTTGTTCGTATACTGGGTAATAGGTAGAATAATAAATAACCTTATTTAATATGATTCTAACACAAGCAAGAGAAAAGATCTGTAATAAGAAACAAAACACGCATGGTGACTGGTCGGCCGCACCGTGCATTGAGGTCGGTGAGCGGGTCGTCTATAAGGGTAAAGATGAGATGAGGGATATCGCGTATGAATTCGCCGCTAGAGGCGCTAGTGTAGCGTGAGGTCTCGGAAATGTCAAATGTCACTCCTTGTGGTTGCGCTACGCGGGTTAATGGGTGAGTATTTTACAATACCTGAGCTTGATTATGGCAAATGTGAGTTACGGGTCAATGACTGTCAGTGCTTTGAGACAGTTTTTTCTTTCGGAAACTTATTTCCTCCTTTTTTTTCGAACAAAACGGGATTGCTCTACAATGCGGGATGTTCGATATTTTTACGGTACGGTTTAAGGTATTAAATATGATTTAAATGTAAGCTTCGTTCTCATGCCCATAATAATCAGTAACAATTTTTTTACTCGACAGTGGCGCCAACTGGTGAGCACAAAAACGATAGCCCTCATTCCTCTGCTTGACTGTTGAAACTACTACTGTACCTAAATATTATAATCTTATGTACAGTTTGCAAATAAAATTATTTTATTCTGATGACCTGGTGAAGGTCGCGGGAATCCGGTGGAAACGAACGGCACAGGGCCGGTCTAAATGGCGAGCCTTGGGGGAGGCCTATGTTCAGCAGTGGACGTCTTTCGGCTGAAATGATGATGATGATGATGATGATGATGATTATTCTATTCTGATGACCTGGTGAAGGTCGCGGATGATGATTCTATTCTTGTTCTCCAGGTCCAGGATCATCGAAGCCGGCCACCATCCCCCGCAGCCAGCTGCGCCACCTGCTCTTCATCGTGCAGGGTCTTGGGAGGACTCGGGTGCGTTATACGTACTGGAACGCGAAGAACATCGCCCGTGATCCGAGGATGGACTTCAGCAGGTCAGTAGGGGCCACAAAATTCGTCACATTAGTTTCGTAATTTTTTGACCCGTCCTCCGTTCCTGTGACGTCACATAATTTGCATTTATATAGCAGTTCCGAAATTAGTTTTTAAGTCCCATTTAATTTTTTTTTTATATAACCTATATCAAATAAAACGTTTCTGAAAAAAAAACAAGACAAATTTAGAATGAAGGAAAAATTTAGGCATCGAGCAGGATTCGAACCTGCGACCTCCCGGTACTCGCGGCCAGTCGCTCTAGCCAACTGAGCTATAGGTGCAATCGCTACCCAGTTCCAAATTCATCAACCGTTCCTTCGTATTAAGCAGTACCGCTGCTAACGTAAACTATTCTTTTTTTATATACAAACGCTTTAAGGGAGGCGTACAGCGACTAGAAGACTCATGCTTCATTAACGGCACTAACGTCTCAAATCATATTGAGAATCGTCAGTTACGATGCGCCATCCCATACCCAAATTTAGAATGAAAAAAAAAAGAAAAACAAAACAATAAATTATAGCCAACAAAATAATTTAAGCAGAGAGACTTAAAATATTTTTAAGTTTTTTGTTAATTGGCATTTTAATATTTAAGATGTATTGCATTTCAAATGGGACTGGGCTGGTCACGTCTACCGGATGCCGAATGAGTTGTGGCCCAAGAAGACCACGCCAAGACCACAGAGTGGACGCCCCACGACTCACAACGGAGACGCGGTAGACCTCGCCGGCGGTGGCGGGATAACTTGGACTCCTTTGTAAAAGACTGGCCAGAAATCGCACAAGACCACGAGGAATGGAAAGTGGGGGGAGGCCTTTGGGCAGTGGGACATATTAGGCTCAATATAATTGCATTTTTTTTTAATACAACGCCGGTGGCAAACATGCGTACGGTCCACCTGATGGTAAGCAGTCACCGCAGCCTATAGACGCCCGCAACTCCAAAGGTGTCACGTGCGCGTTGCCGAACCATTATAATAATTGAGGATGCACTGTGTTGACAGCAGAAGGAACACATTTAGGTCCCTCGCTCTCAACACAGCGCATCCTCGGGAGCTCTGGCAACCTTGCTCACCTCCAAGAACACAACACTAAATACTTTTATAGTGAATATTATGGGTGGGTATGTGTTGCATGAAATGTGACGTCACGAAGCTTAGGACTTTTCCCACCCCTTGTCACACAAATACAAACTTATTCGACCCCCTCGCTCCCCCTTAACGTGTGGCGTACTTTATGGTCTCTAGAAAACAAATCATCATACTAGCATCATCCCAGTACAGCTGCATCCTGAAAGATGCCCTTTTGTTCCGCTACCTAATCCCAAGATTTAGCGTAGGCACTTGTTTATACGGAAGCAACTGACCTTCTAATTGCTTTATTGGGCCCGGCCTATAATACTACAGTCAGGTTAAAAAAAAAACTGGTCAGTAAAAATAGAATATGAATTCACAGTCCTCAACATTGAGGGGACGACTGATCATAATTCTTATAAATTCTCACTTTCAGATTCATCTATTTCGTAAATGATCAAAATATCTACTATTATTGTAATTAAAAATAAACAAAGAAATTAAAATAAAACTAAAACTAAGCTAAAATGAACCTAAATATACTTATCAAAAACCCTAATCTAACAAACTGCTGCCAGTAGGTAACGTTCCCAAAATGCTGGCCGCATTGCCACGTTGGATGGCAATGCTCAATCTTTGTGCCAGATAAAGGCCAGCATTTTGGTCACGTGTTGCGTCGACCAGACGTCTAGATAGATCCTTGAAGATCTTATGGGCTCCCGGTTCCGACGGCCCAAGTGTTTCGACCCCAAAAGGCTCAAATATGTACCCGCTATCGAGGGTACTATATTTGCGCCTTTTGAGGTTTTCCGCCGATTCTGCCGCCGCACCAGCCCTATTTCTCATTGTTGATCAAAGATCTTCATTCCAGGAAGACCCTTCTCCTTGCCATCGGCTACCTGGACAGCACCAGCTTCCCCATCTCCGCCATGTTCGCGAACGAGTATGAGGCACGGGGATATAATATCATCCTACTCGATAATCAACGCTTCGCTACAGTCCATTATTACTTGTAAGTACAGTAGAATCCGCTTATAACGACTCCGCATATAACATTTTACCGCTTTTAACGACTTCGAAATCACCATACCTTAGATTTCATACCAAACATTTTCAAAGTAGATCGGTCCGTTTTGTACGATGTTCTGTTAGTGCGACGTAATATCACCGGTCCCTTGACTGTCGCTGTATCCGGATTCAACTATATTGTCATTATTTATTTATAGTATGGGAATTATTTCGAACTGTGGGATCTCCGAGAAGACAGTACAGCTGCCAGTTTTGTTGCACTTTTAGCACCACCTAGAGGTCACGTGTAGGGTAGGGCTGGTTCACCGGTGGGTACTCCCTACGGACGCGGTGCAACTTCGATCCCCCTTTGTCAAGTGAGTGGGCAACTTGAGTGTTAGAAGTTTCCGAGCCGCCCGAATGCCTCTAACTTGGCTTAACAACTGCTGCCATAGACAGCAGCCGATATCAACGGCTTATCCTTTACTCTCTTTTTCTTGACCCTATATCAGTGGCCCAGTATTAGAAAGAGATTAGTGGGAAAGAACGAACGTTGGTTTTGTATATAATTTTTTTTATTGTGCAATGAATTTAAACAAAATAATGGCAGTCAAGAAAGTCAAAGGCATTTGTTTCCCTTGACATAATATTTTAGATGATTTCTTTATTTTTCCAGGGCTAGCCGTCTCATGCGTCCAGTAGGCAAGCACGTCTCAGAAGTTCTCGTCCAACTAACCAACTCCGGCTTGGATCCATCCAAGCTGGAGCTTCTTGGCTTCAGTCTAGGAGGCCAGACTGTCAGCTACATCGCCAGAAACTATCAGCTCGCCACAGGCAGAAACATCTCCAAGATAACTGCTTTAGAACCTTCTGGGCCTTGCTTCAGAGGCTTAAAATCCGATGATCGCTTAGATGCCGGAAACGCGGATTTCGTTGAAGTCATCCACACAAATATAGACGGCTATGGCATGGCCACTAGGATGGGTCACGTGGACTTTTATATCAATGGCGGTGAATACCAACCCTCGGAGTTGACTATGTTTCCTTGCGCGACGACTTGCAGCCATTTCAGGGTTTTAGGACTTTGGTTATCAGCGTTAAAGAACCCTGGAAAGTTTTTAGCTTTAAAATGTGATAGTATCCAGCAAGCTAGGGATTCGGATTGTTATAGTAGACCTTTAGAAACTAATTTAATGGGTTTGGATGTGGATAGGAGAAAGCACGGAATATTCTACGTGTCTACTAGTAAAGGATACCCTTTTTATTTAGGTAAAAAAGGCCTGTTGGCGGAATACGCGGCTTGGAGGACTATAAGTGATATAAATTTGGGGAATTCCACTGAAATTTTTACTTAGAAAGCTTGAAGGGCAAGTACAAGTATATAACCTATTAGAAGTTTTCGAAATATGAAAATTGGGTATTCTAGATTAGTAAGGGAAATAGTTCTTTAGGGGACGAGCCCATACTACGTGACCGGTTTGGGGGGGTCCTCAAAATATTACGTTTGGTCACAGGGGGAAGGGGGGTCTTAGGTCTTCGTCACGTAGTCAATATCCTCTGGAGAAATCTCGCTCCTGGCGCAGTATATTATTGTATCATGTCCCCAACCGCGCACTCAATCGCTTATTGGGCCCGGCCTATACCCACAGCCAAATTAAAAAAAGGTGAGCAGATTGTAAACATATTTTTGACATCGACTGTACTTAATTTTATTCAAAGTGATATTGAAATGTTCAAATAAAATGGTGAAATTAAAGTTTACTTATTTGTCTTTTATTTTTGACCGAGCGAGCGAAGCATCTCCGTTTCAGCTTTGGCAAAAATGCTTCTGTATGTCCAAATGTAAGGTATTCCTCTACGGTTGTACACTGTTTTATAGACAACATTTTTAAAGAATTTCGTTTCGCAGAAAATGTTTCTCATATTATCATTTCACAGAATAATCATTACGCCGAACACTGGTAGAAAGTCAAATCAATGATTTTTGATATCAATATAATATTTTTTAATATTTCGATATTCATATCATAGAACTACAAATGAAATATTATTTTTTCTTATATTATTTAGTTTACGTAAAAATGATTACCAAGACAATAGTTGTATAGAATTTTGTTTCTGATAAAATAAATCTCATATTTATTCATATTTTATTACAAAGAAAATTTAATGTTTCGATATTCATTATGATATAATTACAAATCATATATTCTTTAACCTTATGTTATTTAGTTATGTTAAAAAAGGAAAGTACACTGATAAAGATAATCATATTGATCGGATTCTACAACATAAACAAGATTATTCAGAAATTGAATTATTAGAATAAATCGACAAAATTCTATGAAATTCCTGTCTGCAAAACAAGGGGACACCCTATGTCACTATATAAAACTTTTATAAAGTCATCGTATTCTTTATTCACTTTATTGGTATTATCAATACTTTTGTCGTAATTTGAAATCTAAACATTTCCAAACTTATAAGGCCTTTTAATCACTCTCGGCAGCATATCACCACCCGCAACTAGTTGGATAAGAAACAATGTTTGGATAGAGTTCACTTCACACATCAAACGATTTCATTTAATGTCTAGGGGAAGTATTTTCCATTATTTTCCTTATCTCAGATTTGGTAATCGTTTACAGTCTCGACATGTTTTCTTGTGGAACTATACACAGTAAATACCTATTGATATATTTTTTTGTTGTTTACCACTCAGATTTACTTGAGCAGGTTAAGCACTTACTCAGATTTACTTGCCGCACTCGACTCGGTGGACCGCAGAGCCAGGAGGCTTATTGGCGACGGTCAGGTAGTAGGAAACAAGCTACAGAGCCTAGCACATAGACGCAAAGTAGCATGTCTGTGCGTCTTCTACAAATTGTACTTCGGAGAGTGTGCTCAAGAGCTCCATGAGCTCATACCGCCTTCCCCCTTCTTCTATCGGACATCCAGACGTTCGGCTGGATACCACCCTTACTTGGTCGAAATTTCTCTTATTCGAACCAAGCGCTTTGCATCATCTTTTATAATGCGCACTTTTAAGGATTGGAATTCTCTGCCGGCGTTTGTGTTTCCGAGCTCATATAACCTAGACCTATTTAAGGCACGAGTGAATAGGCACCTTTTGGGTGAGCTCGCTTCATCGTCGGCCTCATCTTTGCCCCCTGGCTAGATGCTGGCCAAGAGCGATCCCATTTTTAATAATAATAAAAAAGTAGTATTGTAATAAGCATTTTTTGGGAGAAAAGGACTGACTGTCGAGTTTCTTTCGGCGTTTCTTCTCGGCAGTGATCTTTTGAGAAACGCTAGTAGATTTTGACTTATAAAAGTGTATTCTCGTCGGAGATGGAGAGACGAACTTGACGTCTCGGATCAGTAGTGGTGGGAGACTGCACAGGACAGGGACGCGTGGAAGGAGGGGGGCCTTTGCCCAGCAGTGGGACACTTGAGGCTCTTTATAATAATAATACTATATACAATAAAAGTGCCATTGCGGCCTACATGCAGAATAAAGTTCATTTATTTCATGGGACAATTTTTCTGAGCAGGTTCGATAATTATAAAGATTTCTTTTGTCGATTCAGGTTTTGGAAAATTTTCAAAATGGCGGATAGTATACACCTCAATGAGCCACTAGTTAAGTTAGGATTAATTAGTAACCCCACTTATTCATAATTTATTTATTTATTTATTTAATGATTATTGCACAAAAGAAACCTTATCGTACAAAAGGCGGACTTAATGCCGTATCGTAATCGTTCAATCAAACCTATTAGTTAAACTGTCGCTAAGATTAGTTTGTCCTTATCTGTCACTCATATTTATGTTTGTCAGAAAGGAACAAAATATATTTTAATTAGCAGTTTGTCAAGTTTTATGTATGTATGTAAGCACTTTATTGTACACAGTAACAGGTTAAAACAATAGTACAGACACATAAGATTAAAGTCCAAAGGCGAACTGATCAATGCGGGATCTCTTCCAGATAACTTTTAGTTTTTATGATTAAGAATTAACGTTCTCTTAGGGAGGCGTACGCAGAGCTCCTGCTTCCTTAATTTCAATTTATAATATTGGAGGGGGGAAGGGGGGGGGGGATGTAGCCAGCCTCGTGGGCAGCCTGCCACAGGGGATAGATTTGGGGGATCTTTATTAAGTTTATATTTAGTAATAGGTTAGTTTTAATGTTATTTTTAATGTAATAAAATAAGTATGTACTTTGAATGACCAAAGATATATATTTTATCGTAAAAAAAATTATATTCGTTAGCAGATGTTACTGCTTAAAATGTTCTCTTTATGTTTATTTTCCATTACTTTAATCATCTGATCTCGGAACCACGATTCACTGAGTTTAACCGAATGAGCTAATTTGAAGGAAATTGATTACCTTCGAACATCCTTCATGTTAGGTAACATATCGGCTATTGCACTTGCATCAAGGTTTACACTTTCAGTGCCAACTGCTCGTCTTGTAGATGCTTTTCTCTACAAGAGAGGAACTTAACTTCTGCTCTCAACACAATGCATCCTCAAATTTTATAAAGGGTCGGCAACGCGTATGTGCCTCCTTTGGAGTTGCGGGCGTCTATAGGCTGCGGTAGCTGCTTACCATCAGCAGGGTAATCACGTAACTTTTGTACTACCGTTAGGTAGATTTTAATGTCAGATTTTAATTGTCATCTCATACATTTATACTTCAAAATTGACAGTAAAATCTATCTACCGTTAGTACATAAAGTTACGTGATTCGCCTGCAGATGGACCGTACGCTTGTTTGCCACCGGCGTTGTATAAAAAAAAACTTATCTCAAATGAGCCAAAACTGGCACTAGGTCTGTATTTGCATGACGCATACGTGCTAACGACTGCGTAAACGATTTACTGTGGGTTGCACCAAACCGTCTGTAATCGTAAGCGGTGTTCGTTAAAATCTGATTGTATGGAAAGTTTGACAAGTTTCTTTGGAATGACAGCTGCCAGCGCCATATTTGACGATGACCGGCCTGTAATCGTATATTGGTGCAACCGAGCCTTAGGGTGGGTTGCACCAAACCGTCTGTAATCGTAAGCGGTGTTCGTAAAAATCTAATGTATGGTAAGTTTGACAAGTTTCTATGGGATGACAGCTGCCGGTGCCATACTTGACGATGACCGGCTTGTGATCGTATGTTGGTGCAACCGAGCCTTAGGGTAGGTTGCACCAAAACGTCTGTAATCGTAAGCGGTGTTTGTATGGTAAGTTTGACAAGTTTCTATGGGATGACAGCTGCTGGCGCCATACTTGACGATGACCGGCCTGTGATCGTATGTTGGTGCAACCGAGCCTTAGTATGCCGATTCTTAGTTCTATTGCGTTACCGCCAGAGGCGCTGTACTTTTGCCCATACAGATTTTTACGCGGTCGCTAGCGAGTACGGTCATGTAAACTCATGGTAAAGGCACAGGTCACCTGTAGCTTCGATCAGGCGCGCCGCTAAATCTTTGTTATTTAATGCGCACGAAACCAAAGGAAGGAGTGATGAATTCATGAGGTAAGCGTTAAAAAAATAAACAATAAAACAAATGCACAACCTAAGACTTTTCAGAGACGTTTATTTGCTTACATTACAAACATAGCTGGGCACCGTTAACCAAATAGTTAACTTCGTTAAACGATAATCCGTTAAAAGAAAAGTTAACTTCGTTAAAGCGTTACATTTCGGGCCATTTGACGGATGTTAAGGTTAATCGTTAACTCCTAACGCGCCTCACTTGCATTGTCTGTCTCACTCAGCACCTGTAGCTCGCGTCTACGTCGCCCCGATCGAACGGACTTGTCAGAACCTGTTTTTCGCGGCGCGGCGGCGCGGTGTTCCTTTCGTAAGATAGGTACTTATTTAACGGATTAACGGAACTTTGGACAGTTAGCGGAAGTTAAAAAGTCCGTTAGCAATTTTGCAAGTTAACTTAAAAGTTAACCCGATACACGGATGGTTAACGTCGTTAATTAATGATTAACGGATATAACGGCATTAACTCGCCCAGCCCTGATTACAAACTACAACCTCTGTTTTCTGCAGACATAATTTCTCCCGAATCTTCCAATACTATTCGTATACTGTGCAGAGAGTGAGGGACTTGAAAGTGTCCCTTCTACTGCCAGAGAATCCTCAAATTTTACAAAGGGTCGGCAACGTTGGCTGTGGCGTCTGTTTACGATCAGGTGGACCGTACAGTAGTTTGCCACCGTCGTTGAACCTATATTAAAATACAAGGTTTTGCCCGCGACTTTGTCCTGGTACGATGTAAACATCCACTCCCTATTCTATTTGTAAATCCAGGCTGTACAATCGACTGCAAAAATATGTTTACACTTTTGCACCTTATTCCATTGTAATAAGGCGATAAATGTAAACATATTTTTGCCGTCGACTCGACGTATACCAAGTTTCATCATAATCCGTTCAGCAGTATTTGCACGATTGAGTGACGAACATCCAAATACGGCACTTATAAGTTAAAAGTGTCCCAGTGCTCGACACTGACCACGCTTTTCACTTCCTTATGTCATAGTGACCGAGGTGAACCGTAGGTGTCAACTATTGGACAGGAGGTGTCCACCATTGGCAAGTTTGGCATCGAGTATGACTAATAGGATTCATAAACACGGGGCTTTAACGTGCTAATATACTCTCTTGTTCTCAAACGCTCTTTCAAATACGCGTCTATATAAAAGTCCTTCTCCAACTTTCTCTTAAAATCACTGAAAAGTCCTGGCTCCAACGTTGGTTCTGGTGTTTCCAGCTCCAAATCCATCTTGAAATTATCGAACATCCTCTCAGTAGGTTTTTGGGGCAAAGGTTGTGGGTGCAAGAGGAGTTCAGAGGCGGCTTTCACTCTTAGCCTGTCCCATAGAAGCTGCTGTCTCTTCGAATACTTAGTATTCGGTGGGTTCACCATGTCGTAACGTTGTCTAGTCTTCTCGCTCTGGATCAACTGTCGTACTACTTCCAAAACAATGTCTCTGCCGTTGTTAATAGCGTCTATTTTTGTCTTCGCTTTTTGTGCTTTAACGTGTCTTTTTGATCTTTTCGCATTAATTTCATCTGTTCTTGTCTTTTCTTTTTCAGGTTTATCAAGACTTTTCGATCTTGTTTTAGGATTTTTAATTTCATCAATTCCCGTATTTTCTATGTTCTGGTTGAATAATCTATTGGATTTTACATTCGCTAGTGCTCGTACTAAATCTGAAGAATCATCAAATTCATTCGTAATTTTATTGACTTTTTCAGGTTTAGCCATTTTTTTTGATTTGGGTTTTGCTAATGCTATTTTTACTACATCTGAAGCAGATATAGGTTTCACATCTCTCGTTTTATCATTCTTATGACATTGTTGTGTTTTTTTAGTATTATGTTCTAATATGTGTCTCAACGCTTTCAAGACTACGTCTCTCCTTTTTCCGTAATGTTTAGCAGATCGTGTTGGTTTAGGTTTAACAGATATTATTGACGCTAGATCAGAAGTCGTCATGGCGATTATATCTTGTAATGTTAACTTCTTAACATCATTTTTATCTACTATTTGCAAATTGACAATCGGGACTACTGGTTGACTGACTTCCTTTTTGAACCGATCCGATTTTAGTGATTGATCTTGTAATATTGAGGCAGCTGTAGTTGAGTGTAATCCGAAGATTGATACCTGAAATATACGACAATATATGTAGGTCGACTTTAATGGTAACTTCCATTGATTGTGGATTAGATTAACTGACTAGCTGTTCCACTCGTACCTGCTCGTACTTGTAATCTTTAATATCATCTTGTAAATACTATGATGGTTGTAACGGATAAACACTTAATGAGGGCTATCGTTTTTGTGTTCACCAGTTGGCGCCACTGTCGAGTAAGGCCCAGCGTCAAAAATTGTTATTGGTTATTATGGGCACGAGAACGAAGTTTACATTTTAATCATATTCAATACCTCAAAACCGTACCGTAAAAATATCGAACATCCCGTATTGTAGCGCATTCCCGTTTTGTTCGGAAAAAAAGGACGAAATAACTTTCCGAGGACAAAACTGTCTCAAAACACTGGCTGACAGTCATCAACCCGTAACTCATATTTGCCATAATCAAGCTATTGCTCCAATCAGACATAAACCCGCGTAGCGCACCACAAAGAGTGACATTTGACATTTTCGAGACCTCACTCTACACTAGCGCCTCTAGCGGCGAATTCACACGCGATATTTTTTTTTAATTTTTTTTTGAACCTGACTGTGGCTTTATAGGCCGGGCCCAATAAAGCGATAGCATTGCGCGTTTGGAGAGTAGCCTGGGGAAAATCCAGGGGAAAACCTCCGGCACGATCACGCGGTGGATTGGAACACTGGAATACTCTAAGAGTTTGCGCTCCAGTGAGATTGGTTGAGCGGTTTCAACCGAATCTGAAGTGTGAGTGGAATCGAGCTACTGGGAGTTTTGTCGCTGGTTCACTAAACCTAGCCTAGCTGAAAAGAGTCCCGTAAGAAACTCAGCTAGGCCCGACCTGGGTCGGACTGACTCTACCCGGTGTGCGGCGAATAGGGACTATATGTGTCTGTGTTGTCGCGATCGCGCGGTGGACGTCCCAGCCGGCGGGAATGCCTACTTAGGCATTCCCGCCGGCGGGAACACGCGCGTACACTTGTACGCGTCGTGTCTGAGTTGGACGCCGTTAGCGCAGCGTTCCATCTTTCGATAGACGCTGTGATTACGTCGTCCAGGTCCGTAAGTGTGTGCCTAGGACGCCGGACCGTGCGGCCCCTAATCAGTGATCGCCGTGTAACGACATAGGGGATACAGCGTCAAATCTCCCGGCATGTAATGGCCACTAGTCTAATTAGGTAATTGGATACCTACTTAACATCTGCACCTTATAAATAATCATTATCATGGGCCTATCGATTAAATCAAACAGTGCCGTATTTTTAGGGTTCCTTAGCCAAAATGGCAAAAACGGAACCCTTATAGGTTCGTCATGTCTGTCCGTCCCTCTGTACATCCGTCCGTCCGTATCACAGCCGATTTATTGGGAGACTATAAGCACTACAATTATGAAATTTGGTAGGAAGGTGTATTCTATGACCCGCTACATATGTGAAATTACCAAAAAATATTAGGAGTATAGTTAGGAGAGGCACTCCCGTGTAATCGGTGGATGAAAAAAAATGCATCGCACATAGTCGTGTGGGGTATCGATGGTCAGGCCTTTCAAAATGGTATGGAGATTTCTAATAAAAGTTCCATTTAAGTCAACCGATTGTGAGATATTAGCTGTCATAAAAAATGTCCACACCCCTCTTCTCTAATTTCCAAACTGTGAAGTTTAAAATTCCGAAAAAAATTGAGGACCCCGCGTTTTATATACTTTCAACGATTTTTGGTTTGAACAAGACAAGTTTTACGGTTTTTGAGTTTTCGCTGAAAAACTGTTTTGCCCAAACAAAAGTGCCCAATGAAGATATGACTTTTTTCAATGTGTTGGATAGTGGTTTTAAATGTAGACTAGTAGGTGTTGGTACGGAATCCTTAATTGTACGTGGTCCGACACGCACTTGGGCGGTTTTTTTTTATTGTAAATACGTTTAAACTGCACTTTATCTCTTTAGATTAATTTAAAACGTAAGTATGACAAATCTTGGTATTTTAAACATTCTGCAATAAACAAACGTGATATTTGTCGAGGATTTCTCTGAACCCCCAACAAAAACACATCACGTAATCAATGAACGTGCCCTAAGCTAACAGACTTAAAAACAAAAGTCAATTAAAATGAACAATTACGTACCAGACTGCACATTCCATAAAAATATAACTCCATTTTATATTGACAACACAATCTGTATCAGAAACGAGGTCGATTCTCTTGGCAGTCTTGGAACAAAATACTTGCGAAACTTCTAGTATAATCAAGTAGGTAGTTAAATCACCGATCGATACCGACAACTGATGATGAATAAAAAAACTGTTTTTATATCCCGCATATATATCGTACATTATTCATAACAATAATAAGATAACTCTGGGTAATGCTATTGTTTTGTTAAACTATTCAGACAATAAATGTCGTCTCATCGAAAGAAAATTAAAACAAGGGAGAATGGTTTAATCGTTTTTGGACAGATTCTGAACTAACCAGATTCGCATTTGGCCATTATCGCGATTAGACAGCTCTCATGTGGACAGAAACGCACTCCACCCGTAACGCACCTGTCATCATCATCATCATTTCAGCCGAAAGACGTCCACTGCTGAACATAGGCCTCCCCCAAGGCTCGCCATTCAGACCGGTCCTTTGCCGTTCGTTTCCACCGGATTCCCACGACCTTCACCTTCACTCGGAGGCCTACCGACAGCTCTTCCGGTGCGTGGACGCCACTCAAGCAGTTTCTGGCCCCATCGACCGTCAGTCCTGCGAGCAATGTGCCCTGCCCACTGCCACTTAAGTATCGCAATTTTGAAGGCTATGTCGGTGACCCCAGTTCTGCTACGGATAGCTTCATTCCGAATTCTATTACGCAGAGAAACCCCGAGCATAGCTCTTTCCATTGCTCTTTGGGTGACCTTGAGCTTTCTTATGAGGCTCATCGTTAGCGCCCATGTCTAACGCACCTGTACAGAAACGTAATTATCCATATTCGCTTTTGACCATAATCGTAATATTAAGACAGCTCTCATGTGGACAGAAACGCACTTCACCCGAAACGCACTTGTACTGAAACGTAAGTAACCAAATTCACATTTGGCCATAATCACGACTGATTAACACTCATGTCGCCAGAAACGCACTTCACCCGAAACGCACCTCTACTGAAAGCATGTGTAAGATGGCTTCCTGATTTCTTTTTATTTAATTTGACTGTGGCTTTATAGGCCGGGCACAAATACAAATATCTTTATTTTGCTTAAAAATGTGGTACATAAGCTGGTATATATTTAGTATAGACACACACATTTCACCAGAAACTGGCGTGCAAAAGTCAACACAGCGAATTAAAACTAAGAACAAAAAATATATGTACATACAATGAGACGCTCTAGTGCAGATACAATATTAAATAAAATCATTATCATGTCTATGTTCTTATTAATACCAAAATTACTAATGTTTCACAATCATAATGTTATATAATCCAAATCTAATAAAAAATAAAATAAAACAAGAATACATGGTCAGCTTAGTTTTTTAAAATAATCAAAATATTCGTCAACAGAATAAAAGCATTCCTGTATTAACCATTTTCTGAGTTTCGCCTTGAATAATCTAATTGGCAAATCTTTGATGTCATCATGCAAACGATTAAAAATATCAATGGATTTACAATATGCGTTCTTGCTATACAATTGTATTTTACGAGGTGGACCAACGAGTCGACTGGGGTACCTAGTATTAAAGTTGCATACATCTTTATAGGTTTTGAAGAGTTCTGGGTGAACCTTGACAAATAAACAAACTTCATATATATACAAGTATGGTACAGTCAAAAAATTCAGGTTTCTAAACAGCGGCCTACAAGAAGTTAAGATGTCCACATTACAGATGGCCCTGACACATTGTTTTTGCGCTATAAGTGCGCGTTTTACATGGCTTGAATTTCCCCAGATGAGAATGCCGTATCTAAGTAGTGAGCCAACATAGCCATGGTAAGCCTGTATAGCAGTCTGTTTGGTGCTAATTTTAGTCAGCTTCCATAGAGCATAAGTAAACGAGTGAATTTTACTGCACAACTTATTAATATGCTCACCCCATGCGCATTTATCATCTACGCAAATACCTAAGAAGGTAGTCTGGCTTGATTCCGTTAACCTCTGATCTGCGAAAGTTACAGTTAAGGGGTGCTTTTTACCATTTTTATTTACAAATTGGATATATGTGGTTTTATCTATATTAGCTTTAAGATTATTCCTATGCAGCCAGTTTATTACATTAGCTATTGTCTCATTTATATCACTGTTATATGTCGTGGCATCAGTACCTACACAATAAAGCGATAGGAGTGTGCGGTTGGCGAGTAGCTTTAGGAAAATCCAGGGGAAACCTCCGACACGACCACGCGGGTGGTTTTAAACACTGGAATACTCTAAGAGTTTGCGCTCCAGTGAGATTGGTTGAGAGGGTTCCAACCGAATTTGAGGTGTGAGTGGAATCGAGCTACTGGGAATTTTGTCGTTGGTTCTCTAAACCTAAAACCGCCTAAAACCTAGAGCCTATTCACTCGTGCTTTAAAAAGGTCCAGGTTATATGAACTAGGTAATACAGCCGCTGGCATGGAATTCCAAACCCGAGCAGTGCGCATTATAAAAGATAAAACCGGCCAAGTGCGTGTCGGGCCACGCACAGTGTAGGGTTCCGTAGTTGCCCGTCCATCATGTCACCGGTCATATGCGGAATTACGGACCCGTAGAAGGGCTTTTACTGATCTTAGTACTGATGATGTAGTTTTTGAGATGTTGTGTTGTATATATATTTTTGCCCTTTACGGTAATGTCTACTTAGCTGTGATAGTTTTCCTTTTAAATTAATCGTATATACTACTACCATGATTTTTTTCACATGCCTAGTAGCCACCGTTTAGCTGGCGGGGGGGGGGGGGGGGGGGCCACTTGACCATAGCAAAAATTATCACTTCAAAGCTTAATATCACGCCAACCGATTCTATCCGATAAAATGCTTTTAGAAACCTTATAATAGTTTTGAAAGAGCTATCCAACGATACCCCAGACGATGGGGTTTGGAAGAAACAAAAATGCACCATCACTTTACATGTAGGGGAGGTACCCTAAAAATATATATTTTTAATGATTTTATTTTACCGTTTTGTCGGCGTCATTGATATGTATTATTATTATTATTATTATTTATTATTAAGAGCCTCAAGTGTCCCACTGCTGGGCAAAGGCCTCCCTCTTTTCTTTCCACGCGTCCCTTTCTTGTGCAGTCTCCCACCACTTCTGATCCGAGACGTCAAATTCGTCTCTCCATCTCCGACGAGGTCTGCCGCGACGCCGCGCTCGGTTTTGTGGGACCCACTTGGTGGCGATTTTAGCCCACATGTCTTCCGGCATGCGGCAGACGTGCCCAGCCCAGTCCCATTTAAGTTTGCCGGCGGTGTGAGCTACGTCTACTTTCAACAACTTATAGAGAAATTCTACTTTTTCATGACCAGTTTCTATTACAAAAAAAAACTATGATATGTATTGAATTATTGTACAAATATGATATGTATACTTATGGAAAATTACAGCTTTCTAGTACTAACGGTTACTGAGAAAAGAGGGGGACGGACGGACGGACATGGCGAAACTATAAGGGTTCCTTGTTTACTACGGAAGCCTAAAAAACGCTTGGTTCGAATAAGAGGAATTTTGACAGGTAAGGATGGTAGCCAGCCGTGCGTCTGGATGTCCTATGGAAGAAGGGGGTGTGACACTTTTTTAAATGCAGATTTTGGAATACTTGGACCTCACTTCATATTTTTTTACTGTTATTTAGGAAGAGGTTTAATTCCAGGATCACTTCCGATAGTTTTGGTAATTAACGAACCATAGCTAATATCCATAAATCGAGTGACTCGGTGGTTCATGGATGTTTCACCATTTGTATGAAAAAATTGGTTTAACCACTGTGCTACCCACATTTTACATCAATATGTTAATATTTAAGTATTTTTGCCTATAAATTTCTTTTATTAGGTTCAGGTACTATTTCGAAAAAATTTTTGTGTACAATACAATACATATCATAGTTTTTTTTTTGTAATAGAAACTGATCATTAAAAAGTAGAATTTCTCTATAAGTTGTTGAAATTAAAAAAGTGTTTTATCTATTCTTTTAAGTGACGCATGAAAAAATATAAAATTATTATATAACATTCATATCAATGTATATTTTACAGGAAAAATATAACTGTAGCTCTACCTAGTTTTTCTTTTTTTTATCTTCAAAAAACATTTCTATACTTAGTTTGTAATTTAATCACCTTTGCATGTATTTTAGTTTTATAAATTCTTACGAGATTATGCTGAAAGTCCCCTCTTTCAAATAAAGATTTTTTTACGTGATAAAGAATTATCCTTGAAAAGCTACCATACATACTGATACATACAAAGTTATTCAGTCGCTCAAATTTGTAACAAAAGTCGCCGATAGATGGCGCTGTACCCATGGCGTCCAATTTTCACACCATCTTGTTGAGATTTTCCTGATTTATTAGGGTTGAACGGGTACATATCTGTATACGGAACCCTCGGTGCGCGAGTCCGACTCGCACTTGACCGGTTATTTGCTTCTAAAAGTAATAATATACTGATTCCGTAGGTAAAATTTTACCAGAAATATTTTGGCGATAATTAATTGATTTGTTAAATTAGTAGATTCTGTACAATTATCGAGTGCGTTATCATCGAACACTATCGAATACGTTATATATGTAATAATTGTAACATACTTATTGAAATAACATAGTTGTTTTTAGTAGATATTATGTACTAGCTTTAGGAAAAAATGGGGCTAGTTTTTTCATTTCGAAAATGCAGATAAAATCAGTACTATTGGCAACTAGTGTAGCGTTAATAACGCTACTGTGTATTTTTTAATTTTAATTTTGATTCCTGCATAGGCTTCCACGCCATCTATACGTCAATAGGCGAACTTTTAGGCTGTGGTTAGAGCGTTTGATTTCCTGCCGTTAGTCGTCGTTCCGAACTGCTTCGTAGTTTTGCTCAGCGCAAGCAGATGGCGCTTTTCTTAATTTTACAAACGATACCAAAACGTGTTTTACCTTCGTCGTTATATTTCAGGGGTTCGAAACTGTCTGGTTCAAAAAAAGCTAGTCAGATTTGAAATTAGATTTCGCGCTTCGTAATTTGAAACTATTCGTTTGACGAATGTGCAAACAAAATTTGGTTCATTCTGCCATTGAGACTCTCCGAGTGAGGACATATTTATCCATCTTCCATTTTTTTCCCTGAAGTGGCAAGAGATTTTATCTGTGTTATTCAATAATAGTGCCGGAAGTGGTTCGAGGGTTTTTAGCATCAGCGGACACTAGTGTCGAAGTGGTCCGGGAGGATTTTATCCTTCTCTTTCCAAAGAGTCAAGCGTTTCCTAAGCGTTTGGGTAAGTGTTTCGTGATATTCGTTTAAATGTGCTTGGTGATCATGTTGTGCCGTGGCATAGGTCTCACCTAGTGTATTGTTTTAGCTCTTCCGTCGGGACGGAAGCCTGACTAACCGGCTGACCTAGACGCGGGTTGCCTGACCGCCATTCGTGAGGCCTAAGCTTTCGTGTTGCCTGAAGCTTTGAATTCTGTGGACTCGTGCACGTCGTGGTCGGAGACGTGCGTAATTCGACGGCAGCCGTCAACCCGAAGCTGTTCCGGACCTTCTGCGGAGTTAAGTGGTGGCGGCATACGGCGACGTAGATAGAAGTAAACCGGGTCGACTCATATTGATGTTGCAAACAAGACGCGGGGTTTTCGTGTAGTTCAAGAAATTGTATGTCGATAAATCCAGTGCCCTTCTTTTATGTACTTTAAACTCTCTACCCAGGGAAACTTGTCGTTGGAAAGCGGTAATTTAACTTATTTTTTTTTAACGTGTCTTTCAATTCTCTAAATTCAGAAAGGTATATTCTATCTACCGACGTCATTTTTATTTTCGGAAAACCTATTAGGCCGTATCATACCACCCTATCCATCCCATTCCATCTTCATTCCCGCAACCGTGATTTATTCCGGTATACCCAGAATCAAAAACTTCAATTAACAATTTT
Organism: Epiblema foenella; assembly: GCA_963556455.1. Taxonomy (NCBI): domain Eukaryota; kingdom Metazoa; phylum Arthropoda; class Insecta; order Lepidoptera; family Tortricidae; genus Epiblema; species Epiblema foenella. The sequence continues at coordinate 12,580,942 of OY747118.1, read as the reverse complement.
TTTACCCAACGTTTACAGTTTTCCCAACGGTCAATATTTCAATAACTCCCAGAGGGGCATTCATTTCGTATGTGTTAAGATTTTTTTTGTAAATCAGTTTCGGCTATTACTATTACAAATAAATTTTACGTGTTCTTGGAGTGTGTTATATGTGTTTTATTTTTAATTACACTACAATTTGGCGCCCGACATAAGGTAAGAACCCTGGTTCGTTTACTTTTTATGTGAAATTTCAACATTATAACATTGAATTTTTTTTTTTTCTTTCAAACTTGGTGAGAGGAAGGTGACCGATTCTCGGTCGCGTTTAATTAACTATTTATTGTGTTTCAGTGTATCCTTGATCGAAGCTCATCCCTTACGTCACCTGGAACGAGTGGAAAACGTAATTCTTCTTAACCCTGTGTACGCCATTGACAGCTTCGCTGCATTGATTTTTTATTGCTTTGTGTTGTGATAATAATTGATTTACGACAAGTTTTGCCTTTAACCTATTGCGTTGTTCTTCTGACCCCAACCTTATACCCTGTGTCACTTATTTAGTAGACTAGTTGACCCTTAGTTATTTCCCGTAGAGTCTAGGGAAAACCAAGGTAAGTGAGCTTTAGCGTGCTTTATTCCTTAGCTAATCTTTTCAGTGCAGGAATAATAGTCAGTTTGGCATTCGACGTTTGTGGGCAGGTGACGACGGTTATACTTGTTTTTTTCGGTACAAGCGTCATCAAGTCGTAACTCGTAATTCTTAACTAGTCGTTATTTAGTTTACGTGACGTAATCGACCTTCGTGTAAATTTTGAATAGGCCGAGCCATATATAGCACTTTTTCGTATCACCTTATAAGAATCAACTTGGCTCAGTGGGAAAGCGTTGGTCAGGCAAACATTTGTTCGTGGTTCGATTCCCGGCAGGAAACATCTTTTTGTTTTTTATTTTAGGATTTCTGCATTTTTAGTTACGAATTAGTAATTTCAAACTAATTTTAGTAAATACTTTTTTTTTCACAAAAAAATAGTTTGTTTATTTTTGGGCTTGTATACCTAATTCAGTTTAGTCTCGTTGGTACTCAGGGAGGTCCGAGCTGGGCTAAGAGTTCCCTTGTCCTCTTTCTATTACTGGTACAGTTCGCATAATAGTTATTTTCAGTGCTGGTCCGTGTCCTCCCACGATTTCGCGATTGTATTTCAATCTCTGTCAAATACACCTAGTGACTCATGTGACCCTTAATTCACTTTTAATCACTTTCAATTGATCCCAATTCATCCTCGTATTGACCTTCGTCAACTTCTTGAAACTGTTGTTGTAATATTCGCAATTTTCTGGTTTTTTGTTTGGATTTTCGTTACCTTGGGGAGTCTTGAGGAGTCTTGAGGAGTCTTGAGGGATCTTTGAATTTCTTTGAGTTTCTTTGAGTTTCTTTGAGTTTCTTTGAGTTTCTTTGAGTTTCTTTGAGTTTCTTTGAGTTTCTTTGAGTTTCTTTGGGTTTCTTTGAGTTTCTTTGAGTTTCTTTGAGTTTCTTTGAGTTTCTTTGAGTTTCTTTGAGTTTCTTTGAGTTTCTTTGAGTTTCTTTGAGTTTCTTTGAGTTTCTTTGAGTTTCTTTGAGTTTCTTTGAGTTTCAGTGAGGCTTAGTGAGACTTAGTGAGACTTAGTGAGACTTAGTGAGACTTAGTGAGACTTAGTGAGACTTAGTGAGACTTAGTGAGACTTAGTGAGACTTAGTGAGACTTAGTGAGACTTAGTGAGACTTAGTGAGACTTAGTGAGACTTAGTGAGACTTAGTGAGACTTAGTGAGACTTTTTGAGACTTGGTGAGACTTGGTGAGACTTGGTGAGACTTGGTGAGACTTGGTGAGACTTGGTGAGACTTGGTGAGACTTGGTGAGACTTGGTGAGACTTGGTGAGACTTGGTGAGACTTGGTGAGACTTGGTGAGACTTGGTGAGACTTGGTGAGACTTGGTGAGACTTGGTGAGACTTGGTGAGACTTGGTGAGACTTGGTGAGACTTGGTGAGACTTGGTGAGACTTGGTGAGACTGAGATCCTGATAATTTCTGCGAGTTTCTTAATTTCGTCAAGCTTCGTGTGTCAGTTCTAATCAATTCAGTCGTTTTTTTATTTTTTCTCTGTTAGACTTCCGGTTTTTTTTTCGTTAGTTGCCTTCGTTATTTTGGTTCCTCAGTACACCATGTCGAGTTTAGGCGACGTCTTTCTCCCCAAACCTTTTGATGTACGGCCGTGAAGTTATGGTTCATCCGGAGCGCGTCGAAGGTCAGGCTGAGTACCAAGAGATGGGACTCAGTCGGGCAGAACGTGCGGCGAATCTCCGTACTTTACAGGATGTGTATGCTAAAGTTACTGACGCTCTAGTATTGGCTTTCCAGCGCAATGCAAGACAGTTTAACAAAAATCGTAAATCAGTCCGGTTTGCTGTCGGGCAGATCGTCTGGCGTAAGAATTTTCAGCGCGGGACGACCGACGTGTTAAGAGGGGGGAAATTTGCGCCGCGTTTCATCGAGAGTCGTGTAGTCAGACGTGTCTCACCCCAGGTTTATGAACTTGCCGACGTCGATCCTCCACATCTTGGTACGTATCACGTGAAAGATATATTAAAATAATCTGTTTAACTGTTTTAACCTCTAAATCCTGAAAGACAAGTTTACACGTCGTCGTTAATTATGTTTCGGTTTGCATATTAGGCTCCTTATTTATTCTCTAAGTTTTTTGTTTTGAATTGTTAGTGGCGTGTAAATGGTCAGATTGTGGACTAACTGATAGGACACAGTCGGGCTAAGCGCTCTGTGTAATTCCATTCCAAATGTTGTTGACCTATCCGAAACGGTATTTTCCATTTCTTGTTTATTGTAATAGTGTGTTAGTTAAGCTTTTAGGTTAAGCCTTTTTTAGGCAAATTAAATAATTTCGGACTTGACTTAGATCGTTTTAATGTAGGATTTCGTGTGTAGTACGATCCTCATTAGCGATGTGACTTGGCTGTGACGTCGTCATTGGTCAAGGGGTAATATTCAATTCTTTTGGAATATGAATTCCCAACCTGGACAACTACAACCTCACTCAACGTAGTGATGATTTCTTAGCATATGAACGGAGCATCCACGACTGCAGTCTGATGTTTTCATTCTCCCTCTGTGTAGATCAGTGGTCGAGTTTGTGGTGGTCGCTCACCTTATCCGGACGTTTGATTTTAATGGCCTGGCTAACTTTGTTCAGGACCATAGTATATTCTGCGGTAGCACCCGCCCATAATTCAATTTCAACGGTGTTGTTTTACTTTAACCGGTAAACCGGTAATGGTTTTTTTGTAGTAAGCATAGGTTAATGTAGATGGTAAGGGGGTTAACTACCATAGGTTTTCGGTTAATAATTCAAAGAAAAGAATTATTAGTCAATGACTGAATGTTGTGGTTTATTATTTATTAGTTCAGGTGTTAGTTATATTTGCTTTATGACCGTTGGTGTATTTCCTGATGTTTGCCCGGATAGGTTCAAGTGTTCGTTTATGGAGTGTTCAATTCTCGTCGATATTTTGTGGGTTAAAATTGAGGTGTTCTCATATTTTTTGTGTCAGTATTGCTATGGTGATTATAGTTTTGTGACGGATGTAGTCTCCTTCAATATTTTATTTGGGTAGTATCCTTTTCTGTCGTTGTTTTCTTTTGGTAGGGAGATGTCTGTAGCGTTAATAACGCTACTGTGTATTTTTTAATTTTAATTTTGATTCCTGCATAGGCTTCCACGCCATCTATACGTCAATAGGCGAACTTTTAGGCTGTGGTTAGAGCGTTTGATTTCCTGCCGTTAGTCGTCGTTCCGAACTGCTTCGTAGTTTTGCTCAGCGCAAGCAGATGGCGCTTTTCTTAATTTTACAAACGATACCAAAACGTGTTTTACCTTCGTCGTTATATTTCAGGGGTTCGAAACTGTCTGGTTCAAAAAAAGCTAGTCAGATTTGAAATTAGATTTCGCGCTTCGTAATTTGAAACTATTCGTTTGACGAATGTGCAAACAAAATTTGGTTCATTCTGCCATTGAGACTCTCCGAGTGAGGACATATTTATCCATCTTCCATTTTTTTCCCTGAAGTGGCAAGAGATTTTATCTGTGTTATTCAATAATAGTGCCGGAAGTGGTTCGAGGGTTTTTAGCATCAGCGGACACTAGTGTCGAAGTGGTCCGGGAGGATTTTATCCTTCTCATTCCAAAGAGTCAAGCGTTTCCTAAGCGTTTGGGTAAGTGTTTCGTGATATTCGTTTAAATGTGCTTGGTGATCATGTTGTGCCGTGGCATAGGTCTCACCTAGTGTATTGTTTTAGCTCTTCCGTCGGGACGGAAGCCTGACTAACCGGCTGACCTAGACGCGGGTTGCCTGACCGCCATTCGTGAGGCCTAAGCTTTCGTGTTGCCTGAAGCTTTGAATTCTGTGGACTCGTGCACGTCGTGGTCGGAGACGTGCGTAATTCGACGGCAGCCGTCAACCCGAAGCTGTTCCGGACCTTCTGCGGAGTTAAGTGGTGGCGGCATACGGCGACGTAGATAGAAGTAAACCGGGTCGACTCATATTGATGTTGCAAACAAGACGCGGGGTTTTCGTGTAGTTCAAGAAATTGTATGTCGATAAATCCAGTGCCCTTCTTTTATGTACTTTAAACTCTCTACCCAGGGAAACTTGTCGTTGGAAAGCGGTAATTTAACTTATTTTTTTTTAACGTGTCTTTCAATTCTCTAAATTCAGAAAGGTATATTCTATCTACCGACGTCATTTTTATTTTCGGAAAACCTATTAGGCCGTATCATACCACCCTATCCATCCCATTCCATCTTCATTCCCGCAACCGTGATTTATTCCGGTATACCCAGAATCAAAAACTTCAATTAACAATTTTTTTACCCAACGTTTACAGTTTTCCCAACGGTCAATATTTCAATAACTCCCAGAGGGGCATTCATTTCGTATGTGTTAAGATTTTTTTTGTAAATCAGTTTCGGCTATTACTATTACAAATAAATTTTACGTGTTCTTGGAGTGTGTTATATGTGTTTTATTTTTAATTACACTACACTAGGTACGTAGATTGAATCGAGTACCTACACAGCGAGATTGTAATTCTAATATTTTCTCTGTAAGAACAATAATCTAAGAGAAAAACCGATTTCATCGAAATCACGCCTCGAATCAAATTTTTCCGGTACTTATGGACTTGGTTATTTTATTTATTATTTTAGTATTATCATTATTCCGAGAGAGAGATCTTTATTCCATGAGTGGAGGCGAGACGTCCCCACCCATAGCTACTGTCATGTTCCAACCAGTAAGTGAATTCCGAATTTCCGACTCCAATATAATGTAATATTATGTAACATGATTTGAATTTTGATAAAATCTAGTAGGCTATATTTTTTTAATACGAACGCCTTAAGGGAGGCGTACAGCGACATCTACCAGAAGACTCATGCGTCATTAACGGCACTAACGTCTCAAATTATATTGAGAATCGTCAGTTGCGATCCTGCTCGGTGCCTAGATTTTTAAATTTTTCCTTCATTCTAAATTTAAATCTAGTAGGGTTGGATTGCGGCCACTTGGATGAGTTGATAAACTGAAAGGATATTTTCTTGATTTTTTTAATCTATTCCCATTCAATAGCTACTAACTAAAACGCATACGACTCACTGTTTGTAAATAAATATCTTTAATTGAAAAAACTTTGTTCTTCAGAAGGCCGCAAACTGACGCTGGCCGCGTAACTGGCCAAGCGACCCTACATTACGATGTTACTTTCAGATTTACGATTTTCATGTATGATGTTCGTAATTCGAACCAGCCTTTTACTATTCTGTTTTTTTTTTAATCCATTTTAGTACCTGTAATGTTCTTTAAACCTGAAATTTCACTGGAAAAACATTTTCGTGAGCGACCATATTTTGCTCGGCGCGAAATCTTCTAATGACATTGACAGCCGCTAGTGTCGCCAGGGTGCTGTTTTTTTTTTAGACTATAAAATCGCGATCTCTCAAAGTTATACCAAGGACTAAATATGAATATAATCGATTTTAACTTTTATTTGTAGGCTTTTTTTTATTGTAAACGGTCCCTGGGACACCGGGATCATAACAAAAGAATGCTATTGTTTATTTTTTCGCCGGGAGACGACTTCTTTTGATTTTTAATAATAAGAGTACAAAATATACAATATATATACTCTTTATTGACAACCTCAACAAAAAAAAACACAAAACAGTACACAATTACAATGAGTAGAGGGAAACAACAGGAATATGTGGAACAATGAATTTAATTATCTAAATAAACATTATTATTAGCCCTAATTTATGTATAAACTATATATATACCAGTTCTTCTTCCTCGGCCACTCACTGCTGAGGATCGCGATTACACATGGCTTGTTTCCAAATGGTGCGGTTGTAAGGTGTGCGAATGCGAACCGCGTGTGTGCGTTCGTACCTTCTTACAACAGTTACTATACATATCACTACATAGTATAAAACAAAGTCGCTTTCTCTGTCCCTATATCCCTATGTATGCTTAAATCATTAAAAATCTTTAAAACTACGCAACGGATTTTGATGCGGTTTTTTTTAATAGATAGAGTGATTCAAGAGGAAGGTTTATATGTATAATAACATCCAGTAAATAGTACACCCGTGCGAAGCCGGGGCGGGTCGCTAATAACTAATATGATAGGTAAACTTTGGAGATATGGGGGGGGGGGGGGGGTTTACATTTTCCCTCCTAAAACAAAAATGACTCAACGTAAAAAAAAATGCTTCAGAATGTGCAACCCAAGTCCTTTCCTATGACACCCCACTCGACATATTAACTAGACTTACAAATTTCTGTCATTTTTCACAGAAAAAAAAGGTCATGTTCTATGTATGTAGGTAAACCTTCTTTATAACTATTCCAAATTTCAAATCTACAGCATAAGTAGTTCTTGAGATATTTAGCGATGTGACAGACAGACAGACAGACAAAGTGAATTCATAAGGGTTCTTTTTGTATCATTTTGGCTACGGAACCCTAAAAAGGTGCCAATAGGCACCTTTTCGACCAGCGACGAGCCATATCGGAAATAAGTACGAGTAGAATAGTTATTTGTTATACAAGGGTGCAATTTGTATTTTAACCGCGAGTGTGGAATTGAAACACGAGCTAGCGAATGAATTCTAGGGTTGAACTACGAGCCAGCTAATGGAGTCTATGGTTGAACCGCGAGCGAAGCGAGTGGTTCAAAAATAGAATCCTGAGCGTAGTGAGTATTGCAACACACGAGACGTAAAATAACTTTGCAGCCGTGTATAACACAAATCTTTTCACCACACTAGAGCAAGGATTTTTTTTGCTGCCCCTCATCCTAGTGTTATTCCTGTACAGTTGCATCCTAAATATAGTTGGATGCCCGAGGTCCACTATCTAATCTCGGATTTGGCGTAGGTACTAGTATATTTTAACACAATAGCATAATATAAAATTATTGTTGCTGGACTATCTGTACTGGCCTTTACATCACTATCACTACATAGTATAAAACAAAGTCGCTTTCTCTGTCCCTATACCCCTATATCCCTATGTATGCTTAAATCTTTAAAACTACACAACGGATTTTGATGCGGTTTTTTTTTAGTAGATAGAGTGATTGAAGAGGAAGGTTTACATGTATAATGACATCCGCAACAAATAGTGCACCCGTGCGAAGCCGGGGCGGGTCGCTAGTGTTATTATATTCTAAAAAGTTACAAATAGCACGTTCGGATTTGAGACATTCTTTGCACTCTTATGGATAAAATGCAATTTTGTTATCTGTTTTTAAATAATAAAAAAAGGTTTTCCGAGCTAGTGAGGTGAAAATGTATTGTTCTAATATTGACGATACTAACTTATAATATTACCAAACAAATTAGTGAATGATTACATTTCGATAAATATATTATATTTTAGTTTTAACTACCGGATTTGACCTTGATTAGATTGATTAGCTATTTTGTATATAAAAGGCATGGGAAAGCTCGACTATTTGAGTATTCAGCAGCATGGCAACCCGTGAAATAGTTGCTTTATTGTGTGTGAACTACATCGTTGGTAGTTCGGGTAATGTATATTTTTTTAATTTATATTCTCCTCATTTTTACCGCCGGCGCGCAAAAGAGGGGTGTTACAAGGATTAAAAGGTTCACATAACTGTCATTGTCCTATTATTGTGGGAAATATTTACCAGTTCGTTTTTGACAGTTATGAATTGGCGTTTGTGGTGATGAGGGTGAAACGAATCGATTGTCTGAATTAGCGATTATTAATGAATGTTGAATGATTATTCAAATCGATTTTATAACAATTTGTTATTTAATTTTCCCATATATTTCACTACTGGAGACGGATCTATTGTAAGAGTCCTTATAAGTTTTAAAATGTTTTGATTTCAAAATTATGACAAAGATATTGATAATACCAATAAAATTATTAAGGGCTACGATGATTTTATTAAAGTTTTAGATAGTAACATAGCCATTTTTTGATTTTATTGTGTGTAGTAGAATTGAAGCGCAAAAGACAAGTTTTTAGCCTGAAAATTGTCGATTTGTAGTGATGTTTGAAACGATATTTCTTAATGAAAAATTCAAAAAATACATTTAAGGTTTATGACATAAGGTCGCAATAGTCCTGTTCTAGATAGTAACATTGAGAAAATGTCAAGATACGTGTCAATTCAAACAGAAAATGAAACCAGTAAGAACTTTTGTCATATGATTTTTAATCTACCCACTTCAATTTTGTATCGCTCAGAAATCGATACTGTTATTCCAAATTCCGCGATAAAGGTAATTTTGTGCTTCATTCATCTGCAATTTATTGGAATACTTATTTTTTTTATAACACGTAATTCATAACAGTTATAAATTCATTCATTCCTCGATTTCCATCAACTTCCGAAATTATCATCTTAATCAAAACGAGTGATTTAGTCACTACACTAGATTTAAATAATAAAATATTTATTAGTACGTAATTGTTTTCCTGGTGAATTATTATCATAAATTTCTACGCATCGGTGATATAAAAAATGTACATTCATTTGATTGCTCCTCTAAAACGCGTATTACAACTACCTAACTGCTCATGAAGCTCTAATATCATTTCTTGATTTTATTCACTGTTTCGATGTGTAATTGAAAAAATTACAAAATGGGACTAGTAGTAAAAGAAAAAGAGTATCTTGGCTATATTTACAGAAACAAAAAATATGATACAATAAGAAACATAATAGAAGGGAAAATAGAAGGTAAAAGAGGTAGAGGAAAACCTAGAACATCGTGGTTTGAAAATATCAGGGACTGGACCGGTACTATTTGTGATAATCCACATCGAAAGGGACCTTATGGCGGCAGGCGCTTACGTTACACCTATTCACTATTGTATTGGAACAGCGGCAATAAAGGCGTAAGTGCCGGCCGCCATAAGGTCCCTTTCGATATGGATTATCACATTTATTGACGCCGCCACTCTTGCCAGGACGGCGAAGAACTAGGCAACAGGCAAAAAATAATATAACGGTCATTCTACTTTTTGATGACCAGTTTTCTATTACAAAAAAAATTCTATGATATGTACTGAATTAGTCTACACAAATAAGGATTTCGAAATAGTACCTAAACCTAATAAAAGGAATTTATAGGTAAAAATAGTTAAATATTAACATATTGCTGTAAAAGGTGGGTAACACAGTGGTATCAACCATTTTTTCATACAAGTGGTGAGACATTCAAGGATCACTGAGTTACTCGATTTATGGATATTAGCTGTGGTTCGTTAATTACCAAAACTATCGGAAGTGATACTGCAATTAAACGTCTTTCTAAATAACAATACGAAAATATGAAGTGATGGCCAAGTATTCCAAATCTGCATTTAAAAAAAGTGTCAGAAAATTATGCACATGAAAGAGTATATTGGCCCTTAAAACAAAATAAGAACTAATACTTAATTAAGACTGACAAAAGATTGCCGTTTATCTATCGCTCCGCAAAACATTATATCAATCAATCAATCAAACATTTATTCTGCAAATAGGCCACAAGGGCACTTTTACATGTCAAAATATTAATTTACAATTTCAGAAAGTCTGACTATAATAAGTACGTAATACATTTTTCATGTCAATATATTAATTTACAGTTCAAGAAGTAATAATAATTTCGAGTTTACAATTGTAACAAAATTAATGTCATGCAGTGAAGATAAACTTGCAAAGTTATCTATTACAAATATTACAACATCAGTAAAGTTAGAGATGTATAAGGTCTCAAGATTAAACAAGGAGTATAATGAAATTACATACACATATCACATACTCATCATCATCCAGCTACTTCCAACATCACTGGGGGTCTATGATGGTAGCGCGATAGCGTGATAAACGACAAGATAAACCATTTGTCACTTTCTATCGAGTGGTATCAGAAAGTGACAGATGCTTTACCTTGTCGTTTATCAAACTATTACGCGACCATAACATGGGGCCGGGTGCTGATGCGAGCAGAGCGTGAGCATAATGAACCGAGCACCAACATGAGTGGAGGAATGAGGCGGGCTTAAGGCACTCAAAGCTCTTCATGGAAGGAGTGGATACAGGCTGGACCAAAAAAATTGGAAATACAGCAGAAAGCAGCTCAGGATGATAACTGGGGTGTTTACATGTCACTTCGGGGTCAAAGGAATCTTGGCCAAGATGGGATTAGCAGACGACATAGAATGTAGGATGTGTGGCGAGGATGACGAGACAATGGAACACTTACTGTGTGAGTGTCACGCCCTTGCCAGACAGAGAATGAATGACTTTGGCAATGGTTATCCTGAACCAAAGGAATTCAGAGTACTCCTGTTGAACTCCATTATTCGGTTTGTGGAAATGCTGGAGAGCAGCTTGGAGTAGACATAAAAGAGGGGGCAATTGCACAAAAGATCCCACTGGGTCGAAGGGCATCCGCAAGGGCCTTCATCTAAATAAGATAAGATAAGAGCATAATGAAATGGAGCATACATAGCTTATTTTTCTTTCTCAGGTTCCAAGTATATGCAACCCAATGAGGAGAATGTCGACCATGTGTTCCAGAGGTGAGTCACTCTGTTATCGACATTGGAGGTCATAGTACCTTCGAAACTGTAAGGCCAAATTTTGACAAATGAACGCAAGCAAGAATCTACCTTATAATCAGAGCTCTTAGTCGTTTTTTGCTTGCGTTCGTTTGACAGTTTGATCTTGGTCTTAGCGTTGTTCCCGGTTGTTTCCTATGGAGCCAGGGGTTCACTTTGACACGTAATCCCAAGATTTAATGCTATCGGCAGGATTTAATTGAGTTTAAATAACTATATACATTTTAAAATAGAAAATTAACAAACTAAATTACAGGGCGGTTATAATGTTAATAATCATACTATACCTAGTCGCTATACTCTTGTTTTGTATTAGTACATTTTGATGCAAGTGCGGAAGGTTTGTCATTTCGCACGAGTCCCGAGTTGTCTTGGCCCGAGCCATCAGGCGAGGGACAAGACTCGGGACGAGTGAAAATGACACTTCCGCACGTATATCAAACGACGTTTTTTAATACAGTTGTGGAAAAATATCAAAGAAACAAAACTAAATAAAACAGTAATTAAAAGAGAGACAAAACAAAGTGTATTTCCTTGCCATTGTGGGCTTTGCACGTACCTGGTCTACATCTGGCGTAGTTTTCACACATTTTATTTAACAATCGCGTATAAATCGCACATATCACAAAAATATTATTAAAACATTACAAAATTAATTAGTGATATTATGAATGAAAGAGGCGGAAATTAAAAAGTCGGTTTAACTTTTAATTGATAGTCTTTTTTTAACAAGCCATGGTTATCAGCGTTCAGCCAAAACCAAAACCATTTTGCTAGACATTTTATGTCATGTGGTAGTTTAATTACATTTTTACATGAAAAAACAGTTATTGATAATTTTATAATTAATTTATATTTGATTTTCTGGTAAATAAATGTGTGTTTTGGCGAAAAAAACAAGCGTTCATTCATCCGTCGCGGTGGTCCTGCATAATCTTAGGTCTCGCGTAATACTCGTTTCCGGTCATAGGTCTACTCAATCAGATAACTTTTTGAAAACAGTTTTAGATTTTTTAGTATAATTATGATAACCCTTTAACCTGTTTAATATACAATTTGAATGTTTTAAATATAATAGAAGTAAAGTTTTAAAGCCAAATACTTTATTAAATAAATGAGTAAATTGATTAAACCTAATACTCTTTTGTTGGATGTTTGGATTGGACCAACAGTAAATTTAAAAAAATTGGAAAAGTGAAAAGCACTAGTTCGCGAAATCCAACTTTGCGAACGATATACAGCTACATAAAGTACCACTTCTTGAGTAACTGTATTAAAAAATTGTTTCTAATAATGATATCATAATACGTTTACCAAGTGAAATATTAAAGCGTAATAAATATAGGGGCTTCGGTAGAGAGTACAATTCTTGGTGTTAAAACTCTTGGTCCGTGTCCTCTTCCCTCTTCCCATCGCGCACAAGTTATTTACTGAAATCGCTAAGCGTCTGGTTGACGTAACTGGTGACCGAAGAGCTGGCGGCTTCCTCGCACAACGATCAGCATTGCGATAAAGCGAGGAAATGCCGCTAGCATCCTCGGTACAATGCCCCAAAGGCCTGTTTTAGATTTAAGTTAGTTGTAATATTATTTAAGTTAAATAACATACAGGTATATTATATATGTTTTTTTAACCTGACTGTGGCTTTATAGGCAGGGCCCAATAAAGCGATAGGAGTGCGCGGATGGGGAGTAGCCTGGGGAAAATCCAGGGGAAAACCTCCGACACGACCACGCGTGTGGTTTGGAACACTGGAATACTCTAAGAGTTTGCGCTCCAGTGAGATTGGTTGAGCGGTTTCAACCGAATCTGAGGTGTGAATATTTTTTTCTATATTATATATTATTTCAGTTATTGTTATTTAACTATTACCTGTAAATTAATAAATGTTTATTTAGGCTCGGTTTTATAAAGATCCGTTAGACCTTATTTCGGTTTGTTAAGTCAAAAAATGTACTGAGTTACTGAAATTTGATCTGATATTTGGCCTAACGGATCTTTATAAAACCCGGCCTTAGTGAACGAGACAAAATATTATCTGTTTTTTGTGTTCATGTTTTCAGTTACATAAAAAACTACGGCAAAAACTATGCCAGCGATACTGAACATGAAATGAGAAAAACAATTTTCCTGGAGAATTGGAAGTAAGTTTAATTTAATACCTATATGTATTGAAATTATTGATAAACTCAAGGCCAATAAATACAGGCGTTAAGATTTTCAATTATATTCTATAGGACTGGCCTATATTTGGCACAAAGAATAAGCATTAACACGTTCACACTCCCCATACGAAATTTTTTCACTTATGTGAAAACTTGGAAGTGTGACAGAGAGGGAAAACTTCGTTTGCTGTTCGCGGTAGCGCCCCTGAGGGCCTACTCCGAACTTCGAAATCCGAACTTCGTATCGTGCCTTTCCTTTTACTCATATAGTGTATAACAGGAGAATGAAAGGGACGGCACGATACGAAGTTCTCAGTAGGCCCTCTGTTAAGACAATTCACTAGTTCTATACAGAATGCAATTGTTGAACTTTATTTTAGTCATACTGTCTTTGTTAGTTGACGGCGTTTTTGATAATAAAAAGTATGGAGGGCTACAAAATACGAAATACGTGTATTGTTGAGACATTATTGGGAACAAAAATTTAAAGCAAGAAAATCATGTGAAGTTGAACGGGGAGACTTGTTAAATGAACGGATGGCACAGCGTTGGTTTAATCGTTTCGATAGTGGAGATTTGACCCTTGAAGACCGACCGCCCTCTCGATCGATATTGAGGCTACAAAGGAAGCTTTTGAAAACCAACCCAGTAGCAGCACTTGTCGATTATCGGTCTCATTTGGACCTTCTAAAGACACTATACATCGCCACTTAAAATCATTAGATACGACCTACAAAAGTTGTCGAACCGAGATTATTTATGAGACACCCCAATAGTTTTTCCAGGTCTGTCTGTCTGTTCGCCGCATAACCTAACGAACCTTAGGTTTAAAGACATTTATTCTCATATAAGATCTACAATCACTTCCATGAGAACATGGTTATAGACAAATACATGTATCCGACTTGGTTGTTGTCACCGCAAGAATGCAAAATCATATTTAAGGTAGACAACACATACAGTAATATAAAGTAATAAAAAAAAATTAAAACATAATTATAGACAAGCTTATTCACCCATTCAGCTCATAAATTTATTTATTTACTTATTATAACCCGGAAATGCCAAATTTAATGGTTTGCTAGGATATATTCAGCGAGTGCCCTTTTGAATGCGTTGAATGAGTTCACATTTTTAATTTCAGCCGGTATTTTATTGTACAGGAGCGCACCTTCAAACGTAACAGTTTTTTTACCATAACCTTACTCCTAGAAATCTGTAATTTTCGTGTTTACAGAATGATAGACCACCACAACCGTCAGAACCTCACGTACACGATGAAGCTTAACAAGTTTGCCGACCGTACTCCAGAAGAGCTGGCCTCTGGAGGTGCCCTGCCCAGTCCCACTCTGCAGGGCTCAAGGCCCTTCCCGTACTCCTCAGACGAAGTTAAGAAGCTGGCTAAAACACTGCCAAAGAACTTTGACATGAGACGCGAGGGTTACCTATCTTCTGTTAAAAGTTAGTTTTGCATTATTCTTCTATTTTTTCTAAGCTAAAATTTCTACTTATTCTAAGCCTTCAATAGCCATGAATTCCTTGGATTAGAAAGAGAAAGCTGCCGCCACATTCTTTTTGTATTTAATTATATTGTGGGTGGATAATCTTTGTTTATTTATTTTCTCGCAATCGAAGTGAAAATTAGAGTGTATAACTATGGTCTGGAAGCCATATTACCACTCTAACTATTTTCCGTCAATAGGTACGTTCGGAAAAATAGCTAGCAGATTTTACATCGCTGTTATACAGGCTAAAGCATTTAACATTGTGCCCAAATTTCAAGCAATTTCAAAGCAATAACAGCTGAATAGACATTTACTCAAACTTTATTCAACGTGACTGTGTTACTTGGGGATGCTGTTATGGCCGTCTCGGACCACGGTTGTTGTCCCGGACGACGTAATCACAGCGCGTCCATCGAAAGATGGACGCTGCGCTTACGGCATCCAACTCTGACACGACGCGTACACTTAGGCATTGCCGCCGGCGGGGACGTCCACCGCGCGATCGCGACAACACTGACACATATAATCCCTATTCGTCCCGCGCGGTACCGCCGCACACCGGGTAGAGTCAGTCCGAGCCAGGTCGGACCTAGCTGAGTTTCTTGCTGGACTCTTCTCAGCTAGGCTAAGTTTAGTGAACCAGCGACAAAACTCTCAGTAGCTCGATTCCACTCACACCTCAGATTCGGTTGAAACCGCTCAACCAATCTCACTGGAGCGCAAACTCTTAGAGTATTCCAGTGTTCCGAACCACACGCGTGGTCGTGCCGGAGGTTTTTCCCCTGGATTTTTCCCAGGCTACTCTCCAATCAGTCAGCATTTTGTGCAATTATTTGATATTTTTGTTATTGTTAACTTTATGGTGTATGACTTGATATTTTTGTTATTGTTATCTTTATGGTGTATGACTTTTCGAAAGTGCTGTTTATACTGCCTACTTGGAAAAAAATAAATTACTTTGACAATCGTGCACTCCTATCGCTATATTGGGCCCGGCTTATAAAGCCACAGTCAGGTTAAAAAAAAACGGTTTTTGTAAAGCCTACCCTTACCCGGGTTTCGAACATATGAAAGAGGATTTACTATATGGGTGTAGATAAACTACTATTACATTATTGTAGATCAGGAGGATTGCGGGTCGTGCTGGGCGTTTACGGCGGCGGGCGCGGTAGAGGGCGCGCTGGTGCGCAAGCGCGGTGGGCGCATCAACCTCAGCGAACAAGCGCTCATTGACTGCGTGTGAGTACAATACAATACAATACAATACAATACAATACAATACAATACAAATACTCTTTATTGCACACCTCAATCAAAGGATACAGTACAGTACAAAAACACAATGAGAAGAGGCAAACAACAGGCGGTCTTATCGCTAAAGAGCGATTTCTTCCAGACAACCTTAGGGTAGCGGAAATCTAAACAGAACGATTCATAGCAGGTGGTGCAGAGTTAATACATATGAAGCCTACTAATAATTACAACAATAACATTTAATTAAGGATAAATAAACATACATAAATATAGTATAAAAATATACGTACATAAACATATAAGGATAAGTATAACACACATACACATACATATAGGGATAAGTTCGCCTTTGTACATGATTGATCTGTTTTTTTTTCTGTATAATTTATTTTACTTGTCTTGTGTACAATAAAGTATTTACATACATACATACATACATACATATACAAATATATAGTCAGCCACATAGTCTAAAGGAGCTAAGTCTTAAGTGTGTCATGAAGCTGTTTTTTGAAGACCGCAAGAGATTCAGCACGCCTCAAATCAGGAGATAAAGAATTCCAAAGCCGAATAGCTCGAAAAGTGAAAGAAGAATTATAAAATTTTGATGAGGAAGATGGAACAGTGAGAATCAAGTTTCGGGAGGACCTAACGGAACGAAGTTAAGTAAAACGCTCCTACCTACCCATGTAGTACCTATTCATGTCGGCTGTACAGTCGCGTTCTTTAAGGACTTGTACCATCTTATACACGAGTGTTGTATGGCAACTGTCGGCGCCATACAACTCAGTCAGTGTAAACTTGTCAAAACCTCCATATTCATATTCATTTATTCATAAAGCATAAAAGTTTTACACGTCTGTTGATTATTATTAGTAGGTATCAGATAAGTAATCGAAGGCAGCTCGCTTGTTACTGTTGATCTGACGATCAGACAGGTGGCTTGTTTGCTATAATTGCTATCATCGAAGTATAAAAGGGTCATTGTCAGATTTAGGTTTGCGTCTTTTCGGTGGACATAAACAAAGTTAAGGGCCACAAAGCTGAATTTTGGATTGGTCTTGTATATATCCATAACTATATATCCATGTAATAAAAACATAACTTATAATATATGTACATAAGCCGTTAACTATTGACCTTCGGGTGGACAACTTTTTACAACTGACAATGACCTAAAAGTGTCATTATTCGCTCGTTTTAACATCTCTTTTGTGGACACTTTTTTGATTAGCCAGTTCGATGAAATAGTGATGACGAAAGTGATTTGGAACAGACGTCAAAATAGTAACCCAAAAAGTAACATCTGTTTTTGTCAATCCACAGGCCACCGCACAAAAACGGTACTATGGGGTGCCAAGGGAATTCCGTCAAAAATGCATTCGACTACATCGAGGCCAAAGGATTGCCGGTTAATTATGAATACCCCTACAAAGCAACGGTATGGTGTTTGATGCCGGACCACACAATGTGCCTTGGTGGCCCAAAGTACAGGACGTATCTATTACTTGGGAGAAAGACGTTTTCATCTCATTCCACCGCATAATGTGTCCTGTACTTTGGGCTATTAAGGCCCATTATAATTACATTTATAGATATGTTTAGCGATTCGAAAGGCTATATTGGTTACTTTGGTTCTGCTACGGGTGGCCTCATTTCTGATGCGATCACGCAGAGAAACTCCCAGCATAGCCCTATCCATTGCCCTCTGAGTGACTTTGAGCCTTCTTATGAGGCCCATGGCGAGCGACCACGTTTCCGTACCATATGTCATCACTGGCAACACACACTGATCAAGCTTGAACACACTTCGCTAAACTTAAGTGGCAGTGGGGGACAACCACCGACCGGAAGGCGCAGCGTGGGTAGGCCCCCCAAGGTGGACTGATGACCTGGTAAAGGTCGCGGGAGTCCGCTGGATGGGGATGGCGCAGGACCGGTCATTAGGGCACTCTTTGGGAGAGGCCTACGTCCAGCAGTAGACGTCTTTCGGATGATATGATGATGAATAGATATGCCGTCGGAAATGTCCCGCTAGTCCGGACTTTTCCGACGGCATATCTATTCATCATCATACAAACTCGTATCAGGTAAACTGTTAATGCACATGCATTTATTTACGAAGTATGCTTGGGTCATACACGGATTTAGGTTCGCGTCTTTTTTGTGGACATACCAAAAGTTAAGGGCGACAAAGCTTAATTTTGGATTGGACCAGTAACCCGCATAAACAGTGTCTCCGTTTCCATAAATCCCTGTAATAAAAACATAGCTAACATGCGCATAAGCCGTCAACTATTACGACCACAGGAGGGACGACTTTTGTTTTTTCAACTAAGTATGACCCGCTTATCTTTCGCGCAATAGAACAATGAATTGGACACGAGAAAAACACAACACTATACTTATATTCATATTGAGGATTTGCCTGACTATATCTATGTCAAATTACTATATCTATGTAGGTGTCTGACACCTCAGCATAATGCTGAGCCAGTGTCCGTTTCACTGCCGCGTGGACACACTTGTTGTGGTTTGTTTTCTTCTGTTGTTGTTTTTTTTTTGTAATATGTGTGTCTTCTGTGTCTGTGAATAAATGTTTCTTTCTTTCTTTTTTTTAATACGTACACAGGATGATTCTTGCCATGCCAACAACATGGTGACCACGACAAAGATCGAGGGCTACGTCAAGCCGACTCCCGAGGACGTGGATGCCATGAAGGTTGCCCTCTACTACCATGGCCCGGTCACTGTGGCCATGCATTTGAGCAAGAAGATGCGCTTCTACGATAAGGGGATCTTTATTGACCCGGAGTGGTGAGTACTTACGGTCCACCTGATGGTAAGCGGCCACCGCAGCATATAGACGCCCGTAACTCCAAAGGAGTCATGCACGCGTTGCCGACCCTTTATAAAATTTGAAGATGCACTGTGTTGACAACAGGAAGGACAAATTTAGGTTCCTCGCTCTCAACACAGTGCACCCTCGGGAGCTCTGGCAACCTTGCTCACCTCCAGGAACACAAAACTACATACTTGTATAGTAGATAATGTTATTATGGCTGTGGTCTTCTGCAAGGCGGAGGTACTTCTCCAGTTGGGGGAGTGAATATATAAAGGCGAGTCTGCTGCGCCAAAAATCTAACAAAACATGTTTGCATAACATGTTAGTTACAACTGCCCGTCCGTTGCGACTTTCGAGTGAAATGTTTATTTTCTTTGCGGTGCCATTCCCAATAGACTTTTGCGCACTAATGCAGTTTTACACTCTTTACTACGTAACTTGTTTTTATACTGTGGACGAGTGGGTAGCTTACGTGTATCTGTAATTTTATTAAATAAACCTGGATTACATTTTACAAAGATTGCAACTTCCAGAATATATAAACAGGGCAGGGTAAGAATATTCGCACATTCTTTGGGGGAGCTCTATTTCTAGTAGTGGACGTCTTTCGGCTCATATAATAAGAATAAGAATAAGAAATATTTATTCGAGACAAAGACAACAATTAATACAGCAAAAAATAGAATATAAAAATAAACAAAAAAGTTGTGTTATCTCGAAACGGTACCATCTCAGCATAATGCGGGCAATCGCCAGCGCTGGTCTTCCGATGGCACCGTCGAGTGATTTCACGGTGTGTAACTGTACGAACATATAATAATAATAATAATTTTTTTTTTTTTATTTAAGGAAAAAAGGAGCTTGTCGCCAGGCGAACATACCGCCCCGTATAGGCAGCAGAATATGTACAAAAAACTAAAAAAAAACTTAAACTCTAGATTTTAAACCTACTTCTACTAAATTGTATAAAAACTCGGCTTCGTCCGAAATAGGAAGCGACAAAAAACTATTTACATATCCTGTGTCGAATGTATGTAACAGATTCGAATCGGACCAAGCTGCTCTCAAAGCTTCGGTCCGGACACACTCCATCAATACATGTATTACATCCTCAACAGTTCCACACTCATTACAATTTGGGGAGGGGACTTTTCTCATTAAAAAGGCAAACTTGTTTGATGGAATGTGACCGGAACGTAACCTGAGTGCCGTTTTTAATCTGTTTCTATTATAAGGTGCTTGGTCAATCCAGGGATAATAAGAAACATGTGGCTGAATGGTTCTAAACCAAATCCCTCTCTCTCTAGATCGTAAGTCAAAATACTCCTGCCAGTCTACTAAACAATGTTTTCTTATAACTTTAACGTAATCCGAGTGCAAGGGTAAAACTGACAATGGAACCCCGTCCACGGCGGCCTGTTTGGCAAGGGCATCTACCTCTTCATTCTCTCTTAGCTGGACGTGACCAGGAATCCATTGCAGTTTAATTTGCTTATTACAAGATTGAAGTTTTAAAATTGACTCTAAAATACGATATGCTACCGGTGACCCTCTCACATGTGAGGTAGAACGAACTAGGTGTTGCAAGGCACTTTTGGAGTCCGTCAGAATAACAATGCTATCAAAATTCAAAGAGTTTATGTAAGATAAAGCCTCTTCTATGGCAATTAATTCTATATGCATAATAGATATATCAGAGTCAATCTTAAGCTTACAATAACGATTAACATTTGGATCAAAGAAGGCCGCACCTCCCTGTGAATTGTGTTTCGAACCATCAGAAAAAAATTTATACCAAGATCTGTATTCCTGTTCAATAAAGTTGGAACAAATAGATTTAAGTTCACTACAGGGATACAAGCGTTTGGCACGATCAATAGTCGGAATCGAATCGAAAATTATGTTCTCTAAATTAATATTACTAACCCAAATTTCCAGAGAAAACATTTCAATTTGAGGGCTGATATGTATTGGCAAGGAGTTCAAATCTTTATGAATAGAAATAAGCAAAGGCAACTTTTTGTTAGTCCAAAATCGTGAATTAATTGTCGACGACAATTCATGCAATGTATCCATAGTATTATTATTTACAAAAGATTTACATTTCAACCAAAACTTCCCAGCCAAATACTTCCTTCGAAAACAAAGAGGAGGAAGAGATAACTCGCTCTCCATTACGTGGATAGGCGTAGATCTAATGAAACCACCTATGACACGTAGAGCCTGGTTTTGAAATCTATCTAATTTGAATAAATTTGTTTTACAGCTATTGTCGTACAGGAAACAAGCATAATCAACTCTACTGCGAATTATGGAAATATATAAACGTCGTAAATGCTTTTGATGGATACCCCATCCTGGACCTGCTAGCACTTTTAAAAGATTTACAAATTTGGTTACCTTTAGAACTGTTTCATTAATGTGTTTCCCCCATCTTAAAGAACTATCCAGCCACAATCCCAAATACTTAACTTGATTGACCAATGGAATAGACATGTTACAAATTCTTAAATCTATCAAACCTCTGAAACTGCCCTTTTTAAACACGCAAAACTTGCTTTTATTTGGAGAAATAACCAATCCTAAACTATTCAATAAATGGCTCAAATTGTCACACGCAAGTTCAAGTTCAAAAACGGCAGCCGTAGTATTGTCTTTCGATGTATATAAAACAAAATCATCAGCATATTGAGAAATCTCTACATTATGAATATCTTTACAAATATCGATAGTAGCGACATTAAAAAGAAGAGGCGATAAAGGATCACCCTGAGCTAACCCTCGACATGTTAATCTAGTACCACTGTAGCCCGTAAACGAAATATTAAGCTGTCTATGCTTTAAATAAGACCAGAGATACGAACAAAGCAAAGAGCCCACTCCTAACCGATCTAATATATGTAACAAACAAATTATATCTACATTATTGTAGGCATTGTCGATATCAATGAAACATGCTACAGTAGTTAAATTTTTAGTGAAACCCATTTGGATTTGACTCACTAAACGAACGAGATTATCATAACAAGATTTAGATTTTCGGAAACCGACCATCTTATCTGAGAACAATGAGTGTTTTTCGAGATACCACTCCAATCTCTTGTTTAGAATCGTATGAAGTATTTTACAAATACAAGATATAAGAGCTATAGGACGAAGAGCAGACGAAGAATTAGGATCTCTACCCGGTTTGGGAATAGGAATAATTTTGACGTTACGCCATTGAGAAGGTACAAAGCCAGAAAACAAACAAATATTATACAACTTAACTAATAGAAGTTTACCTGATAACGGAAGATGATTAATCATGGAAAAAGAAATGGCGTCACAACCTGGAGAAGTATCACTTTTTTTAATCGAGTTTAACAATTCTTGTAAAGTGATCTCAGATTCTAATTTAACATTATGTGAATGAAAGGTAGGAGTAGGGGGACAAGCAAAATCAGGAGTTAAATTGTTCAAAAGTTCTTCAGCTCTGTCTTTATCAACATGACGATTAGTCGAATTCTTCTGGTGCCCTTTAATCCACCTCATCTTACGCCACATATCCGACGACGAAGTCGATTGGTCTATTGATGAACAAAATTCATGCCAAGATTTACTTCGAGCCTGACGTATGGCTCTTTGAGCATTACGAGTCTTTTCCTGTAACAAATCCAAATTGATAGGAGACGGACAACGTCTTAAATTCGCTAAAGCAAGTCGGCGTTCAGCTACAGCTTTAGACAATTCGACTGACCAATATGGTTTAGGATTAAACTTATCACACACATATTGAGGAACTTTAGTATAAGGAATAAATCTATTAGCAGCTAACTGTAAAGTAAATTCAAACATGTCATAAAATTCTTGAGGGTCTGACGGAATATTAAAGCCAGTAAAACGATCTTCAATAAATGATGTGTAAGACTGCCAATCACCTTTTTTATAGTTTCGTTTACTTATGAACTCACGCTGAATGTTTATTGTTAAAGATAACTTTATAATGCGATGATCACTACCAAGAGTTTCGTTAGTAACTTTCCAAGATAATAGGGTAGCTAAATCGGACGTAACAAATGAAATATCGGGAGCCGACTGTTGCAGCGTACCATTCACAAAGCGAACTCTAGTAGAATCCCCGCTGTTTAAATAAATTATGTTATTATCTAACATACTGTCAAAGATTAGAGCACCTCTACGATCAGTCTTATATGACCAGTTAGAATGATGGGCATTAAAATCACCTAAAATTAACGATTTTGATCCAACAAGAGAAAACACATAATCCCAATCATTCTGAGTCGTATAAACTGTAGAAGGACAATATATAGAAATAATATTCTCAATGTGCCGACAATTCAAAACCTTGACATGTAATAATTCAATACCCTCATTAGGACAAGTTGTTGTACACATAACTGCCTTAATAGAACTATGCACTAATATACAAACTCCACCATAAGAGTCCGCCCTATCCAGTCGAATGGAATTATAATTATAAATTCGAAAATAACTCTCAGGTTCAAGCCAAGTTTCACATAAAACTGCAAAATGAATCTTTTCCTGTGACAACAATGCCTCTAAAGATACGCTTTTAGGCCGTAAGCTCTGACAATTCCATTGAATAATATTAACATCTACATTAGTACTATTACTACCCATTAATGAAATTCTTTAACAACGAATCTATAGAAAAGTTGCTAACTACTTTAGACACTAACCACTCCACACATATAGATACTGCTTGCTGAATTTTAACCTCCAAACACACATCACTCATCACAATACTTTTAAGCTTAATCAAAAGACGAACAAAGCTCATGTCCTTCGATCTAGCTTCCCGGGCTTTCTTAACAGATTCTCTGTTATCACCGACATGGTTCTCCTTATCAGGTACTTCCGATAGCGCCGCCTCATCGTACCAGTCAAACTCCGAATTGGATTGGACAGCCGACTGCGGTCGAGGCACTTCACGATGTGTTTTACGCTTTTTAGTCTGCTGAACTTTCGTTTTTTGTTCATTTGAACACGAAGTAAATAACTGAGACCAGAGAAGGTTACTTTTAGAAGGCAGATTATCCATGGTAGGCTCTGCAGGATTGGAACTTTCGACGGGAACTGAGATAGGCGTCTTGTTTACGCAATTAATTACCGGCGTCGGCGATACATCTGTAGCAGGCACAGGTGAAGGCGGTACGTACAAACTGAGAGCTCTCCTATACGTACAGTTGAACTCGGCCATCAACTCTCTTATTTTCTTCTCTTTTTTATATACTGGACAATTTTTTTGTAAAGCTAAATGATTTCCCGTACAGTTGACGCAACGGAATGACAAAGTTTCACAGTTTTCGTGATTTTTAGAGCATTTTGGACAAACTATTTTCTTGGATGGGCAAACCAATCGAGCATGACCAAATTTCCAGCAGCGAGAGCACTGAGTCACCGGAAAAATAAAACGCTCCACTTTTACTCTCATAGAATCGATGTACACGTAAGACGGTAAGAATGAACCTTCAAATCCAAGACGAATGCATTCACTCTTCACCCAACCAGTAGTAGAATGGTCATCATCGTTAGCTCTCTTATTCAACCTTTTTGCCGACACCAATTTCACATCACCATCGCATTGTAAATAATCTAGTATATCCTTATCCGTCAAGTGTAACTCGATATTATTAATAACACCATAGGACATACCAACTTCCGAAGTCTTTTGACACTGCCAGTCCAAGTCGCGAAATGCCGTACACTGAAGAAAGAAATCCGCGTTCAACTCACTGTCGAATGTAAGAAGTATTTTATGTTGGTGACTGTACTTTACTCGACTTATCCCTTTCACATTATTATCTTTGAACAGGCGGGCTAATTCAAATTGCTTAGGCAAAGCCTTCGAACACATTACAGATACCATAGAACTAACACCAACATCAGCCTGTTGACCATATCTACGTACTTTACGATGCCGGTTTACTGTTTGCCAATCATTCTCCGGAGATTTGTCGCCACCTTTTCGTTTATTAGATAATTCGTTTACCTCCATGTCCAATGGTGCATTATAATAAGATACCTCACTGCACGCAGTCTTATGTTCAAAATCATCTGTATCAGAGAAATGATTACCAGCGTCACCATCCCCGCCGTCGTCACCGCCGCCGCTAGTATGAGACATTATTTACGTTCGAATCCCGACCGCGACAGTCGGGATCGCTCCAGACGAATGTAAAAACACACCGGCAATAATTACTGATTAATTTAAACTAAAAACAAAGGAGAAAAGTCCGTGAAAACGAGCAGAAAATAATTAAATACCACAACAATTTTCAAACACGTCTTGCCGCCATAGAGGTTTTTTTTTTTTTTTTTTTTTTTTTTTTTTTTTTTTTTTTATTAAATAATAATAATAAATAAAGAACGATTAATACGAAGAAGAAGAAGACAGATTTTAAAAACAAAGTTTGACATTTTTTTTTAAACCGTGATATATGAACGCAGCAGCCTGTGCTATCTGTTCCAGCTAAACTAGCGCCAATGACAGTTGGAATGGCAGGCAGTAACTAAAGGAACTAAATGAATATTTGGAACATGGCGTCATATACTGATTATGTCTAATAATTAACAAACAATAATATAAATAAAAATATCATAATTATAATTAACTTGAAAAAAAAATATCATCATAATAATGATGATTGATGATAATGAATGCCCCTTCACTTATTTTATTTTCAGTAATGCTGGTGGTCTGGAGTCAAGGCACCACTCACTACTCGTCGTAGGATATGGCACCCGAGATTCTGACGGTGTCAGCTACTGGGTCCTGAAGAACTCGCACGGCAAAGACTGGGGTAGGATGGGATACGCGCTCATCACCACTAAGGATGACAACTGCTTTATATTGAGCAATCCTCTCTACCCTATTGTATAAACCACCTATTATGAAGCCTGATTCCCTTTTGACTAAGGTGTACAAGGAAAAATGACTAATATGGTATAAACATGTATAGAAACGCTTTTAAAAATGATGACAGGGAAAAAGGTCTAAAGTACTTAATAAAAGCAGATCAGGAATAAAATCTAGTAAGTATCGATATGATTCATATTCATATTCAATTTATACATAAAAATAATTTACACGTTTGCGAGTATTTAAATGAAATGATTATTATAGTAGTTTATGCAACTGATACATAATGAGAGGTTTTAAACCACGAGTGTGGTTTTATGAAACTAGCATCAGCGAGTTTCATAATAGGATCACACGAGTGTTTTAAGGCCTAATTATGTACAGTTGAATACACTACTTTATCTACATCCATACATTAAATCCTCTTTCATGTGTTGAGGCACCATTGCGTTGAAAGTGCAGGAGTTCGAGTTCGTGAGCTCGTATGTATGTATGTAATGGGCGGAGATGGCAATAACGATACCGTTTTTGATGCTGTTGTGGCCATCTCCGCCCCGGACCGGCGCGATATTGTAAAGTTGGTCCTTTACCTACACTTTATGAGCACATAAAAGAGGATTTACTGTATGGGTGTAGATAAAAATACTAGTAAAACACTCATTTCGCTCTGCTTTAAAATTAACGAAAAGGAAGTAGGGTAGGTTCATTACAATCACGAGGCCGTTGCACATCACGTTGACTTTTTAGAATTGTAATTCTATGGATATTATTCTTTGCGGACCATTTTTATACTTTGTCGATTATAATTTTGACGTTTTTAGTACCTGACAGCTTAAATGTTCTAAGCCTGACAATAATCAGTATTTAGACATTTCTATACCTTACTCGTAATTTTTCCTTATTGTCATTTGTCCTATTAAACGCACGTCAGTTATTATCTATGAATTCGGATTTATTTTGCCTTAATGTTTGCAATCACCGTAAATAATCAGTTTCTTGAATAAAGTTTTGGAACAATAACATAATTTTATTTCAATTTTACGATCATCTCTAAAACATTAGTTGCTAGAATACATTTTTACAGTTCGACTGACAAGTCACTGGATAGAAAGTACACTGTGTAACAAAACTAGTGAGTGTTCTGATTAGGAAAAAGAAGAAAATTTTTTTACCGCGAAAAAAAATTTTATTCTATAAGGCAGGTCGACCAAGTCAGCCAAATGTCCATACAAAGGCAAAAAATGTATCGCGCCAAAAAAAAAATTCTTCTACTTTTTCCTAATCAGAACACGATACCGAATATGCCCTTAAACGGGTCCTCACTAGTTTTGTTACAAACTCAAACTCAAACTCAAAATATTCTTTATTCAAATAGGCCTAGCAACAAGCACTTTTGAATCGTCAGTTATATATTACAGATAGATAGATAGATAGATATATTTATTTCCTTTATAAAATTACATCATGGTTTACATTTTTAAAACAAGATAAATTCACAAAAGGATCGTCAATAGGTATAATAATAATGAAAGAGAAATAATTGAAATCAAATAATGTCAAAGGTAAACAATAAATAGAAATGTCAAATTTGTATACACGGCTAGAATATCCTAGGCAATGTCATTAGTCAAATTTAAAATAATAGAAATAAAAACAATATAAACGCTCGATTCCAAATATCAAATACAATGTCAGAATAATCTATACATATAATAAAGCTGTAGAGGTTCGAAAGTCTGTACATAGAAGATATTAGCAAAAAAATCGATGGAGGGGTCTTAGAATCGATAACAGAACACATTTCAACAGTTTTTAAAATTTGTGTCTGTTTGTCTGTCTGTTTATTTGTCTCACCATCACGCGAAAACTAGCCAACAGATTTCAATACAACCTTCACTAATACTTTTAATTGATCTTCGGACGGGTTATAGGCTATAAAAATCATACAGATTGAGGACGAAAGGGGGTGAAAAGAGGGGTTGAACTTTGTATGAGAAGTCCTTCAATTCGTGACTTAAAGGCTTGAAAATTGGTAAGCATATAATTGGAAGCAAAATAAAAAGAATCTTATTCAAAAATTGTACAATAAACAGAAAATATGTGAAAAAATGGAGGGTAAAAAAGTGCTTAGGGGACTACCGACCAAAAATCTCTCAACCCATAGTGACTGTTTGAAATGAGAGATTTAATTACGTTAGTCAATTGTTGTCAACATTGTCAAACCGGTGCCTTGAGTTCAAGGCACGGATGGAGTTTCATCTACCTATAATTGATACGTCTTCAGTGGTCATCCAGAACGTTGTCAGAATGGTCGAGTGTAATAACGGTGTTATCTGAGGGCCTACAAAATCCCACTAATTCCCACTATTCCCACTAATATTATAAATGTGAAAGTTCGGATGTTTAGATATTTGGATATTTGTTACTCAATCACGCAAAAACGGCTGACCGGATTATGATGAAACTTGGTACACAACGAGGTTATAGCCTGGATTAACATATAGGATACTTTTTATCCCTTCGTCATCCCTCAAATAGATAAATTCGGGGGTGGAAGTTGAATTTCATAGATCCAGAATCATGTAGAATATTTACAATACCCGCTGACTTACGAAAATTCGACTCAGATGAACCAGTGTATGTCTGAGCTCCAAATATGCACATAGTTGTCACGAATCGTAGGGTCAAGATACAGTAAGGACGTATCGTGAGGCGAGTGTAGACTGTTGTAAATTCACGATATTTGACGTTTGGCGTGTCAAAGACGTGCCATTACACAGATGCCATTCGTTCAAGTCGAATCGAAGTTAATGTAGATTATTTACTACTTGCAGAATTCAATAATTTGAGTCTTATAGTTGCTAAGATAAAGTACGTATTTTCATGTAATTTTTTTATTTTTACCATCGTAGTTATAAACTGAGTAATGTCGCTACCAATTGATTATGATAAGCTATTATTATGAAAGATTTCGGATATTTGTGACTCTTAGAGCTTAATAGTTCAAAACCAAAGCGACTCATGTGAATGTGAATGTTTACCGCATTTCAGTACCTGAAGTTCTATTAATTATTTACATGCATAATTGTAAGCAGTACCTAAATAACGCAAATCTATTATGATTTAGATTTGCGTTATTTAGGTACTGACTTACAGCCTTTAAAGCGCTTGCGTTTTAAATCAAAACTTGCTGACAATGGGTCAGCAAGTTTTGATTTAAAACGCAAGCTAACGCAACGCTAAGTTACTTAGGCTCAATGGAGCCTAAATAACTTTACTATTTATAAAATTGGAGATTAAATAGATTGGACGTAGACGATTGTTGTCAGCATTGACTGACCAGCGCTTTGATATATGCCTACATAAAAATTATAGAAATTCCACTCCACTCTATTATTTTTATTGAAGATGTAAAACAGTTTTTTTTTCTTGAACATGACTGGCTTTATAGGCCGGGCCCAATAAAGCGATAGTGAGTGCGCGTTTGTTTTGAGAGTGGCCTGGGGAAAATCCAGGAGAAACCTCCAACGCGACCACACGGGGGGTTTAAACACTGCAACTGGAATACTCTAAGAGTATGCGCTCCAGTGAGATTGGTTGAGCGGCCTCAACCAAATCTGAGGTGTGGGTGGAATCAAACTATTGGGAGTTCTGTCGCTGTTTCACTAAACCAAGCCTAGCTGAGAAGAGACCAGCTAGGAACTCAGCTAGGCACGACCTGGGTCGGACTGACTCTACCCGGTATGCACCGTTATCGGGACGAATAGGGACTATATTATGTGTCTGCGATATCGCGATCGTGCGGTGGACATCCCCGCCGGCAGGGTAATCTTAAGGACCCATAGAAACCGTTATAAATCTTTTTGGTAACTATAGGTCAGCTTATCCAAAATACTAATTCAATGTAGGTAATATGAAAACATGGATTACCTGACTGATTAGTTGTAAAACGATAATATGCGCGTAGGTAGTTAAAAATATTACTACTGTTTTAAATTACAAGTTGAAGTTAAGGAAGCGCGAGTCTTTTTGGTAGATGTCACTCTGAGTACGCATCCCCAAGGCTTTGAAGAAGAGAAGAAAGAACTGATGAAAGATTACTGATTTTTCATACAGACTGCTTAGTTAAAGTGATTGGCTTCGTATGTCAGGATGTCACCGGTTTGATTGTACGTTTTGGAAAGTGTTTCTTCACTAGAAAAATACCTATGATTAAGGGAGAAAATTTAACACTTTTGTGAACGTGTTTGTCTTAGTCAACTACAAGTACATATGAAAAAAAAATTCTTAGTAAACTAGAAGTATTAAATAAAGTTTCATACAGAGGGATAATGCGTAGAGACATGTGCCCAAGGTGTTCACTGCAAGTAGAGCGTGTCATATTGTTGTAGGTCATTACAGATCTTGGGTTATAATGTAGGACTCCTAACACGCTGCAATTCGAGAAACATAGAAGTTTTTGTTCCATTCAATCATAATATGTTTTCGCTACATCGAGCATGTCAGTACTAAGGCACGGAAAGTAGGGAATTGGGAAACTTCATAGAACAAGCGAACGAATGTGCATACGTACGCAACATCGAACCATGACGCCACTATGCTACATGGATTTGATGACGTAGTTTCTTAGCACACATTGTGTTTCGTTACGTAGTATAAGAAATCATAAAAATTATTTGTACGTATATATACTATATGGGATCGAGTCGACGGCGTTCTCGGGGCTGGAATGAAATGTGTATTTAACGTCTGAATTTCCTGGCCAGTACCCTTGACCAGTACCTATTGAAAAATCATATTACCCATTTTGTTTCATTATCCGCCTATTACATCCTACTTCAAGACACATGCCTCCTTTCATGAACAAGGGGGCCCATTTCACTTGCTAATATATTTATATGAATAAGAAACTTTGTAACATTGTAACTTTGAGACGTAAAAACGTTTCAGTACATTTTGAGTGAGTCACTCAAAGTTAAGTAGTTTATAACCTAATCTGCAGAATATATCTACCAAGGGGAAGGAACAGTCAGTAGACGTTCACGCGAACGAAGTCGCGGGCAAAAGCTAGTAAATAATATGGTAATAAGTTCAATTTATGTAATATGGTACATAAATTGAATCTAATTATTCAGAGCAATTTATTGATGCATATGAAATTTTAAAAAAGACATGAATTACTGTAATGTATGTCAAAAGAGAGTATAATAAATTCACAAAAAGATCGTCAATATGTAAAAAAAAAACAACAAATAGTATAATCTAGACAGTTTCTAGAATAAAATCTGAATGTCAAGAGGAAAATTTAACGTCAACATCTAACATCATGTATATCAAAAACCGCTACAAGTATGACTTCCTCCTTCTACCCTTCCTACTTCTACCAGGAGTGGTCGCACGCAGACGACAGTACGGTCGTGGAGAGATATTTGTCTAGCGCAGGGGCTGGTCGTGATGAAATTCGGTCTGAGAGAGAGACAATGGTAGAGCGAATTAACTCAACCTTAAGTCTTGTCTCCCAATGGGGTGACAACAATCTGGTTAGTTTCGACGCCACCAAAACGCAAGCGTGTCTGTTTACCGCAAAAAGGAGCTCATTCAATCTGGCTCCTACTTTCCGAGGTACAACCGTACCTGTAGCCAACGATCTCGAGCTGCTTGGCATGAGGTTAAGCTCAAACCTTAACTTCGGCACTGCCATCGAGTCCAAAGCCGGAGCAGCGGCTAAAAAGTTGAGCATCCTAAATAAGGTCAAGCGATATTTCACGCCTGGGCAGCTTCTTTCTTTATACAAAGCCCAAGTCCGATCTTGCATGGAGTATTGTAGTCACCTTTGGGATGGCTCGGCTAAGTACCAACTTGCCGCACTCGACTCGGTGGACCGCAGAGCCAGGAGGCTTATCGGCGACGGTCAGGTAGTAGGAAACAAGCTACAGAGCCTAGCACATAGACGCAAAGTAGCATGTCTGTGCGTCTTCTACAAATTGTACTTCGGAGACTGCTCAGGAGCTGTTAGGGCACACTCAATACAATAAAATACTGGTGCTGCACGCCCCGCTTGTCCTTTACCGTAGCCTTAGGTTAGCAGCGATATTTAGCGCAGACGACTCCTTGTCGAGGCGGCTTCAGCAGGCGCGAAGACACCGCCGTCACCAGAATCGTGAATAGGACAATGCAGTACTGCAACAAGTTTTGATACTTCTAATTACATACATAAAACCCCCCCCTTAAATTTAACAAACCTGTGCTAACTAAAATGTAGGTACAAAGATATATAGATATATATTTATACGCTGGTGGCAAACAAGCTTACGGTCCACCTGATGGTAAGCGGCCACCGCAGCATATAGGCGCCCGCAACTCTAATGGAGTCGGATACGCGTTGCCGACCCTTTATAAAATTTGAGGATGCACTGTGTTGACAGCAGAAGGGACAAATTTAGGTCCCTCGCTCTCAATACAGTGCATCCTCGGTAGCTCTGGCAACCTTGCTCACCTCCAGGAACACAACACTACATACTTATTAGGTATATATTTCAAATAACAATACTCACTATAATGTTCATGGCAGTAATGTACTTATATAAGACGCTTGTATCTCACTAACTATACAATAAAACTATGCGATAAAAACATTGCAATAAATCGATTTTTCATGCGTTTGTTTTATTAATCATGGGGTCCATTTGACACTAACATTCCGTATTCCAATTTGATATCAAGTGCTTTGTCGGTGAGGGGTCGGTAAGATTTCAATATTAGTATGCTATCAGTGTCTACCATCAGCCGAGTCGGTAAATCCTTTTTCACCTCACTAGCTCGGAAAACCTTTTTTATTCTTTAAAAACAAATAGCAAAACTACATTTTATCTACAAGAGTGAAAAGAATTATTTGAAATTCGAACGTACTAATTTGTAACTTTTTTAAATACAAATACAAAATACAAATAATTTATTGTATGAAAGTGAGTATTGAAAAAGGTGACAAATAATTCAAAAGTTCTTCACAATCAGCCATTGTATGGCGCACAATATTATGGTTCTATTGAATCTTAATGTCTAGTAAGAGAAAAAAAAATGTATGTGAAGTCAATATTAAAATGAAAACGAATAAATAAATTTCAATGTCATGCTTTGAGAGATCAGAGAACAGTTCTGTCAACTAATATTATATTAAATTAAAATTAATGATTGTTAATAAATAAAATAATAAGCACATGGGTCAATCAACTTTTTCTTGTTGTTATTCTGTCCCGTCAGCGAGGAGACAACAGTAACCGAGTTTCTTAGAAAAATGTTTATAATATGGACTTCAAGCGTGCTCAAGAGATGACCCTTGTCCAAATGGATTGTTGCTCATCGCTAAAACTCATGTTTGGTAGATTTAAACCCTATAAAATCACAGTTTTAAAGAGTGACTCAGGAGACGTAACCATGGCAACGAGCAACAAAGAATAGTTGATCCACCCACATCACGTATGGTAAGTATCATTAAACATAATATCATGTAATGGCCGGTACAGACTGTCCAGCAAAAATAAATTTATATCATGCTGTTGTGTGAAAAAAACTAGTACTTCTAGTACTAGTAGTAGTAGCAAAAAAAATGCGAAGAGGTGAAAAGATTTGTGTTATACGAGGTTGCAAAGTTATTTTACGTCTCGTGTGTTGCAACGCTCGCTACGCTCATGATTCTATTTTTGAACCACTCGCTTCGCTCAGGATTCTATTTTCGAACCACTCGCTTCGTTCGCGGTTCAACCATAGAGTCCATTCGCTAACTCGTAGTTCAACCCTAGAATCCATTCGCTAGCTCGTGTTTCAATTCCACACTCGCGGTTAAAATAAAACTTTGCACCCTTGTCTAACAAATAACTATACAATACAATACAATAAAAATACTCTTTATTGCACACCTCACATAAAAAAAAAACAAAGATACAGGGAGACAGAGGCAGAATAACAGGCGGTCTTATCGCTATATAGGTACTGCACGCTTATATTTAAGAGGATTGCGTAGCAAAATATTTCCATACAAAAAACGACAAAGTTTTCTACCCCCTAATCCTGAACCGATAAGCATGATTTTTGGAATGTTCTAATTATCATTAAATAGGTTTATACGTTTTGATTTAGAATAAAGGAAAAATTGAAAAATTTAGGCACCGAGCAGGATTCTAACCTGCGACCTCCCGGCACTTGCGGCCAGTCGCTCTAGCCAACTGAGCTATAGGTACAATCGCCACCCAGTCCCAAATTCATCAACCGTTCCTTCGTATTAAGCAGTACCGTTGCTAACGTAAACTATATTTTTATACAAACGCCTTAAGGGAGGCGTACAGCGACATCTAGCAGAAGACTCATGCTTGTGTAAAGACTCGTGCTGGGTAAAGGCCTCTCCCCATGAATGCCATGACTCCCGCATCAGCGCCTCCTCCTGCCAGTTGGCGAGAGGCGTCTAAGTCATCCTGCCATCTCCGTTTAGGCCAGCCTCGTCTGCGTCGCTCTTGTGGCGTCCACTTGGTAGCTGTTAGGGTCTTAAATATACTGGGACTTAAATAAAAGTGGACTGTAATTTCTAATAGGCTGGTTTATTCCGCTTTAATACAACTGGGAACCCGGCCAAACAAAAGGTAATTTTAAAAAGAGAGTCGTCCGTCGCCGGTGGGGTTCGTGTAGCCGAGTGTCGCTCGCGGGTGGCCGCGCCGTCCGCGGTGATGACGTCGCGCTGTGTCTGCCGCCCGCGCGTCTCCTCCCGAGCGCATGCCGATGGAAATCTCAACAGCAGCTATATTAGCCTACCTGTCCGGATGCATGACAGACGTGACCGGCAAGTCCCATTTGAGAATAGCAGTCTTTTCGCCTACATCAGCTCTGCGTGTTTTGGAGCGCAGCGTAGTGTTCCGAATAATCCGAATTATTCCGAATGCGATTCATCCTCTTAACACCTAATATGCTACGCTCCATAGCCCGTACATTAGGTACCTATAACTAAACGCAGTCGGGTCATTAATAAAATAAATAAATAAATATTTGTGGACAATCTTACACAAATCAACCTGGTCCCAAACTAAGCAAAGCTTGTACAATGGGTACTAGGCGGCGATATACATACTTATATAGATAAATATATACTTAAATACATAGAAAACATCCAAGACTCAGGAACAAATATTCGTGTTCATCACACAAATAAATGCCCTGACCGGGATTCGAACCCGGGACCTCCAGCTTCGAAGGCAGGGTCACTACCAACTAGGCTAAAGCGTTCTACTTTTAGTAAAACATTCTACGTTTAGTTTTCTACTACAAAAAAAATCTATGATATGTATTGAATTAGTGTACAAAAATAGGATTTCGAATATTACCTGAACCTAATAAAAGGAATTGTAAAAATACTTAAATATTAACATATTGCTGTATAATGTGGGTAACACAGTGGTAAAAACGATTTTTTCATACAAATTGTGTAGGTTAAGTAGGTTAAGTAGTATCATTTTACTAAAGTAGGTTAAGTAGTATCATTGTAATAAGCATATTTTGGAGAAAATGACTGACTGTCGAGTTTCTTTCGGCGTTTCTTCTCGGCAGTGGTCTCATGAGAAACGCTAGTAGTTTTTGACTTGTAAAAGTGCCTTTGCGGCCTACTTGCAGAATAAAGTTCATTTATTTCATTTACCAAAACTATCAGAAGTGATACTGTGATTAAACCTCTATCTAAATAACAATACAAAAATTTGAAGTAAGGGCAAAGTATTATCAAATCTGCATTTAAAAAAAAGTGTCTGAAAATTATGTACATGAAAAAGAATGGCCCAATCATTGATAACATGAAAAAATAAATGTATAACCTTTTAGTCCGAAATTCAGTTTATTCATAATTAAGTTAATGAACGGTTGATAACGTTTAATGACCTTTTAATTAATTCATAAAATATGGCACTGAAACAGATTATATTTAAGGCAAGGTGAGTTGAGAGATCTAACGAAAATATTAGAAGTTTGAGCTTCTAGTGTGAAGAAATAATGTAAAACTACAAAAAATTTACTGTAGACAAAAAAGAAACAAAGAAACACAATAACCGAACAAAATATCGTAAACTGGGGTGACTTTAGGAAAAAACGGGGCCACTATGATTCTTGATGACTTCTTCCTACTCATGTAAAGAAAAGTCCAATTTATATTATACTATTCTAAAAATATGCCAGTTCCAAGAATTTAAAACCACAAAATAATTGAAACATAAAAAACTAAAATTATATTTAAAATGGTCTCCAAGATCGGAGCCCTGATAACTAGTTTTCCAGGTACCTACCTACATACACTTTAATAAAAAGCGCGTATTACCAAAAATGCAGGTGGTGTCCCGGGATTATTTATCCTCCTAAGACCCCGCGTCCTATATAAAGGACAAAATATGGTCAACGGAAAATAAGTTAAATTTTGAAGTGATAGAGTTGCATTTGTTTTGGTTTGATTGATTTGACATAAAATAAAATTCAAATTTGTGATCGGAACTGTTAGGTTCAAATTCGATTGTATTTTTATTTGTATGGTGGGTCTCAGGAGGATAGAGCCTATCGATATCCCTTGGACAAAATCAAAAATCAAACCAAAATCAAACATTTATTCTGAAAATAGGCCATAAGGGCACTTTTACATGTCAAAATATTAATTTACAATTTAAGAAAGTCTAACTATAATAAGTAATACATTTTTCATGTCAAAATATTAATTTACAGTTCAAGAAGGAATAATAATTTCGAGTTTACGGGTTTAGGACGATATTCTTTTGAAATCGAATATTTATTTCCCCCATATTATCCGTTATATACAAAGTTACTAACTTGCAATTTAAGTGCTCTGTATAAAATTCGTTTGGACTGTATATTATATCAAAGTTATTCAATAAGTACCTACTTACCCCATTTGGAACATGGCTACCCCTTAAACACTTATGATAAGTGTTTTCATTCTCACACGTTTAAATAAAAACAGTAATCAGTTAACATTTAGTTTGACAAAATGGCGACCAAACTGGCCATTTTGTTTTTTGTGTATTATTTTATTTTATCTTCAGGCTATATTTTAATGGGTGAGTTAACAGTTGAGAGTAGCCTGGGGAAAATTCAGGGGAAACCTTGACACGACCACGTGGGTGGTTTTGAGTACTTACTGGAATACTCTACGAGTTTGCGCTCCAGTTAGATAGGTACTAGTTTTTTTAACACTACATCACAATATACAATGGTTGTTGCTGAACT
Source organism: Epiblema foenella (assembly GCA_963556455.1). Lineage (NCBI taxonomy): Eukaryota > Metazoa > Arthropoda > Insecta > Lepidoptera > Tortricidae > Epiblema > Epiblema foenella. The sequence continues at coordinate 12,543,839 of OY747118.1, read as the reverse complement.
GTCTGCACTGGCCTTAACATGTTATTTTGTTTAAAAAAGTTACAATAAGCACGTTCGGATTTCAAATATTCTTTGCACCTTATTAATAAAATGCAGTTTTGCTATGCGGGCCATTCTACTTTTTCATGTACATAATTTTCAGACACTTTTTTTTAATGCAGATTTTGGAATACTTGGCCCTCACTTCATATTTTTGTAATGTTTTTTAGAAAGAGGTTTAATTGCAGTATCATTTCCTATAGTTTTGGTAATTAACTAACCACAGCTGCTAATATCCGTAAATCGAGTAACTCAGTGGTCCTTGTATATCTCACAATTTGTATGAAAAAATGGTTTTTACCACTGTGTTACCCACCTTTTACAGCAATATGTTATATTTAAGTATTTTTATCTACAGATTCCTTTTATAAGGTTCAGGTACTATTTCTAAATCCCATTTCGGTCCCAGGTCGCATTTCTTAACCAATTCTCGTGAAATTGTGATAGGTAGGTATTAACCCCTCTCACATATCTGCATACTCTTTATGCATTCTCTAGTATATGACTACTCTATGATTCCAGTACATAAGCCCTTTATTGCATCATATATAGCTCTCTAACAAACGTCGTGAAACTATCGGCTCGTTTCAACCGTCTCCCCCATCACATGGCGACCTTGCCAGGCGCAATCTATTTTTGTCGATGGGGTTTGAATACTTAAAAAAATGTCTCTAGCGAGGCAGCTACAGCTCACAGAGTTACAGAAAGTAGTTTTATATGTAAGTTTAGTCATCATCATTCTAGCTTTATTCCAGTATCCACTATCTAGTCCCAAGATTTTTTCGTAGTTTTTACGACTGCCATCTGACCTAACTCAAGGGGGAAACTAGAATTTATTGGGATTAGGTTTGTCAAGTGAGTGGGACTTGACTGTTAAAAGTTCTGTAGCTGCACGAAGTCCACTAACTTGTCTCTAACTGGTGTCGTTAGACAACAACCGGGATCAAAGGACCTTCTTATACGTGTGCGCGCTTACGTGTATTTACTGTAACTTCTTACAGATGATGATGACGATCTTTCCCAATTCCTGATGCTGCCATCGGAGTACTCCATCAAAGCTGAGAGAATAGATCTGATTAGTGGTATGAAGTTACCCATGGAACTATGGTATGAGTATGAATATTACATGTAGAGTAGAATTAGGAATGAAGCTATCCGTAGCAGAACTGGGGTCACCGTCATAGCCTTCAAAATTGCGAGACTTAAGTGGCAGTGGGCAGGGCACATTGCTCGTAGGACTGACGGTCGATGCGGCCAGAAACTGCTTGAGTGGCGTCCACGCACCGGAAGACGAGCTGTCGGTAGGCCTCCGACGAGGTGGAGTGATGACCTGGTGAAGGTCGCGGGAATCCGGTGGAAACGAACGGCACAGGACCGGTCTAAATAGCGAGCCTTGGGGGAGGCCTATGTTCAGCAGTGGACGTCTTTCGGTTGAAATGATGATGATGATGATGACGATTACTTGTTTAAACTAGTGGTGATTATAGGCAGTTTATTTAAAACCACAAAATAATTTGACACAAAACAATAGGTTGATTAATACGACCTGTAAAGGTGAACGTAAGTATGAAACCATTTTCCCGAAGCTGAAATGGAGAAATGTTTTTGGGCCGAATCAATTTGCGATTTTATTTCAAAATGGGGGTTGAAATCGTAAAAAATATCACTCGCGAAGACTGCAGTTCACAGACCACTAGTTAATAAACTGTTCTTATGTTTTGTTTGTACCGATTGGGACAGTACTTGGTAACCCTCCATTTTTAAAATAATAAATAAATATTAGAGGACAATCTTACACAAATCGAACTAGCCCCACAGTAAGCTCAAGAAGGCTTGTGTTATGGGTACTAGACGACGATATATTTAATAGATACAAATACTTAAATACATAGAAAACATCCAAGACTCAGGAACAAATATTCATGCTCATCACATAAATATTTGCCCTGACCGGGATTCGAACCCAGGACCGTCAGCTTCACAGGCAGGTGCACTACCCACTAGGCTAAACCGGTCGTCAATCTGCAGGTTCAGTTCGGACTACAATCGGTCGCGTGTGGACGTGTATAATGGTATGGTGCGGCGGTACTACTACTGGGGCGACGATGGAGCCACGGGGACGGACGGACAAGTCTACATGGTACCTTCTATTTGTTTATTTATTTGAATAATCAAAAATATACAGAAAAGCACTAATCGCGGGTATAGGGTCGGTTGCACCAACATACGATTACAGGCCGGTCATCGTCAAATATGGCGTCGGCAGCTGTCATCCCATAGAAACTTGTCAAACTTTCCATACAATCAAATTCTGACCTTTTATCTTGACGCTTAGAGACCTTATACATCTCTAACAAATCTCTATTGTTATTAGTTTCTTAGTCTTATCTTTGACACGTAACACTACATTTAATTAATATTGATTATTGTACTTTGATTATTGTATTATTTTTATTTGATGTACTTAGATAGATTTTGACTTGTAAAAGTGCCCTTGAGGCCTATTTGCAGAATAAATGTTTTGATTTTGATTTTGACGAACACCGCTTACAAATACAGACGGTTTGGTGCAACCCACCTTTAATGCGAAATGAAATTACAGCCGTGCATTGGGGTAACGGAGTCAAACTTTCCATACAATTAGATTTTTACGAACACCGTTTACGATTACAGACGGTTTGGTGCAACCCACCCTTAGTCTCAATTCGTATGGGAAAAAATAGTTACCATCTAAGGCCACCAGAGGCGCTCGCATTGCCATATAAATTGACACTAAACGCAAACGCGTTCGTTTGTGTTTTGTTTCGAAAAACTTATACTAGAGGTACAGGAAGCGGACCCCGGGAATGCTCAGGATGCGTCTGTACTGGGATAATGCTAGGAGTTGGTGATGGTTTCCAGACTTATCCTAAATGGACGCGGAAGGAGGGCCACACGATATTTTGCGCCACGACAGGAATGGACGAGGAACCAGCCACTGACGTCTTCCCGCCAGAAGAAGAATATCTTTACGCAGGTATTAATAATTGAGTGATTTCCTCGTGTTTATATTGTAGCATTTTAATTCTGTAGTATTATGATACTGTTATTTTACTTTTATGTAGCGGTTCGTATAATACACCTTTCTACCAAATTTCATAATTGTAGTGCTTATAGTATCCGAGTAAATCGGCTGTGACATACGGACGGACGGACAGACATGACGAAACTATAAAAGCAATATTAGAGAATTATCCTTCAACTTATTTTTGAGAAAACTCCAGCAATGGCTGACACAAAATTGTTTTTACTCAATTAAAGAATATTTGACATTTAAGGAATTAACACATAATATATAGGTAATATTTTAAAATGTATTTATTATTTGTAGATATAATATGACTGAATGGTAACTATCATTGACATTAATTTATGTTGTAATTAATTAATAAATTAATACTGTATTTTGTTGCTTAACTGGTGTAAGTACCTATGTAATGAATTAATAGCTTCATAATTAAGTAAATCTAATATTTTGGCATGCCGACATTGTTGGCGAGATATTATGGGACGTTATTATTGTGAACGTATTTTACTATCTAATGTAACCATATCTCTAGCGAAATAAACAATTTCATTTCATTTCATTTCAATTTCATTTCATAAGGGTTCCGTATTCGCCATTTCGGCTACGGAACCCTAATAAAAAAGGGTGAGGGGAAACGTATCAGTTGAGGACGTGTTAATAACAGCCCACAGGTTGCATATTTATTTATTTAAACTTTATTGCACAAAATACACAAATTGTACAAATGGCGGGCTTAATGTCAAATGGCATTCTCTACCAGCCAACCATTGGGCTAAACAGATATCAATCGATACAGATAGCATATCTCAATCGATTCTGTGAAATTTTGTGAGTGTTCGACAATTATATTGATTCAAGTTTTGGGTATTTTAAAGAATGGTGGAGCTACGGGGGTTGAATACTTAAAAATATCTCTTGCGAGACTTTCAGCTCACATGCCCACTAGTTTACACAAATAATCACTAAGTACATTAGAGCATATTTTCAGGAAAAAAGAACCACGAAGGTCAGAAAGTGGACGTGTGGAAGTTTGAGGAAAATGATGAAGACACCAGGAGGGAAATCGTGCTTTACAGCTACAGGACAGAGAGAGGAGACGACGTGCCAGTGCAGTGGGTGTCATTAAATAAATAAATAAAATAAATAAATATTAGAGGACAATCTTACACAAATCGAACTAGCCCCACAGTAAGCTCAAGAAGGCTTGTGTTATGGGTACTAGACGACGATATATTTAATAGATATAAATACTTAAATACATAGAAAACATCCAAGACTCAGAAACAAATATTCATGCTCATCACACAAATATTTGCCCTGACCGGGATTCGAGCCCAGGACCGTCAGCTTCACAGGCAGGTGCACTACCCACTAGGCTAAACCGGTCGTCATTATTATACGTTAAGCGGCAATTACACTTCATCGTTCACCTACACTACATTTTACTACACTACCTACATTTTAAACTACTTACGCCAACAAACGTCGTCTTTACATTAGTCTGTCCGCCTACCTATAAGCGTTGGCAGCTGTCGATCGCCAAATGCGGCCGACTAACGTGTTCTTTACACTTTTGCGGTTGCCACATGCAGCATGCGGTGAACGACGAAGTGTAAATAATTACACTTAGTAGATAGAAGCGGCAATTATTGCCGCTAATAGTAATAGTAATAAGATAGTCTGACTATAATAAGTAATACTTTTTTCATGTCAAAATATTAATTTACAGTTCAAGAAAGAATAATAACTTCGAGTTTATTTGACAAAGTCATAGCTTGACAAGCTTGTAGCCGTGTTCCAAATAGTTGTAAGGCTTAAAGGCCGTATACACTACAGTACCAAAAAAAATCATTAAACTATTTCACATAAGTACCTAGTATGAATTATTGCCATTTCTACTTCTGTTACAGAGTTGAAAAGAAAAAGATGAATACAGTGAAGGGATCGGTAGACAAACACATCATTATCAATTACCAGGAGTACCGCCCTCTGTTCTGCGAGGAGGACCTCGACGCTGAAAAAGGTTCATTATTTTTTGTCTTTTTATATACCACGTCGGTTGCAAGCGCGTGCGGCTCGCCCGATGGTAAGCGGTCACCACAGCCTATGGAGCTCCAGGCGTGTCACATGCTCGTTGTCGACCCTTTAAAAAATTTAACACTCCTTGGAGATCCTCATAAGTAGGTGAACCCCGTATTTGTCCCGGTACCGCCGCATATATCGGGTAGAGTCAGTCCGACCCAGGTCGGGCTTAGCCGAGTTTCTTGTTGGACTCTTCTCAGGTTTTATGAACCAGCGACAAAACTCTCAGTAGCTCGATTCCACTCAACTCAGATTCGGTTAAAACCGCTCAACCAATCTCATAGGAGCGCAAACTCTAACTCTTAGAGTATTCCAGTGTTAAAGCTCGATTCCACTCGCAACTCATATTTGTTTGAAGCCCGTCAACCAATCTCACTGAAGAGCAAATTCTTAGAGTATTCTAGTGTTTAAACCGCCCGCGTGGTGGTGTCGGAGGTTTCCCCTGGATTTTCCCCAGGCTACTCTCCACTCCTATCGCTTTATTGGGACTGGCTCATAAAGCCACAGTCAGGTTTTAAAAATTGAAGAAAACGCCATCCTTCTAGCGCTTTCCCGGTAGTACACTAAGGATCCTGGGTTCCGCTTTGATCTAGTTTCCCTCTTGGTTGGGAGTTTCTACGTGAAGTCTTGGGAGTAGGTATTATAGCGGACTCTGGGTTCCTTAGGGTAAACAGGGAAACGCGCTAGGACGATATGGTTACTATAGTTATTTGTTACTCGCTTGCTCTTTTCCCATTTATTTGGGGTCAGTGCAGCATGTCTTTTTCTTCCATGCATCTCTGTCATTCGTCATCTTTTCATTCACATCTTTCTTATTCATATCTCTCACACAATCCATCCATCCTTTCTTTGGCTTAGCTCGTTTCTTGCATCCATCCACATTCATATCTATTACTCTTCTTGTGCAGGAGGGATGAGAGTCATGTGTACATGACTTTCATCCCTCCTAATGGCATTCCCGTACCGATTGGCTCTTAGTTTTTCGGCAATGGGTGCTACTTTCATGCTTACCCTTATATAATCATTCCTTATCCGGTCCATTCTCGTCACACCACACATCCATATCAACCTCTTCATTTCTGTAACATGCATTCTCGTTTCATCCGTCATCTTTGCGGCCCAGCATTCCGACCCATACATGACGACAGGTCTTATTACGGTCTTATACATTTTACTCTTCAATTCAAGGGGCATTCGGGCATCACAAATTGTCCCCGAGACCTGTCGCCATTTCATCCACCCAGCGCTAATTCGGTTTTTCATCAGACTATACTACCGAACCGAGGTACTTAAAGTCGGAGCAGACCGGGAGCGGTACGCCGTCCAGTCGTATGGGCGTAAAACTGGAAAGACCACCGGAATCGCAGAACAGGGTTACTGTTGGTATTTATGAACTCAATATTCTTATTTTTAGAAAGTGAATGCGAATGGACTACGGACGACTTCGAGGGTCACATGAAAATGTTACATCCAGCTTTCCATGGCCATCTTGATAAAGCATTCGACAGGTATGACGAAAAGAAAACCTAACTTAATCATTCACGATTTCTACAAAAAAAGTTGAGAATGCATAGAGGTGTCATGCTAAAATTAATATCAAATACTCGGGTCTGTAATCCCTTAAAGCAGTAAAAAAAAATCAAACACATCAAAAGATACAGATTCAGATTCAGATTCATTTATTCACAATATAAGATTCAAATATAAATTACATGTCAATTTACAGGAATCTCTATTGTGATCGTCAATAACATTAAATAAAACAAAATAAATTAAAAATCAATGAATAAAATAGCAGCTAAATAATACAAAGAGTATGATAAAATTCACCTGAGAAGATCGTCATGAATATATTAATATTTTTGGTACTCTAAACACGGATAACAAGGAATTAAATATCAATATCTCGTAATGACCGTCAAAGTAAATATTAAAATAAGAATTAGATTAAATCAATAATATTAAATTAAATTAAACAATGTCAACTATATTTTATTTCCATGTATTCGCTAATACGATACATGTATTCGCGATGCGGATATATGCGTGGTCGTGTCGGAGGATTCTCCCCAGGCCACTCTCCAACCTCGCACTCCTGTCGCTTTATTGGGCCCTATAAAGCCACAGTCAGATTAAAAAAAAGCTGGCCGAATCAAAACCTTACGGTACTCCATTAACCTAGAATTATGAAAGGCCATGGCCGGGTAAGGGAACATCTTGTGCGTAATAGCTTTTCCGCCTGATTTTCTTTTATGATGGGTCACGCCGTTAGTAAGTGGCATACCAAATTTCGGCAATCTCCTCTTCTTATTTTGAAACAAAAAAGATAAGTAAGAAAAATGATTTTTCATGAATATATCCGGTTCAATGGAACGAATTACTTCGTGCATTACACATAAGCTAAGACCCATAATATGTCACTATAATCGCTTAACATTCCATATAAAAAAATAAAATTTCATGTGTTAACATTTTTCAATATTTATTTTACATAATTAACGATTAATTAATTGACGATCATGATGTGAATTCATATACTTTTGACATGAATGCTTTATATTGTAATTTACATCTATGAAATAAATTAATCTGAATCTGAATCATACCATTTTGAATGGAGAATGGTGAAATTTGGTATAGCAATTACTAACGACGTGGCCCATCATAAAAAAAAAACAGGCAGAATACCCTGCCATGGCCAAATGGCAAGAAACAAAGCCACGCAGCACAAAAGGAAGTAATCCGTAAGCCGTTAAGTTGTCACCTACATCTCAAAAAATATGCGATTGTAAAGTTACTTGCAGTTTGTCTTATTTATTGCTCTGTGTATCTGCTACGTATCGCTGTTTCAGTTTCAAAAAACATCACAGAAGGGAATATCAGCACAAGAAGGAACATGACATGAGAAAGGAGATTTTCCACAAAAACTGGCAGTAAGCAAACTTTGTCTAACGGACGTTCGCTATCGAAGTTGGGTGATCATCGTTAAAGTTAATTGATGTCCTTACCGGTCTGAACGTTAAGAGGCTTATAAGTTTCAAAATGTTTGATTTCAAATTATGACAAAAGTATTGCTAATACCAATAAAGTAATTTAAGGATACGATAATTTTATCAAAGTTTTAGATAGTAACATAGTCATTTTTTGATTTTATTGTGTGTGTAGAATTTAAACAGAAAAAACAAGTTTTTATCTTGGAAATGCTCGATTTGGAGTGTTGTTTGAAACGATATTTCATAATGAAACATCCATAAAATACATTTAAAGTTTGTGACATAAGATCGCAATAGTCCTGTTCTAGATAGTAACATTGAGAAAATGTCAAGATACGCGTCAATTCAAACAGAAAATGGCGTAATAGATGAGCGTTTTTAAACTGATAAGGGCCCTTAAGTGAAAGTTAAGGAAATCAGAGTGCAATTTAAAATTATTGTTGACTCCAGTTTACACTATACCTGGATCCCTAACTGATAAAGTTAACAATCCGGACCCGGTAAAATCAAATTAAGAAAATGTTAAATTTTGGAATGAGAATCACAAGTTATAATTATCAATCGAAATGAATAATGTAAAAATGAATCGCCACGGGTGAGATTTTTACCCACCACCTCTGGATTTACGAACAGATTCCAGAGGTCATGGGTGAGTTTTCAGTTGTATTAAAAAATATGTATATTGCGGAACAAAACAAAACCATGTTATATCTACCATCTCGCTTGGCACTTCCAATTGTGTTAATAAGATGTCTACTCTGGTTACTCTGAGAATATTAGTCCTTGTGCAGACCAGGCACATAATTCTAAAGTGATTGGATAATCTTATATTACGTCCATAAGATAAGTTAGGGATTAAAAGCGTGCGAGATGTATGGATGATTATGTATGTATGTGCTAGTATATAAGGAAACACTTTTATCAATAGATACATAATATAAATTCACAGTTGTACAGATTACTTCTGAGTCTCGCTGAGTGTGGACTTCCATAAACCCCTCTGGGATGTAATCCACACTCCCTCAACCAACTTCCCCTAAAGCCCTTATTGATAGAAATTATCAAACCTCTGCTAAATAAAATGTCTTTTGTCCCTTTCTTACAAACACAATTTAGCTTAAGACAAATGAATTATAACGACATTTTAGCTAAAATAGGTTTGATGAACTCATGTCAGTAAGGGGTACAGTTTATTAAGCAGTTGGAACAAGAAAAACAGGCGCGGATACAGGGGGGGGGCAACAGGGGCAATTGCCCCCCCCTGAAGCCTGTGTCAGGGGAGGGCAATTGCCTATGTCCTGCCGTAGGAAATATAAACAGTTATGAAAAGTCAGTTTTATTTTCGGAAAGTTCGAAAGTGCCCCCCCCTGAACAAAATCCTGGATCCGCGCCTGAAGAAAAAAGACTTCTTTTAGGCGAAGTAACGGTGTGGCTTCGCTGCGTCGTCAGCTCCAATGTGTGTAAATTTAAGAAAACTTATATCACAGACTAGTCATCGACTACAACCACCAGGACCTTGGCTTCAAACTGGCCCTAAACCACCTCTCGGACCTGACGCAGGCTGAGCGCGCCCATATGAAAGGTGGCCGCCGATCCTCACGTCCGTCCGCTACTCTCTCTTTCCCACACTCAGTGAGGGAAGTGGAGGACATCGTTACTCAGATCCCTGAAGAGTATGATATGAGACTGGAGGGTTTTATTTCGCCTATCAAAGGTAAGTAGCCTGTAGATTTATTTATTTATTTATTAAGGATCGCCAACAGATAATGCATCATACAATGTTCTTATTTCTATTTTACAGTTCGTGATAGACGCTTATCCAATTATAGGCAACCACTACTTACATTTGTGTCTTCTTACCTAAGGCATGCAGTTTAAATTTTATTTTATTTTAAATAAAGAAAAATGGAAAAAAAATGTAAATTAGCTAATACATAGCATCATCGGATAGCGTAGATACAGGCACAGCAAACATTATCGCGCATTTCTTTTGAAACAAACGCAAACGAACGCGTTTTGCGTCTCGATTTGTATGGGAATGCGAACAGAGCTCTGGCGGCCTTTGGTGGTAACTATTTGTTACCATACAATAGACTAAACGCAAATGTTTTGTATGTTTCAATAAAAAATATTACTAGAGGACTTGGTGACAATTTTTAAAAGTTTTCACGATTCGATCAAAGGTCTCTCGTATATCCAACGGGATTGCCGGATGCACATCCATCTGTTCTCTACAGGGCGCATTTCTCAACCGATTGTTGTGAAATATACTTGTCAATTCAGGTCAGGTGGTCTAAAATCATGAAGAAAGCTTGCGGTTCTACGCACAAATTGCAGCTTTTTGAGACGCACTATGTCATGGTCTAAATCAGATAACCAAGGAGTTAGATATAGATATATTTAATTGCAAGATTCCTTCTGTGAGGCGAGGCATGGAGGCGGCGTATTTTCGCTGAGTGCTTTGTAATGTAGCATACGCCATATATTCATTTAATATTCGTCATTTACAATTTAATTTATTCAAGTTTAACATTAGTTAAAAATGGGCTTAGATAGCTTGTTTTTTTTTCTTTTTTCTATTTTAACATTCTTGTTCCAATAACGTTTGTAATTGTGTACGAGTGCGCACTTTAGTTCAGTATATACACTCTAGCGCTATCTGTGAGATCCTGTAATTGGCTCTGCTGTTAATATGCATGTTGTTACATTGTTTGTACTGCTGTTGGTTCTCCTAATATAAATAAATAAAGCAGCTCACATGCCCCTGATCGCATTAGGGACCGTGGAAGGACAAGGTTAATGGTCGCAATCCTCACTCACGAGGGAACCATAAAGAAGAATAGAATCCAGATGATATTTATTGCAGATCAAGGCAGCTGTGGCTCCTGCTGGAGCTTCGCGACTACAGCGGCGGTGGAAGGCGCGCTGGCGCGATTGGACGGTCGTATCCTGGATCTAAGCGAGCAGTCTCTTGTTGATTGCAGTTGGGAGTAAGTTCCCAATCATAACAAATCCATACTTTGAGAGTAGCTTTTACAGGCTTAAGGCGCGTAATAGAGTGAAATACCACATTTTGGTCGCGTTCAATGGCCTAAAACTCAAAACTGGCCCGAAATATAGGTCTCAAAAAATATACTTGAAGAATTGATATGTCTTCTTCAATCTGAGCAACGGAACGCCTAGATTGTCCTAACAAAAAAAAAAATCAAATAAGGCATTTTTCAACCTTTTAAATCGCTACTGCTCACTATCTAGACATGTTTTTTACACGGGATATTCAAAAAATAAAACTTAATTCAGTTTTTCATAATCTGAGCAACGGATATTGTAAAATAATCATTACTTTTGTCAAAAACCTGGAATAACTACCACACCGTCATAAACATTGGGGCGGATACGTGCGCGGGCGACGGGCGGCAGTCTGTCACCGGCTCTCGGACGGGAAGGCTGTGTCGCTTTGCGCGCGACGCTAAAATATAAGAGTTTGATTCTGAGATAATGTACCTACTTAACTATTTTATATATTTAATTACTTCAAACATTCCTACATATTTAGAAAATAATAATATAAAAAATACATACACACATACAAAAAACCTGTTACAGCGGGGGGGTGCGGGTAGTGCGGCGGGAAAGGCTACGCCACGCCCCAACGCGCAAGGTCGTTCGCGGGTATACGCGCCTTAACGTACTGTATCGTGTGCGTGACTTTATTGATGTCGACTTACGCATTAATCTTTGTGACACGCTTATACTCTCTAAGTTGAGCTATGCCGATACCGTCTTTGGAGGGTGCCTGCTTGCACGCACATCAGCACAGATACAGCGTATCCAAAATGCCTGCGCACGTTTTCCTATTCCTCGCCGTTCGCACATTACCCCGTTTTTAAATAGTAATAAGCTGCTAAATATGACCGCTATACGCACCTCACACTTTGCCTCGCTGCTTTTTGGGATCATACATAACAAACAACTATCTTATCTGTTCGATAAACTTATGTCCTCCAAGTGCGAAGTGCGTGGTGCTATAAGACTTGTAGGTACGCAACACAGAACATCTGCTTTCCGTGGCAGCTTTCGCTACATCATCATCATCATTCAGCCGGAAGACATCCACTGCTGGATATAGGCCTCCCCAAGGAACGCCACAGCACACGGTCGCGAGCCACCCGCATCCAGCGACTCCCCGCTGCCTTGACTAAGTCATCAGTCCACCTAGTGGGAGGCCGTCCAACGTTTCGTCTTCCCGTGCGAGGCCGCCACGCTGCAACAAAATGTTGGAATGACTTGCCGCCGCCAATTCGAAGTCTATTGCCTTCTTCGAAAACAATCTAAAAAGACGTTTAACAGAAAAGCAAATTGCCAATACCTAAGCAGATGTTTAGTGTTATGTTTTATAGTGTTTAGTTAGCTTCATGTAAGTTCAGTATTATAATCCACGATTTAGTTTGTATGTGCCTGTACAAAATATTATTCGTCAACCCATCGTGCCGGTGGACGACCGACGCCTCTTTCGCTTGTAACCGATCTGTTAGCATTTTGGTCTGCCTGCCATCACTCTAGCGGGCAATATATAAATAAATAAATAAATAATAAATAAATAAATATTTTGGGGACAATCTTACACAAATCGACCTAGTCCCAAACTAAGCAAAGCTTGTCATAGTACAAGTACTAGGCGACGATATACATACTTATATAGAGAAATATATACTTAAATACATAGAAACATCCAAGACTCAGGAACAAGTATTCGTGCTCATCACACAAATAAATGCCCTGACCGGGATTCGAACCCGCTTCCACCTTCGTGGGCAGGGTCACTACCAACTAGGCTAAAGCGGTCGTCAATATTCTGACCAAGTCCACTTGAGTTTAGAATATTTCTCCTAACGGTTTTTTCGGCTACACATAATAACAGCAAAATGGTTCCGTTACTATATAAAATTTTAATAATAAGCAAACATTGCTTTTATTAAAGTCTAGCAGCGTCCTGCGGCACTACCCGCGGGTAAATGAAATGAAATGAAATCATTTATTCTTCAATTTAGGCATGTTACATGCACTTATGAATGTCAAAAAACTACCACCGGTTCATAAAATAAACCTCTGCCTCGAGAAGAACCGGCGTAAGAAACGGCGAGGTGTAATTTTTCCAAAACAATATACAATGATTATAAATTAGATTTATTTTTGTTAGTTAATATGTTTTTATTTAGTTTTTTGACTTTCATAAGTGCATGTAAATTTAAGATATTAAATGTAATTACGATATATACAATGTATATAAAATAACAGTAAAAATAAAAATAGTAGGTAATTAGTAGTAGTAGTAAAAAGTAGCCTTTGTGTTAATATAGGGTATAAGCTATCTCCATTCCAAATTTCAGCCAAATACGCCCAGCCGTTTTTGAGATTAAGAGGAACGTCCATCCATCCATCCATACATCGGCACAAACTTTCACGTTTATAATATTACTAGCTTTTGCCCGCGACTTCGTCAGCGTAAACTTCCACTCCCTATTTCATCCTTTCGAGGGATGATTTTCGGAAAAAAAAGTATTATGTATGTTAATCCAAGCTAGAAACTCGTTGTATACTAAGTTTCAGCGATATCAGTTTAGCCGTTTCGGCGTGATTGAGTAATAAAACATCTAAACATATGGACTTTCGTATATATATTATTAAGATTAGAATAGGAAATTAGGATTTAGTTAGAAACCCCGGATTTCAATAATAAAAATATACCCATTTGTAAGTCATTTTAATAACAAAAATATACCTATCTGTAAGGCATTTTAATAACAAAATATACCTATTCGTAAGTCATTTTAGTAACAAAAATACACCCATTTGTAAGTCATTTTAATAACAAAAATATATCCATTTGTAACGCATTTTATTAACTAAAATATGCTCATTTGTAAGGCATTTTAATAACAAAAATATACTCATTTGTAAGTCATTTTAATAACAAAAATATACCTATTTGTAACGCATTTTAATAACAAAAACATGCCCATTTGTAAGTCATATTAATAACAAATGTATATCCCTTATGAATTTTATTAACAAAAAATATACCCATTTGTAAGTCAGACTGACATAGTGAAGATTGCATAAAATAAATACCTATGGGTTATATTGGAGTCACACAAATGTTACTAATTGTTTCATGGTGTATCAGAGGAGGAGACAACGAAGGCTGCAACGGCGGGTGGCCAAAGTCAGCTCTCCAGCACATCGTGAAGTATGGACTGCCCCTAGAGGCGGAATACGGTGGATACCTGGCTCAGGTAACGTTTTCTAAGTTCTCTTAAGAAAACTACTAACAGTAGTCGCGCGCAGGCTCACGCTCACTTCTGAATTGAAATGAAAGTCAGGAACTCATCCAAATCTTGCTTGTATTTCGTTGCCACAAAAGATTCATTTAATGATTAAATTGATAACTTATAATATTATTTAGTTCTGTTCACGACCTTAATGCTAGCGCAGAACAAACAATGCCATCTACAGATCATGGCGCTCACAACGGCACTTCCCCGCCATTACTCATTCTTATAAGCTACCCTCTATTTGTCAATAAAAGTAGCGATGGCGGCCAAGTACCGTGTCAAAATTAATGCTATAAATACTTATATTATTACATTTTTACGAAAATGACAATTATATTTTTCAAAATCACAACATAAGATTAGTTAAAATTAGTAAATAAATCATTTATTTAGGTGCTTATCCCAATGCCTAAGAGGCCTTATAAGCTTAAAATGTCTTGATTTCAAATTATGACAATAGTACTGATAATACCGGTCCCTATTTCGCCAAAGCTGACAGGCGCGACAATTGGCAAAAAACATTACAATTGTAGTTGGTGCAACAGTTTTCACATGAAAATTGACGATTTGTCAGCCTACATATGTGAAATACATACATACGTCAACTTGGTGAAATAGGGGCCTGTAAAGTTATTAAAGACTACTATGATTTTATTAAAGTTTTAGATAGTAACATAGCTATTTTTTGATTTTATTGTGTATAATAGAATTTAAGTGGAAAATACAAGTTTTTAGCTTGAAAATTATCGATTAAGAGTGTGTTTGAAACGATATTTATTTATGAAAAATCTAAAAAATACATTTAAAATTTATGACATAAGGTCGCAATAGTCCTGTTCTAGATAGTAACATTGAGAAAATGTAAAGATACGTGTCAATTCAAACAGAAAATGGCGTAATAGATGAGCGTTTTTTAATTGATAAGGACCCTTAAGGTATGTATCATACGGGCCTTAGATACGTGCCTATTACACAACATACCTTAACGTATTCACTGCCGGCATTTTCCCGAATTTTCGCCATGTGCCGGACTTTTCTCAGTGCCTTAAACGCATGTAAGCGTTCAATGGAATGTATTGGAAATATTTTAACGCACTTGCGCGTTGACGTAGGCATTCCCGCCGGGGGGACGTCTACCGCGCGATCGCGACAACACAAACACACATAGTCCCTATTCGTCCCGGTACCGCCGCACACCGGGTAGAGTCATTCCGACCCAGGTCGGGCCTATCTGAGTTTCTTGCTGTACCTACTCTTCTCAGTTAGGCTAGGTTTAGTGAACCAGCGACAAAACTCCCAGTAGCTCGATTTCACTGACACCTCAGATTGGGTTGAAACCGCTTAACCAATCTCACTAGAGCGCAAACTCTTAGAGTATTCCAGTGATCCAAACCACACGCGTGGTCGTGCCGGAGGTTTTCCCTGGATTTTCCCCAGGCTACTCTCCAACCGCGCACTCCTATCGCTTTATTGGGCCCAGCCTATAAAGCTGCAATCAGGTTAAAAAAACAGGATACGCTTGACATTTGATATTACTTATTTATGTATTTGATGAATGTTAATTTTTTTTATTTAAGTTATAATTCAGATTATTTTTGTGTTATGCAATGAATGTTTAATTTTTTGTTGTAGCGTGTAATGTTTTATGAACTTTAATCGCCTGTATTGGTATAAATAAATATTGGTTTACTCCTTACCAAAAGAAAAAGGTGTTTAGCAAGAAACTGTGTTTGCAGAATGGCTACTGCCACATCGCGAACGTCACCGAAATATTCAACATCCGTGGCTTCACGATGGTGACCCCCCTCAGCGTGAGTGCCATGAAGGTGGCTCTCTACAAGTACGGCCCAGTCGTGGTCACCATACAGGCCAATGACGCCTTCGACTTCTACTACAGCGGCGTGTTCTATGACCACACCTGGTATAGTGATATTTTTCTAATATGTCCGAAAAGGGTGTCTATTATTTTATCGAAATATCTTACATCGATTTTCATTTCACCGAAAACTGTTCAACGAATTTCATTAGGTTTTTGTTTCTAATCACATAATCATCAATTCATTGCATTTTATATAATCGAACCACTTTTCATAGTTAATCGTTTCGAATCCGTCTCTAATCGTAGCGTAACGGTACATCGAATTTACCTTTCATCGAAATATTCGTTATTCATAGTATTAATTTAACGAAACTTGATTCACAGATAGTACGTTCCATATAGTATTCTTTCCAAGAACAATGTTTCATCGAACAACCAAGCAAGCATGATTTTTCAAGGCGTATAATCTTTCTGGTCTTATATAAAAAAAATAACCTCGAAGATTAAGACGGGAGCGAAGCTCCCGTCTTAATCTTCTAACCTATCCGCATTACAGTCGGTTTTGCACTAACTGGTCTTTCTGGGCTTATATAAAAAACTAACCCCGAAGATTAAGACGGGAGCAAAGCTCCCGTCTTAATCTTCTAACCTATCCGCATTACAGTCGGTTTTGCCCTAACAGGTATTTTGTACATTTTAGGTTTTGGGTATTTTTGTTTTTGAGTATTTTTGTTTATGAGTACTTTTACAGAGTACACCAAGAATCTGAGAAAAAAAATTTTTAGACTTACTTATATCAAGAATAGTAAACAGTGGTGAAATGATGTTCTAGGTAATAAGAATTTTGGGAACTGAAACCTTCGTTAAACCAAAATTATACTAAAGGCCATTCGATGAACGACTACGTCGATGAACAAATAAAATACTGAATTAAAATTCGATGAGTTGATTCTTGTGTAAAAGGTAATTCGAGCAAATGTTTGAGCGATCTAACGAAGTTCGATGAATGATTCCTAAGTGATAATAAAATTCTGCGAATAGTGTTATGGGAAATGATAATCGATGTAACGATTTTCGGTAAAATGATGGATCCCCGTCCGAAAAGATATAAAACCAGGGGCGTATTTACCCTAGGGCATTCCGGGCCATGGCCCGGGGCGCTAATCCGCTAGGGGCGGCATAGTCCCCCCATTAAAAAAAATTGTACAACCCCAAAAATGTAGACGTTAATATATTCTTTTGTATTTTTTTTATTTATATCGTTCTTTCTTGACTTCTGGGGCGGCGAAACTTATTGGCCCGGGGCGTCATATTTCAAAATACCCCTAGGTATAAAACGCTTATTGTTAGCAGTTCAAAACGAAAGGAAGTATGAAAAAATATTTTTTATACAAACGCCTTAAGGGAGTTAAGGGAGGCGTACAGCGACATCTACCAGAAAACTCATGCTTCATTAACCGAGTCCCGGGAGGTCGCAGGTTCGAATCCTGCTCGGTGCCTAAATTTTTATATTTTTCCTTCATTCTAAATTTAAATATGAAAAAAGATAATCCGCATAAATAGCCTTCCGTTCTATATGATAAGGTTCAAGTTGTAATGACATGGCAGTAAAAGGAGCTTGCCCAGGTAGTCTATATACCTACAGGGTGTTCAGTAAATAATGGACAAGCTTCTAACCACCAATCGCGCATCTGAGGCTGGTCCAGAAAATGCAGTTGCAGGTTTAGTAAAAGGCCCTTGGTTTTTCGAGAAACTGAGAGAAGAGAGGGATAAGTTCGCCTTATACTCTAATCTTATGTGACATGTATATCGTTTTAACCTGTTATTGTGTACAATAAAATGTTTATATTATTATTGTTATATTATTATTGTTTGTTGTGGGCTTTCTTTGCCTATTATATATATCTATTAATTGTGGCAGCCC
Organism: Epiblema foenella; assembly: GCA_963556455.1. Lineage (NCBI taxonomy): Eukaryota > Metazoa > Arthropoda > Insecta > Lepidoptera > Tortricidae > Epiblema > Epiblema foenella. Next base: position 12,525,580 of record OY747118.1, on the reverse strand, counting down.
TTAAAGTTCTTTGCTTATATCCGTTGCTTCCAGGAATTTCCAGATTCTTTGGGTCGCAATCTGTTGTATCTCCTCTGGGGGCATGATGTGCCTCCCTAGGTAGATACTTCTTTTGCGCATAAGTAGTCCACAGGAGCATAGGATATGGGTGGCAGTTTCCTCCGACTCTTGGCAGAACCTGCATGCTGCACTTTGTTGTATGCCCATTTGTGTTACATGTTTGTTAAGTTTGCAATGACCAGTGAGTATTCTTGTCACTGCGCTGGTTTTGTGTCTTTTGAGTTGTAATAGCTCTTTAGACAGCTTGGAATTGTAGCCTTTTATTAAATATTTTTATATTTTTTTTTTTTTTTTTTTATATTTTTTTGTTTTAGTCCTTTAGTGAACTTCCACAATTCTATAGCATCCGATTTATTGCTTAGCAGAGAGCTTACTTTCTGTTTGGTGATCCCACAGAAAGGTTGTGGGCCGATGAAAGGTGTATCTGCACCCATCCTAGCGAGTTTGTCTGCTACCTCGTTTCCGTCAATATCGGAGTGACCCGGTACCCATCTAAGTATTACTTTATTGGATTTTGCCAGGTCGTTAAGGTTATCTTTACAGTTCTGGACTAGTTTAGAGTTAAAATGCTTACATACATACATGACACATGTCAAAGCGACTGAAGCTACTAATCTTCCCCCTGCCTTATATTGGATTTTGGTATCTATGCTTACATATGAATTTAGTTTATGTTATTTCTAGTAAGGAGGACTATGTCACCCACGCGGTGACTATAGTCGGCTACGGCTCGCGCGACGGCGTGGGTTACTGGGTGGTGAAGAATTCGTACGGGCAGCAGTGGGGAGAGGACGGCTATATGCTGCTGTCTCAACTCGACAACAACTGCTTTGTGCTTAATGAGTCTTACTACCCTGTGGTTTAGTGCTATTTCACTAGTAGCGCGTATTTAACATAGATAATAAAATAATTCCAAGTACAAAACAGTATTTGTTTAATTGTCCGTAGCAGTTAAAAATGCTCATACTATTTACAGTCCTTGAGCTCTTATAATGATGAAGGAGCGTTCGTGGCCCGTGGCTTACGCGGTGAGGTTAAGCAACGGCGGCCGAGGTCAGTTCTTGGATGGGTGGCTTTGAGTGGATTTAACTGAGCGCTCCAGTGCTTTGGAAGGCACATTAAGCCTTCCCGGCTGCTATCTAAGATAGCAGTCGTTAAGCCAAGTTATAGTTATATTGCAAATAAATGAATATGAGTATGAGTAGGCCTTCGGGCGGCTTGAAAACTTCTAACAGTCAAGTTGCTCTTTGACTTGACAAGCCTAATTCAATAGTCTGGTTTCCTCTCGGGTTGGTCGGATGGCAGTCGCTTCCGTAAAAACTAGTGTCTACGCCAAATCTTGGGATTAGGTAGCGGACTCCCGGCATCCTTCAGGATGCAACTGAACTGGATAAAGTCGATAACCCTAAAAGGATGGGGTCTTACAATGATATTTGGGTTTTAGAGAGATACTTCGGTATCGCCGTTGGCACGTGTATGTGATGATACTGCCTGCTTCGTTGTCAAACTTATAATACTTTTTAACCGTAAAAAGTTAAGTAAAATATAATATAACCATCATTCGGCGACAATTTAAAGAGCAAGGGGCCGATTTTTGAGTATCGAACGCTCGATTTTACACTCGAGATCTGCCAAATCATCATAGTTTTTTGACATATCTCTAATGAAAAGTCGACGTTCGACACTCAATAATCGGCCCCTGCTCTTTAAATTGTCGCCGGAAGAATTCAAAAATTCTAAAGGATCATATCAGAATATGATAAATCAAAAAGGCGTCATTTTCACACGATAGCGTGCGATATTACCCGAAATCCGAATGTACCTAATTCTAAGATTGTACAAACATAAGGTATGATTTAGATCACGCTAGCTCAGTGCCACCTATTAATATTTTCCGGGACTAAAACACTATGTCAACGTCTGGACATAAGCGCCATCTATCAGAGTTTTCCGTAACTCCGTACAGCTCAAACGAACAGTTTCATTCTCGCACCCGATTTTCCTAGTTGCGTGTTAAGTTACATAAAACTGTTTACAGCGCCATCTATCGGAGTTTTCCGTAACTCCGTACAGCTTAAACGAACAGTTTCATTCTCGCACCCGCTTTCCCTAGTTGCGTGTTCAGTTACATAAAACGCTTTTTATAGATGGCGGAAGCATATTACGTGTAATCATACAAAGATGTATCTTTGTTAATCGGTGTATTTTAAAAACAATCTAACACGTGTGCAATAAAGTCTAATTTTAAAGAAAACGATTTATGCTAGCTGATTAATTTTGATGCTGTTATGTATAATACGAATGTTTTATGTAAATAATAAACGATTGTTAGTGTTAGGTGTCATTTTAAATAACGAATGAGTGACGGATTATTATTAATATTCCTTTAGTAAGTAGTTATTCAATAAATTTTAGTATTTACAACACGAATGCTATCTATAGTCAATGAAACTTAACTATTTACTTACGGGTGATATTTTTGAAATTATCTACCGCTATGGCCAAACTATTTTGAAAAAATAATTAATAAAAAATAATTAATAAAAAATCCATATAATTATCGAAGTTACTCACAAAACTTCACGAGAATCGGTTTAGAAGTGCGACCTAAGAGAACAGTCGGGCATCCGCCGGACAAACGAAGGCATTTTTGACCAACCAGGGCCTACTCCGAACTTCGAATTCCGAACTTCGTATCGTGCCGTCCCTTTCACTCTCGTGTTATACACTATATGAGTGAATATGAGAGTCGCACTTGCGACTCTTCTGGTGTTGCAGGTGTCTATGGGCGACTTGTATTTAGAATTAAATTCTGTTGGGAGTTACAAGTTAAAGTGCCAGCTCATGCCCACCTACTTAGTATGTAAGTTAATTGCCTAGCTTCGTGTGACGCTTATTTTAGTTCACATGCTATAGTTTTTAAGCCACGGGGGTGGCAGAATAACAGCGTCTGTAGACAAGAGTCTCTTGGTACAGACACAAGCTGAGCCACCTACCATTTCAATTGTTTTTGTATACTTTGATTTATTGTACCTGTCTTGGTTACCTGTAAATGTATACAATCATTGAATAAACGTCTTATTATTATTATTATTATTAATTGCTTACCATCAGGCAATCCGTCTGCTCGTTTGACCCTATAACATAAAAAAAACAATGTCATTACTCTTTGTACCGAAATTTAGCTCTGACGGTGTTGGTCTCTCACTCTTCCACACAGCGCATGTGCGGGAGTTCTGGCAACCTTACTCACCACTAGGAACATGCCAATAGCAACTAGTGTTTGTAAGCTGTCCTTGCGAATGATATTTTTTAAGTATTCATGCCACATAGCTCCGCCATATAAATAAACTAGTGGCTCTGAGCTGTAGACCTCGTGAATGAGTTTTTTATCATTTGCAAAATCTGACATAAAAAAGATCAATTATGAATATTGAACCTGCTAACAAAATTCCACGAGAAGCGGTTGAAAAATGCGACCTGTAGAGGACAACAAACCGAAATTCGGACGCAAAAACTTACAAAATCTTTGAAATAAAAATTATTTTCGAAAATTTCCAAAAACTGACTCGACAAAAAAATTCTATATAGGTCCGGTAGTACCTGCTCACAAAATTTCACGAGAATCGTTTGCGAAATGTAGAGGAGAACAAACCGTTGAACAAATTATTATTTTTTTAATTTCCAAAAGCCTATTGGACAAAAAATCTGTATATTTATCCAACCTGCTCACAAAATTTCACGAGAATCGGTTGAGAAATCCGACCTGTAGAGGAGAACAAACCGAAATTCGCCCGCAGAAACTTACAAAATCATTGATAAAAAAAATGTTTTTGGAAATTTCCAAAAACCGTGACGACAAATAAAATTCTATATAACTATCGTACCTGCTCACGAAATTTCACGAGAATCGGTTGAGAATTACGACCTGTAGACGAGAACAAACGGAAATCCGGACATACGAAAGCATTTTGCTCGGGCTTGGTTTCACTCGGTCAAAAAATCCAAAAACTCAATCGAAGCGAGCGCCACGCTACGCGAAACATATTTAGAGTGCTGATTAGCTCGGTCTCCTTACGATGCCAAGAACCAAAACGACGAACTTAGTATATTCAAATTGTGTTCTTTTTTTTTGAACCTGACTGTTTATTTATTTATTAACCAACTTACATTTACAGATAAACCAAACATGCAAGTTATAGGTTACAAAGACTTATTACTAATGGTGCTTAAGGAAATTACTCTATACTTAGTGATATTATCATTATTCATGTCAATATAATATTATATTAGTGATATAGCGTATCATCATGTTATCATTAACTTTGTGAAGTCTAATTTATGAACAATAGATTAAAGTAAATAATGTTTAAAAAAGAAAAAAAATAGAAATGTCAATAATGTCAAATATTAAATACACAATAAGTTACAGAGACAATACTGTGGCTTTATAGGCCGGGCCCAATAAAGCGATAGGAGTGCGTGGTTGGAGAGAAGCCTGGGGAAAATCCAGGGGAAAACCTCCGACACGACCACGCGTGTGGTTTAGAACACTGGAATACTCTGAGTTTGCGCTCCAGTAACATTGGTTAAGCGGTTTCAACCGAATCTGAGGTGTGAGTGGAATCGAGCTACTGGGAGTTTTGTCGCTGGTTCACCAAACCTAGCCTAGCTGAGAAGAGTCCAGCAAGAAACTCAGCTAGTCTATGTTCAATTTAAATTCTCATTTAAGGAGCGGGGGGGCGGGTCACTCCATATAATTAACAGAGATATGGAATGAATAGAGGAAATGAAAAAACTTTTACATTTGAGTCAACCGCAGTCGAATCACGTAACTTTATGTACTAACGGTAGATAGATTTTACTGTCAATTTTGAAGTATAACTGTATGGGCTGACAATTAAAATTTGACATTAAAATCTACCTAACGGTAGTACAAAAGTTACGTGATTACCCCGCCGTTCGTCAAATATTTTCTGTCAAAGGTCAAAGTCGTAACAAGTGCCCCCCCCTCCCTCTTATTTCCAAACCATGAAGTTTAATTCTGAGGAAAATTGAGGTTGTGTATATTAATAAAGACTTTCAAAGAAAATTATTTGATACTAAGTAGGTCTAACCGTTTTAGGATTATCGTTGGAAAACTGCCTTGCCCAAACAAACGGACGTAAGTGCCGCGAGTTTCCTAAGAAGATACGACCTTTTTTAATTAACAGCATATGATTAGAGGATTTCAACGTAGACTGTTGTTTTTTTTTATACAACGCCGGTGGCAAACAAGCATACGGTCCACCTGATGGTAAGCGGCCACCCGCAACTCCAAAGCAGTCACGTGCGCGTTGCCGACCCTTTATAAGATTTGAGGATGCACTGTGTTGACAGCAGAAGGAACACATTTAGGTCCGCTCTGAACACAGTGCATCCTCGGGAGCTCTGGCAACCTTGCTCACCTCCAGGAACACAACACTACACACGTAGGCACGGAACCCTTCATAGTGCGTATATTTGAAAAACCCATGCAGTGTTGCGGGCCGAGGTTCGAACCCGCGAATCCCGGACGCCACATAAAACTGAGTGATGAAATATTTCATATTTCATATTTCATTTATTTCATTGCAAGAATGTAGTTTACAAAACATGGTGTTACAGATATTAAATGTCCAATACAGAATGTATGCTTTACTAAGCGTGCAAGAATTTACATTTTGTATATTACAAGTCGTCAAAATTAAATACATTGATAAACAATTAAATTAACTAACGAGAATGTCAGAAATCCAAATTGAAGGTTTGCCAGCGCGCTATGGAGCGCAGCATTTTGGGTGTCAAAAGGACGGATCGTGTCCGAAACACTACACTGCGCTCTAAAACACGCATTGCTGACGTCCACGTTGCCGGCCACGTCTGTCGCATGCATCCAGATAGGTGGGAAGTGGGTGCCGCATGACGGACGACGCAGACGGGGCAGGCCCAAACGGAGATGGCGGGATGATCTGGATGCATTTGCCAAGAATTGGGAAGAAGAAGCGCTCAATAGGGAGACCTGGAAAACATGGGGAGAGGCCTTTGCCCAGCAGTGGGACAGCCAATAGGCTATAAAGTAAGTAAGTAATGAGAATGTCAACAGGGTCAAAATAAAAAAAAAACAATAAAAATAAAAATAGAATTCGATAAAAAGTCAAGGTAAGAATAAAAATAGAATTAACATTAATTAAACATAGCTAGTTATCAATACAAGTCAACCTTATAATTAAAATATTCATTAATATTATAAAAACAATTTTGTAATAGCCACTTTGTGACATGATTTTTGAACATAGTAATGGGCAATTCCTTTAACTCAGTTGGCAGTTGGTTATATATCCGTAAACTCATGGAAGCGAGCGATATGGTTGAATAGCAAGTTTATGTGTATGCCTTTGTGGTCGCCTTGAGACTTGTGACTGTAAAGTATTGGTGATTTTGTTTGACAAATACACAAATCTCCCTGATGATCTTCCTCTAAATTCTATAATAGATCATTTACCTTTCGTGCTGTTCGGCTTTGGAATGCTTTGCCGTTGGATTTGAGGTGTGCGAAATCACTTCCTGTTTTTAAAAATGCTTTGAAACTTCATTTCTTGTCGCTCTCTTGATTGCCTTTGGATTTATATATGTATATGTGTATAATATATGTATGTATATAAATATTTATATATGTATGTATCTATTGTATTTGTATATATGTAGTTATTAGTTGTATTAATTTATTATATAGTATAGATCATTGTATATATATCTCTCTGCTAAATATGCACTACCTGTTAACGTTCATTTTCTGAATTTCCTGCTACCCAAAGGTTGTCTGGAAGAGATCGCTTTTTAGCGATAAGACCGCCTGTTGTTTGCATTATTGTCAGTGTTAAAATTTGTTTTTAATATTTCCATTTTGTATAGTGCACAATAAAGTATATTATTCTCTTTATTTTCTTTAGGACTTAGGCTAGATTTTATAATAATTATATAAAAAGTAAAATATAAATCAATATTTACAAAACATAAAATCATTATAAAAACCTAACCTAGTGTGCCGCCGGCAGCGAGGCAGGGCCTGAGCTACCGGTGGTTAGGGCGACAGAGAGAGGAACCTCCTGACTATCCGCGCCGTGTCCAGGAGTACCGCCTTCTGTATCTGACCCTTGACCCAGCCATCTAGCGAGAGTCTCTTGAGGTGTTGGTCGAGACTCTTCGCTATTAGACCGTTCGCAGAGACGACTATCGGGACAATGACCGTTGAATCAACATCCCACATTATATTATTATTATTATTAAATCTCCCTGATGTAAAGGCATGCACCCTTAGTAGTGAAAACACGGCCTTATGCTTCGCTAGCGGATGCCACCCCCCGCGAACTCCCCCGGGCGTCGCCTTCAGATCGCGACTAGCGCGCGCCCCGGCCGCACGCAATGCTCTAACCGCCAACTGTGCTTTGTGATGCCGAAACTACTTCTCATCCTTCTAGCCATGCTCGTCGTCGGTAAGTCCTAGCTTATAAAATCTAGATTAAACTGCCTTTGTCCGGTGCGTTATTAAATTTACTTAATATCATATTTTGTTTGTTGTAGCTATCATAGATACAACGTAGGCTAATAGGTAAACGATAAGTGATTTAGGGGTAGTTATTATATTTTACCTATATAAATCGATATTGAAATTGTATTGATTTGGATTGAACTCTGACATCATTAGTGATGTATAATTATTATTTTAATGTTTTATTTAAATACTTGTTGACATGTATATTGGTTTTATGAATAAATTGAACATGAATATATAACACTAGCGACCCGCCCCGGCTTCGCACGGGTGCACTATTTAATGGGTGTTATTATACATATAAACCTTCATCTTCAATCACTCTATCTATTAAAAAAAACCTCATCAAAATCCGTTGCGTAGTTTTAAAGATTTAAGCATACATAGGGATATAGGGACAGAGAAAGCGACTTTGTTTTATACTATGTACCTATAGTGATGATATGAATATAAATATGGACTATTAGGCATAAGATTTTCTTAATAATGGATACTGATCGAATATTTGCCATATTGAATTTTAAGTATTTTGTTTTTTAATTAGCCTATTTAAGTGTCCCACTGCTGGGCAAAGGTCTTCCCTCTTTTCCTCCATTCGGCACTATTGTTAGCTTGTTCCCGCCAAGTTAACGAAACCGTATCCAGGTCGTCTCGCCATCTCCTTTTTGGTCTGCCTCTGTTCCTGTTGTGTGTTGTTGTTCTGTTGGTTCTGTTGTTGTTGTATGTTAAGTAATAAAATAACAAGTCAACTATAAGGTATAAAAGTGTCAAAGATTAGGAGTTTTTTAGTTCAATTCAATTGTATTCAAATTAATTTATTTGCCGTAAGTATACATAATAGAATAATAAACACATTGTCAGTTTAAAACTAAATCTTAGGCTCGGTTTTATAAAGATCCGTTAGACCTTATGTCGGTTTGTTATGTCAAAACATGTACTTTACTGAAATTTGATCTGACATTTGGTCTAACGGATCTTTATAAAACCCGACCTTAGGGTACATGTTTGCCTTATTCTAGTGCATTAGAAAAATATTCATTGACGAAAATTTTGTAATGCTCGAAAAAAAAAAACAGTTTTCTGTCGAAAGTATTTACGTCATTATAATCTTTAATGTCATTCCAAGCTTAAGTGATTATAAACTTTAATTGCATTGTTATTAATACTAATATTAAAATGTGTAAATTGTGGTCTGCATAGAATAATCTACATTTAACTGGATTAAGATATTGGTCTAACGAATACGTTTGATCCAAAATCATTTCTATAATTTTCTTTTTTGGGACATAGGCACCTAATGTAGGGAGATAAAGAATATAAAGATGTATTATATCATAACATATATGTAGGTTAGTACATTACTTACCAAGGGCGGTAAAACAAAGAATGTCTTAGATCACAGGTATTTGAAGGCATGGGCGATAATATGTGATCTGAGGCTTTCTTTATTACCGCCCATGGTAAGTACAAAATTTTATATCTTCCCCTGGTCAGGAAGTGGGATTTTCGGCGCGCGGAGCGTACAGAAAAGTATAATTAAGTGAGGTAAATGTCCCTGTGCTTGACACTAACCCAATGCATGGCACTTTCAATCTTATTTCATGATGACAGAGGTGATTAATAAGTGTCATCTATTGGACACTAAGGTTGAACACTGGGACGTTTACCTATAAATAGGAGTTTCTTAGGTTTATTTTTGGAAAAAATCTGGTTAATTCTATAATTCGATTTGAATTATAAAAGACGTGAATTAGTCATTATAATATTCAGTGTTTTAATGGGGAACTTGCGTTGAGTATAATTATATCGAGAAATTATATTAGTAATCCAATAATGATAGCCACTATAAGTGTATTACTGGAAGATTTATTCTGAAATTATTATTGTTTTGCGAAATAATTAGAAGTTACGAAAAATTTAACGTAATTTAAAACGCACACTTTTAAACTGAAAAGGTTTAATGATTATTTATAAAATATTCTTTAGTTTATAACCACAAAGTCTATATGTTTTTAGTATTGTCCTATTGTTTTTATATTTTTACTTTGGTCTCAGTAATAAAGGCCAATTTACTTTATTTTAAAACATGCAGTGACGTCACTCCGTTTGTCATTTCAGCAACAGCAGTTGAAATCATAGAAAAATATTTATAAGTAGGAAAATTATTAATTATGAAATTATGAATTAAATCGAAGATATACTTGCACTATTTTTGTATTACAAATAATATGCATGCGCCATGAAAAGTTTGACGTCTTATGCAGTGACGTCAGGTCAAGCCAGAGAGCATTTACGCGCGAGATTTGAAATATCGATTCATGATTTTAATTAAACAATTTTTGTTTTATATTTCTCATTTCATATATATAAGTGCATAAACAACATACTAATATCGAAAATATAGCTTTATTGGACCATGTTTGAAAAAAAAAGTAGTCAGTTTTTTCAAAGAATTGAAGAACCGATAACCGTTTGTGTCACAAATATATCTATAGTTTTGACGGAGCTATATCAACTTAAAACTCGTTATAAATCGACGATCCCCTTAAGAACCCCTTAAGACAGACTAAACAATGAAATAATGCAAGTTCCCTACTTTACATAAATCCGTTTGGACCCTTTGGGTAGGGGACCCTAAAAACTAACCGCCTGCTCCTAAAAGCAACAAACAATGAACTCTCGTACCCATTTTCGTACCAAGACTACGTTTAACGTTGTTGTTGTTGTTACGTTGTGTCCTGTTTGGAGTTGTGGAATGATATCCCTTCATGCCTCGTCTATCTTAATCTTAATTATAATCATATCTCACATGTTTGTTAATCTTGTCAGTCATTATCTTGTTTGTTTGTTATGTTGTGCTTATTGTACTGTTAACCCATTCACTTATTTTTATTCGTAGGAACCTACAATGTACACAATTAATTATTTATATGTGATCAGTGTAAAGCTGACGTGGTAATTATTTTTCACTTATGATGTTATGTTATGTTACAGTTTCATTAACTCACCATTGTTGTATGTCCCGTAAACTTTAATTAATGCACGAATATCAACAATTTTGTATACTGTTGACTTTATTCTCTGCAATTAACTTTTGTCTGTTTCATGCACATACTTGTTTATTATAAATTATAATTGCTACACTATCTTATTTTCAATTGTAGTCGTGAATGTGTGTAGCAGGCCCCGCCATTTCTGGACGCACCTTTTGACAGTTGGACATTCATGTGACGGCCCGACGTGACAAGACGGCGGTGTCAAGTTGTATTAGGTCGCGTTCAATTTTTAGGCGAAGCGTGCTACACACACCGTCATTAACAACCAGGTTTCGCCGGAAGATCAGCGCCAGCTCCCTGAGTCGGCATTACGCTGAGGCGAAACCTTTTTGTGGCGATTACTTGTTGTTTTTTTCTAATTACGTTTATTTATCTATATTTTATGTTTGTATCGTCACGAATAAATGTTTTTCTTTCTTTCTTTCTTTCTTTAAAAGTGTATAAAGATATTTCAGAGTCCAAAATTAGACCATTGTGTCCTGAATTCGGAGGTAAGAGGGACGTTTTCTAATAAACGTTTATATCAGCCATTTTGAAAACCTAACTACTTACTCAAAGACACTCAAGAGAAATGGTAGGCATGTTTTAATGTTTACTTTGCGTACAAAAATCGGCCAAGTGGGGTTCGATTTAATTGACCGAGTTAAACGAAGGTCTCTGCTTCAGCTTCGACAAAAATGCTTTCGTATGTCCGGACTTTCGTTTGTTCTCGTCTACAGGTCGCAATTCTCAACCGATTCTCATGAAATTTCGTGAGCAGGTTCGATAGTTATATAGATTTTTTTTGTCGAGACGATTTTTGGAAATTTCCAAAAACAATATTTTTATCAATGATTTCTGAGGGCGAATTTCGGTTTGTTCTCCTCTACAGGTCGCATTTCTCAACCGATTCTCGTGAAATTATGTGAGCAGGTTGGATAAATATACAGATTTTTTTATCGATAAAGTTTTTGGAAATAAAAAAAATTGGTTCAATGGTTTGTTCTCCTCTACAGGTCGCATTTTTCAACCGCTTCTCGTGAAATTTTGTTAGCAGGTTCGATATTCATAATTGATCTTTTTTATAATGTCAGATTTCGGAAATGATAAAAAAACTCACTCACGAGGTCTACAGCTCACACAGCCACTAGTAGGAATCGGGTAGGATTTAATAGGAAAAAAGGAAATTTCAGTGAATAAAATCTGAGTTATCAATATATTCGTATTTTTAGTAAAATATACGTAATAATAAACATTATCACCACCTTTATGGTTTATAGGTTATTGGGAAGTTACAAAATGTTTGCGTAACTTTGTGTTAGACGACGGATGGAAGCGTTAGTGAGCAATAGGGTACCGTTAAGACCCTACGGGTACGGAACCCTAAACATAGAAAATCATTGTAACATTACAACTGATTTAAAACTGCGTTTTCAAGCTTTTCACAAGCTTTGTGGCTGCTAATGTAATAGTTTGGAAAGTTTCTAGAGCTTTCGATGGACGTAACGAGCGCGCTTCTCTGGAAGTCCCCATTCCATTTGTGAAGTTTACGGAGCTTTATTAGAGGGACGGTGTTATTTGAAAATGTGTCTGATTACGTGTTTCTTCCTCTGTACAGAGGCGTAGGTAATCTACTAAACAATTTTAAAATGATAGAAACCTCCTAAAGTAGAAATCATGCAAACAAGTATAGGTACGTAGGTATATCATGCAAACACAAAATTGATATATATGCAAATTAATATTGTATTTTTATTATTGCTGTTGGAGGGAGTATTCTTTTTATAATTGTCAGTTTTTATTTTTGTTAATTTATATTTGATAATAATTTAGGTTAAGCTTTATCTGTTAATTTTTATTTTATCTTAGTTATTTTATTTATTTTAGAAATAATTACTGTAGTTATGAAAAATAAACTAAATTATATTTTTATCAAGCTATAAAGAATCTAATCTAATCTAATTGAATTAAGGGTGTGGTGATGTGTAGCACTGTATATACTAAACATAAGATGTCAATTAAACATTACTGCTAAAACGCAACAAATTGGTGAAAATACCTACTTTTTACAATACGCCAATTTGCAGTAACAAATAATCGAGTATATTGACACAGACAGCTAATACCGGTAATGGTTTTTATGGGTAAAGTGTCAAATAGAGGTATTGTTGTCAATTGGCGAAACCGCTATATTTGAATACCGGTTTTGATTATACCGCTAATCAGAGCTTTAGCTATATAAATAGCGAAATGCAATTTATAAAAATCATTCCTCGGACAAAGAATAGGCATCGCCATTCAACGGGGGAATGCAGCCAGCCTTATGGGCACCGTTCCGCAGGGATCAGACTTGGGGGACCTAACGTAGCCTTACCTAGGTTAGGCTAGATACGTCTTAATTTAATTTAATTTATTTTTATTAGTTCTATATTATTGTCAAAATATATAATGTAATAGGTATCAATGCAATAAAGTTAGAATTAAGACTAAAATGCCAATATCAATATGTTACCCTGGGGCCATGGGGTCCAAGTGCTCGGCGCCTCTATAAGGACATTTCAAGGCGCCTTATAGAGGCTCCCGGTGCCCAGAGGGTTGGCCACTATTTCGCCCAGCGGATTAGCATAGCTATCCAGCGTGGAAATGCGGCCAGCCTTCTGGGAACCCTACCGAGCACCGAAGACTTAGGGCAAATTTTTTATTTATAATGCTTTATATTATTGTGTTGTTTGTTTTTTGCTCGTTTTTTGTTGTATATTAATAAAGAAAGTCTCATATGTTACAATTCTGTTATATTTAAGCATTATAACCGGTTATACCTTATTTAAAATCGGTAAGAATACCGGTAACGATCCTTGGTCTGGTTACTCCGGTTCTCCGGTTTTTTCAAGGGTCAAATTATACTTGTCTGCGGTGAGGGTCGAATTGTGAATTTCATGAGAGAACTTTTGCATAATTCGTTGAGATTGGCGCTCGGCCCATTTGCATGACAAGCCTGATATACAACCGAGCTTAGAGGTTTTAAATTGGGCAGCTAACTGCGTAAAACTTTTAAAAGAAGTAAAAGATTTTAGCCCGAGCCGAAGATTTGGTACAACTTTTTTAGCGGTTCAGATATGATTCTTGAAGTGATTTAAATTTTTCTGTTTTAAATATAGTTTAGTTTTTAGATTAGGTTATTTTATTATGTAATGTGCTGGTATGATAAGTGAAAAACAGGTACAGTCGCCATCAAATATATCTGTACTCTTCAGGGTGCTCAAATATCTGAACATGCACTTTAACGCCTTTACAATAGAGTCTTGTTCAGATATTTGTGAGCACCTTGTTCGCTCCGATATATCTGATGGTAACTGTACATGGTAAAATAAAACTACTTAATACAAATACAAAAAAAACATAAATGGTTATATGAGTTTTCTTTTACAAGTTTTATCAATAGCGGAGATTGGAACCTTCTGTTAAGCACATGCTTGTTAACTTAAGTATGACTTAACTATGATTAAACTAAATAAATCTATATCCTTCAAAAAGTAAGAGTCCCCCAAGTCCCTATCACTGGCTATGTAATTCTTGATAATATATACCCTTTTATGCTTGACGTTTCTCTGATAAGAGCAGAACCATAATTACTTGAAATTTTCTCGATATTTCCGCTCAAAGACTTGTATATCTATGTATATGGCACCGACAAATTGTAAAGACCGTTACATTATAATAAAATAAATAAATATTAGAGGACAATCTTACACAAATCGAACTAACCCCACAGTAAGCTCAAGAAGGCTTGTGTTATGGGTACTAGACGACGATATATTTAATAGATATAAATACTTAAATACATAGAAAACATCCAAGACTCAGAAACAAATATTCATGCTCATCACACAAATATTTTCCCTGACCGGGATTCGAACCCAGGACCGTCAGCTTCACAGGCAGGTGCATTACCCACTAGGCTAAACCGGTCGTCAAACTAACCAAATCTAACTAGAGAGTTTGTAAACTGTCGAAAGATTGTAATTTACCGAAAAATAATGCGATAAATTGTGAGCAGTATTTTCCGCTTCCAACTCTTCCGACTTGAAACTTGCAATTTAAGTTAGGTTCGTTCGTTGCCTAGGTTTTCTAGGGCGGAAATGGAAGGCCCGCAGTGCGGGGCTTCGTCCACTTGCTGAAGGAAAGTACAATACAATTTTCGGTTCACAATCTTTCCCTAGTTAGATTATGTTATAAAATAAAGTTTTTTTTATAATTTTACGGTAACATATACATATTTATATGTGTAATTATGATCGCACGTAAATATGTGTACCTACGGTAAATATTTTCCTTTTAGTTGTTAAATGCACCGTCAACTATTTTCTGCTTCGCCTTAAGTTTAACTGATAGAGAATGCCATATACTTATACGGCATTAAGTGCGCCTTTTGTATGATAAAGTTTATTTCGTGCAATAATTATTAAATAAATAAATAAATCCCTTAGTTCATCCCCGCGTTACCCGATTTACTATAGGTCGCATTATGTTTGGACTGTTACCACAAATAGGAACCAAATCCAACACGATCGCTGTGAATCGTATCGGTTACGATACTGTGCCTTTACCACGAGTTTACATGACTGTACTCGCTAGCGACTGCATAAAAAATTGTATGGGCTTCCACGACCGTCTACCTAAGTTTAAATCGACATTATTGCCAAAACCCAAATAATTCTGTAACCGTTAATAGTTAATAGTTCTGTAGATATTTGTATACAAATTCTGTTAATGTTAGTTTAAGAGTTTATCTCATATCTTGTGCCTAAATGTTGTTGTATTATTGTATAAATTAAATAACTTTTATTTTTCTCGCTGCAACATGCGTAGCCAATGTTACGTACTTCCGTAATTGTTGTATATATCAGAATACATACCTCCTAAATTACTAGCATTAAGTGAAATGTAATATATATGATGTGGTTGTACTTAATAAAATAAAATATGGGCAAAAGTACAGCGTCTCTGGCGGTTACGCAATGGAACTAAGAATCGGCATACTAAATCGTTTACGCAGTCGCTAGCGAGTACGGTCATGCAAACTCATGGTAAAGGCACAGCGACTCTGGCAGTTACGCAATAGAACTACTAATCGGCATACTAAATCTTTTAAGCAGTCGCTAGCGAGTACGGTCATGCAAACTCATGGTAAAGGCACAGCGCCTCTGGCAGTTACGCAATAGAACTAAGAATCGGCATACTAAATCTTTTAAGCAGTCGCTAGCGAGTACGGTCATGCAAACTCATGGTAAAGGCACAGCGCCTCTGGCAGTTACGCAATAGAACTAAGAATCGGCATACTAAATCTTTTAAGCAGTCGCTAGCGAGTACGGTCATGCAAACTCATGGTAAAGGCACAGCGTCTCTGGCGGTTACGCAATGGAACTAAGAATCGGCATACTAAATCTTTTAAGCAGTCGCTAGCGAGTACGGTCATGCAAACTCATGGTAAAGGCACAGCGCCTCTGGCAGTTACGCAATAGAACTAAGAATCGGCATACTAAATCTTTTAAGCAGTCGCTAGCGAGTACGGTCATGCAAACTCATGGTAAAGGCACAGCGTCTCTGGCGGTTACGCAATGGAACTAAGAATCGGCATACTAAATCTTTTA
Source organism: Epiblema foenella (assembly GCA_963556455.1). Taxonomy (NCBI): domain Eukaryota; kingdom Metazoa; phylum Arthropoda; class Insecta; order Lepidoptera; family Tortricidae; genus Epiblema; species Epiblema foenella. Next base: position 12,509,261 of record OY747118.1, on the reverse strand, counting down.
CGCAGTCGCTAGCGAGTACGGTCATGCAAACTCATGGTAAAGGCACAGCGCCTCTGGCGGTTACGCAATGGAACTAAGAATCGGCATACTAAATCTTTTACGCAGTCGCTAGCGAGTACGGTCATGCAAACTCATGGTAAAGGCACAGCGCCTCTGGCGGTTACGCAATGGAACTAAGAATCGGCATACTAAATCTTTTACGCAGTCGCTAGCGAGTACGGTCATGCAAACTCATGGTAAAGGCACAGCGCCTCCGGCGGTTACGCAACGGAACTAAGAATCGGCATACTAAATCTTTTACCCAGTCGCTAGCGAGTACGGTCATGCAAACTCATGGTAAAGGCAGTGTTTTAATTTGTAACTACTTTGAAAAATCTCCGACCGAAAATGGCTATATGGGTAGGTTGACCAGCTTTTCTTAGGAAGTGACTTATATTACCTACTCGTTATCTGAATTCCGAGGGCACATCCCTAATAACCCGGGATATCCCGGCCGCCGAGATAAAGCGTGTGTAAAGGATTACTGTATTTATTATACTTCCCATTCAAATGCGGTTTCAGTAAGCTTTATTAAGTTATGATAAGATTCAGTTTTGAAGGAAGCAAGGGACGTCAGTTAGTTAAAAGGTTAGTTAAAAGTTGGTGCGTTTAATCTTGTACTTAGCCGTTAGTGGGTGAAGGATCTTCTCTTCAGATTTATCTTACAGTGTGTTTATTTTGTGAAATAGGTGCTTGTACTTTCATTATATATTTCGGTGGATCAACTTATATTTGAATACTTGGTTGGTTGCGACTTCATCCATTTTCGAGTCGTATCTGTGTGCTATTTTCACAAATATCCGATTCACAGTTTTTGCTTGATAAATGAATCAATTTATTCATGTCAATAACAAAGAATAAAATAATGACAATAGACTTTTAACTTCAAACCAGCTTAAGCCTAACCTTAAGTCCCCCTCGAATTGCTCGGCGGTTGTCAGACTGATGCGGTTTCCGAATAGTACTGCTGTGCGAGAGGGACATCTCTATAAACTTGGAGAGCGTTGTCTCGCTAGCGCACCGCACCATCGTGCGGAAACCTCATTCATCAATGTGGTAACCGCCTTCCCTTAACCTAACGAGCATGCCTGAGGGGCTACCGCGAATCACAAACGAAGTTTTCCCTCTCTGTCACACTTACGTACAGACTTACAAGTGCGACAGAGAGGGAAAACTTATGGTTCGCGGTAGGCCTTCTGTACACGTAAATTAAAGATTACTTTAAATCACCCAGGACGTTTAAACAACTAAAACTTACCTGCAAATAACAGCCCGAATTAATACAGTCGAGTTCGAAAGTATGTACACGGAAAAAGTGACCAAAAGCATGTGAACATGACTCTACTGTTACTGACACAAGTTTGCTCAGATATTTTTGAACCTTTGGAAACGTACATATATTTATGTACTCGATTGTACTTCAACGTTTATCGGTTTAATTCTAAGCAGTGAACAAAACGGATTTTCATGTCCGTTTTGTCCTACGAAATTTGACATATGCTGTCTTAGAACAAAACGGAATTTTTTGTCCGGTTTGTCCTACGATGTGAACAAAATCGTAGAACAAAACGGACTACTTCGTTATGACCCGTTGTTCAAGGGACACTAGTGGAGCAAATTGTTCAAAAAATGTTGTATTAAGTTCTACTAACACGCTTAGTAGATGGATCATTATGGAAATAGCTTATAAGTACCACAAATATGTATGTCTGATAAACTTAAATAGCATAAAATCACGTTTGTATTCGAATTTGTCCCCTGGATAACTAGACGTAACCACGGCAACCAGTGGCACTAAAAAATTGATCCACCCATTTTGAGATTCACATCTAGTGTCATTAGGTTCTTAAGACAAGGCCCTTTCAGATCTGACGAAAATCCTGAAGTATGAGCTTCCAGTGTGAAGAAATAATGTAGAATTACACTACACAAAAATTACTTTGGACTGAAAAAAAAGGAAAGAAAATAACCGAACAAAATATTGAAAAATGCCTTGATAACTCTGTCAATAAATCCTAAATATCATCGTAAAAATAAACTTTAAGGGTCCTTATCAGTTAAAAATCGCTCATCTATTTAGGCCATTTTCTCTTTGAATTGACACGTATCTTGACATTTTCTCAATGTTACTATCTAGAACAGGACTATTGCGAACTTATGTCATAAACTTTAAATGTATTTTTTGGATTTTTCATTAAGAAATATCGTTTCAAACATCACTCGAAATCGACCATTTTCAATCTAAAAACTGGTTTTTTCCGCTTAAATTCTACTACACACAATAAAATCAAAAAATAGCTATGTTACTATCTAAAACATTAATGAAAACATCGTAGCCTTTAATAACTTTATTGGTATAATCAATACTTTTGTGTGTTTGAAATCAAAACATTTTAAATCTTATAAGGCCTCTTAATGCTGTGCTTAAATGCTGTTATTTCAATGATGTTTTTTTTACAAAAGGATTATTGTTCCAACAAAATAACCAGGTAGATTTTTCATAGTGATCCAGTGTATCAAAAATAAATTAAAATGTACTAAATATTTACGAAATTACGAGCTTCCGTAAAGATCGGGATGGTTCATTCTCACTCACGCGTGTTAGGGAGTCATTTGTAATGGAATTGCCGGGAATTCCCCTGGGGAGTTTCTGCTCTTAGACGCGTAGCCGATAAGATGGGTTTCCCCGTATGAAGAGGAAATTTCGTAGCGCTACGAAAAACAAGACAGCGATAGTGTTAATTGATTTAATGAAAACTAGCAGTCGCCATCAAGTGAGTGACTTATACAAAACGAAAATTTTTTATAAACATCAATTAAAATGACAAAAAAAAATTGAAATTTTAATTAAATCTCCTATACAAAGCAATCGTAAACCTAGATAAAAAAGCAATTGAAAATAATTTTGCGGGGACATCCCACAAAAAATGAATTATTAATGTCGTTTTTGTTACAGTAATAACCAAACGCAATCTAACTCACGATCCGTCATAGCCGTAATAATTAACAAAAACGGAATTCCGATATTCCCCGTCTCTATCAACATACAACAACATATATACAAACGTGACTAATTTATCTATTAATAAATTCAAGACTTATGTAAAGCATAAACTCATATCGAAAGCATATTATAGCACAAAAGACTACATGAATGATAAAACACCGTGGGTATAATTGTGGTTGAAATACTAATTATATTTTAATAATTATGACATTACATCTTAATGACTATTTTCATAACTATGACATTAGATGTTGACGTTAAATTTTCCTCTTGACATTCAGATTTTATTCTAGAAACTGTCTAGATTATACAATTTTTTATGTTTTTATTTTACATATTGACGATCTTTTTGTGAATTTATTATACTCTCTTTTGACATACATTATAGTAATTCATGTCTTTTTTTAAATTTCATATGCATCAATAAATTGCTCTGAATAATTAGATTCAATTTATGTAATATATAACTGACGATTCAAAAGTGCTTGTTGCTAGGCCTATTTGAATAAAGAATATTTTGAGTTGAGAGTTGAGTTGAGTTATCGCACTCATAAATGAATGAGCGAGAAGGATACACGAACATCGAATTTCGATTTTCCCGGGTTATTAACGAGACGCAAAAACGGAGCAAATGGAAATGATTGTCCAATTTGTCAAGCCTAATGGGTTCCGCATAAATAAATATGGAGCGAGTAATCCGGGCATCAATCCCGGTTGGATCGACCCGGGTGAACGGGTGACCCGGGTGAAACTATGATAGGGCTGCCTCTGTAGTGGCTCAGCCTGATAAACAAGAAGCGATACAAACAGCTCCTAGTTCAAAAGACGCCTCCAAATTGTATCTTTCCATTGATTTGTCTCATTCGATATTTAGACACCTGGCTGCCTTAAGTCTGGAACTGAAAATTAAACGTAAATAAGAATTGAATATAATATATATTAAACATATACGTTCGTTTATCTATTAATTGATTGTTGCTACTTAAAGTCAAATTATTCGTTATTCAAATAGGACTAGCCGGCGACCAATTTTGTTCGTCGGTTATTACATGATTTAAAATTATTTTTTCAAAGCAATTCATTGACTTAATTATTCTTTGTGTGTGTTGTCTATATATTTAAGTATTTATTTAAACATGTAAGTATGTATATCATCGCCTAGTACAGTAAGCCACGAAAGTGGTATTCCACTTATCGACTCTATTGTGTGTACATTAAGGTGCAAAAGTGGTATACCACTTTCTTGGCTGACTGTACCTATAGCTCTGATTAGATGGTGACAGGACGAATTGTGTAAGATTGGCCACAAAAACAATTTGATTTATAAATGAAATATTTGGGTCATACTTAGTTGAAAAGACAAAAGTCGTCCCTCCTGTGGTCAATAGTTAACGGCTTACTCGTATGTGCATGTTAGCTATGTTTTTATTACAGGGATTTATAGAAACGGAGACACTGTTTATGCGGGTTACTGGTCCAATCCAAAATTAAGCTTTGTAGCCTTTAACTTTTGGTATTTCCACAGAAAAGACGCGAACCTAAATCCGTGTATGACCCATTTATTCTGCAAATTGGCCACAGAATAACAAAATAATTATGTTACAAAGAATGACATTTCATTTGTTAATTACAATATAACTTTTTGATTATTGTTAATTAATTACCGATTGGCATGTAAAAGTGCCCATGTGGGATATTTTCAGAATATATATTTGATTTTGATTTCCAAATTCTAAAAAAAAGTCATTACAGAGGAAAATAGTGATGTTTTCTGTTTCTGTCATATGAGACTTAAATAAATAAATATAAATATTTGTGGACAATCTACACAAATCAACCTAGTCCCAAACTAAGCAAAGCTTGTACTATGGGTACCAAGTGACGATATAAATACTTATATAGATAAATAGATACTTAAATACATAGAAAACATCCAAGACTCAGGAACAAATATTCGTGTTCATCACACAAATACATGCCCTGACCGGGATTCGAACCCGGGACCTCCAGCTTCGAAGGCAGGGTCACTACCAACTAGGCTAAAGCGGTCGTCACTTATTGAAAATATAACCATTTCGGTTATATTATACTATAATATAAGGTCTCTGAGCGACTAAATAAATATGTATATAACAATTAAGAACACATATTTAATAATATCAGAGATGGATAAGGTCTCTGAGCGTCAAGACAATAAAACCAATCAAGTAAAGAATGATGTATCTCGTTAATCCATAAAAAATATTATAACACTAGTATTAATAGCTATTCTGTCCTTGCAAGCATGAACAGACCGGACTTCACAAACAGCACCCGATCACGAGTATGACACGGCGTATCTTAGCCATCGCCTCCCTCGACCATCTGTTAGGGAAGGTTATACATGTTACAATAGTTATATGTGAGACCCGGATAAATATAGAAACAAGAATACGAGCCGGGTATAAAGTGACAACCCTATAATATCCGGGTGTTGATAAATGATAGGTAGTCATTAACTTTGCGACACTTATCTGAAATTGACCTGGTTCTATCGCGAGTATTGGATTTCGTTAGGGTTGTCAACATTTTCAAATTACTTGAAAAACATTTTTCGTAAACCGAATTTCCTGTGACAATAGGGTTTCAAGTATCTCTTATTGTTTGCATACATCTTAAACACGATACTTTCAAACTGAAGGTCGTGTGTTCGAACCCTGCCTGGTACAGTCAGCAGTAGAAGCTACGCCTAGTGCTCATGATCTACACACGCTAATGTAAAGAAACTAAGGCTCAGTGCCTTTACCATGAGTTTACATGACCGTATTCGCTAGCGACTGCGTAAAAAATTGTATGTGCAAAAGTACAGCGCCCCTGGCGGTTACGCAATAGAACTAAGAATCGGCATACTAAACCGTTTACGCAGTCGCTAGCGAGTACGGTCATGCAAACTCATGGTAAAGGCACCGTAGTGTTTGCGTTAGCGACACTCGCGGACAAAGAATACGGGTCGGTAAAATACCGTCACATTTCCAAAAATAGTGCAAACTTGTACAGTTTTATAATCCTGTCATGATCTTTATTAAATTTTACATCTAACCTGCAAAAACAACAGTTAAAAAATTCGTTTCGAGGTTTTAATCGGACTCCTAAAAACCCATGAAAAAAACAATGTTAACGGAGCGAGATATCGCAAAAATTGCCAGTTTCGGAAATTGATATTTTTATAATAGGATCCCGAGAATTGCTAATACTGTTGGGTGTTACGAAGAATATATAACTAGTGTAAAATATTTAGAAAAACCTATTGCGGTATATATATATATATTATTTAATATAGGATGATCTGAAATTTTTGACCTTATAGCTACTTATAATTTTTTTATACAACGACGGTGGCAAACAAGCTTACGGCCCACCTGATGGTAAGCGGCTGATGGTAACATAGGAGACGTGAGGTTGAAGTTGAGACACACCAACACACGAGGCTATCGGAACCAGATGATTATCTAAGGGTGGGTTGCACCAAACCGTCTGTAATCGTAAGCGGTGTTCGTTAAAATCTGGTCGTATGGAAAGTTTGACAAGTTTCTATGGGATGACAGCTGCCGGCGCCATATTTGACGATGACCGGCCTGTGATCGTATGTTGGTGCAACCGAGCCCTAGTTGCCAAAACTCACGCCTAAGTGGCGGTAATAACGGAAAGGAAAATTCATTAAGGTGATTAGGGACCAAAATGACCAAATTTATCCGATGATCAGATAGCGTTGGTGTTGACGGAATTTCTAAAGACAATTCCAATTAAAGAGGTTAATTAGGGTGAATGGATTTCGATTCTACTTACTTTATGTCAATGATATGTGTAAAATATTCCTTTCCAGTTTGCTGACGATACATGTTTAATAACAGCACATAAAGATCTGGAAACGGCTCAGAATATGATGCAAAATAATTTCGACCTGCTGTGTAAATGGGCTCATGACCTAGGACTATCTATCAACTATATCAAAACCAAACTAATGCATATACACTCACCATATAAAAAAACAATCAACTTTACATCTAAGATCATAGCCCATAAGCACATCTGTTGGATGCTCCTAGTCTCCCTTGTGACCGTTCCCACCAGTCACTGCACAGCTCACCCGATTTATATGGAAGCTGTCAAAATAGCAGTCGCTTTCATAAAAAGTGGTGCCTACGCCAAAGCTTTACTAAAGCGGACCGGACTACTACCGGGTACCTTTATACCTACCAACAATACTAGGGATAATAATAATAAAATGCTTTATTGTGCACTACATGGAGAATTATTACAATGACAAAACAAAAGGGATGTTTAATTTAGCAGCTACAAACAAAATCAAAACATTTATTCTGCAAATAGGCCAGAAGGGCACTTTTACAAGTCAAAATCTAACATCAAATAAAAATAATACAATAATCAAAGAACCACTAATTAAATGTATTATCAGTCATTACATGTCAAAAATAAGACTAAAAAACTAATAAAAATCGAGATTTGTTAGAGATGTATAGGGTCTCTAAGCGTCAAGATAAAAGGTAATAAGTTAGATACATACACTAGTCATAATAAAATATTGTGAGATATATCTCTAAGCGTCAACATAAAAACAATAAAATCTAATTAAATAAATATCCTCAGGGACGTATAAGGTCTCCGAGCGTCAGTCTAAAAAGAAATCAAATGAAAGCAGAGAAAAGGTTGAAATAGTGCAGGTCGGTGCGAACCCGACGACTATTCCCGTAAGGCTATTAAGTCAATTTTATAGATCTTTAAACTCGTTTTAAAACATATTTCATATACAATTGCATTTTGCCAGTAGTGTGAGGGACGGCTGAAGATTATTGTAGATCGGTCCTTGTTTTATAGGGCTGCCCCATCTCAGTGACCTTGAAACTGTAACTCTACTTTTCCGTGTTGTTTTTGTCTCATTGTATTAACAACAGCCATAGTTAACAATACACCATCTCACTTTACCTTAAGAAACCTTATTAGTTATAAAACGCTCATCTATTTGAAGATTTTCTGATTGAATTGACACATGTCTTGTTATTTTCTCAGTGTTACTATCTAGAACAGGACCATTTGCGACCTAATGTCATAAAATTTTTCATTATGAACAATTCAAACATCACTCCTAATCGACCACTTTCAAACTAAAAACTAAAATGGCTAGGTTGCTATCTAAAACTTTAATAAAATCATCGTATCCTTTAATCATTTTATTGCTATTACCAATACTTTTGCATAATTTGAAATCAGAATATTTTAAAACTTATAAGGCCTTTTAAACTTATTTCATATAAAATTGCAATTCGCCAGTAGCGTGAGGGATGGCTGAAGAATATAGTAGATCGGTCCTCGATTTGGCTACCCCATCTCAGTTACCTTGAAACGGTAACTCTACTTTTCCGTGTTGTTTTTGTCTTATCGTATTAACAATATCCTTCGTTAACAATACACCATCTCACTTTACCTTAAGCAGTCACTGAAACCAAGATACACGCCGTCAAATCTTGTAATTTTTGCAACATCGTCATCATCGTCATCGTCATCGTCGTCATCGTCGTCGTCGGCCTCATCTTTGCCCCCTGGCTAGATGCTGGCCAAGAGCGATCCCATTTTTAATAAAAAAAAAAACATAAAACCAGTTTTTGTATTTTACTCGAAAAGTATTAAGAAATTAAAAAAAAGCGCAGATGAAATTACGGAAAATATGGTGCTAAAATGCAGGTTGTAGTTATTTTGTTGAGATTCTTTCTTAGTTGGCTGCATTATAATTTAAATGACAATGATGTTTGTTCAAACAGCGGTCAGCTCTCAGCCTACGAACCGGTGAGGCAGCAAATGAATCGGTCACTGTATAAAATACCGATTCATCCATTCCGTGCCAGTGAAAATATCGGTTCATTTCGTTTTACACCGCGAAGGATTTTCGGTTATTTCGGAGCATGGATTGGGCGGTTGAAAAATTGTTTTATAATTTTTAAAATGTGTTTCCACCGATCTGAGGTATTTGGTCGGCCTTATATTGACGATCCTTTTGTGAATTTATCTTGTTTTAAAAATGTAAACGATGATGTAATTTTATAAAGGAAATAAATAAATATATCTATCTATCTATCAAGGAGTTTATCACCAGGTACGTACAGTCGTGCACTTTAACGCCTTGACAATAGAGTCGTGTTCAGATATTTGTGAGCACCTCGTTCGCTTCGATATATCTGATGGCGACTGTACTGTGTAGCATTACGTAACATCATGTTTAAACTGTCATTATTAAATTTCCAACGAGTGATAAGCGACATAGTGCCGGAGTGTTTATAGGGACTAATCCGAACTTCGTGTGTCGTCTCTTTCACTCATATAGTGTATAACACGAGAGTGAAAGGGACGGCACGATACGAAGTTTGGATTTCGAAGTTCAGAAGACCCTCAGTTTACTTATGAGGTTGGCTGTATTTATAATTAAGACACATTTTCACACCTGATATTCAGAAAAGAGTCATTGTTGCCTTCGAATGAGGGATCAAAGTCGTATTTTTCTTCCCTCATTTGAGGGCAACAATGACTGTTTTCCTAATAGGTGTGAAAAGCAGTGTGACACTCGCAATATTATTTCATGTCTTTAACAGCGGGCCTCATAGGCGGTGTGAAAAGCAGTATGTGTCACATGGTAATAAAAATATTTCTGTCTTGGCCGTAAACACTTGAATCCTGAGTGAAGCGAAAATTCTAGATTAGAATCCTGAGCGTATCGAGGGATTCTCAAGAGAATTTTGTTTATTGGACAAATGTAAATTTAAAGTTAACAGTACAATTCTCATGTTTCAATATAAAATAAATTGTATGGACACTATGTACATAACTCAATATTTCACGGCAAAAACGGCAAATTTCCCAACGAGGCCGTGCAGGCGTGACGTCACAGCTGTGAATCAGTATGGAGCGTTTTCCGTGCTCTTTAGCTATGCTCTACTTTGCCTCTCATTTTCGTCTTTTATCAAACAAATGATCGTCTATAGAAAACTGGTTCGAATGGCATCATTTTTCTATTACCTACCTATGGCCATAAGGAAAACTCACCTTCACATAGATACCTATACAAATCTAACTTAGTATCAAGAAATTAACCTGTTTATGAACTTAAACACGGAGCTACGTTTACACAGTTTGCGCTAAACACATTGAACTAACTAGCAAACTCTCCCGGCCCGGTTATAACCCGGTTATAAGCGTGTTATCCGGATGAAACGGGTGCATCGATCAATGTTATCCAGCTTCCATTTTAGCCGGTGGACAAGTATGATGTCACAAGTATATAAGGTTTAATCTATTCAATCTAATTTTTAGTATTAAACTTCGTCGCGCAACGTATCAGCATTGCGATACAGGAAATGCCGCCAGCATCCTTGGTACAATGCCCCAAGGGTTTTAGATTTAAGTTAGTTAGGGGCTTCCATAAATTACGTGAGATGTTTAAGGGGGGGAGGGGGTCGAGTCAAATCTCATCTAATCTTACGTTGGAGAGAGGGGGGTTCTCGGCAAATATCACGCAATTTATTTCTGATTGAAACAAAAATAAATATACTATTTTGGTCCATTTAATCCAGATTGTACACGCTTATAAGATTTAATCTTAAGCGTAATCGTAATACGATTAAGATTATTCACTAATTCGTTCGAAAGAGAATAATTTCATTCATACTTCGACTTTTTTTAACTCTCAGCAATATTGATTACTAGTCTTAACTAGTCGTAAATAAAAGCACGAAGCAATTTTTTTTTTCTTTTTACAATAACAATCCAACGCGTTTACGTAAGAAACCCACATTTTAAAAAATCTCACGTGAGATTGGGGGATGGGGGAGGGGGTTGAATAAAATCTCACGACATCTCACCAGGGGGGGACAGAAAATTTTAAAAAACACCTCACGTAATTTATGGACGCCCCCTTATTGTTATTTAACTATTAATACCGCTTGTAAATCAATGAAGTAAAAAAATATATGTTAGTGTGGAAAATTCAATATAGTATGTTGTACGTAATCAGGTAATAAGCAATGACCTGAATAGCTTCGAGAAAAGGATGGTACAGTCGTGCCTCTTTGTTTTGCTCGACTTGTCGGGGCTTTGAACCTGGCTGTGGCTTTATAGGCCAGGCCCAATAAAGCGATAGGAGTGCGCGGTTGGAGAGTGGCCTGGGGAAAATCCAGGGGAAAACCTCCGACACGACCACGCGTGGTTTGGAACACTGGAATACTCTAAGAGTTTGCGCTCCAGTGAGATTGGTTGAGCGGTTTCAACCGAATCTGAGGTGTATTGTCGGGGCACTGCTGTGCTCCCAGATATAATATGTGTTAAAAAGTTTCTTATATTCTGACTTATTGATAGCGAAGCGCGTGTGAAGTTAATGCTTTCGCATGTTTACTAGTACTCGTACTCCGATCTTCGAAATCCGAACTTCGTATCGTGCTGTCTCTTTCATTCACATAGTGTATAACACGAGAGTGAAAGGGACGGCCTTCCTTCCTTCTTCCCCTCTGGATGGTTTCAGGCCATCCGACGAGAAATATCGTAATCTTTGAAACGCTGTTCTGCCCAAACGAGGAAACAGTAAGGATTGATTTTCAGATATATGATTCTTGACTATATAACTGTGTTTCTGACAATGGCACAAACATGATTGCCTAAGATTTTCTCTATAGAAAAAAATCCAAAGTTAAGTCTTTATTTTCCTTTTTTTACTCAGTCTACTAAAACAACGGACCTACCTACATATACGTCAACTGTTCTTGTAATTTATGTTATGTTTTACTCATGTACAATAAAGAATTTTACATACATACATACATACATACAACGGATTATAAAACGATACAATTAAGTTAAAATTATGGTATTTTACTTCATCTAAACTCTGCCAAGAGGAAATTTAATAAAAATGCACATAGTCAGATATTTACAGACATTTGCTTAAAACATTCCTCACTAGTTTTGTTACACTCTGTATTTATTACAAATACTATATGGATAAATCAATTTTTTTTTATTGAAATTTCCTTATTTTCTTATAAAAACCAACTTAATTTTGCGGTTTATTCATCCTTAATGCGCGGAGTCCGACAATGGCCGGTGTTTTCAAATCACCAAGCTTGTTCTCCCAAATATGAATGTATTATTTCCAGTGATCGGAATTAGGTGAGCTAAACCTAACCTATTCTTTGCGATAGGATATAATATAGAGTGCACTTTTATTACAAACTTTACAAGGAAAAGCATGAATGTTCAACATTACGGCTAATATTCGCAATGCCCGGATAAATATCGAATACCCGGAATCAAAAAATTTTTTTTTTATCCGGTTGTAACCACTCTATATTATGTCCTCTCGCGAAGAATAGGTATTTTAGCTCACCTAATTCCGATCGCTGATTATATTATTTCATCTCGTATATAGACATGTGCTTTCAATGTCAAACGGGGATAACCTAAAGCACACAAGACCCGGTCGAACTTTGATAAGCTCCACATAAAGTTCAACAGAACCCCGTGGGAAGGAAGGGTTTCGAAGTACATGAACCCACTCAACTAATTAACTGTTATATTGTGACACACTACAGTGACGTAATGCCGTTATAACACACTTATATTAATAATAATAATCATTTTATTTTCAGACAAGATATCCATAGCATTGTTAGTAACATTTGTTCACTTATATATCTAGATTAGTTATAATTATTTAACTATTTAATTAATTACGAGGAGTATTATTTGATATTATAAATGGGAGTCCTGTCCCCCATATGTATAATGTTCCAGTGTTTGACAACTGGGCAGTCAACTTTCTCCAATATGCTATTCAGGAGGCTGTTGGCACTATCCCTCACTCTGCGCATCAGTGATGCTACTCGCTTCCGTAGTATTGCGCTAAAACCGTCGACATTGGCATCCATAAACATACCTGATGCGCTACAGTATCGTGGTAGTCCCAACAGCATCCTGAACGCATTATTGTATTGTACACGAAGGGCGTTTAGCGATTTTTGCGAATATTTGGTCCACAAATATAATATTAGGTAAATGACCCAGTGCTCGACAAGTGCCTAATAGTTGACAGGTATCGTTCCGTTCACCTTTATCACAATTACATAAAATTGAAAATGCCATGTGATAGTCAGTGTCAAGCACTGGAACATTTACCTAGAATGTAAAATAATGTAATGACTAGCTCTGTGAGCTGTAAACCTCGTGAGTTTTTTTTTAATTTTCCAAATCTGACCACAAATAATGCTACGATTTCGTGCATGCATGATACTGCGATTCTCGTGAAAATTTTGTGTGTTGGTTCGATAATCCTAATCCTAATAACATTATAAACGTGAAAGTTTGTGCGGATGGATGTACGTTCCGCTTAATCTCTAAAACTACTGAACTTATCTCTATGAAACTTTCCAGTATTGTAGCTTATACATCATAATAGGACATAGGCTACCTTTTATCCGCGGGTAACGCCGCAGGGCGCTGCTAGTTACATATAATTGTACCCACCAATTTCATCGGCAACATTTTTTGCATTAATGAGGTTTATTAAGAATCCCTTACATCGTTAAGCCAACATTTTTATCGATAAACCCGGCAATACTCTTTAAGAGGGAAGCAATATGTTTACATGTAATATATTTTTATAATAATACTAGCAGCGCCCTGCGGTGTTACCCGCAGATAAAAGGTAGCCGATGTCCTATTCTGATGTCTAACCTACAATACTGGAAAGTTTCATAGAGATCCGTTCAGTAGTTTTTGAGATTAAGCAGAACGTACATCCATCCGCACAAACTTTCACGTTTATAATATTATTAGGATTAGGATTATAGGCGGTAAACCTGTTGGCATCATTAATAAAAAAAAATAGCATGAGGTTTTCCCGAGGGACTATACAGTATGGGGTTCTTCAAGAAAGGAGTGTATAAAGTTTTAAAGGCTTGGCAACGCGCATGTGACACCCCAGGAGTTGCGAGCATCCATAGGCTACGGAGACCGCTTACCATCAGGCGGTCCGTACGCTTGTTTGCCACCGACGTGGTATAAAAAAAAAACATAAAAATCTCGTACTAATAATAAAAAAATATATTCTTTATCCGGTTTAACCGGTTGGCCTACTACATGTTGTTTACCGGTCCCTGGGATCCCAGGGAGCATAACAAAAGAATGCTATTGTTTATTTTTTCAAGAATGCTATTGTCCTTATAAGTTAAAAACGCTCATCTATTTTGGCAATTTTCTGATTGAATTGACAGATATTTTGACATTTTCTCAATGTTACTATTGCGACCTAATGTCATAAATTTTAAATGTGTTTTTTGCATTTTTCATTAAGGAATATCATTTCAAACATCACTCTAAATCGACCATTTTCAAACTAAAAACTGTGTTTATCCGGTTAAATATTAGAATTTACAATAAAATCAAAAAAGAGCTATGTTACTATCTAAAACTTTAATAAAATCATCGTATCCTTTAATCACTTTATTGGTATTATCAATAATTTTGTCATAATTTGAAATCAAAACATTTTAAAACTTATAACTATTATGGGATTATTTAAACTCATCTATGCTTATTTTCCGAGTGAATTAACACACATCTTCATCTTGATATTTACTCTACGTTAGTATTATAATACAGCAAGATTGCGACTTTGTATAATATAAATAAACATTACAAGTATTCTTCCAAAAATTAAACAAAATCGTTTGAAACATCCCTCCAAATAGTCGGATTTCAAGCTAAAAACATTTTTTTTCAGCTTACATTCTATTATACACGATAAAAGCGTAAAATATCTCCATCAGTATCAAAAAGTTCGATAAAACCATCGTATCCTTTAATCACTTCATTGGAATTTTAAATACTTTTATCATAATATGCTTGAAAACAAAAAATGTCTCTTAAACGCGTTGCATTTCCTTGCAACATTTTTAAGACTATTTTTTATCCGGGCTTACCTGCTGGCAACATTAAACAATAAAAATCGCTATAACCGGTTCAGTGCGTCCATTATTAAGCCCGCAGTTGATTCCATCGATGCCTTGGCGCTGCGCCAGGTTATCCGGGAATACGGATAAGCCGGATATCCGGAACTGCATATGGCCGTGATGGACGGAGGTTATAAACGAGTTTACAATGTTATTGAACAGTCAGTACTTTTGGTATTTGAATAGTATGATAGAAGCGAGACGTTGGTTATAATGCGAGTAGTATATTAGCTCTATATTGTATACTAGCGACCCGCCCCGGCTTCGCACGGGTGCACTATTTAATGGATGTTATTATACATATAAACCTTCCTCTTCAATCACTCTATCTATTAAAAAAAACCGCATCAAAATCAGTTGCGTAGTTGTAAAGATTTAAGCATACATAGGAATATAGGGACAGAGAAAGCGACTTTGTTTTATACTATGTAGTGATGTGTCGCTTAACTTTAATCTAAGATAAATCCACTCTAATCACTTGGGAAATTATTGAAAAAGGGTGATAAAACGTTAATTCGGTGATTTGAAAGGCAGTTTTTATTATTATTGCTAAGACATTAAAGAAAGCGATCCTGTTCGGCAAATTCAGCATTAAAACCATCCATTCTTTACAATATTTTGATTGGATTTACCGTCATTTGATATAATCGTTTGCAATTTATCTATCTTTAAAAAAACTCAATGTGAATTTATATAATTTTGATTTAATGGACCCAGATTTCTTTAGTAAAAAATACAATTAGAATTATTAAGTCAACTGACAGCCATGTTGAACTAATTTCTTTTTCACACCTGTTATTCAGAAAAGAGTTATTGTTGCCTTCGAATGACGGATCAAAGATGTACTTTTCTTCCCTCATTTGAGGGCAACAATGACTCTTTTCCTCATAGAAGGTGTGGAAAGCAGTATGTTAGTCTGTAGTAAAAAAGATATTTCATGTTTTTAGCAGCGGGCCTCATAGACGATGTGAAAAGCAGTATGTGTCACACGGTAGCAAAATTATTTCCGTCATGGGCGTAAACACTTGAATCCCTCGCTACGCTCAAGATTCTACTTTAGAATCCCTCGCTACGCTCAAGATTTTACTTTAGAATCCCTCGCTACGCACAGGATTCTATTGTAGAATCTTTAGCTTCACTCAGAATTCAATATACCGCCCTCGCCGTAAATATATCATTTTGCCCCTTTGAGACACAATCTTACCTTCACTGACATAAAAAAATGTCAGAATTGGATTAACCCGTGTTTGAAGTTAAGCTACTCATGTCTTATTTATTTATTTAAACTTTATTGCACAAAATACACAAATTGTACAAATGGCGGGCTTAATGCCAAATGGCATCATCTTATCATTTGCTTGTCCTTATTCGATATATACACAACCCTACATAGGATATTTTGTAGGTACCTAATAAATACCTAAGTGAAATTGTATTTACCGGAGATACATTTTAGTTCAGCGCTTCCGATTTCAATCTGCATGCGAGAGAGTGCGCGAATCATATATTGAACATACGGTAGCATATATTCCATACATTGTAACATGATCATTTAGGTATTATACCTAAAGATCTTGATCTTAATTGTAATCTTAATCCTAAAATATGACATACTGAATAAATAGTATCTCCCAATTTATATTTTTATGTTTTTAAGAGTCTAATATTCATTAATAAAATAAATAAATAAATATTTGTGGACAATCTTACATAAATCAACCTGGTCCCAAACTAAGCAAAACTTGTACTATGGGTACTAGGCGACGATATACATACTTGCATAATGCTATGTATTAAGTTATTTTTAATTAATTTATGATTTTAACTGTATTTTTAATTAGTTCGTCTTTGTACTCTAATCTTATGTGACATGTATATTGTTTTAACCTGTTATTGTGTACAATAAAGTGCTTACATGCATATTAAATAAGTAACTGACATCATGGAACATTCACGAAGTAATATCCAAAAATAGACAAAAACCACAAATCTCAGGCCTGATAAAATACGTGGGACGCAGAAGAATAGCAAGATCTTTTACAAATATTATTGTTTCATCTTACTTTCCTTTATAAAACTGAGATAAGACGTTGAACAGTATGTATATTCTTGAAAGTAACGGGAATTATTAATTTTTGTTGAATATTTTGTATGACGCTTTACAAGTTTACATAGCGGACTGAATTGATTTGTATGTATGTATGTATGTATGTAAATACTTTATTGTACACAAGACAAGTAAAATAAATTATACAGAAATTGGGTACGACGTCGTTGAGGGCCGGTGGAGCGGCCGCCGTGGCTGAATCAGCAAAGCGCCGCAAATATGCAACTCTTGGCGATAGTTACATATTTGTGGCGTTTGCTGTGGAGACTCTGGGTCCGTGGGGACCGGATGCAATTAAACTTTTCAAAAGATTAAGTTATTTGCTTATCCGGTCCTCAGGTGACCGTAGGGCTGGCTCGTTCCTCGCGCAGCGAATTGGCATTGCCATTCAGCGAGGCAACGCGGCCAGCCTTATGGGAACTCTGCCCAGTGGCAGCGACTTGGGCGACCCATGCCCATTCAGTTTAGGCATTTAGTTTAAGTTAGGTTTAGGTAGTTAGTAAGATCTTGTTTTGTTTTTATTCTATATTTTAATTATTTTTATTCTGAATAAATAATAAAAATACAGAAATAAAACAGATCAATCATGTACAAAGGCGAACTTATCCCTGTAAGGGATCTCTTCCAGTTAACCTTTTAGCAATTGAGTGATGAATAGGAACTAAACTGTAAACAAACCAACACGTGTACAAAGATGTATTTATATAAATATTCTATATATACAACTACACATTAATAAACATATATAACTACTAATATATAAATATATATACATATACGTATGGTTTAATTTTTCATTGTAATTTTATGGTTAAATTTTACGTGTATTTGTATGGTTAAAATTTTCATTGTAATTTTCCGCAAAAGTTAAATTTGAATACGCTGTCTAGGACCAATTTTAATATTTGCTCGTATTTGATTTACACATTATGTACATATCTACATAGCACAACTAAGTTTAACCCGGATCAAACCCTATTAAACTATCGCGAATACGTTCAAAGTATCAAAACCGATCAAACTCCATGCATCCGGATAAAAACTTCTCGGTTAGAGATACCTTACATTACACCGTCCCAATAAGTATTGGTCCGATCGCGACAACACAAACATATATTTTATTTTATTTTTTATTTCATAGGAAAACTTACAGCTAAAGTAACAAAGTAGGTCACGACATAGAAACAGTAAGCCAATTACAAGTTTCCACAGGTAGAAAGCTGCGTAAAGTACATGACGTGCGAAATCAGAATAATAATACCTAAGGTATGCTTATAATTATGCAGCTTAACAGCGAGAGTGAGCTTAAACAGAGAAGAACAACAAAAGAGAAAAAGTTAAAATTACATAAGTGTTAACAGTGGGAGAAATCTTGGCTCATTAGTTTGCGTATTGAACTAAAGCTATCACAGAACACCCCTTACTTCCTAGATCGCTTTTTCACATCAGGGTCATTGTCAGTTGTAAAAACAAAAGTTATCCACCCGGTGGTAAATAGTTAACAGCTTATGTACATATAAGTTATGTTTTTATTACATGGATTTATAATTATGGAAACACCGTTTATGCGGGTTACTAGACCAATCCAAAATTAAACTTTGTGGCCCTTAAGTTTTTGATATGTCCACCGAAAAGACGCGAACCTAAATCTGACAATCACCCATCAGCTTTTCTCGTAAGAATTATTCTAGGCATACATTTTTCAGACGAGTACCCAGTTATTATAACAAGCATTTATGTGATATTGATCCTTTTCATAATTCTATATCTAGTCTAAAATTACCAGTTAAAGTTTCTGTAAACGTAAGTTGTTTTAGTACAGCAGTTATAGTTAAAGTTAGATATCATACCTAATTGTCGACTGAGATTAGTTTGTTCCTATATATTATAATAGTTTTTTACTTATCTTTAGTTACCAAGTTAACATTTACGTGTTGTTTAAAAAATATATATTAATGTAGTTAACACTATGTGAAATGATGACCCTCCAGGTCTATTGTTTTCTTTTGTATAGGTACATTTCATGTACTGTCAATTTGGATACCTCTATGTGACTGTTTGTGTTCTATAAATTAAAAAAACCGGCCAAGGGCGAGTTGGACTCGCGCACGAAGGGTTCCGTACTAGTATCTATAAAACAGCAAAAATAACTTAACCAAAATTACAGTTAAATCAACCTATCTCAAAAACTATAAGAGATACTTTGATCAAACCAAAAATCGTTGAAAGAGTTAATTAGCATGCATCACCTCTATTTTTTTTAGAATTTTATACCCCGTAGTTATAAAAATAGAGGGGGGGGGACATACTTTTTACGACTTTGAGAGCTGATATCTCAAAAACCGTTCACTTTAAGAAAAATGTTTTTTAGAAAACTTTATATCATTTTAAAAGACCTTTCCATTGATACCCCACACGGGTATGTACATCGAAAAAAAAATTTTCATCCCTCAGTTACATGTATGGGGGGCCCCACCCCCAATTCTTTTTTTTACTATTTAGTGTCATAATTTTGTAGCGGTTCATACAACACATATTCCCATCAAATTTCATCACTGTAGTACTTATAGTTTCCGAGTAAATCGGCTGTGACAGACGGACAGACGGACAGACGGACAGACGGACAGACGGACATGACGAAACTATAAGGGTTCCGTTTTTGCCATTTTGGCTACGGAACCCTAAAAAAAAGAACAGATCGATGGGATCATGACGTTTGCAAAGCTGATTAAAAGACCTAGCAGCTATTAGAAGAGTTTTTCCTATAATTAGTGTGGACGGATGGAATATGGAACGTTCGTTTGGTGCGAGAGGATAGACGTGAGGGTATAGTCCCTATTCGTCCCGGTACCGCCGCACATCGGGTACAGTCAGTCCGACCCAGGTCGGGCCTAGCTGAGTTTCTTGCTGGACTCTTCTCAGCTAGGCTAGGTTTAGTGAACCAGCGACCAGTAGCTCGATTCCACTCACACCTGCTCAACCAATCTCACCGTATTTTACTAGTTTTTTTATTAACCATTAAAATGTAATCAATTAATCATTACAACATCATTAAAACACATATACAGAGCGCAATTATTAACGTTCGAATTCACGCACGTATTTTTTTAAGACTCATGCCGAATTTACAATTTTAGGTTATTATCAAATCGATAATTATGAAAGCATAAAAATCACGATAATTATATTGATAATTATCAAGATAATTATCATTGATAATTATCCTTTCGAACCCTGACAGTGAGCCATCCTTTACCCGGCTCAGTCATTAAAGAGCTATTGTTCCGTGAAATTGAAACTTTAAACTTGGCCAGCGGTTAACTTTCTTTCCAATTACCCAATACTTTTTCTATTAACTTTGAAATAGACGATAGCCTCGGACCTCGGAGATCTAGTTTTGAGATTTAAAAGTGTTAGAAAAGTACATAGAAGCTTGAAAACGGCTTCAGTTCAGTTCAGTTCAGTTTCTTTATTGGTAAAAATAATTTACAAGGCATTGAATTAAGTACTATAACTAGTTATGCATAATGGTTACATGAATTACATATTTATGTTATCTTATGATCACATTATTTCATTAAGTACATTATTAATTATTATTAATAATCCAAAAGTTAACACGCTAAAATTAACCTAATCAGCCTAGGCTGAAGGCTTTGCTAGCAAAGACTCATCTACGCTGTAGCAAGCAAGTTTTATAAAATGGGATTTGAGTTTCTTGGAAAATACTGCGGCACTTGGTTGACTTGAAATACTAATATTGAGGTCTTTGATTTGTTTCTTAGATTCAGATTCATTTATTCACAATATAAGATTACAATATAAATTAAATGTCAATTTACAGGAATCTCTATTGTGATCGTCAATAACATTAAATAAAAACAAAATAAATTAAAAATCAATGAATAAAATAGCAGTTAAATAATACAATGAGTATGATAAAATTCACCTGAGAGGATCGTCATGAATATATTAATAATTTTGGTACTCTAAACACGGTTAACAAGGAATTAAATATCAATATCTCGTAATGATCGTCAAAGTGAATATTAAAACAAGAATTAAATTAAATCAATAATATTAAATTAAATTAAACAATGTCAACTAATTATTCTTTGAAGTTTCAGCTTGGGTATGTCTGTCCGGATGTTCGACTATTCTATTATACAGGTCACATTTTTCAACTGATTCTTGTAAAATTTTGTGATGTCGTTCTATGTTTATATAGATTTCTATGTCGATACAGTTTACAAAAAAGTTTTCAAAATGGCGGAGACGTGGGGGTTAAAAACATTAAAAAAATTGACTCGCGAAATCTGCAGCTCACAGAGTGACTATCGTATTAGTCTATTAAACGTCTAGCTATTATATCAATGTCATTATCTCTCATTATTTTACACATCAATTTTAAAATTCAATTGGTTGACGTTATCTCATGAAATTATGATCGTTTCTTGATCTTATTGTCTGCTGCTTAACATGTAAGTA
Source organism: Epiblema foenella (assembly GCA_963556455.1). Classification (NCBI taxonomy): domain Eukaryota; kingdom Metazoa; phylum Arthropoda; class Insecta; order Lepidoptera; family Tortricidae; genus Epiblema; species Epiblema foenella. The sequence goes on along the minus strand of OY747118.1, from coordinate 12,487,573 downwards.
ATTTGTTATCTTATACTGCAAACTGTGTTGTATTGTATTAAAAATTTATACATTATTAAATGCTATGTGGCTGACTATATATGTGTATATGTTTATGTATATATATTTGTACACTATATTCATGTATGTAAATCCTTAATTAATTGTTATTGTTGTAATTATTAGCAGGTTTCACATGTATTAACTCTGCACCACCTGCTATGAATCGTTATGATTATATTTCATTTCCGCTACCCTAAAGTTGTCTGGAAGAAATCGCTCTTTGGCGATAAGACCGCCTGTTGTTTGCCTCTACTCGTTGTGTTTTTGTACTTTACTATGTCCTTTAATTGAGGTGTGCAGTAAAGAGTATTTGTATTGTATTGTATGTTATTTGGTACCTAGTTCTCAAAACTAGTGCAACGGTTTTACGGTTGAAACCGCTCAACCAATCTCACTGGAGCGCAAACTCTTAAAGTATTCCAGTGTTCCAAACCACACGCGTGGTCGTGCCGGAGGTTTTCCAATGGATTTTCCCCAGGCTACTCTCCAACCGCGCACTCCTATCGCTTTATTGGGCCCGGCCTATAAAGCCACAGTCAGGTTCATAAAAAAGTGCAACTGATTCAACTAGCAAAAACAATTAATCCATTGGTACGCAAAAAGTAGACAAAACAAATTCGAATGCAATTTTAATCCCATTCCCTTCGTGATAAGCCAGGAAGCCAGAAAATAATTACAATCCGTTTCGGGGAAATCCAGTAACTGTTTGCAATGCGCCCACAAGCCACTTCAAAGGCTTGATTCAGCTGCATATCGCTTTGCCCGGGACGGTGCTGACCCGGATATAACGCAGCGCGTGTGTCAGCCCTGACTGTGTGCGGTGGTAAATAAATAGAGTTAGGAAGAGTTTTTAAGAGCGCTTTAATAAAATTTAACAGGTCCACTAGCGCCACTCGTAAATAATTGTAATTATTTAAATTTAATGATATATAACTAAAAAAGGGGGCCGCTACGTACTGTAGTTTGTAAATAAGTACTTATTGAATCAATCAAACTAATTTTTACGTTGCTAGATTGGTCTCTCTATGAGCTTAAAATTAAAACGGCCGTTTTAATTTTGGACGCATAGATTGACGGATCCAGCAACGTAATAACTAGTCTGATTTATTCAAAACGTACTTAAATACAAAATACAGTACATAGCGGCCCCCTTTTTTAGATATCTATCGTTAAATTTAAACAATCACAATTATTTACGAGTGGCGCTAGTGGACCTGTTATATTTTATTAAAATACAAAAAATACAAATACAAATACATTTATTTTTTTTTAAAGCGCTCTTAACGACTGTTTTTCTTATTGACCGAGTGAAACGAAAGGTCTCTCTACAGGTCGCATTTTTCAACCGCTTCTCGTGAAATTTTGTTAGCAGGTTAGATATTTATAATTTATCTTTTTTAAGTATAATGTCAGATTTTAGAAATGATGAAAAAACTCACTCACGATGTCTACAGCTCACAGAGCCACTAGTATTAAGTATGTATGTATTTATAGGCATTTGTTTTATACAATCTTTTTGTCTATTGTGTTAATAATAAGTGCTATTTCTATGTTCCGCATTCTTATGTAATAGTGTTGCAATATACCTTCTTCAAGATTAAGAAACTTCGAAAGCGAGGGAGAAATATTAGATGGAAGGGGTGTTCTAAAGATATTAGAAAGATATATCGGGTTTGTGGGGGAGACGAGATGAGACACTGCTCTGCTATCTTAATATCTCAAAACTTTTTAAACGTACTTTAAAAAGTTATGTAGAATATAACTAATTAAATGTATTCACATTTATCGAATTATTACTATATAATATGTAATAGATACAACATATACTTTACATTAAATTTATCTGCACTATATATACGTGCAAATCCAATTTCCTGTGGAAGCAATATCCCGGGCAAGATCCCTGGCAGATGAATTAACTGCGTGCCAACCCTGATGGGATGACCGAGTAGAATTGACTGCTACAGAGTTAAGGCAAAGAACAGGTACGATGTATCGTATCGTTTCTATATATTCGTCACTATTTCTTACAGTGGCAAAAGTACGTTTAAAGAGAAAATATGCCAATTTAGTAATATATTAAATTAAATCCAAAATGGGTTTAACGAATCATTTGGCCTAGTACAGCAAGACAATTGCGTAACTTTTCCTTCAAGCGTTATTAGAGCAAATACACTGTCATTTTCCCGTACAAAAACATCAGTCAGTATATGTCTAGGTTGAGCAATTTACTCGAAGGTATGACAAATAAAATACTTTAATAACAACGTACAAACGTCATGTGTGCTTCTTAGTATCTCTGTAGATTTAACGTAAATTAAAAGTCATAAATTTCGTCAGTTTCTATGTTATTGTGGACACAATAAGCCTCAGGCCATATATATTCAGTCAGCCATCGGCTCTCCATCACTGCAATATAATAATTTATCTGTCAGCTGACACGTTAACTATCCACGCTCGATCAATGGCACCGCCTGGGCCGTATATCGTACCCGGATATAACTGCATCCGGATATTATTGTACCCGGTCATGAGTGGCAACCCTACAGTTAACATGTTTGTGTCATAATTTGATGAGTTAAAATATGGAGCTTTTTGGGTCATACTTATTTTAAAGGACAAAAGTCGTCCCTCCTGTGGTCAATAGTTAACGGCTTACGTGCATGTTAGCTATGTTTTTATTACAGGCATATATAGAAACGGAGACACTGTTTATGCGGGTGAATGGTCCAATGCAAAATTAAGCTTTGTAGCCCTTAACTTTTGGTATGTCCACAGAAAAGACGCGAACCTAAATCCGCGTATGACCCATTTATGATTATGTGCTATTTTTCGATCCGCTTTTCCGGCGCCGACACCATTGTTTATGTTTATCTGTCAGTGTGGCACTTTGAAACACACTGACACTCATTTGGCTATACAGTATTCACTAAGGCCGCTAATTCACTATTCCTGACTTAGCGGCGCGGAATCTCCATGCGATATCATATCATATCATATCATTTATTTGCATTGATCATACATCGTCGTACATAATATACATGTCAAAAGCCATATAAATTAACATTTCCCCGCGCCCGAGCTCCCGAGGATGCACTGTGTTGAGAACGAGGGACCTAAATGTGTTCCTTCTGCTGTCAACACAGTGCATCCTCAAATATTATAAAGGGTCGGCAACGCGCACGTGACTCCTTTGGAGTTGCCGGCGTCTATAGGCTGCAGTGGCCGCTTACCATCAGGTGGACCGTACGCTTGTTTGCCACCGGCGTTGTATTAAAAAAAATTGAAGTTGAAATAAATTTTAACACATTGTTAATTAAGGTGTAGTAACTTGTTCCAATACGGTGAGGCATTGAACGTATGTCCATCAAAAGGCCTTTCGGACCAAGAAACACTTGAGCTTATGTGCGAAACCAAGAACTGAGGTAATAATAATTAACCGTTAGGTAATTAAAAAATCTTTAAAAAATAAGATTGCATGCCTAACCCTGTCAAATGTAATTTATATGTTTTTTCAGAAATAAACAGTTTAAATTTTTTTTTTAGGTAGCATATTTTATTTCCGTGGATATCCTAGTGAAAATACGCCGCTAGTATGATATTTTCTGCGATACCGAAATCTTACTCATCAGTTACTCAGGTCCTAATCAGTTACAAAATGCTCATCTATTTACGCCATTTTCTGTTTGAATTGACACGTATCTTGACATTTTCTCAATGTTACTATTTAGAACAGGATTATTGCGACTATATGTCATAAACTTTAAATTTATTTTTTGGATTTTTCATTAAGAAATATCGTATCAAACATCACTCCAAATCGACCATTTTCAAGCTAAAAACTTGTTTTTTCCGTTTAAATTGTACTATACACAATAAAATCAAAAAATGGCTATGTTACTATCTAAAACTTAAATAAACTCATCATATCCTTAAATAACTTCATTGGTATTATCAATACTTTTGTCGTTATTTGAAATCAAAACATTTTAAAACTTATAAGGCCTCTTAAGTATGTAAAGTAGTGCTTAGTAGTAGGTTCAGAGATCGGACCTGTAACTTTTTTTTAACCTGACTGTAGCTTTATAGGCCGTTTGTATTAAAGCGATAGAAGTACGCGGCTGGAGAGTGGAGTGGGGAAAATCCAGGGGAAACCTCCGAAGTCCGACACGAACACGCGGGCTGTATAAACATTTTTATCTATCACAGTAATACGTAAAAATCACAGATTGGACGTGGTTCAAACTGATTTATACAGTGAGTTTTCTCTCTAATATAAGAAAGATTTAAGAATCAAATAGTCAGATGGTATTTAGGTCATTCTAGTCGTCTTTAGGTCATTCCTTCAAATTGCACCGCAAATTGCTGCTTGAATCGTTGGCGCGATTTACCTCGAATAACTGGGGTTGGAATATTCTAGAGCACTTCTCCGATTGTAGAATTTAAGAAGAACTTTCACGATTTCGCGTAGAATTCGATATTAATGAGGTACAATCACTGTTCTTTTGGCAACTGCCAACCCATAACAATTTGTGTTGTATTTGATGTTTCTCGTACCTGGATGACAGCTGTCAAAAAACAGTGATTAATATCGGTAACTATAAGTAAATGAATTGCTATTAAATTATTATAGACACAGCCGTAATTATTCTTCTAAAAAGCCCCTTAAGGTATGATTTTAGAGACAAACACTATCATATATCTTTTTCGGGGTCTCAAACTATAATGACCTCTGTTAATTTTATAATGTGTGATCAATTCCTGTTATTTCAAATATATATATTTGTGTGAGTGTTGTATCCAAAGTGCCGATATAATCTGCAGATGTATTTAGGTCCAAGATTTTATATGATACAGCTCACCGGGAGATCCAGGACTTCTTTATTGTGTCACTTGCAGTTTATCGTAAGTTTCTACACTGTTTTGGGACTAATTTTGGATGTTTAAATATTATTTCCTTAATAATTTGGGTGATGTTGATTACACACACGACTGTCATTCTTCACGCACACACTCACACAGATGATCCGTATGACCGGTCATGGGCCATGTGAGCTTCTTTATGCATGGAACTGCAATCCTTCTTAATCGTGTCTCACCTGGTTGGAATCCGACCTCTGGTGAGTTCCCGTAGTACGAGTACTTAACAGTAAACTTAAAATTTATTCCAACATTGCTAAGCACTAAAACTCACGTCTCGTTAAAATTTGAAGTTATATCAATAATACTTACACGCAGTATACTTGTATATTACTTTAAAAAAGTATAACACTGACACATGTTTTTATTCCATTCGATTTTCTACTTTAAGACTAATATGTAAAGCCCAAGCAGAAATATATAACCCTACGTCATGTTGCGGAATTTCACTGGAACTAATTTCTCACACTGGCAATAATTTTAATGATAGGTTGTCAGACTTGTCAGTGTCATGGGTTTATTTCAATATAATGAAAATTAATACCACTACATAGTATAAAACAAAGTCGCTTTCTTTGTCCTTATACCCCTATGTCCCTATATCCCTTTGTATGCTTAAATCTTTAAACTACGCAATGGATTCTGATGCGGTTTTTTTTAATAGATAGAGTGATTGAAGAGAAAGGTTTATATGTATAATAACATCCATTAAATAGTGCACCCGTGCTAAGCTGGGGCGGGTCGCTAGTTAAATGATAAATAACAAAAAATGCCCAAAACGATTCCTAGTTAAGAGCGAAAAATTATAAATAATGTATATTAATATACTGCTGAAACAAGAAACGCTTGGGGGATGAAAGTATATCGCTGGAAACATTTCATAATTAACATCAGAGCTGACAAGTAAACAAGTGAAAATTTCATTTAGCATGTTGCCACATAAATAGGAATAATAGCGCTATCTTGATAATGGTTACATATTTCTGGTCTGGCTTTTTTTTGAGCCTGACTGTGGCTTTATAGGCCGGGCCCAATAAAGCGATCGGAGTGTGCGGTTGGAGAGTAGCCTGGGGAAAATATAAACCTCCGACATGACCACGAGTGTGATTTGGAACACTGGAATACTCTATGAGATTGGGTGAGTGGAATCGAGCTACTTGGAGTTTTGTCACTGGTTCACTAAATCTAGCCTAGCTGAGAAGGTCCAGCAAGTAACTCAGCTGGGCTCGACCTGGGTCGTACTGAATTTACCCGGTGTGCGGCGGTACCGGGATGAATATACACTATATGTGTCAGTGTTGTCGCAATCGTGCGGTGGACGTGGTCCGGCTGGGCTTTAATACAGTTTCTGTCTAAAAATCGTATGTTTGTAATAATCACTCTTTTACATTAGGGTTAAAAATTGGATATCCAATGGAATAAGAGCATATGTCAATGTGAAATCAAAGTAATCGTATTATACATATTTAGGTGCCATGTCTCTGTTTTGTATTTAACTCCCATTTCCTAATGTGTCCACACCCGACTGCCTATCGGGCATAATTTGCGCCCGCAACATTCCATGCTAAGTTTTATTCGACTAGTTTGGGGCTTTAACTAAATTGTTCTAAACAAACTTTATTCAGTGTTGTCGCAGATATAATTCAATAAACTATGATCCTGTGCAGTCACCATTTTTATACTATGTAAGCAAACAAGCACAAGGTTAACTGAAATCCCTCGAAACGATGTTTATTTCGTACAATTAAGAATTTTACTACTACTACAAGCTTACTGGTGGTAAGCGGTCACCGCAGTTGTTCTCCTCTACATGTCGCATTTCTTAACCGATTCTCGTCAAATTTTGTGAGTAGGTTCAATAATTATAAAGATTTTTTTTGTCTGGACAGTTTTAGGAAATTTTTAAAAGAAAATATTTTTCTATGATTTTGTATGTTTCTGCGGGCGAATTTCAGTTTGTTCTCCTCTACAGGTCCCATTTCTCAACCGATTCTCTTGAAATTTTGTGAGTAGGTTCGATAATCATTGAGAATTGTATTGTTGAGTCAGTTTTTGGATTTTTTCAGTTGTTTGTTCTCTTTTACAGATCGCATTTCTCAATATTCTGGTTATATTTTGTGAGCAGGTTCGGTAATTATGTATAATTTTTGCCGTCAGTTTTTGGAAATTGAAAAAAAATTTCGCTAGGTCTACAGCTCACAGATCCACTATAGTGTTATTTGACGTAAGCTTACTGTTATTTGCTCACTTGACAGCATAGTGTCAGTATTTACGTTTACGCAGTACACAGAGGGCCTACTCCGAACGTCGAAATACGAATTATCCCTTACACTCATGACATGAGAGTGAAAGGGACCGCACGATGCGAAGTTCGGATTTCGAAATTCGGAGCAGGCCCTCAGAAGCGGAGCAGGCCCTCAGAAGCGGAGCAGACCCTCAGAAGCGGAGCAGGCCCTCAGAAGCGGAGCAGTACTGCCTCCGCATCGCCCCGCTACCGCGCATCCCGCGCCAGTCAGGAGTGTAGTATGTGCAACGCTGCACGCACACACTACAAACAAGGCCGCACTGGCAGGGTCGCCATGTAAGGATGGGCGTAACCAGACAACCGATAGTGTTGGAAGTATGATCTATTCTCTCTAAACATGGTTACATATCAGCTTATATACTAAGGCTACGCTACGTGTGTGCGTGCAGCGTTGCACACACTACCGGAGCCACTCATTTAAGTGTAGGGTTCATTAAAATAACAAGTGCGTTAAGTAAGGATAATCCTGGACCCGGAAATAATATACGTACGAACATGTGCGAAAGAGATGACCGTAACATGCGTGGGAACGAGATTTTTATCATCGTTGCCCTCTCTCATGTCCCTCATCGCGTATAAGGCTTCTATTATTTGTCACCGGTCTGTGTTACTGAAACATCATCGATTAATAGACAATTACCACCTGTTATTGACGACCTGTTTAGCCTAGTGGGTAGTGCACCTGCCTGTGAAGCTGACGGTCCTGGGTTCGAATCCCGGTCAGGGCAAATATTTGTGTGATGAGCATGAATATTTGTTTCTGAGTCTTGGATGTTTTCTATGTATTTAAGTATTTATATCTATTAAATATATCGTCGTCTAGTACCCATAACACAAGCCTTCTTGAGCTTACTGTGGGGCTAGTTCGATTTGTGTAAGATTGTCCTCTAATATTTATATTTTTTATATTTAATTTAAATTTCGAGCCGATGTATATATAGCACAGCACGACTAATTATGAGATATCAGAATCGTGTTTATGGATGCATCAGTCTTCTTATACATCTCAATTTAGTCATCTTATCCGTCCCATTTGCGCAATTGCTAATCATTCTTGTAGAGGATCTTCTTTCTACGAAAAAGCGGTACTGACTCGACTGACAGCTGACAGTTTCAGCACCGACAAAGATAAATCAAAATGCTGCGTCACACTAATATTACTGAGACTAGTACAGTAAGTTGTGAACACCAACTGAGCCCGTGCCAACTTTCGTCCGCTATTTTCGACTAAATTGTCCTAAACGGCTTAAAGACGGAACTTGTTCCGTGCATAATGCCAGCTTTGTTTAACTTTATTCCTGTAGTTTCTATAACAATAGCAAATGCTATTGTCAAGGCTTTCGTCTTCAAAATATGTATGTTTATGTAGGATTTTATGTTGATTTAGTTACTAGCGTATAAGTTAGCGTGAAAGGGAACGTATCAGGGATAGAGTGAAAGGGATGGATGAGAGGGAGAGAGAGAAGGGATATGGCGGCGGGGTAGTGCATAGGAGGTGCTAAAATAAAAAGAAAAGTTTAATTAAATAGTTTTTTTTTAACTACTTGAACCCACCCCTACATTTATTATAAGATTTCAAGCTTACATGGTCATTTACATTAGAATTACGATTTGAAAATACAAATACAATACAATACAAATACTCTTTATTGCACACCTCACATAATAAAATAGCACAAAAAAACAAAAAACAAAGATACAGGGAGACAGAGGCAGAACAACAGGCGGTCTTATCGCTAAAGAGCGATCTCTTCCAGATAACCTTACAAATATACATGGTAAATATCCCGTTTCAAATCGTAATTCATTAGAATTACGATTTGAAACGGACTACGATTTGAACTTCTTTTGTAAACATTATAAACATTAGTTTATAATGAATAGGTAAGTACTAGTAAATTATTACATACCGGTTCTTTTTTAGAATTTAAGCGCAAAAAACAATTTCGGCTTGCAAATTGTTGATTTGGAGTAACGTTTGAAGAGAGATTTCTTTTTTCTTAAACACTAGCGACTCGCCCCGGCTTCGCACGGGTATTTAATGAATGTTATTATACATATAAACCTTCCTCTTCAATCACTCTATCTATTAAAAGAAACCGCATCAAAATCCGTTGCGTAGTTTTAAAGATTTAAGCATACATAGGGATATAGGGACAGAGAAAGCGACTTTGTTATGTTAGTGATGCAGGTCAATATAGGGTCGCTAGACCAGTTACGCGGCCTGCGTCAGTTTGCGGCCTTCTGAAGAACGAAGTTTTTTCAATTAAAGATATTTTCATTTTTACAGGCCCTAAAGAAATAGTGAGTCGTATGCGTTTTAATTAGTAGCTATTGAATGGGAATGTATTTAAAAGCAAGAAAATATCCTTTCAGTTCATCAACTCATCCAAGTGGCCGTAAACTGGCGCATCAAATTAACAGGCCGTTAACCCACCTACCGACTACTAGCCTAAATGGATAACAACAGTTTTTAATTAACTAATAAGAAATCTAAACTAATAAACGTGTATAGGAAACTAATTTGGGCAAGCATGCACACGCAAGCTTGTACATCCTTGTTTAAAACATGCAAGTTTTAGCTTCTAGATATTTCATTGACTTAGTTCGTAAACATAGTTGATACTTGTCGTCCATCTTACACATCAATTTTTAAGTATAATTTTATACTTATACTAGCGGCCCGCCCCGGCTTCGCACGGGTGCAATGCTGATGCATGTATTATACATATAAACCTTCCCCTTGAGTCACTCTATCTATTAAAAAAAACCGCATCAAAATCCGTTGCGTAGTTTTAAAGATTTAAGCACACATAGGGACATAGGGACAGAGAAAGCGACTTTCTTTTATACTATGTAGTGAAGTGATAAATTATAGACTACATCTCGATATCATTCTAATCGGAAATACTAGAAATAATTCTGCACCGATGTGAAAATGTAAGAACCCATATTGAAATACATTCCCATATATCCTATCTATCTATTACATTACACTGAAATTTCAACTTTATTGCCCAAGCAATACATTTCATATTACGTCAGTGGATGAAGTTTCAGAAATTTTAAATCTAGCTGAATTCCTATCGTTCAAATTTCGAAGCATTGTTCGTTGGCAACTTGTTTTTGCATCAGCAAAGATCTAAATTCAACGGCACTAAGCCTATTACGGCTTGACTGAATCGCAGAACGGTTTTTCAATGAAACCAACTTATTGAGCAATGCACCGAAGATCTCATTGCGTTGACTTAAAGTCAATTTTTGCCTGTTTCGTATTTTATAGAAGTTGTTGAAGCCTAATAGCGGAATTCGCTTCCAAATTTGAATTTGAATGTAACTGTTTTTTTCGTAGCAGTGTTTGCTGAATGGAATGTAAACCTTTTGACGTGATGGCTGTTTTCAGGCGCGAATTTATGTAGCACAATTGAAATACTGGAAATTTGATTTCATTTTATGAACGCAGTACCTAATACTATGGAGAAAAATAAAAAAAGGTATACGTAGATAGATATTAATACGACTGAATGTATTAGGCTACTAAATAAGGGTTTTGATGTGAAAGAAAAATCCGTTTAGTGTGCCAATTTTTGACCACTTAGATTTTGTGAACAGAAATAATATTCGGTATCCTCATACTTTGAATGTATTTCAATTCAATAATTGTTAAATAAAATGCACAAGGACTGTAAAACTGCCAAGCAATATCTATAATTAAAAACCAGAGTACCAAACCTATAGGTAGGTATTTTTTAACGATTTTACAACTCCTTAGTTACCAAAACTCTTCTTTATAAAACCTATACTTGAGAATATAAAAAAAACCCGGGTTTTAAATTATCATATTTTTCTAAACTCTTTCATTCCATGTAGAATAAAACAAAACAAAGTAAATGGTATTGCCATTTTGCGAGTCAACTTGAAAAATTGAATCGCCTAAAAAGGTTTGCTCCAAACGGCGCCGCGATATTTTCACAATATTTAACATAAAATGCGGGCGGGTATGTAATTTTTCAGCATTTGTTTTTGGAACGCAGCCAAAATTGGAATACCTGGTGTGTTTATTCTGTATTATTTCAAAAAGCTTCTTTTGTTTGGCAAGCAAACTTATTATATTTTGTGGAGGTTTAAAATTGTGCGCACTGGTATATTACTTGTCGTGTGGCAATTTTTCGAACCGTGACATCTTCTAGATCTAGATGCTGAACGGATTATGATAAAACTTGGTATGTACAACGAGTTATAGCCTGGATTAACATACAAAATACGTCTTTTTATGCAAAAAATCATCCACTGAATTCTATAAGTGATTAATTTTTATTAAAATAAAATGCATGTAAACAATTTTCATAACGTCATCGATTATAATAATCAATAATCGTCAATTGCATAATTACCAAATGCTATATGATCGCTCTGTATCATATTTAATAGTAATAATACATATACATTTTTATACAGAACTTGTAGCATAATGATCAACAAATATATTATAAAAGCGAATTTACGCTATTGTCACACAGATAATAATGCGATCAGGTTTAGGTAACTATGATCTCCTTAAAATGTACTAATAATCAAACAAGCAAGTACGCATGCATGCATGAAAACAAGCTAGCAAGCATAATTTTTCAAGCCTCATAAAAAACCTAACATCTGTTTCCTGAACCTAACAATATTAGAGTCGGTTTTGCTCTGGAAGGTTTCCACCGAATTGATTAAATAGGCAGTAGAAAGTATACACGGATGAAGTCGCGGCAAAAGCTAGTAGATAATAAATGGATTTGCGGTAAAGTGCCCCACTGTTTCAACGGTTCTCGTTTACCATGAACTAGTCGTCTGGGGAATAGTTTGGACCTAAATTATACACCAAATGGAATTAAGCGGGGTTTGCCACCATTAATTCTGCAACATTCTCCAACATTTCGATACAAGTGTTAAATTTGTGGCGTAGAACAACGCGTAATAAATGTAATTAGTTGTAATTCCATTACATTAAATGTATTATAGTCTTGTGTGTCGCATTTGTACATTACAGAATTATATTCACTATGTTCAATTCGTTACAGTTAATGACATGGTTAGATTATATTTAGTGACAAGAAATTAAAATATGGACCGACTGGGACACCATGGATTATGTTGTCAAAAAAATGCAGGCCGTTTTTCAAGATATACGCAGGTCTCTTGCCACCGTCAACGTGCCTGCTCTTCTTCAGCCTACTGGCATGGTCAGGGATGATGGTAAGAGACCTGATGGGGTAACTTTAGTTCCTTGGAGTTTGGGACGGATGTTGGTGTGTGTAGACACACTGGCACCGTCCCACCTCCAACGAACTACAGTAAAAGCGGGTGCAGTGGCGGAAAATGCCGAAACGTTAAAGCGTAATAAATATAGAGTAGAAATTTGTAACTTTTGGTGTCGAAACTCTTGGTCCTCGGGGTCCGAGCGCGCACAAGGTTTTTACTGCAATCGCGAAGCATTTGGTTGACGTAACTGGTGACCGAATAGCTGGCGACTTCCTCGCACAACGTATCAGCATTGCGATACAGCGAGGAAATACCGCCAGCATCCTCGGAACAATGCCCCAAGCGCCTGTTTTATATTTAAGTTAGTTGTAATATTATTTAAGTTATTGTTATTTAACTATTATTACCGCATATAAATCAATAAATAACGATGTCTTAAATATCTATCTCTATTTGCCATTGTACCGTATTATTATTATTGAATTATTTTGTATTGTTTAAAAATATTCTTTTTTTTGTTTTTATTTTATTATTATTAATTCATATACAATCTGAGGATCTTTTTGTGAATCCATGATATTTTACCAATTGACATCTTTATAAAATACCATGTAAATTTTCAGAAAGAAATAAATAAATCGAATCTAATCTAATCTATATAAATTTTCATAGATGTCAAAATTATATGAAGAATTTGTTAAATCAAATACCAATTTGACTTGGCTAACTAGTTTTCAGAGTAAACTTTTCGATGTAATTTGTCAAAAAACGCTTTCTTGGTTTAATAATTATATTGTAATAAAAAACTGATAACAAAATTTCACGAGAATATGTTGAAAAATGCGATCGATTGAAATGTAGAAATCAGCTGAATATCCGAACAGACACCGGTACAATAATATGGTAGTTATAAATGGTTTTTTGTTCATGTTCTGCTGCCTCTACGGGGTATGTTCGCCTGGCGACAAGCCCCGTTTTTTTTAATCAAAAAAAATTGTTAAAATGGCCTAGCCTAGGTTGTAAGCGGAGCGCACCAGTGTCCATAACCTATTGTGTTAAACATTTTCCATTTTTTCGCGCTGTCGACGTTTCAGCGGCTTTCATTACCCGTCCTAGTTACCACTTTAGGGATCCGTACAAAATTGATTTTGTACTAAACAGTAACGCTGCTAACGTAATCAATAAATTAAAGGAAAAATTGAAAGAATTAGGCTCTGAGCGAAATTCGAACCGGCGACTTTCTGGCATACTCGGCCAATCGCTCTAGCCACTAAGCTACCGGAGAGCCAATCGTTCCCTCTTACGCCTTAGGGAGGCATACAGCGACCTCTGCCTAGAGGACGCGGGCTTCTTTAACGGTACTAACGTCTTAAATTACATTGAGAAATCGTCAGTAACGATGAGCCACCCTCTGAACCGTATGTTTGTTCTCTTTTTTAATTCATGTAACTGGTATTCATTCTGTGCAAACATATTTTGAGTTGTAGTCCAGATCTGACCGTACGCTATTATATGTAACTGTAAATATGACTGTAACTTGTTCTGTGAGCCTAATAAATATATGAAAAAAAAAAGAGATTTATTGTCGCCAGAAAGAAGTTACACAAAATAAAAGCAACAAATAACAGAAACTAATAATAGAGGTAGGTGCATTAAAATAAATTAAAAGTAATTGCGATAATAGGCTCGGGCTCAGCATATGCTGCGAGCCTGGACGGCTGGACAGCGCTGTTTTTCAGCCCGCACTTACTTCACAGCTCAAGAATATATGTGTAATAGCTAGTTATGGGAAACATTCGCTTGAGTATTCTACTGAGATAAGCTAATCTATTGTCCTTAAAACATTTAATACTTACATATTATCTAGGTACATTTTTAGGTTTTCGCGTTGTATATTTATACCTATTATTTAAATGAGGCGTGGACCAGCCGTGACGACAAGGCCTTCAAGGTTTTCATATCGACTGTCCAGGGTCCCATGGTTTCCACTGCAAGCGCCGCAAATTAACTCTGTACTAGAGAGGACTATTTACGGCTCTTGAGTATTTAGGCCTGATCAGCCGCCGCGCTAGACTGAGAACTGGATGCCTGAATGTGGGACAGAGCGAACATATCGACGCACGTTGCATCCCACACCAGGGCACTACCGAGTTTACACGGCACCAAAGTTACAATACAATACAATCCAAATACTTTTACCTCTCTTCTCTCTTAGTTACATAGTCAGGGCGCTTGCCATCGTCCCTTGCCATACCTGCCGGTATGGACGCGAGTATGGAGGCGGTAGCGATTGCCCGACGTACCAGGTTGTTTATGGTGTTATGACGGTTACATGAAAGACCATAACGACCCAGAGGGGGTCAAGTCTAGGTCACGTAGTCAATATCCTCTGGGGAAGTATCGTGCTTTTTGAGCTACATTCAAATTATGGCGAAGCGTTGACTCACAGAACCCTTTCCGATGTCACTAAACTGTTGTTCCTTGCGTCGCACCCGTAGTTCCTTATCGCTTTTTTTTTGTGTCCGAAAGAGACAAAAAAACGTACCTCGACCCTGAATTTTTCTACTTTTATTTCTATATTCTGCACATTTCGAACTAGTCAAAAACCTCGCATCTCAAATTATTGGGAGGCGACGTTTCGTGACATATTATATATATATATAGTTTCCATTTATATCATTACGGAACCCTTGTCCCAAAAACCGTTTATTGAAACCGCTGAGCGGCGTGTGTCGAATAATATATGTTTGTATGGAGTTTGTCAGCGTCCACAAAATCCCATGTAAGCCACAGTTTAAATAGCGTGTGCAGTATATTCACTCCATATAAACGCTTACAAAGGGATTAAATATTTAAATTTTTAAAATCAAAATCAAAACATTTATTTTGCAAATAGGCACTTTTACAAGTCAAAATCTATCTATATTAATTAAAAATAATACAGTAATCAAAATATCATTAATGAAATGTTGTGCTATATGTCAAAAATAAAACTAAGAAACTAATAACAATCCAGATTTGTTAGAGATGTATGTGGTCTCTAAGCGTCAAGATAAAAAGTAGTAAGGTACACTAATAGTAATAAAATATTGTGAGATATATCTCTAAGCGTCAACATGAAAATAATAAAATCTAATAAATAAATATCCTCAGAGTTGTACAAGGTCTCTGAGCGCGAATACATAATATTTTCTCTCGTTTTCGGGATTTTTACTCTTTAAATAAAGCGAACCAGTCTACCTGCTGTGGCAAAGGTTGAGATGTACTATTTACTCAATACAAAAGTGCCTATTGGGGTTTTCCGAGCTTCGAAAAAACGAGTTATATTGCGAATATTCGTTGCTGTTTTGGAAAATTCGATCAAAATAAATATGCAATTAGTATTTGTTTATTAAGTAGTAAAAAAATGTTTATGTTTGCTGGAGTAGAAAAAGAAAATAATGACACAGCTTAAATACAATTCTTTTCTACCTAGAAAATTAAAACGTTTTTGGCTTCTGCGAAACGAAAAACTCTATTATAGATTTTTTATAAATTAATTTATTTTTCTCAAACAGGCAATAAAATATTGACGTTATGTTCGTTATAACAGGCTGCGAAGTATCAAAATTTCATACAAAATTAAAGGCAGGCAAAGTGATCGTCTTTTTTTTCGGGCCGCGCGCCTCGAAAACAAAACACAGCACCGGCCCCCACGGCCGTAGCGGGTGGTTTTATCATTGAATTTAATTTCGAGTTTTTTTATTTATTATTTTATACAACGTCGGTGGCAAACAAGCTTACGGCCCACCTAATACCTCAAATGGAGTCACGTACGCGTTACCGACCCTTTATAAAATTAATTATTAATTTAAGTTTTCATATGATTTTCAAATTTCATTGTATTTTTTTGAGAAAAACACTAAACAAGCCTCGGCACGAGAAGGAATTGTCGGGGCCTATATTAAGATATAAGTACTCGGCCAGCAATCCTATATTTCGCGGCTTCTGCAGCAACATAGGTATTTTTTTTTAGTTTACGTCCTTACAATAATGTATTTACTGTGTAACAGACCCCGTGTATGCTGACCTCGTATCATAAATAAGGGCGTTATGTGGTCATTTATTAACTTCCCTGATGTTAACTGATGTTCTAGTGTTGTCATAAAATTAGGTGGTATATAAAAAGGTACTGACCCAAACGACAGATAGTACGGTTGACCACAAGCAGCTTAAAAGACTTCATAAGTTTTAAAATGTTTGGGCAAATATTTGTGTGATGAGCATGAATATTTGTTTCTGAGTCTTGGATGTTTTCTATGTATTTAAGTATTTATATCTATTAAATATATCGTCGTCTAGTACCCATACCACAAGCCTTCTTGAGCTTACTGTGGGGCTAGTTCGATTTGTGTAAGATTGTCCTCTAATATTTATTTATTTTATTTTAAATTATGACCATTTAGTATTGATAATACCAATAAAGTGATTAAAGGATACGATGATTTTATTAAAGTTTTAGATAGTGACATAGCCATTTATTGTGTGTGGTAGAATTTAAGACGAAAAAACAGTTTTTAGCTTGCAAATGGTCGATTTGTATGTTTGGAACGATATTTCTTTATGAAAAATCAAAAATATGAATTTGAAATTTATGAAATTAGGTCACAATACTCCTATTCTAGATAGAAATTTGAGAAAATGTCAAGATATGTATACATACAGAAAATGGTCTAAATAATCCCTAATCTTGAACCAATATGCATGATATTTGGAAGTGTTTTAGATATCATTCAATACTACGTTTGTGTGGTTTTGATTTTTTGAATAAATTTTATACAAGTGAAATAAATATTTGTGGACAATCTTACACAAATCAACCTGGTCCCAAACTAAGCAAAGCTTGTACTATGGGTACTAGGCGACGATATACATACTTATATAGATAAATATATAAGGTGTCCTCGGACAATTCCAAATTTCGGGTAATTCCGAAAATAACAAATTCCTGTCTAACTGGGGGACATAAAACAATTTTTATTTTAAGGGGGTGGAAGTTTGTATGGACTAGCGATAACTTGGTAAACGCCTGAAAAAGTAAGCAATTAAATTCAGAAGCGAGTACTACGCGGACGAAGTCGCGGGGAAAAACTAGTAAAAAATATAAGACAAACATAAAAATCCCCTTAACTTTACTACCTATACCTAAACTTTCTAAAAAGGCGATCAAATTAAAATGAGCACGTCTCCCGACTGCTCTGACGTTTTCATAAAAGGAGAATTTACAACTGGCACCCTAGATATGTCCTGGGTAATATCCCGGCGAGATATTAAGCGCGCTTGTCCATTGTAATACGGCATACGGCATAAATATTTATTTATTTAAACTCTATTGCACAATACTAGAAAGTACAAATGGCGGACTTAATTCATCTATTATTTCTCTATTAATCAACCGCTTATAAGGCCGGTATAGAATTTTTAAACATTTTGCGTTACTTCTAAATATCTTATTACGAAAAGTAAATATTATGTCTATATATGTGTATATTATGTCTTTTTTTAAGCACCGGCCTTTGAAAGATCATTTCATTATGCGACGTATAAGTGTAATAATTTATTGATTTTATTATTGTTTTAGTTACCACACCACTACCTACAGTTCTGTTGTATATTGTGCAAATTATGAAAACGAAAGAATCACTTCTGAGAGCCTAGCTGCCGCGACCTGAAACGAAGTATTTACCTAACAGTCACACTTTTTTATCTATTTATAAAAAGATAAAAATTTATTGATAAAAGATTACTATATGCTATTTGATTTTAAATTAAGGACCCCTGACGGGTACAGCATCCTCCATGTTCTTCCATTTGTCTTGGTTTTTCGCTGTTAGTTCAATTTATTCCTGCCACTGCTGTGTCATCGGACTATCTTGCTTGCCTTCCCACTCGTCTTTTCCCTTGTGGTCCGGGCCATTTAGTGATTTCTTAGGTCCATCGCTTGTCGGTGGATCTTGCTATGTGGCCAGCCCATTTCAATTTTTGTTTAAGTATGAAGTCGAGTGCGTCTGTTAGTTTTGTTTGTTACCTTTATATTTTTGCTGCTAATCTTGGCCAGTTATTGATACTTTATTTAAGGTTTGCGGCAGGCCCTTGAAAGAGGGGTTCGCGGCCGTCTGCCGTCTGCTTTGACGTATCACGCCGTCTCGACAATGGACACTCGTCCGGTCTGCCATTGAGCAGCGATTTGCTCGCACCCTAATAAACCCTTAAGGTTTTACAGCCGGTCCGTTTTTTACGGGACCCTTGTTGCACAATTCTGATAATCCGTGGTAAGTGTCGGATTCCCGGAATTGTGTAATGAGTCGAGGTTTATGTACTTGGCGAACTATCTCTTAAATCTAGTTTGGACTAGGCGTTTTTACGTTTTGCCTACTTTTTTCTCAGAATATGTAGATTTTTGGTTTACGTGCTCAGAATCATGTGTTTATAACCATAATTACTACTACTACTATCATTATTACTATAACGACTCGATATTTTTTTAGCTTACTGTGTTCTTATAGTCTAGTCTTCAAGCGGCAGCGTTTTACAACCCTTAAACCTTTACAAAATGAGACAATATTGGCCTTGATCGATTCATTACATCCTTAACTAGGTTTATACGTTTTGATTTTTTAGTAATTCTCGTTTATGAAATAATAGATAAACACCATGGAGGAAATTTTCGAATCAAAAAAACAAATCTTCAAGGGTCCATATTTTCACTCGGAGGCAATACTTACTTTACTTTACTTTAATAGCCTATTGACTGTTTTTTTTATACAACGCCGGTGGCAAACAAGCGTACGGTCCACCTGATGGTAAGCGGCCACCGCAGCCTATAGACGCCCGCAACTCCAAAGTCACGTGCGCGTTGCCGACTGTCCCACTACTGGGCAAAGCCCCCATGTTTTCCAGGTCTCCCTATTGAGCGCTTCTTCCTCCCAATTCCTGGCAAATGCATCCAGATCATCCCGCCATCTCCGTCTGGGCCTGCCCCGTTTGCGTCGTCCATCATATGGCACCCATTTGGCTTGGTGGAGGCAATGTTTCCAAAAAATCAAAACAATCTCAAACAATATATATTATCACCCACGCATCCGCACTCACACACTTTTTGTGCATATTAAGTATATGTTTCATTTTTTTTTTGTTACCACTAAGTTGGTTTTGTCAATAGTATTTCTGTGGACATCTGTCATTGGCTATTATTTTAGTTCTTTAAGTATGGTATCTTTGTATTGTATTGCTGTTGATGCCCCAAATAAAAATAAATAAATACAAACCTAGTATTTTGATATCTACAACATTATCAAAAATCATGCAATTCGGGGGGATGGAAATCGTTACCGCTTTTTGTATGGAATTTTGCTACACAATCCTCTTGTCTCGGCCATTAAAATTGCGCCACGACTGCAGCTGCATTATAAATCGCAGACAAACGCCCGCTCGCTTCCCACGACATATATTTTAACTTTGGTACACTTCGCTGCATTTTACACTCCATTAATGCGACTTGTATTATCGGTTTTGAGATACGATATGAGAAAACCGCCCGCCGTCAGTTACACTCAGTTGAATACCGCTTTTTTACCTATAAAACCGTACAACTAGAAATATCGCGATATTTGAAACGCTGTTCCCAGACAAAAAAACAATAGGGATTGATTCTGATATATATGATTTTTCAAATTCAAATAAAATTCAAAATGATTTATTGCCAAAGAAGAAACAAAATGTGTACAGTACAAAGGATCTCTTATAACATAACTTAAAATAGACACTTAAAATACATATTTGTTTGTATTAAGTTTTTTTTTATCTTTATTTATTTCGAAGCTTTCGTCAAGATGACGATGTCAGCTCCAGCAAGCCTCTACATTACATTACAAATTCTTAGATGTAATTAAAAAAAAAACTAATAATAAAACCACAAAATTTGTATACTTATTTCCAAAAAAAACCGTTTACAAACCTTGTATTAGGTTGGGCAATGGGTGCTCGTCTCAGCATATGCAGGGCTTTAGGCCTTGCGCTGATTTTCAGACGAGTCCCTTCGACAGGGTCGGTCGTAACACTACGTCTAGGAGACAATAATTTAATTGCTAACTGAATCATTTGCCCGGCAACTTTTACATTTGAGGTTTAGAGCGTTTAGATGTGTTCTTGACTATATGCATGTGTTTCTGACAATAGCCGAACGTGATTGCTTAAAAGTTTCTCGATAAATGAAATAAATCAACTTTATTCTGCAAGTAAGCCGCATAGGCACTTTTACAAGCCAAAAACTACTAGCGCTTCTCATGAGACCACTGCCGAGAAGAAACGCCGAAAGAAACTCGACAGTCAGTCATTTTCTCCAAAAATATGCTCATTACAATGATACTACTTAAGTAAATATGTAAGTGGTAAACAACAAAAGAGAATTGAAAGAAAAACGAGGAAAAAATAACAATAGGTATTTACAATGTGTAGTTCCACAAGAAAACATGTCGAATCGTTTGATATGCTTTCCTGCAAGAACTGTGTCAACTAGATACAATGAAAATATTATACATGACTCTTTACGCTATTTAGGTATTTGGTTTGGGACATGCGTTTCTGTCTGTTAGATAGTCCTCAACCCTATAATAAGCCTTTGACATCAATGTTTTTTAAGTAATTTTTAAGAGCTAGAAAGGGTAAATTCAATCCTATAGATATAGATACCTAGAGATATAGCACCGGAAGACGAGCCGTCGGTAGGCCTCCGACAAGGTGGAGTGATGACCTGGTGAAGGTCGCGGGAATCCGGTGGAAACGAACGGCACAGGACCGGTCTAAATGGCGAGCCTTGGGGGAGGCCTATGTTCAGCAGTGGACGTCTTTCGGCTGAAATGATGATGATGAGATATAGATAGAAAACAAATCCAAAGTTGAGCGTTTATTTTCTTGTTTTTACCCAGCCTACTAAAACAGCGCATCATTAAACGACACAATTAAGTTAATATGATGGTACCTTACCTCGTCTAAATTC
Organism: Epiblema foenella; assembly: GCA_963556455.1. Taxonomy (NCBI): domain Eukaryota; kingdom Metazoa; phylum Arthropoda; class Insecta; order Lepidoptera; family Tortricidae; genus Epiblema; species Epiblema foenella. The sequence continues at coordinate 12,466,022 of OY747118.1, read as the reverse complement.
TGCCAAGAGGAAATTTAATGAAACTTCACAGAGCCAGAGATGTTTCGAGATTTGTGTAAAAAAGCCATTTCCGAAGTGTTGTATCCGTTTCATCATGCGCGAAAGACATAAGCGTGTCTCTTTCACAGGGGCGTGGTTGACCGAATCGCTACCGATTATTGCTTTAAGCTTATAGAGGTACCGTTTTTGTAACACCCTGTATATTGTATTCTATTTAAGATGCTGACGGTGAATGCTAAGAAGTAACTTTTTTTTCTTGTAAAATAATTCAGTACCTAATGTCAAACATCGATTTTGTTAGACAGAAAACCTTTTGTACAAATGCTCTAACCTCGTGGCGCCCAAAGATTTTTTGGCTCCTCTTTAACTATGACCCGACTGTCCTTCTTATAGGACATAATAGTTACAGTCATATCCGCCCAAGATTTTGAGTTGAAATTTGTATATGTTAGAGTTACCGGTTTGAAGTGAAACTTTCAGGGTATAATTATGATTATATTCGCATGTGTTTTTAAATTCAATTATTTGTCTACCTTTTGATCTTTACAAAGGCCACTGGGCCTCAATTACTAGATTTACAGAGTTTATTAATATGGCCTTCTGAAAGGCGCGTGGGCAGTAATTGAAGGTTAGTTGAAAAAAGTGCTGGGCTGGAGCCGCCATGCTTATTTTGGTTTATCAAAAGGCGCGTGGGCGCCACGAGGCTAATCCCAATGAATATTCTACTTTAACACTAATAGGTAACCGTAAAATCGTTTTCTCCCAGCTCCCAATAACCTTCGATGTGTAACTCTCCCTTTTATCGTGTTTTCTATGGCTTATCTATACCTTGTCTTTTTAAAATAGAAATTAGGTATACAAGAAGCAATGGTCGTAAACACACAGACATTGAATTCACATTATTCGCACGAAAGATCAAAATAAGTAAATATATATAATAAATTACCAACCAGTCTAAAAGACACTAAGTCCAACGGAACTTTCAAAAGACTCCTTAAGCATCATATCTTAAACAGCTAAAAGCTAGGTACAACAAATAGTCTTAATTCTAAATCAGAAGTATAACCCCTAAAGTAACAAATAAATAAATATTTATGGACAACCTTACACAAATATACAATAATTCTTATAGCCTCAAATACCGAATTTAGTCAACCAATTTTTAATTTAAACATAATTAACTGATACTATAATGTAAATTCTTGTCCGTGTATGTCACAGTGCCCTTACTGTAACTGTAAGCTGTGTCAGTAAAAAAAAAATTAAAAATTAAAATTTAAACTGTTTATTTCAAAAGAAAGTTAATTACATTTTATGTTAATTACTTAGCTAAATCTTTACATTTTAAGATTGTGATGCTAAGCTTATATTATTATTAGTGCAACTTTGTTGTTATCGCCGCACTAGCAGAGCGCAGGAGCGCTTCTTTGTGTATGTTGCTGGGCGCGCGCGCGCTTTATATGTTTACCCACATAGTTTTTAAGTAAATGTATTCTTATGCACTCAAAATTAAGTATTATTAAAGGATACTTTGTACTAACTTAAGAAGCGAAAAGCATGTACTCGCCAAGTTTACATTGCGTAGTTTAGTTACTCATGTAAGTGAATTGTAAAATTCTTATGAGTAAATAAAAATTCTTTAAACCTAAACCTGTGACAGTGACTAAGACAAATATAGAACAATAATAAAACAAATTTCTGTACATAACTAATATTAATTATCTGTGGCTGAGTGTACCGTGAAGTTCCCATCTAGATTTGCATCCGCACGTTTTTCAGATCCGCTGTTGCGTTAGAGGAAATATTCTTATGTAGTCTTACATTAGTTACGGAAGGGGAAAAATCTAGATTTTTCCAATGTGTGTCGCTTGCGAGTATATGCGCGCGGATAATGAAGATTTCTCGTCTTGTGACTGGTACCTATACCCTCTAGCGGCGCACCATACAAAAAAAATGCCAATGAAATTTTAATTTCCTGCAACAGGAAATAGAATTTAAATACAAAGTAAAAACAATATAAACACAAAGTTGAAATGTGGGTGCAGTAAAAAATAATTCATGAAAAGTTTAAAAAATTCAAAATATTTTTAATTTAGAACCGTGTTAGAGTTGCGGGTGGGGAATTAAAATGGGGCCCTCTAGGGTCGTATACGGCCACATATCTAATCATCATCATCATTAGCCTATATACGTCCCACTGCTGGGCACAGTGGGCACAGGCCTCCTCTCACAGATGAGACGGAACGGGCAGTAGTCCCCACGCTGGCCCCTTCACATCCTTCAAATTTCTTATAGCTGACGTAGACTGATAATTCTACATCTGGCGCATAGCGTTGTATCGAATCGAGACTTGGACATTAACTCAACGTGACGGAGAAAAATTGAGTGCGTTCTGTTAAAATGGAAATCACCAAGGTCTTTAAAGAAAGATATTTATGAAACACACACTTTAATTATTTTATCTCACCATACAAGTTTCATATAATACAACACGTTTGTTTATACTACTAATCATATCGTGATCGTTTAACAAAATAATAATTAACAATGGGCAATAGATTACAATTTGCAGCACATATACAAAACATATAGCTACAGTTAATGAAAATAATAAAACAGGGAAGGAAAGTAATATTAATGTCAATTTGAATAATAATAATAGAAAATAGAAATTAGAAAGAAAGAAAGAAAAAAAAGAAATAAAAAACATTTATTCGTGGCACAGATACAGTACAAATAAACATAACACCAAAATACAGAAAATAGCCACGAAATGGCCCCAAATCAGCATAGTCCAGTCTAGTCATTGGCTAGCGCTGGTCTTCCTTTGGGACTACGAGAAGCCACGAAAGGCAAAAAATTTACAAACAACATAATACTTAAATGTGATAATGTACAATTTGAACAGACAAAAACAGATAAACATGAACGCGACCGTAAACATCTTCAAATATCTGTGGTCTGTCACAAGTCGCAACTAGCGCCAGCGGACAACCATTAAAACATTGACAGATTTCGCGATTTCGTGAAATGAGAATGGAGGCGTTAGGTTAGCGTCATATGACAATATTAAGATTACTGATTAAAACTAAACAAATAAATAAATGAATGTCTGCGTCGTAGTCACAAAAAAAATTAGAGGTACTTTAGAATTAGAGGTATAGCGCGATTCGCGGTTTGGGAGTAACTGAGGGTTGTCTGGTCTTGGTTGAGAAGCTAGGATCCGTTGGAAGGGATTACTGCTGATAGGGATGCTTCGTCACAGCCAGAAGGTATACAGGGTGGGGTAATAACAGTTCGAAACGTGGGGATGGAGAAGGATGGAAGGTATAAGCTGGAAGGAAAGAACAAACGAGGAAGTCTTGAAATTGATAGGACAGAAAAGACGATTACTTGAAGTTATTGAAAATAGAAGAGGAAATATGTTGAGATACCCGATAATTATGTAAAGTCTATAATTGAGGGAAAGATAGAGGGAGACAGAGGAAGGGGAAGACCGAGACAGACTTATGGAGCAAGCCAAGGAGAAGGTCGATGTAACGTCGTATCAGTGCCTTTACCATGAGTTTGCATAACCGTACTAGCTAGCGATTGCTTAAACGATTGGATGCCGATTCTTAGTTCCATTGCGTGACCGCCAGAGGCGCTGTAATTTTTGCCAATACAAGTTTTTACGCAGTCGCTAGCGAGTACGGTCATGTAAACTCATGGTAACGGCACAGGAGCTCAAATCAGTGGCAGAGAAAATAATGGAATGGCGATTACTCCACCGACAAGAACCCAGCTCATAAATTATGATAATGATGGAGATTTTATTCTGGAGGAAATCCTTTATACATATAGTGTAAATGGCATTCTGCCTGCCCTAAATAAGTTGGACCATTCTACTTTTTCATGTACATAATTTTCAGACACTTTTTTTAATGCAGATTTTGGAATACTTCGCTCTCACTCCATATTTTTGTATTGTTATTTGGAATGAGGTTTAATTGCAGTATCACTTCCGATAGTTTTGGTAATTAACGAACCACAGCTAATATCCAATCATCGAGTAACTCAGCGGTCCTTGAATGTCTCACCATTTGTATGAAAAAATGGTTTTTACTAAAATTAAAATCAAACATTTATTCTGCAAATAGGCCACAAGGGACTTTTACATGTCGAAATACATTTTTCATATCAGAATATTAATTTACAGTTCAAGAAAGAATAATAATTTCGAGATTACAAATATAACAAAATTAATGTCATAGCGACAGTGAAAATAAGCTTGCCAAGTTATCTATTACGAATATTACATAAGTAAAGTTAGATATGTATAAGGTGTATAATATCGCTGTGTTACCTACCTTTTGCAATATGTTAATATTTAAGAATATTTAACTACAAAATCCTTTTATTAGGTTCAGTTACTATTTGAAATCCTATTTTTAACACTAATTCTATACATTTCATAGATTTATTTTGTAATAAAATGCTGGTCATGAAAAAGTAGAATGACCCAGTTGGTGACTACTCGACTAACGTTTAATTATGTCTTAATTAAACGAACCGTCTAAATTATACAATTTTATGGACTTCCCTAACTATTGTCTGTCCGCAAATTATTCTAATATCGCGGTTGAGGGGGAACAAAGAAAGGGGTTGAGTTGATTTCATTATATAAATCGGCTCGGTTAGGCTGATTCCGCGTTGTCGGTCGGTGCGGAGCCGGTTTTTTAACCTTGTCTGTGGCTTTGGCTATGGGAACCGGGTTATAGTGTGTTGTGGGCGATGGGCTAGGAACCTATCACTGCAATGTTACATTTCCTTCATTAACCCACAATTGCTAAATGTGGCACTGGATTAAATTTCATATGCTTTGCCTACCCCTTTTGGGAATACATGTGTAAGTTTATGTTTTATATGTGGCTTTATAGGCCGGACCCAATAAAGCGATAGGAGGGCGCGGTTGGAGAGTAGCCTGGGTTAAATTCAGGGAAAACCTCCGTAACAACCACGCGGGCGGTTTAAAACTCTAGAATACTCTAAGAGTTTGCGCTCCATTGAGTTTTTTTTATTTCTGTCATGACCTTTATTTAATTTTTCATCTAAACTTTCCAGGTTTAAAGCCATAAAAAACCACGTTATACCGCAAGTACAATGTCGTAGTAAAGAGAATATTAATTTTTTTACTATCACGTAAATCAAATGGAATTATATTATATTTTATTTGTTGTATATGTAAGTTACAGTTGTTAGAATATAATTAGGTTAGCTACATATTCAGCCGGATGTCCAGCATGCAAATATTATGAATACAATGGAATTTAAATTGTCACGGTTAATTATTTTACTATATTAACATGACTACTTTAAAACAAGAATGAAAGAAAAAAACATTTATTCACAGACACACATATTACAAAAAAAAATAACAGAAGAAAAACAAACCACAACATGTGTGTCCCCGCGGCAGTGAAACGGACACTGGCTCAGCATTATGCTGAGGTGTCAGACACCTACAGCGCTGATGTTCAGCCAGTACCGTCGGTGACTCACGGACCGCCATACACTAAATAGTAGCCAAAAAAAACCTTGTTTTTATATTTATTTTACTTTTAATTTAAATATGTCAATATGTATTGGTATATAAAAATTAATGTAATTATATAAAAATTCTTCAGTATAATCAAAGTCAATGAATATTAATTAAATCTACAAGAACTGTTTTGCAAGAATTTATTTGTGAAGAAAGACTTTATTCAACCACGAGTGCAGGGTTTTGCAAAATTATAATTCTTCTTAACTAGCGACTCCATAGCTTCCATGGCTACTGGTTGTGACAACTTTCCAACTAATTGCCCACTCCAGTTGTTTTATCTTTCTATCTCACAATCAGAACGGCGACAATACCACAATACGTGACCATTGCAGTTCAGTGCCCGGTTTTAGCCGTTGATCCCAGCTACTGTCTATGATAGCAGTCGTTAAGCCAAGTTAGAGGCCTTCGGGCGGCATGAGAACTTTAGCAGTCAAGTTACCCACTCATTTGTCAAGCCTAATTCCAATAAGGTCTGGTTTCCCCTAGGGTTGGAAGGTCAGATGACAGTCGCTTCTGTAAAAACTAGTGCCTACGCCAAATCTTGGGATTAGGTAGCGGACCCCGGACATCCTTCAGGATGCTACTGTACTGGGATAAGGCTAGGAGGATGATGATGATCCTGGCAGGGTCGCCATGTAATATAAGTACTGTGGTAACTAACATGGTATATATATTAATGCAGGGGTATGCTGCTCGAGAGGTTCGGGTTTAGAGGTACTGGGAGGAGATCGTAGTTAAAATATAACACTGGAAGCACATATGAAACTAGTATATTGTACTACTGTATTACTGTGTGTATTGTGTATTGTAGTACTGTACTGAAATATACATACAATATGCTCTTAAATGATTTATAGCACATGTGATTCCGATGGTGGCCTGAAGACAAGTCTCTGGAAAACCAATTGTTTCCAGAAGAATGCCAGTTTAACGCATTCTCGAATTATAGTTTAAATTCAATTTGTATACGTTATGATTCTGGACCTACACGGCCAGCCTCATACCGTAACAACCTCTACGGTACTGATGATGGGTGATGTAGCTTTCAAGAGTGGAGGTAAACTCAATGCAGTCGAATCAAGTTCTCTTTATTAATATACAGACCTAACTACTCGTATATAATAATATAATACCACCAGCGTTGCATTCTATACACTTTATGTTGAGCTGACATAAGCAATATGCGTTTATATAGCAGTATACTATTGTACTGCTAAACACTAAAAGTGGCAAATCGCCATATTCGACCTCCCCCGGAAGTTCCCTTCACCAGGTCTCCTAGGCAGTTGACATTTGAAGCCCCTCCCTCATCTCGAAAGCATTCCATTCTGGTAATTTTGTAGGCCTCTAGATTGTCTAGGCCCCTAGGTCCGGCCTCTAGGCCTGGGCCTAGGTCGGGGCCTTGTATTGTAGGCCTAAGAGGAAATCTGGAGGTAATCCTCTATCCGTAACTAAAGCTAATCCACTCTGTGAGTTACTTTCAATTGAGTCAAAACATTCACAAATTTAATATCCACACTAAAATGATAAACGACCCGCGACCCCTGTAACATCCTCCGACCAATATTTCAACCAAAAATTACTTATAGATATTAAATAATTCAATATTATATGAAAAATGATCTTCCGGTTATCTGCAAAGCGCTTCCGAAATTATAGGCAACCGCCAGAATTATGCTGTGGTGATAAATTACGGATACCCCTATTGGGAAACTAAGCCTTATATTCTGACTCATGCGGTTTATTTTTGCAGTGACTCAGTTCGTAAAATCGGTAGGAATTACTTTTACATGTAGTTAAATAGTAAATATTATACAATCAATGTTTAAGTTCAAGTTTTGTTTTATCTGTCTTTATGAACTTGGATGTAAATTACTTTTATTTCTACTTGGAAGGTAAACCTTATTTAATTTATGCAAGGTTGACTTTCGATTGTATTAGGAAAATTCGATATTAGGTTCGGAAAGATTACGTTTGATGCGACTGAAAATTGTTCAGTGTCCACTTTTGCTTCTATCGAAGTAATAAAAGGATTGGAGGGAAAACAATAGATTTTGGAGGTTATTTTGTTGTTACATTTACTTAGTTTGTTTTTTAATTTTAAGTATAGTATGTTGTACAATCGACAAAATTGAACCATAAGGTAATTTTAACTCCCAGTAGCTCGATTCCACTCACACCTCAGATTCGGTTGAAACTGCTCAACCAATCTCACAATAAATAGCGGCAAATAGCAGGCGGTTTTATTGCTAAAGAGCGATCTCTTCAGATAACCAGAGCAGAGTAGGCTAGCAGATCTATGGATAAAAAGTGTTACCTCCACATTTTACATAACTATTGGCTCTGTAGGCTGTAGACCACGAGTTATTTTTTTTAATTTTCCAAAAACTACGACAAAAAAATCTATATAATTATCGCATCTGCTCACATAATTTCACGAGAATCGTGTGAGAAATGCGACCTGTAGAGGAAACGTACCGAAATTCGCCCGCAGCAACTTATAAAATCATTAAAAAAGAAGTTTTTGAAAATTAAAAAAAACAGACTAGACAAAAAAAGTCTTTATAATTACCGAACCTGCTCACATAATTTCACGAGAATCGGTTGAGAAATGCGACCTGTAGAGGAGAACAACCGGAAATCTGGAAATCCGGAATTCGGACATTTGGAGCATTTTTGTCGAAGCTGAAGCAGAGACCTTCATTTCACTCGGTCAATTAAAAATTGAACTACATTTACCTCGCAGCTTCATCCGTCCCCTAAATGTAAAGCGACGTTTTCCGCCCGCTAACTCATTTACGGCCCGCATCCACCGGCAATCCTTTTTCTACTTTACACCTACGGCTGGGAAATCGGACTTGGCATTATTATTTATTTTCATCAGGCAACAAGGTTAAAATAAATAAATAAATATTAGAGGACAATCTTACACAAATCGAACTAGTCCCACAGCAAGCTCAAGAAGGCTTGTGTTATGGGTACTAGACGGCGATATATTTAATAGATATAAATACTTAATTACATAGAAAACATTCAAGACTCAGAAACAAATATTACATATCCCTTACAGACTAACATACATACCAATAAAAGAAAATAACCTCATAAATAATAGTAGATTGTGTCTCAAGGGAGCAAAATGATATATTTACGGCGAGAGCAGTATCAATATACCGCCGGCGGTATGTAATTCTGAGTGAAGCGAAAGATTCTACAATAGAATCCCGAACGTAGCGAGGGATTCCAGTGTTTACGCCCAAGACGGAAATAATTTTGCTACCGCGTGACACACTGTTTTTCACACCGCCTATGAGGCCCGCTGCTAAAAACATGAAATATCTTACAAATGATTTTACTATAGAGTGTCAAATACTGCTTTTCACACCTTCTATGGGGAAAAGAATCATTGTTGCCCTCAAATGAGGGAAGAAAAGTACATCTTTGATCCCTCATTCGAAGGCAACAATAACTCTTTTCTGAATAGCAGGTGTGAAAACATATTTTACTATGTGTTACGCCTTAGAGTATAAATATTTCTATAGAGATCCTATACGCGTGCCGCCAAGAAGGACGGAAAAGGTCTTATGCATAAATATGTTATAAATTACCTACTTAACTTGGCCGAGTAATCGTTTGTCTGACGTAATCGGGCACAACTGTCATATAAAATAGGTTGTGCTCGATAAAAAATAGTGGAACTATGACAGGGACAACAAATGATATGTAAATCTCTGTCGCTCTTATAAAGTTGTATATGACCGTCTCGCTTGGTATTATTAGTGGTATTATTATTTGCCTGTCGTGTCTGATAAGTCTGTGTTACGCGTTTCATTATATTTAACGATATACGTTAACTTATGTTCATTAGGGCTAATACTTTTGGGTCATACTTAGTTGAAAAAACAAAAGTCGTCCCTCCTGTGGTCAATAGTTAACGGCTTATGTGCATGTTAGCTATGTTTTTATTACAGGGATTTATAGAAACAGAGACACTGTTTATGCGGGTTACTGGTCCAATCCAGAATTAAGCTTTGTAGCCCTTAACTTTTGGTATGTCCACAGAAAAGACGCGAATCTAAATCCGCGTATGACCCTTTTAGCACTTGAAGTACTATAAATTTACCTAGATGCTCTGTGATCTGTAGATCTAGCGAATGATATTTTTTACATTTTCAACCTACCGTCATTTTGAAAAGAGTCCAAAAATGAATTGACAAATAATTATCGAACCTACTCACAAAAACTCACTAGAATCGGTTGAGAAATGAGATCTGTAGAGATATCTGGACAGACCTAACCTAAAAAATTGTGTCAAACTGAAAGAGAGACGCTTTGCTTGCAGTTCTCTCTCTCGGTCAATAAATTCGTATGTACATTAGAGCGCTCGTGGCCCAGCGGCCGCGTCCCGCTTGCGGTATGCGCGATTAAGCAACGTCGGCCCAAGTCATTACTTGGATGGGTGACCGCTTTGAGTGGTTATTAACTGAGCGCTCCCGTGCTTTGGAAGGCACGTTACTCCTTTGATCCCGGTTGCTGTTTATGATAGCAGTAGTTAAGTCAAGTTAGAGGCCTTCGGGCGGCTTGAGAACTTCTAACAGTCAAGTTGCCCACTCACTGACACTGATATTGGTCGAAGTTGCACCAAGTCCGTAGGGAGTACCCACCGCTACCCTACACGTGAGCACTGGGTGGCGCTAAATGGTGCAACAGACTTGGCAACCAATAAAATAAATAAATATTAGAGGACAATCTTACACAAATCGAACTAGCTCATTGTGGGCTCAAGAAGGCTTGTGGTATGGATACTAGACGACGATATATTTAATAGATATAAATACATAGAAAACATCCAAGACTCAGAAACAAATATTTGCTCTGACCGGGATTCGAACCCAGGACCGTCAGCTTCACAGGCAGGTGCACTACCCACTAGGCTAAACCGGTCGTCATACAAACGTAAATTGCCATAGGATAAATAACTTCGTATGTACATCTACACATTGTTTTTTTTATACCACGTCGGTGGCAAACAAGCGTACGTTAATAATAATAATATTTGTTTATTTGCAGAAAAAGGGTAGTTTACATTTGTTAGTATATACATAATAGTTTCACCTGTCCCAGCTGTTATTAACAGCATGCAAAAATAATTTGTTTAGGTTAGACAGTAACCAAACAATTTACAATAGACTTAGATATAACATGAAATTAAGCATGTTTTTCTTTATATTCAGTTATTACTCTATAACTTAAATTATATTAAAGACTAAAAATATTATTTCATAAACTCACTGATATTGTAAAAGCACTGATCAAGTAGCCAAGTTCTTAGAGCGGTCCGCCTGTTGGTAAGCGGTCACCGTAGCCCACAGACCAGATAACCTAAAGACGTCGCGTAGTCGGGCGACCCCCTCTGCCACTCATATGGTGAATTCACTCTATGTTTGAGACACGCCCCCGTTGCTAACTTCAGTCTACAGACGGCTTCCGTGCAAGTAAGACTATCACTAAAATAAAGTTTTGACGTGGTTTTAGTGATGCAAAATGCATTATTGTTGTGTTAAATTGTGTGGAAATAACACTAAAACATCTGGTGTGCAAAAAAATGGTATTTCATTTCACAGGTAAGTAGATTTTAATAAAATTACAAATTAATTTAAGCGAAAGCATTGTAGGTACTCGTTGATGTCTTCTCTTTCTGCCATGCTGCGCGGAATAATCGCTCCTTCCTTGTCTATCACCCCTTGCATTGCTTAGTGCGAACTAGTGATGTCCATAATATGTGTTCATTTACTATCGATAAGATAATTCACGGAAGATGCAATACATCGCAAGTAATTTACAAATAATACCTGTTATGTTGGCAAAGTATTTGTGTGCCGTATCTAATTATCTATGATCGAATTTTCCGTTGCAACACGGGATGAATAACCTTTATGATCTTTTCAAACTGGTGTTACATTATAAAGCATTCTAAGCATGTTTACTAAAATGTGCATCCTTTGTTTTAGGTTTCCTAAATGTCCAAACATAAAAGAAATGTGGATCAATGCTACAAATCGATCACATGGTTCGTTTCCTTCTCCAAGCAGTGTCATATGTTCTCGGCACTTTAAATACCATACCGTCACATACTTGCAGAGAATTTCAATATTTCTAATCATCGATACTATTGATAATATATTTATTTAACGCGTTCATCTCTAGCGGCCGGCAGCCATTATCGTCTGACGCCCAAGTGACCTTCATTCGACAAATCACGGCACGGTAAGCGCTCGCTGCGTCCCCCGCACCCCTGTATTTTTGGCAGCATCGGTTTTAATGAAATAATTGCGCAAAGCGACGTCTTTAGGTTATCTGGTCTGTGCCGTAGCCTATGGACGCTTGCAACTCCTGGAGTGTCACAGTATGTTGTATCATCATCATCATCATTATTTCAGCCGAAAGACGTCCACTGCTGAACATAGGCCTCCGCCAAGGCTCGCCATTTAGACCGGTCCTGTGCCGTTCGTTTCCACCGGATTCCCGCGACCTTCACCAGGTCATCACTCCACCTTGTCGGAGGCCTACCGACAGCTCGTCTTCCGGTGCGTGGACGCCACTCAAGCAGTTTCTGGCCCCATCGACCGTCAGTCCTGCGAGCAATGTGCCCTGCCCACTGCCACTTAAGTCTCGCAATTTTGAAGGCTATGTCGGTGACCCCAGTTCTGCTACGGATAGCTTCATTCCTAATTCTATCACGCAGAGAAACCCCGAGCATAGCTCTTTCCATTGCTCTTTGGGTGACCTTGAGCTTTCTTATGAGGCCCATCGTTAGCGCCCATGTCTCGGATCCATATGTCATCACTGGCAACACACACTGGTCAAAGACTTTTGACTTCAGATGTTGTATAAGTAAAGTGAATAATACCTAGTGATAATCTTGTATAATCACTTATCCCTTGTAAAGTAAACCTCCCCTCGACGGGAAGCAATTTACTTCCACACTGGAACAGCAGGGCATAAAATGTAGTGCTACCTTATGCTCTGAAAATAATAGATTGTGTCTCAAGGGAGCAAAATTATATAGTTACGGCGAGGGCGGTATATTGAATCATTGGTGAAGCGAAAGATTGTAGAATCTTGAGCGTAGCGAGGGATTCAAGTGTTTACGCCTAAGACGGTTTTTTTTATACAACGCCGGTGGCAAACAAGCTTACGATCCACCTGATGGTAAGCGGCTACCGCAGCTTATATATGCCCACAACTCTAAAGGAGTCACGTACGCGTTGCCGACCCTTTATAAAATTTGAGGATGCACTGTGTTGACAACAGATAATTTTGCTGCCGTGTGGCACATACTGCTTTAACACCGCCTATGAGGCCCGCTGCTAACATGAAATGTCTTACAAATCAAAATCAAAACAATTATTCCTGCAAATAGGCCTCAAGGGCACTTTTACAAGTCAAAATCTATCTAGGTAGGTACATCAATTAAAAATAATACAATAATCAAAGTATCATTAAATTAATGTAGTGTTACATGTCAAAATGACTAAGAAACTAAACTTTGCTATCGAATGGCACGCACTGCTATTCAGAAAATAACATTGTTGTGTTGAAGAAAAATACGGCTTTGATCCCTCATTCGAGGGCAACAATGACTCTTTTCAAATAGCAGGGGTGAAAACATTGTTTAACTACTTACTTTCGGAGGAGGCCCGGCGATCCCATCCATATACAAAAAATGTCTAACGTTTTTTGACCTATTGTTATTTGAAATAAGAATGATTTAAGGTGCGGATATAACTTAAAAGGCTCTATAATGAGATGGTGAATATATCTAAAGAAAAAGATCATTTCTTTAATACCACATCGGTGGCAAACAAGCGTACGGCCACCTGATGGTAAGCGGCCACCGTAGCCTATGGATGCTTGCAACTCCTGGGGTGACACATGCGCGTTGCCGACCCTTTAAAAATGTATACACTCTGTTCTTGAAGAACCCCATAATGACCCAATATTATCTTTTAATCTTTCAATTATAACCTGAACCTTTGATTTTTTTTGTAACACTGTAGTGAGGTCATATCTTCATAACACAGCTGTTTACAATATTTTCCTTCGTACTAGTTCCTAGAATAAAAGAATGCAATCGACCGTGACATTGTTTCCATGAAAATATCACTACATAGTATAAAACAAAGTCGCTTTCTCTTTCCCTATATACCTATATCCCTATATATGCCTTTGTATGCTTAAATCTTTAAAACTATGGAACGGATTTGATGCAGTTTTTTTTAATAGATAGAGTGATTGAAGAGGAAGGTTTATATGTATAATAACATCATTAAATAGTGCACCCGTGCGAAGCCGGGGCGGGGCGCTAGTATTAAATAAATCACGACCATTTTCTATTGCGCATTACGCATTCTTTACCTACCAAAATTTAGTATAAAAGCCGTGTATTTTACCTAATAAAGATAGAGTTTCCTCGACTCTTGAGTTGTCATTATCTACCCGCAACGCCCTACATTTCATCACATTAAAAACTACAAAATGTCAAACAAGTCTTGAGATAAGTCAGTATTCAACACAAAAATTGCTATAATACAGTGGAATCCAGATAAAGCGACAGTCAAGGGACCGGTGATATTACGTCGCACTAACAGGACGTCGCACAAAACGGACTGATTTACATTGAAAATGTTTGATATCAAATCTGAATGTGTGGTGATTTCGAAGTCGTTAAAAGCGGATTCTACTGTACTTCTAAACTACAAGAGATATTTCCACGTTTTTTCGTAAAAAGATAGGTAATTCATATATCTAGCTAAAGTACGAACATTTGAAATACCGATGCATGCATTCGTTTTGAAAACATGAACTTTTATTTAAATTTTGTAAATTGGTGCGTACGTGTGTTAAGAGCGTGGCATATCGAGCTACCACTAGCGAGCGAGCAAGACAAAAATTTGAGAACCTTTCTTGCTGGACTCTTCTCAGCTAGGCTAGGTTTAGTGAACGATTCCACTCACACCTCAGATTCGCTTGAAAGAGCTCAATCAATCTCACTGGAGCGCAAACTCTTAGAGTAATCCAGTGTTCCAAACCACACGCGTGGTCGTGTCGGAGGTTTTCCCTGGATTTTCCCCAGGCTACTCTCTAACCGCGCACTCCTCTCGCTTTATTGGGCCCGGCCTATAAAGCCACAGTCAGGTTAAAAAACAATACAATACAAATATTAATATTCTTTATTGTTCACCAAACTGATAATTTGCACGGCCGTCCTGAAATAATTTCAACTGTGTGTATTAATTGTCTTGTATTTTCAAAGAAACGAACAATCCCAAGAACACCGGAGCATGTACTGACCTTTCACTCTTGTGTTATTTACTATATGAGTGAGAGGGACGGCACGATACGAAGTTCGGGTTTCGAAGTTGGGAGTAGCCCCTTTGTAAATGCGCTATAACAAACACCACAGTAATTATCTGCCGGCTAAAATCGACGGGGTGGGAAAGCGCTCTCCATACAAACTTTGCGCCTTATACGGAATATATGGTTTCTTTATTTAATGTATTATTTATATCCTTATGACGACTGCCCTAGCCTAGTTGGTAGTGACCCTGCCTACGAAGCTGGAGGTCCCGGGTTCGAATCCCGGTCAGGGAATTTATGTGTGTGATCAGCACGAATATTTGTTCCTGAGTCTTGGATGTTTTCTATGTATTTAAGTATATATTTCTCTATATAAGTATGTATATCGTCGCCTAGTACCCATAATATAAGCTTTGCTTAGTCTGGGACTGGGTCGATTTGTGTAAGATTGTCCCCAAAATATTTATTTATTTATTTATAAACCCTATGACTCTCTACAGAAGGTTACTGTCTAAAGGACATCAATTAAAAACATTTTACTTGCAACGAACTATATTCCAGACTGTCTTACTCCTGTTTTCATTAAGCGGTGTAATCGCTACTAGGTACTTGTATACATTTGTATCAATATTACCTATTTGAAACACATGACGTGTGTACTTACACGGATCACCGCCATTTTTGTTACAACCTGCAGGCTAATCACGTAACTTTATGTACTAACGGTAGATAGATTTTACTGTCAATTTTCGACCGTTCGAACGCCTGTCAAAAATTCGCACCAGGTAACTTTATGTACTAACGTTAGAAACACCGTTTCGTACCGTACCGTTCACAAGGTGAATGAGATTCGACGTTCTGTTATTGCAAAGGTGATCCAATGAACGAATGGTTGTTCCTTCCAATGTTTTGCACAAATTTACTATCATAATAACCCAATTCAAAGCACTTTATCTAAAATTAAGGAAAAATGTGATCTTGATAAATGAACACGAGTTATTATATTTAAATCACAAATACTAAACATGCAACCGATAAACACAAAACGCATTATTACAGAGAGAGTATGACAGAAAGACAAATGTAAATGTGACGATGTAAAACCTTTGTAATATTTTAAATTATTTTCTTTTAATAAGTCTTTAAATAATATCGGTACAAATAAATATATCAATTTATATTGTATCATTTAATAATATTTATTTTAAAGAACTAAATGCCATCTAGTATCGAATAGGAGAACTTGTTGACAGTTAATTCACTTGCATTCCATAATATTGACATCTAGTATGCAGTAGGAGAACTATCAGGCAGTAAAATAATGTTGGCTATACACCGAAGCCTAGACCTGCACCGAATTATAAAATGAAAAGTGTGGTGAAATTGCATTATCATAACAATATTATTATTGCAATAATCTTATATTGGTATAGTCTTTCAAATCAGTCCAAAAAGGTTCAAATTTTAAGAATTGTAGGCATAACCTGCCTATTTTAGTTAACCGTTTAATCGCCATGGGTCATGTACGGCAGTGATCCCTACAAACAAACTCATTTTCCATAAGAGATTGTATATGAACTTTAGTGTAAAGCACGAAGGTCACTTTGACAACGTACGTGACACCACACCACACCACACCACCAGGTAAGCAGGTAACACCTATAGGCGTTTTTGTCATATCAAGAGGGTTAATCTACCTACGTCCCCAAACAGAAATGAAACGAGCATTTATATTTCCCAAATTTAATACATAATAGCTCTGGACGTTCCTTGAATATCCACAATAGACAGAATGTTCTCTATAATTCAATCGGATCCGACATCAGTGTACACTAAGTAGGTACATGAAGGCAAAGGCGTCCACTATCGGCACGGCACGGCAAAGGGCTCCTCAGCCTCACACATTAGACTAGCGGGATAGACAATGCATGCCAAAGGTGTGCTTGGGAATGCCGAGGAATGCTCGGCATGCCTAATGAGGCCTGGGCATGCTTAAGGATGGATGCGCATGCCTAAGGATGCCTCGTCATGCCTAAGGACGCCTCGGCAACCCCGGCAATCCTAACCACATCTTGGCGTGCCCGAGGAGGAATCCCTTGGCGTGCCAATGCCGTGCCAATAATGGGTGCCGGGCCTAAGGATTTGACAAACTTCTGACAAATTGAAGGTCACACTGTAGGCTTGCCTAATTATTGCTTCATGACTTTACTTCGTAATGGTCCATAATGATAAACTAAAAATCATTCTTTGCCCGTGGCCCTACACCGTTAGTCCTAATAATTGTACCACAGGTAATTTTCTTTGTCCTTGGTTCTATCAGTCTGACCATAGACACCTAGCATCCTCTTCTCCAATATGTTTGACTGTCTGTTTAACCAGTTGAACATATTGTATAACTTTCCTTCAATTTTTAAAAAGTAGTCGAGCAACTTGTTACTTAAAAATGCAATAAGTTCAATTACAGTATTATGACGTTAAATAAAATGAACTATTCTTACGATACATTTCAAAACAATAGAGGAAAGTTGTCCAATATGTTCAACTGGTTAAACAGACAGTTTAGTATATTGGAGCAGAGGCCTAGCATTACCCGTATTCCATATATCTCTACCACTACATTTACCCTGGTAGCTTACCGTTAGATTTCCCTCCTTCCACTTGGTGCCCAAGCCTATGATTCCATGGAATTGCAACGTAATGTTTTTGTCGCTATGCTCCCATGGTATCATTAGATATATTTTGATGCCGTTTGGCTGCCATAACATCCATTGATAACTAAATATTTTTCCGTCATGCTTCCATGCAACTGCCCTGTGGGATCCAGCGGTGGTACTTTTCCTCGTCTCTCCCAAGCCACTGCCCAACGGGATCCAGGGATAACGTTATTCCTCCTGGTTCCCATACCGCCGATTTTCCCTCTTGGCTCCCATACTGCTGCTGTTTGGGACCCAGGAATTTGTTTTCCTTCTGGCTCCCATACCGCCCACCAGGGTAGGCAGAGGTGGCTGCATGCCAGATATACAATAGCTTCGACTACTCCTACTACCGATATCTTTATATGAAAGTAAGGGAATGAATATATTCCTGGGTGCTATTGAGCAGTGGCGTGGCTTGGGAGTGGGAGCCAAGATATCTGGGATACCAGTATGCAATAAGTTCCATCCTATCCTTACCTGTGATTTCTAACATCTCCCCCGGAGGGTCGCTACAAATGAAACTACTGACGTCCACCTACATCTGTTAAGGGTGGTCGTTATAAAAGTAGTACGTTTGACGACCATCCTTAAAAAGAGGTGTAGGCACGACGACGAGCGAAGCTAGGAGGAGTGTTCGTAAAACTGTGCGACCCGACAAGTTGCAAATAAAATGGTCGTTAGAAAAGACTGTTCGGTTCAGGTGCTTCGCCGGCCGCTGCCGCGGCACGGTCGCTTTGCTTGTAATGTCGCAGTTGTACCAACACTTTTTCTAGCTGCGCTCGTTGGCACACTGGCAAACAAGCCTATTACCCGAGGTCCCACCAACATGTCCCCCTTGTGGATCCACGGGTATTTTTTTTGACCCGTTGTCCTACCGCTCTAAACAGTGTTCTTCAGTGGGCCTACGGGCAATTTATTTTTACCATAGTCCCACTGCACTACGTATTCGACTCTAATGCAGCGAAGCGAGGAGTGTTTAAACAGAACTATGAGCCTACAGAGCCGGCGAAGCGCCAGAACCGAACATTCGTTACAATTGGTTAGGTCAGAAATATTACTTGTTCGCAGTTCTACCAAACAAAATAGCTAGTTTTTAATTAATGTTTACCGCTTAATGCAGTGGGACCGTGGTAAAAATAAATTGCCCGCAGACCCACTGGTGAATACTGTTTATAATGGGACGACAACGGGTCAAAAACAATTACCCACCAGGGGGACATGTAGGACGACGGGTCAAGAACGACGGTAGGACAACGGATAAAACAAATTACCCGTGGACCCACCAGAAGGCCTTCCTTAACCGTGGCACCATCAGATAGTACAATTGATGGTTCTATGGTTCTTTTTTTGCTATGGTAGCATTAATGGTACAACCGAAGTATTTTATTGCCGTGGTATCTGGTATAATTGATGGTAATACGGTAAAATAAATGTTTACTAGTACCATTGCGTTGCAATTATAATGGTCAATGATCAGCCAGTCAGTGACAAAACTAATGAACTATGACCTGCAATCGTTCAAAAACAACAAGTTCAATTGAATCTTATAATAGAAAATGAAATAAATTATGAATGGAGCTTTAGCCAGCACAAAATTACAAGAGGCTGAAAATGGCCTGAATGGCTTCGAGAAATAGATGGTAATAGCCGTGATTTTGTATTGCTCGACTTGGCTAAATAATAATATATGCAGTTATTAAAATAAGTTCTTTAAATTATATGTAACCATTATCTACATGACTGTTAATTAATTACCAAATTGTCTACTATCCAGTACCACGGGTAACAAAAAATAATATTAGCCGTAGTACCATTGTTGTTACAATCTGATGGTACCACGGTTAAGGAATGGTTGGTGGGACCACGGGTAATAGCCAAATAATATCCCTACCGGTAGAGAAGAAAGTAAAATGTCCACATTTCTCTAACAGACGGGATGTGTCGGTAGAGACATATGGAATAAGGGTAAAGAACGACTATTTTCGGTAAGAAATACGTCGGATCCTTCATACCTTTAAAAGTATTTAAATCCTTTTTTATTAGGGATGTTTCTATAATAATAAACCAACACATAAATAGCATTTATTACTACCTAAATAAGCAAGTACCAAAAATAACGGGTACACTTTGTATCGATTTTTCTATGGAGAAAGTATATACCCATTACTATTGCTCTTGAATGTATAAAGTATCGTTACGTTCTGGGTCTGCCGCGATGATTTGAACGTTGCGAGGAAGACCGTAGCAAGTCATAATTTGTAGCAGTAAACCTTCTGCTTGCAGTTTTCAAGCATTCCTGAAAAAAAAACATGATCTGTAGAAGTTGCTTTGTAAACTGAATTGTACCTATTCATATACATCATTTTACAATCCGAAATTATTATAACAGTAATATGTAAACTGACATAAGTATAAGGTACGAAGAGCTACTCAATAGAATAGAGTTAGTAGTTATTTACTGAAATTGCGAGGCATCTGGTTCACGTAACGGGTGACCGAAGACCTGGCGACTTCCTCGCACAACGTATCAGCATTGCGATATAGCGAGGAAATACCGCAAGCATCCTCGGTACGCCTCCCTCAAGGGCCTGTTTTATATTGAAGATAGTTTTAATATTATTTCATATATTGTTGTTATGTATTACACTATGTATAGAAACTAGTGCCTACGCCAACTCTTAGGATTAGGTAGCGGACCCCGGGCATCCTTTAGGATGCAACTGTACCGGAATGACGCTAGGATGATGATGATGATGATTGTTGTTACGTATTCTTGTATGTATTTTCTTGTCACTGAATTATAAGAATACTACTACATGACGACCTCGAGCGGTAAGTTCTAGTGTGGGAAGGCCACAAGCCAGATGGTCGGACGACATCAAGGCATACTTATATCCAGAAGTGGATGCAAATATGCTGCAAGAGAGAGAGAGAGAGATGCGACAAATCCTGTTAAAGATGTCTTCTTGCCGTCAGACATAGGCAGGCCATAAGCTTCAAAACACTTGATGATTGAGTACTACTTTCTTTCTAAGCTCAAGGCACAATTTACTCTCATTCTGCAGGCTTCTGAATAATATACATATAGATATCAATATCAATATATTATAGCTTAACCTTTAGCTGACGTTGTTCTCTTGCAAACTTCTATCGTATTTCAGAGCTAAAAAAATTATTATGTTAGTCATATCCTGTAATATTATACGTTTAGATCTGTACCTAATCCACGTAGCATATTATAGAATTACTTGTCTGTAACACTCAAACATATGATTTTATTTTTATTTTTGTTAAACATTTAAACTTTAATATTAAAATATATATAGTCAAATTTTGTTAAAATCTTTTGGAACCATATGATAAAACACAAATCAGTTCATCACCCGAGCTAGTGTAGCCGAGCGGTGAGACACTTCACTTTCAATCTTAAACTATATGATATTTCGTTTAATATGTAACAATGGCGCTTCAGTGAAGGAAAACATAGTGAGGAAACCGATCAAATCCCAACAGAGTCTAGTTTTCCCTCTGGTTTGTAAGGTCAGATGGAATTCGCTTTAGTAAAACTAGTTCCTAAGCCAACTCTGGGGATTAGGTGTCAAAGTGGACCCCAGGATCCTTAGAGCACAACCGGAAAGATGCTGTGAGGATAATGACCCCCGATTTGTTAAACATTTTGAGCAGCATAATACTGGAGAAATATGCTACTCCTTGGAGAAGCCATAATAATAGTATATAATATAGCAATAACACATAATTACTAACACATGAGGCGTTGTGTTCCTGGCAACCAAGAATGCCAGAGCTTCAGAGGTGGAGCTGTATTGAGAGCGACGGACGCCATATTTTAGCTGAAAAATAGTTACAATAGTTAGTAGACATTCCAAGTATGATATGAACGATACCGCGCAGAAAAGGCGCTTTTATATTTACTTTACCGTGGTCGTACAATGTCAGCACTCTGAATCCTCATAATTATGAGGATATTGGTTGGGCAACACGTTTGTGCGATTCAATACATACTTACTTTCATACCTATTGGTTAAAATAAAGTTTAACAAAAGCAAGGAGAAGAATCTCCTTTTAAGCAATAAATGTACTTGTGTCAGGAGACTACGCTCGCCCAAAAACCATGTAAGGGGTATCTACAATACATGCATACAAACCTCATGACCTTTTTATTTCAACAAAAATTATAATTATACAAACTCTTCGCATATTCAATATTTTGAGAGAAAATCTCTAACACCATGGACTGCAAGGCGAACATACCAGTCCATCCAGCTACGTTAAGCTGTCGACTATCGACAGTATGTCAGGACTGCATCCTCATATATATTTCGAACACCTCTCACGACGTTCTTCGGATAGCCAGTAGATAAATATTATGACGGAAAAAGTTGAGGGCCAGAGGTCCCGAGGCAGACTACCCGCTAGACGGAATACCCAAATCACTGGTGGTGTCCTGTAACTATATCTGCACGAGGCCATCCATAAGGTGGGTGACAGGAGCCTATGGAGGAGTCTGGTCAGCAAGAATTGGACATTATGTCCTCAGCATTGACGGAACGACCGATGTTGATGATGATGATGTGCCGCATCCACGTTGTGCGGAAAACTAACTTACCTAGCAGTCTACTATTAGGCATGGTTTTGGTCCGGCATAATGTGACAATGAAAAGGAACTGTCGATTTTTAAGAACCCTTTTTACATGTTTTTGGTGTTCCTAAGAGAGGCACAAAATTAAAGAAATGTATTTGTACCTTTAGTTGTTCCTTTTCTGAATAACTATGAGAATTTTCGTATTTTAGCGGCGTCGGGACGCCGCTACGGGACTCTCGTTTAATATATTTTTCTAATATCACATTACTTTTATATAGCGGTTCATAGAATACACTTTCTTACCAAATTTCATAATTATAGTGCTTAAAATTTCCGAGTAAATCGACTGTGACATACGGACGGACGGACGGATGGACGGACGGATGGACGGACGCACGGACGCACGGACGGACGGACGGACGAACGGACGAACGGACGAACGGACGAACGGACGGACAGACATGACGAAACTATAAGGGTTCCATTTTAAAAATGTCCTCGATTTACCATATAATATTTTGTGTCAGTTTTGTGACGTGCCATATAAAACTGTATGAGAAATGCGTCACAAAACGGACTCTTTTCGCACTTTGTATAAGAGTTCCTTGTTTAATACGGAACTCTAAAAGTTGCGTGTATTTGGTCCTTCAAGAAAGCAGTGAACCGGTTTTTGTGACTTATTGGCAGCACATGAAATATACCTGAAACGAAAAGCGTCCACAGGCTCTAAAAACAGTTTCCTATCAGAACTAGATAGGTACGTACGCTTTATTAAGTATTGTTCATTCCACGACGTAACTCCCCACTCAATAAGCAAGAAATAATTTGGCACTTATGTAGCTCCACTTCACGATGTGGACATCTGTCGATCGAACGGCATGTGACACATTACAGGGCATAGTCGTGGGCACGAGACCACGTGACGGGTGCCCCATGAGGTGGGCTGATCAAATTAAGGCCGCAATAAACTGCCCATTGTACGAAAGTGCCAGGTGTTTAGACGTTAGACGGCCACAACCATTCTGTCAAGAGTGTAACGACGAAGAAGGAGATATAGCTCCACTGGAAATTACGAGTACTTTTGATGAGGTAACCTCCATTAAAATTACAATATCCCTATTCTGGTTGTTTTAAACTGTATTTTAGAGATTACTCAATAAAAAAACTTACTTGCCTTGAGGTAAGGAGATCTTGTGGACCAGGCAGCAGGGTGGCGGTTATAGATTTTCAATTTATCCAATTATCATCATAACCATGTGTTGATCAAAGAAATAGTCATCTTTAACACGTTGCCTAAAAATACGCAATTCACAATTGCACTGAAAGAAGAAGTTAGAGCATAGTATGAACATCTTGAAATAGCATCTGAATTATCATGAGCCTAGCTATAGATTATGTATATTATAGTAGCAGTAGAAACTAAGAATACTACATTTTATATTAAGGACATTCCCTATTTGACTCAGTACCATTATCAGTATCACCCACGCTCCATAGTCTCAAAAGTCCGCAATTTATAATACCAAAATACGCATTTACATATCCCTGTCCCTGAATCCTAAACTCAATAATGTGCGGCAACGTGCTTGTGATTGTTTAGGAGTCGATAGCGTCCATAGGCTATGGTGTCTGCTTAACCCACGCCAGCGACTTCTCGAGTGACGAATGCGTATCGGATGACGCAGTGAGTGAAGGCTCCTTACGAGGTGGCCGATGACCTTAGAGTCAAAAGACCTGGGACGATACGCGACCGATCAGCAAGGCATTTTCCGGGAAAGGCCTATGACCAGCAATGGACGTCTATTCAGCTAATGATAATGAGTTATGCCATGGTGTTATGTTGTAACATGCACACTATTTATTAGTGATATGTAATAAAATTACTTACCCTTGGCGCGTTGTAGCAGATAAAGTCGTTACTTAAGTGAACTACCATAGCCAACTATTCGATACGAGCCATTATGAAAAAATGTTTTTTATACGTGACATTCACCAAATAAGTGTTTAATATTGCTCTGGGCTAAATATTACATAATAATTGAAAAATGTATTTATTTTGTTGTACTCATTTTTTCTAAAATGTTGACTGACACGACGTGTCAAATTATTATTTTTAAAAGTTAAAGTAGCTATCCAGCCTCTTAATGCTAGAAGAAGACTACCGGATTTTACCGTTGCTATTGTATGAAACGAAATGGGTTCAACTTAGACATCTAGCGTCAAGTAGAATAAGTTATTGTATATACATTACTAGCTATTTTATTGAGAGGTGATTGAGAGAAACTCAGTCTTTATAATCTATCCATGCACACGTTGGGCAGCACTTGTATTTTACAATAAATATCATATAAAATTATAATCATGACCAATAACGTGATATTAATCTTTTCACACATGGATTACATTATTGCATCTACAACATTACTCGAGATTAATGTATTTTGAGCTCAACTACGCAATCGGTACTGATGAAGTCCCTTGGCTTCTTGTTCTTGCCAAATTTATTGCTCTGCGCTAGCGTTATAGACTGCTCTGGGTGCGATATGTGCCTTGATAGTAATCTATCTACACCCCACAAGGTTTATAGATTTGCCCACGCGTCGCTACTCGTACCGTTTGAATAAAAAAGAGTAAGAGTATTAATGAAACTCCTTCTTCTTTCTATTTGCATAGTTAAAGAAGAATTTAATTTAATGAACATAAGTCGATGCAATAGCATACACACCGTTTCAATATAGTGTATTCATATGTACCTGCTTACACCTAATGAATGACGAAACGTATTATTTACGTATTTAAATAATGTAAACAACAACGAAAAAATACAAAAATATATTAAGAAATAACATCATGTCTTTATACAACTTTCTTCTCTCTTCATGCGAGTAGGATTTTTTCTTGGCAGTAAACCCGCGCGGAATTAAAAACTCACCAGCAACACCGACGGCTTCGCAATCTCGTTGTATCATCTAAAACATTTGACATTTGTGTATAACTCTTGTCTTACTTTACCTGCCTACCCGCGCGGATCCGCCGGAGTATTACTCTATTTGCTAGGGAAAGCAAGTAGAGGCGCGGGATATAATATATCTTATATACATACCGAAGGTTCACATTACATGCTGGTTACAAAGGAAGAAAGAAATAGCATCCCAAGTGGACTTAATAAACTCATGTTTAAAGGATTCGGAGACTAGGTAGCTACGGGTCGGTAATTTATGTCGTCCTATTACTTTTCATAAATCGACAAGCATACATCGACACGCGGGGCACGTATATGAAAAAGTACATACTTATAAATTAACACTTCTATATTTCAGCGATGAATAGTATCGATTTGACGATCGGTTTAGCCTAGTGGGTAGTGCACCTGCCTGTGAAGCTGACGGTCCTGGGTTCGAATCCCGGTCAGGGCAAATATTTGTGTGATGAGCATGAATATTTGTTTCTGAGTCTTGGATGTTTTCTATGTATTTAAGTACTTATATCTATTAAATATATCGTCGTCTAGTACCCATAACACAAGCCTTCTTGAGCTTACTGTGGGGCTAGTTCGATTTGTGTAAGATTGTCCTCTAATATTTATTTATTTATTTATTATTATATGGCACGCTATTGCTTGGTTCATGTTACTTCATAGTTTCCCTCGTTTTATCTCTCCCACTCTGCATCTTGCAGTATCGCATCATCACCAAGAGATGGGGAATCTGGTTTACGTACATCCTGAAAAGAAGCACATAATAATACCAAATATATTAGTAAATACGAATGTGAGCAAATAAATACCACATGACCATGACATTTATTGTTACTTACTTTTCGTTTTATTTAAAGTGCTTAGGGAATTTTAAACTCGATCGTGTGTTTTAAAGACATTTCAAGGAAATTTGGGGCATTTTCACTAATTAATAAACTCAAATCATGACCAAAATCTTTGTTTAATTCATTGTTATGACATGACAGACACGATGACTGACGATGACTTTGTCACGCAGTAATTGACATATTTATACCGTACAATTTAACCATCAAAAAGTTACGTGTTTCCAATCATTTGATCAATTTCTCACTTTAGTATGGGATTTCCATTCAATCGTTCATTCAATTATGTACTAGCGTCGGGTACAAAAAACATGACATTAGCTCAGCAATTTATACTTCAAAATTGACATTAAAATCTATCTAACGGTAGTACATAAAGTTACGTGATTACCCCGCTGTCTGTCTGACATAAATGGAATCAAATCTTGCACAGTTCCAGTGCCTTTACCATGAGTTATTTTTTAATTTTTTAAATATATTAGAGGACAATCTTACACAAATCGAACTAGCCCCACAGTAAGCTCAAGATGGCTTGTGTTATGGGTACTAGACGACGACATATTTAATAGATATAAATACTTAAATACATAGAAAACATCCAAGACTCAGAAACAAATATTCATACTCATCACACAAATATTTGCCCTGACCGGGATTCGAACCCAGGACCATCAGCTTCACAGGCAGATGCACTACCCACTAGGCTAAACCGGTCGTCAAGTTTACATGACCGTACTCGCTAGCGACTGTGTAAAAATTTGTATGTAAAGTACAGCTCCTCTGGCGGTTACGCAATAGAACTAAGAATCGGCATACTAAATCGTTTACGCAGTCGCTAGCGAGTACGGTCATGCAAACTCATGGTAAAGGCACAGTAATGATAGTATCGGTATCATTTCCTATCACCTACTTACACTGGTACGTTGAACCCGGACGGTATAGTGTTATGTTACAATTTACAACAATACGTAATGGGAAGGCAGATCTGTCTGTCTGTTTTATTCAATCTATTAGTATTCGTAAACTGTGATGAAAATCACATTAACACAATGACGACCGCTTTAGCCTAGTTTGTAGAGACCCTGCCTTCGAAGCTGGAGGTCCCGGGTTCGAATCCCGGTCAGGGCATTTATTTGTGTGATGAACACGAATATTTGTTCCTGAGTCTTGGATGTTTTCTATGTATTTAAGTATCTATTTATCTATATAAGTATGTATATCGTCACTTGGTACCCATAGTACAAGCTTTGCTTAGTTTGGGACTAGGTTGATTTGTGTAGGAATGTCCAAATTTTTTATTTATTTATTAAAAAACCAGTTTTGGGACCGATAGTAATTATACGCTACTAGCTTTTGCCCGCGACTCGCTTATCGCTTCATAATTTTATTGCTATTCTTTTATATAAGGCACTTACCTATTAGCTATCGCTCTTCTATACAAAGTTTCACCCCCTTAAGGGATGATTTCTGGGATAAAAAAGTATCATATGTCCTTCCACATGATTCAAACATCTCAATACCAAATTTCATCCCAAACATGCCTTCTAAGTTTAAAAAAATGTTTTGTTTTAAAATTATGACAAAAGTATTGATAATACTAATAAAGTGATTAAAGAACACTATGATTTTATTTAAGTTTTAGATAGTGACATAACCATTTCTTGATTTTTTGGTGTATTAGTATTTAAGCGGAAAAAAACAGATTTTAGTTTAAAAATGGTCGATTTGGAGTAATGTTTGAAACTATATTTCTTAATGAAAAATCCAAAAAATACATTTAAAATTTATGACATTAGTTCGCAATAGTCCTGTTCTAGATAGTAACACCGAGAAAATGTCAGGATATGTATCAATTCAATCAGAAAATGGCCTAAATAGATGAGCATTTTTTAACTGATAAGGACTCTTAAGCGTGAAGAGGTAATGGACATACAGACAGACACGCTTTCGCATTTATATTATTATGGATTTTAGTGATAGTGAAATCGTCAAATTTTTATTATACGTAAAATAAACGGTAGGCTAGTATGATGTTTGTGGGGAAATATGACGTCACAATTCTTTGGACCCAAAAGCTACGTCACGAAGTCCATTTATCTCAATAATAGGACAAATGGAATCGCGGCTTTGTATGATGACATAAACAGTTCAACAAAATTTCGTCAAAAAGCAGCGATTCCATCAGTAAGTGATGCATGAGTACTGGTAATGCCGTTTCGTACCGGTAACTGTGTCAAACGGAGTCCTTTTTTTCATCATTCGTTATGTATTTAAAGATCATAATAGCATAAAGAGGTTTCAGATTGGTGTTTTCCAAAAATTTTCTAGATTGGTTTTAGTTAATAATAAATTATTACTGTTTTGTTACATAATATTTTTTGCTGTTGTTGTCATTACAATAAATGTTACATTGTGTATAGTCAGTCATTCAATTTGAGACTTTATTGCTTAGACCTAAGATCGAAGTCTTGAATAAAACCGCGGAAGACTCCTAGGAAACGAATAGCGGATACGTTGTCGTAAGTTAGGAGCGTGTATGACTACATACATGCCATTGTGGTTATACATCGGTAATTAGAGATGGGAAGTGGCAAGCGGGAAATGGATTACTGTGTATTGGTGTACTGTGACACGATAGATAAGTATTTCTGTGTATTAAATGTAGTGGTGTAGTCCTGCAGGCGAATCACGTTACTATATGTACTAACGGTAGATAGATTTTACTGTCAATTTTGAAGTATAAATGTATGAGCTGACAATTAAAATTTGACATTAAAATCTACCTAACGGTAGTACAAAAGTTACGTGGTTACCCCGCGGTTTGTTCATGCTTGCCAGAACTTGGTAACCATAATTTATTTATTTATTTCAAAAATACTGCACCTTGACAGCTAGAGCCAACCAGTTATACTTCAACAATAATCATTACACTTAAATGGAGAAGTTTTTTAGAAACCTCCATATCATTTTTATAAGGCCTATCCATCGATACCCCACACGACTATATGAGTTGAATTTTTTTTTCATCCACCGGTTACATGTATGGAGTGCCCCCCTAATTTAATATTTTTTTATAAGTTCATAGAATACACCTTCCTACCAAATTTCATAATTGTAAGTAGTGCTTATAGTCTCCGAGTAAATCGGCTGTGACATACGGACGGACGGACGGACATGACGAATCTGTAAGGGTCCGTCTTTGCCATTTTGGCTACGGAACCCTAAAAAGGAACGGAATTATTGTATGTGAAATGTGTAAGTGAATGTAGGTACAGTCGCCATCAAATATATCTGTACTTTTCAGGGTGCTCAAAAATATCTGAACATGCACTTTAACGCCTTGACAATAGAGTCGTGTTCAGATATTTGTGAGCACCTTGTTCGCTCCGATATATCTGATGGCGACTGTAATAGTTATTATCAGCTAGAGCAATCCACCCAAAGTTTCTTTTGTATAAGATTCGTTAATGAGCATCATTGGGTCATTGAGCATTATTGGTTTATTCATTTTATCCTACGGCAATTATTTCGAACCGTGAGATCTTCGAGAAGACAGTACGGTTGTCAGTTTATGTTGCACTTTTAGCAGTGGGTGGGAGGCAACTTGACTGTTACAAGTTCTCAAGCCGCCCGAATGCCTCTAACTCGACAACGACTGCTATCATAGACAGCAAACAAACAAACAAACAAACAAACAAACAAATATTAGAGGACAATCCTACACAAATCGAACCAGCCCCACAGTAAGCTCAAGAAGGCTTGTGTTATGGGTACTAGACGACGATACATTTAATAGATATAAATACTTAAATACATAGAAAACATCCAAGACTCAGAAACAAATATTCATGTTCATCACACAAATATTTGCCCTGACCGGGACTTGAACCCAGGACCGTCAGCAGTCGGGATCAACGGCTTAACGTGCCTTCCAAAGGGAGCGCTCAGTTAATAACCACTCAAAGCGGTCACCCATCAAATAGAGAAGAAGAGAGATTGTCAAGAGAGGTAGGGCACAGCAAAATGTCATCTTGCTCGAATTTGGAGCAGCCCAACTGGGGAAGTACCTCCACCTTGCGGAAGACCACAGCCATAATAACATTATCTACTATACAAGTACGTAGTGTTGTGTTCCTGGAGGTGAGCACGGTTGCCAGAGCTCCCGAGGATGCACTGTGTTGAGAGCGAGGGACCTAAATTTGTCCCTTCTGCTGTCAACACAGTGAATTCTCAAATTTCATAAAGGGTCAGCAACGCGTACGTGATTCCTTTGGAGTTGCGGGCGTCTATAGGCTGCGGTGGCCGCTTACCATCAGGTGGACCGTAAGCTTGTTTGCCACCAGCGTTGTATAAAAAATAAAATAAAAATCTGATCTGACGTTGCTTAACCTCACGTACGGTACACGGGCGCCTCTGAGCCACGAGCGCTCCACTACTGGTGCTATTACCCTACAAGTAAGTGGTTCTCATGATGAGGTAGCGGGTTAACAGCGGCTGTACAAACAATTAATCACGAGGCGTTTTGTTCGGATGTCGTGAGGGCGACGCTTCGCACGCGATGGTAAGGCTGGAGCCAGTTAGCTGGATGATAGCGGTAACGTAACGTACAAATTAGTAGTTTTCAAAGTGTTTTACTGGTCAAATCATCAAATTCTTATGAAACGATAAAAATGCTTTATTGATATGTAGTCTACATAAATTTACACTAACGTGAGACATATTTACACTTAATAAGAGAAAAACGGTTGGAACTCACTATTTGCGACATATTTCGGACTACAATTGGAGTCCTTCATCAGGTTGAGTGTTATCAAGGCAACCGACCGCGCAACACTGCCCTCCGACGCGCGCGAAACTCACGGGCGCTGGCGGGTGGGGGCGGGGCGGCGCAGTCCTGTGTTAGAGTTGACTGCTCCAACAAATTGTCCAAGTCGACCGACGGCAGGCACTAGCTTTAACTTTCCAAGTGAGTTCCAACCGTTGTTCTCTTATTAAGTGATATGTAGTCTGGTGATTTTTATCGTATGGCAATTTTGTTGCCAGTTTCTGTTGCACCGTTTAGCACAACCCTCCTGGAAGGCTAATTGGCGCCCCGTTCATATCTCATCAGAGACGGTGCACTTTCGTCTCTCTAATAATGTTGGGTGCTACCATATTGTTCACTAGTTCTTATTAAAAAAAATGTATTTCTATTATGTTTCCCATGTCCATCACTTTCTGCTGTTCTGAGATATCTTTCAGCCATGGGCTCCACGGAAGACCAGCGCTGCGGCATTGTAAAATGTCATAGCATTATGCTGAGTGGTGTCCAATTGCGGCCACTATAGCAATACCCCTGTGCCTTTACCATGAGTTTGCATGATCGTACTCGCTAGCGACTGCGTAAACGATTTAGTATGCCGATTCTTAGTTCTATTGCGTAACCGCCAGAGGCGCTGTACTTTTGCCCATACAAATTTTTACGCAGTCGCTAGCGAGTACGGTCATGTAAACTCATGGTAAAGGCACTGCTCTTTATACTTAGTCTCACCTCATGTATGTAGGTATTTTGAAGCTAGTTTCTAGGTATTAAGTTTTAAATTGTAATGTTGTTATTTTGGTGTGCAATAAATTTGGTTCTATTCTATTCTTCTATAAGAACCTCAATTTCCGCATTCTTTCGGGGTCTATAGCTCCCATTATTCCTCCGCCTCCCTTTGTAACGAATAAGGTAAAGGTCACCTTGCTGTACACTGATCTAATACACGCTGTAGTGTCCTTTATCTCGTGCGCATACGTCACGATTACCGGAGTAGGGATCAGTGGTGGTCCGACCGTTGACTGGAGTGGTCGTGTCGGTGCTGTCAAGTAAAGCGCCGTATAGCTACACAGGTATACATACATATATCCTCCTGAGACCCACCATACAAATAAAAATACAATCGAATTTGAACCTAACAGTTCCGATTACAAATTTGAATTTTATTTTATGTCAAATCAATCAAACCAAAACAAATGCAACTCTATCACTTCAAAATTTAACTTATTTTCCGTTGACCATATTTTGTCCTTTATATAGGACGCGGGGTCTTAGGAGGATATAGGGTTTATCACTCACGTTGAGGGAGGGGGATAGAACGTGACCTCACATGTATTTTCTGTACCTAAAAAACTGAGAAATAATATCTACTCATCATTATAAATCATAATTTCGCACGTCAAAAACAGCAAGTCTATTTATGTTTTTTTGAAATTATGGAGCGGTTGCATAACACATATACGAAAATAAACACAATAACATTTCAGTTTAAAATTTAAATAGTGTAAAAATACACTTGAGGTTTCGTTGGGTCGCCTAGAACCTCACCAAAGATCACCAAGGGGGGGGTTTAAAAGTGGGCAAAAAACTTTGCGTGATATCTAGATAAGGCCATAGTGCCTGGTAAGAGAATACTATACAATGGTACTTTCAATATTATAATGTGGCATGATGACAGAGGTGATTAATAGCTGTCATCAATTGGTACTAAGGTATCAAGCACGGACGTTTCAATTTGAGTATTTACCCGCTCTGCTACAGCTCGGCCGCAGCCTCAAGATTACGTTCACAGAACACTTTTACCGGAACGGAACACTAAGTTACGCTAGCGTTGAGGCATTACAAGTACTCATACATCATTACTGATGGAATCGCTACTTTTGGCGATATGCCGTCATATTACGTGGACAAATAGAATAGCGGCCTTGTATGTTTAAGGCCGCGATTCCATTTGTCCTAATTACTGTCAGAAGTGAATTAAGGGGCGTATAAGATGAGATGTTACTTTTCGAGACAAAGCGGACTCCGAGCACAGAATAATGAATATGTAGTAGGGTGGATTACTCAATGTATGAAAAAAAATTCTTTCGCTTCTGTCCTTTTTGGCTGCTGTGAAAAAGTTGTTCATCATCATCATCATCATTTTCAGCCTGTAATCGCCCACTGCTGAGCATAGGCCTCTCTTCGAGTACGCCACTCGTCCCGGTCCTTAGCCAGTCTCATCCAAGAGTGACCCGCGATCTTCCTAATATCGTCGACCCATCAAGCCGGTGGACGCCCGACGCTCCTTTTACCACTAAGTGGCCACCAGTCTGACACTATTTTGGTCCACCTGCCAACATTCTGCCTGGCAAGGTGTCCTGCCCAACTCCATTTGAGTTTGGTAATGAAAAAGTTGTTACACCTACGTAATATCAATAATATAAAATATGAAAGATATGCACTAATATTTAGTACTGCCCCAAGCTAACGAACTTTTATAAAATAGCCTTATTTAGCATGATTAACTTGTTGCTCTTAGCTTGGGGCAGTACTAAATATTAATGTATCATCATCATCATCATTCTAGAGTTGCATCCTAAAGGATGCCCGGGGTCCGCTACCTAATCCCAAGCGTTGGCGTAGGCACTAGTTTTTACGGAAGCGACTGCCATCTGACCTTCCAACCCGAGGGGAAACTAAACCTTATTGGAATTAGGTTTGTCAAGTGAGCGAGCAACTTGACTGTTAGAAGTTCTCAAGCCGCCCGAAGGCCTCTAACTTGGCTTAACGACTGCTATCATAGACAGCAGCCGGGATCAACGGCTTAACGTGCCTTCCAAAGCATGGGATCGCTCAGTTAATAACCACTCAAATTAATGTATCTCTTTCATATTTTATATTGCTCATAAATAATGTCGGTTCGACAACTTTTAAACGTCGTATCTAATTACTAGCGACCCGCCCCGGCTTCGCACGGGTGCAATGCTGATGCGTGTATTATACATAAAAACCTTGCCCTTGAGTCACTCTATCTATTAAAAAAAACCGTATCAAAATCCGTTGCATAGTTTTAAACATTTAAGCATACATAGGGATATAGGGACATAGGGACAGAGAAAGCGACTTTGTTTTATACTATGTAGTGATATATCTTAAATACATTGAGTGATCCACCCTAATATGTAGTACAGTCGCCATCAGATACATCGGAGCGAACGAGGTGCTCACAAATATCTGAACACGACTCTATTGTCACGGCGTTTAAGTGCATGTTCAGATATTTTTGAGCACCCTGAAGAGTACAGATATATTTGATGGCGACTGTACGTATGTAGCAGATGGCCTGCGCACGATTTTGTTTCCCTGTTCCTCGCCGTCCCTTTCACTCTCCGAACTTCGTATCGTGCCGTCTCTTTCACTTATGTAGTGTATAACACGAGAGTGAAAAGGACAGCACGATACGAAGTACGGAGTAGGCCCTCTGAAGGTTTTCTGTCTATCAAAACTAATTTTTGACAGATATATGGCATCTCGCTCGCACGCGCTCGCCTTGCACATGCTCTTTCGTTCTTAGCACAACTTTTTTTGTACCTGACTGTGGCTTCACAGTCCAAAAATGATGACAATAATAATCTAAAACTATATTTTCTTTTTTTGGATTCATATATTTTTTTCAAAAATCTTAGTATTCTCTTTTCAATGAAAGTGAAAATTTAAATAAATATTACCACGAGTATGATTTGAACCAAGAAAAATTTAAAAAAAAACCTATTTTTATGTTGATTTTCGCAATTCTTCGTGATGATCAAAGCATATGGAGATTTTTTTTGTACAATGCCGGTGGTAAACAAGCGTACGGTCCACCTGATGGTAAGCAGCCACCGCAGCCTATAGACGCCCGCAACTCCAAAGGAGTCACGTACGCGTTGCCGACCCTTTATGAAATTTGAGAATAACAATAACGAGCGAACGAGACATGAGACGGGGTTACATTCACCAACAACTTGAAACAGCCAAATCCTAAGCTTTATCTAATAATTAATGACAAGATCGCTTCTACTTGTTATCTACAGTTAGTTAGTTAGTTATTATTAGTCGCTAACGGAGCCAAACTTGAGTTGAACTCGATTATTTATTAAATAGGTTCATAGCAGTAGTAAGAGATAGGAGGTAGTGGAGGCGTTCGCGGGAGCGTTTTGTATCATACTGTTACGGCAGTAGATTTGAAAACGCCTGAAGTACATATCAATATATAGCGAAATTTTTAGCAGGAGTGACAGTGATAGCAGTAGTAGAAGGAGATAGCTATACTCTGAACATTCCAGTTAAGCGTGACAGATAAGTACCATTGGAAAGAGACAGCAATGGACGAGAATAGTACCGGAATAGACGCACAGAACGAACGAAGGGTAGAATTTTCGAGTCATTCGGCGGTTTATAAAAGGGGCCGCCGACCGCCGGGGGAGTCAGTTTACTTTTAACTGCGATACAGTTCGATCGAAGTGATAAATCGCTTACAGTTTGTGTGAATTATGAGAATTAATTCCATAATAAAGTGCTCGTTTTAATTCGTGCATTTTTTTATCTACGCGAACCCTACGTTCGTAACAATACTACGTTTCGTACAATACAATACAAATACTCTGTATTGGACAACCTCAACAAAATCATACAGTACAATAAATCACAACGAATAGACGCAAACATATTCATAAACAATTCTGTAGTATTAGGATTGTATATAAAATAACAGTTATTTTATATACACTGTTTTGAAAAAATGACACCTTGCCAAGTTTCTTACGCGGTTCTTCTCGAGGCAGAGGTTTATTTTATATATCTAAGCCAAGTTAGAGGCCTTCGGGCGGCTTGAGAACTTCTAACAGTCAAGTTGCCCACTCAATTGACAAGCCCAATTCCAATAAGGTCTGGTTTCCCCTCTGGTTAGAAGATCAGATAGCAGTCGCTTCCGTAAAAACTAGTGCCTACGCCAAATCTTGGGATTAGGTAGCGGACCCCGAACATTCTTCAGGATGCAACTGTACCGGGATAACGCTAGGATGATGATGATGAGGCTACGGCGTCTACTTATCATCAGCCAGGCCGTAATCTATCATGCCATAGTGTTTGTAAAAAAAAAAATTCCGCTCTCCGCTCTTCACTCTAACCATTCCTAAAACATCTTAAAGTGAAACCCTCGGGACGTGTTGTATCGCAGGCGCCTGCCGAAAATAGTTCTAGATTCGATTCCGGGGCTATTTTAGTGGTAGCTTTAAGTATATTATCTAAGAAGCTCAACTTTCAAAGAATGAAGAGAGCTGAAATAGAACTCCAATTACTTTGTGATCTGCTGGAACTTGATATGCTAACTTCACGGACATCGAAAATAGGTACGTATATCAAGTTAAGAGCGTTTATGAGTTAAAAAACGCTCATCTATTTAGGCTATTTTCTGATTAAATTTAC
This sequence comes from Epiblema foenella, assembly GCA_963556455.1. Lineage (NCBI taxonomy): Eukaryota > Metazoa > Arthropoda > Insecta > Lepidoptera > Tortricidae > Epiblema > Epiblema foenella. The sequence goes on along the minus strand of OY747118.1, from coordinate 12,429,711 downwards.
ACGTAACTTGACATTTTCCCAGTGTTACTATCTAGAACAGCGGGGTAATCACGTAACTATTGTACTACCGTTAGGTAGATTTTAATGTCAAATTTTAATTGTCAACTCATACATTTATACTTCAAAATTGACAGTAAAATCTATCTACCGTTAGTACATAAAGTTACGTGATTCGCCTGCAGGATTATTGCGAGCTAATGTCAAAACATTTAAATGTATTTTTTGGATTTATCATTAAGAAATATCGTTTCAATGCAGGACCGCCGCGTCGGATGAATGAACGCTTGTTTTTTTTTCGCCAAAACATACATTTATTTACCAAAAAATCAAATATAAATTAATTATAAAATCAAAACTAACTGTTTTTTCATGTTTAAATGTAATTAAACTACCACGTGACATAAAATGTCTCGCAAAATAGTTTTGGTTTTGGCTGAATGCTTACAACCATGGCTTGTTGAAAAAAGTCTATCAATTAAAAGTTAAACCGACTTTTTAATTCCCGCCTCATTCAATCATAATTTCACGAATTAATTTTGTAATGACGTATTGTTTTAATAATATCTGTGATATGTGCGATTTATACAATTGTTAAATAAAATGTCTGTAAACTACGCCAAATGTGACCAGGTACGTGCAAAGCCCACAATGGCAAGTAAATACATTTTATTTTATCTCTCTTTTAATTACTGTTTTATTTAGTTTTGTTTCTTTGATATTTTTTCGCAACTGTATTAAAAAACGTCGTTTGATATACGTGCGGAAGTGTCATTTTCACTCGTCTCGCCTGACGGCTCGGGCCAAGACAACTCGGGACTCATGCGAAATGACAAACCTTCCGCACTTGCATCAAAATATACTATTACAATTTAAGACTAAGAATACATTTTTCATGTCAGAATATTAATTTACAGTTCAAGAAAGAATAATAATTTCGAGATTACAAATATAACAAAATTAATGTCATACCGACAGTGAAAATAAACTTGCAAAGTTATCTATTATGAATATTACAACATCAGTAAAGTTAGAGATGTATAAGGTCTCAGTCTGATTAAACAAAGAGTATAATGAATTCATATAATATCCCAGAGTACATGGTCTCTGAGCGTCCAAATACATACAATTAATGGTTCTAACGTCCTTAGAGATTATCCATCCAGCTTCGAAGGCAGGGCTCACTACCAACTAGGCTAAAGCGGTCGTCAAATTAAATATTGACTGAGACTTGCTGTAAAGTACTCGACACTAACATAATACATGGCTATATCTTATGCCATTATGACACATGTTAATCACTAGCAGCGCCCTGCGGTGTTACCCGCGGATAAAAGGTAGCCTATATCCTATTCTGATGTCTAAGCTACAATACTGGAAAGTTTCATAGAGATCCGTTCAGTATACTGTAGTATATAACTATAGTTTTTGAAATTAAGCGGAACGTACATCCATCCGCACAAACTTTCACGTTTATAATATTATTAGGATGTGTCATCTATTTGGGCACTAAGATGTCGAGCACGGGATGGTTTTTTTTTTCTTTTCTAAGCCACCAGCTTGACTCCACTCGTCTCGGCTCTGAGCAGTGCCTTTACCATGAGTTTGCATGACCGTACTCGCTAGCGACTGAGAACGATTTAGTATGCCGCTTCTTAGTTCTATTGCGTAACCGCCAGAGGCGCTGTACTTTTCCCATAAATTTTACGCAGTCGCTAGCGAGTACGGTCATGTAAACTTATGGTAAAAGCACTGTTTCGGGCCAGTCTCGGCCTATTACGTCGTACCACTTCGGGACATTTACCTTATGTATTCTAAACAATAGGCAGAACATGCTTCAATCAGCTGACACTAAATGCCAGGAGTCGACAACGTATCTATATAGGTCTACTGGTCTAGTTGGTGGCCATTCATGCCTTAATTTATGTGCCGAGCGTTGCTTACCCCTGGGTGATTATATATTCATGGAAGCTACAGAATAGTGCAAAGAAGTCACTGAGTTTATAACGGCTGTGTTGTGGTAGAGTACTATTTTACTGAATTGTGAAATAGAGCTATGTAGAGATACCATGTTTTTAATATATTATAATTCCTCTTTATGTATCAGAACTCCTATGTATTATTATTTCCTATGTATTATGTATTATGTATTTTTATTTTTTATTTAATCGACATAATTAAATTATTGTAACAATCTTCTGACATGTAAAATTTTTGTATATTTTATGAATAAATAAATATGAATATGAATATGAATATGAACGATTCGGCTCATGTTGGAACTTAAAAAAATATTTTCATTTCATGAATTCGCCTACCGAAGTTCACCGAAGTTCAACTAAACTCGAGTTATAGTCGAAAAAACATACATACAATACAAATATTTCTTATAGCTCACCAAAAAGAGTACACTAAAAGAAAAATAGAAATTAAATCACACATAAAGAATGGTAGACAACATGCCGTCTTATCGCCAACTAGCGATCTCTTCCAGACAATCTTTGGGTAGTGGAAATAATTCAAAAAATCACATAAGTATAGTTACTTTTAGGATCTCGTGAAACAAAAGAACAACTACACATATACGACTACTTACTTATATGACTACATATATTCAATATATTTTGCTTTACATATACAAACACATTATACACAAGAACACCGGATTGGACATGGGGTACAGCCTCTCTGACTTAAAAATCGTTGGTACCATGACTTAGTTTATAAGACATATGTATGAGGTTATTTCATCTTTACAGGTTTACAAGTCAAATGTCGAAAAACACCGCAAATAATAATAAAAACGTTATGAACCAATTTGAGACTCCGGTCTGTTCATACTTGAGAGGACATAGTGACTACGTTAATACTAGTATCTTTTTATAGGGGATTGACGAGAGACATCATCCCGCGTGGATTCGTTTTTATTATCAATGACTTAGAGACCATATACATCTCTAACAATATTAAATTAGTTTAAATTTTGATGCTCAGAGACCATGTAAATCTCTAAGGACGTTATAGTAGTAACTATTAATTATATTTGGACGCTCAGAGACCATGTACATCTCTAGGATTTTATATTAATTTCATTATATTCTTTGTTTAATCAGACTTGAGACCTTATACATCTCTAACATTACTGATGTTGTAATATTTGTAATTGATAACTTTGCAAGTTCATCTTCACTGTATGACATTAATTTTGTTATATTTGTAAACTCGAAATTATTATTTCTTCTTGAACTATAAATTCATATTTTGACATGAAAAATGTATTGTTATAGTCAGACTTTCTTAATTGAAAATTAATGTTTTGACATTTAAAAGAGCTCTTGTGTCCTATTTGCAGAATAAATGTTTGATTTTCATTTTTTGTTTTTGACCGAATTCGAACAACAGCCCTGAACAATTCTGCTCCCACTTCTATTGCGTTTTTGGGCGTTTTATTAACTACTGTGACTTGACTGTGTCTAGATTCTCTATTGTCTTAGTCATATATTCTAGGTCATTATGGCACCTAGCAATGACGCTGATAGGTTTATAAAATTATACGTGCGCCAGAACCACTGTAACCGAGCGTTAAGGGAACATACACATACTACGTGGCCCATTATACATACCAACTTTGACTCCCCCCCCTGTCGGTGACCACCCGTAGGTATACGCCAAGAACCGGCGTGGCGGGATCGATATGGGACATATTCTTCTTTGACGTAAACTTGAGCGCTCGTGGCCCAACGGCGCCTTTTTTTTTAACCTGACTGGCTTTATAGGCCGGGCCCAATAAAGCGATAGGAGTGCGTGGTTGGAGAGTAGCCTGGGGAAAATCTAGTGGAAACCTCCGACACGACCACGTGTGTGGTTTAAACAATGGAACTCTACTCTAACCCGCTTATTCATAAAACTTAACAAACCTCTGCTAACTAAAATGTTCTTTGTCCCATTCTCACAAACGTCAATGTCAAAGTGACAAATAAGGACAAACGAACTTTAGCAGCTAGTTAACTAATATAGGTTTGATAGACGTTTATGAATAAGGGGGTAAGAGTTTGTGCTCCAGCGAGGTTGGTCGAATGGCTTCAGCCAAATCTGAGGTGTGGACTGAACGTCGGCCGAGGTCAGTTCTTGGATGACTGCTTTGAGTGGTTATTAACACAGCGCTTCGGAAGCAGTTAAACCGTTGATCCCGGCTGTTTATGATAGCAATCGTTAAGCCAAAATAGAGGCCTTTGAGCGGTTTGAGAACTTCTAATAAATTATAAAATAAAGATTAAAGATTAACAGGCCTTATAAGTTTTAAAATGTTTTGATTTCAAATTATGTCCAAAGTATTGATAATACCAATAAAGTGATTAAAGCATACGATGATTTTATTAAAGTATTAGATAATAACATAACCATTTTTTGATTTTATTGTGTGTGGTAGAATTTAAGCGAAAAAAATCAGCTTTTAGCTTGAAAATGGTCGATTTGGAGTGATGTTTAGAACGATATTTCTTAATGAAAAACCAAAAATCTAAATTTTAATGACATTAAGTCGCAATACTCCCGTTCTAGATATTAACATTGAGAAAATGTCAAGATATCTCTTAATTCATACAGAAAATGGTCTAAATAGATGAGTTTGTCTGTTTCGTCGTTAAAATTATCAACATAAGGACGTAAAATAAGACTAACGGACCTTTAGAGTGAGATGAATATACAGTACCAATGAACCGACACATATCTGGTCTCATATCTACAGTTATAAAGACAATACAAAGATTTAAAAAATGTGTTTTAGTTGATTAATAAACCTCATAACTTTATAGAGATTTCCTCCAAGCAAAACGTAAAAAACACTAAATCTGACATCTTAAGTAACTTCGTTATAAGTTCTGCCTTTGTACTTTGAAAGCAAATACCTGTAATTTTTGCAATTAGAGAGAAAGCTTTGTGAGAAATTTGATTTTTAAAAGCTTTACAAAGCTTTGTAAGATTCTCTTTCTGTTAACTCGTTTTAGCTTTTAAATGGTTTGCATAGAAATTAAAGTTTCGCTTTAGAATGCAGTTCCTAAATTTCAAAAACGTGAGATTAAACATAAAGTGGGAAAAATGTATGTCTATTACCTTTTCAACCTTAAACCGCTGAAAGGATTGAGGTGGAATTTGGAATGCCGATTGAGACCATATCTATACAGGACATATTACTTTGAAAAAACATGTATACCTGAAGAACACAAAATCACAAAACTTAACGAGAATCGGTTGAGAAATGCTTGTAGAGGAACACCGGGTAGCCACACATACGAAGGCATTTTTACATAGACGAAGTCGCGGGCAAAAATCAGTTTATATTGAGCCTAATATGTCCCACTGCTTGGCAAAGGCCTCCCCCTCTTTTTTCATTTCTCGCGGTCTTATGCGATTTCTGGCTAGTCTTTTAAAAAGGAGTCCAAGTTATCCTGCCACCGCCGGCGTGGTCTACGGCGAGCGGAGGCTTTGAGTCGTGGGACGTCCACTCTGTGGTCTTGGGTGGTCAGCATCCGGTACGTGACCAGCCCAGTGCCACTTCAACTGGGCCGTTTTCCGAGCTACGTCAACTATTTGAGTCTTGGAGCGCAATATGGTGTTCCGGATACGATCCATTTTACACCTAATATGCTGCGCTCCATGGCTCGCTGATAAACCCCTAGTTTGAACTTCTAGGCTTCCGTCAAAGACCAAGTTTGTGCACCGTAGGTGAGAACTGGAAGTATGCACATGTCCATGAGCCTACGTTTAAGTGACAAAGGTAGGCCGCCCTTCATTAGGTGCTTCATGGAGCAATAGCTCCTCCAGGCGTTTTCGGCAAAAGCCAGTACTATATAAGCGCAACACTTTAGCAGAAATATATTCAAACGTAGTACTTTAATTAAATCAACCCAATTTTAGGGATAACTTGATTACTCCCATTTAAACACGTTCATATAAAAGAGAAAATATAACTCACGTTTCACGGCACGTAAAATCCAAGTTACAAATTGATACATTTCATGCATGCCTTTTGCCATATATATCTACACTTCAATCCTTTAATATCTGAAAATGCATTTTAATGTATCTTGTATCTTGCTCGTATCTAACTCGAGTTTATTTATTTATTTACCGAGCTAACACAGAAACAATCATACAATGTGTGTAAGCAAATAGAAAATAGACAATAGATACAGATGTCTCCTTGGATATATCTCACTAAGAACACATAGTACATATATTCAAATGCGCGATGCGATAATTATTTGCTTAAGCTAAGTTAGTTAGAGTAGTAAGTAGGAACATAATATATTTCAGCGGAACTTTTACAAATATTTGCTAAGAAATCAACAGGACAAGCTTTAACTAACTAGGACAACAGTATATATTAAGACTTTTAAAACACAGGACTACAGATACAATTTAGTGACAATAGACTTTAACTTGGAGCGGGAGTGCGAGAATAGATCGACATCATTTAGAAATGTATTGTGGTGACAGCATAGTCTGTATAATGGTGCACGCTTTCCAGCATTGGTCCTTATTTTGGGAAGAGCAAAAAGATTTCTGCTTCTTGTTGGCTTACGGCAGCATAGAAAGAGTACTATGTACGACTGTCTTTAATGTCGACATGTAATTCACTCGACGGGGCGCCGAAGAACGGTCCCGCGTCGCCTGACACTTGTAGGTAAAACCCCCGTGTCATTGGTCCGACATTTTACGAGCGCTTACCCCAAGCAGTAAAAAAAGAAACTTCAGATGAAAAAATTTGAGTGTCGAGAAAGAAACTTTATTATATTCAATAGACGAGTACTATACTAATTGAATTTATTACATTGTATTGTGTTTTATTTGTATGACATCTGAATTGTTTAGTTATTTGAATTATGTGGGTAGTCTTAGGATTAATGACGATCCAGAGATGGTGAATGGTGGTCTTCATTTGAACATATTGACATCTTAATCTTAAATATTTATTTTGCAACTTGTGGACATATTATATGCTTATTTGTAAAATATTGATAATTTAAATGCAATTTGAAAATGTTGTATTACCGACGATCACAATTTCAGTTCCTTAAAAATTGACTATGTTTAATTTTAAGTGATATTTGTATATTGTGAGATAAATAAATCATATCATATCATGTACTATACAATACCGATGTGGTAAACTGTTTCTGAATAGGACTTTGACGAAGGTAAAAAAGCTGGACGACTTCCTTAAATCCACCGATGTTCCACAATGCCTAAAAATTCGCCTCTATAACTTTGTGTCCTGCCTAGCATGACGTACGGTGCCAAGACATGGACGCTTACAAACGAGGCTGGGCACAAAATCCGAGTAGCACAGAGAGCCATGGAGCACCATGCTCGGTATTAGACTGCAAGACTGGTGAGGAATGCCGATATCCGACACCGTCGGATATCATCATGTTACATGGCGACCCTGCCAGGATCATCATCATCCTCCTAGCGTTATCCCGGTACAGTTGCATCCTGAAGGATGCCCGGGGTCCGCTACCTAATACCAAGATTTGGCGTTGGCACTAGTTTTTACGGAAGCGACTCCCATCTGACCTTTCAACCCGAGGGGAAACCAGACCTTCGGGCGTCCACCGGCTCGATGGGTCGACGATGTTAGGAAGATCGCGGGTCACTCTTGGATAAGACTGGCTCAGAATCGGGACGAGTGGTGTACTTGAAAAGAGACCTATGCTCAGCAGTGGGCGATAACAGGAAATGATGATGATGATGAAATAAACATTCGGGTGCCTGATTAAGAATTTTCTTAAGCTAGAATTTGATTGATAATGGTTTGGAACACTGGAATACTCTAAGAATTTGAAAAGGTATAAGGGATTGTTTCTAGTGGTGAGTAAAGTAGCCAGAGCTCCTGAGCATGCGCTGTGCTAAGAGTGGGGACCTGCATTGTTTCTAGCAATCAACACAATGAATCATCAAATAATTTTCGATAGCGCCCATGTGATTTTTCTGGTAGGCTAGCACAACTTGCTGCCAAGTTGTATCTCGCGCGACTCGGCGATTCCTGTCTCGCTCAAACTTTGCGGAATAGAAAGAGGAGGTTAGATTTTTCTCTACTCGCGTCGCGTCGCAGCGGCAGTTGTGCTAGCCCCGCTGGAGTCTCGCTTCCATACGTTACAGTGTCCGCTTACCTTCTTTAAACAGTTGTTTTGTTTCAGCGTCGGCCCTGCCGTCGCCGACGACGGCCGACGACGACGACGACGAGGACGACACGACGCCGTCGTCGTCGGACGACGGGCGCGTGTACAAGAACCCGCGGAACTCGCCGTCGGCGCAGTGCCCGAGAGACGAGGAGCAGGCAACGTTGCTGGTCAGTCTAAACTTTAATTTAAAATTATCGGTAAAGTTTGCGTGTCGGGGCCGTAATTCGAATGTAAATGATTTTTTTTTATATTGTGGACAATTTTACACAAATCGAACTAGTCCCAAACTAAGCAAAGCTTGTACCATGGGTACTAGGCGACGATATACGTACTTTAGAATTACGATTTGAAACGGGATATTTACCATGTATATTTGTATTTTTGAGTTCCCGATATTTCGGCACTGTTGCAAGCGCCATTATCAAGGATTAACTGACGTGCTGCGAGTTTTAGTTGTGGTCTACCCACACACCATAGCGATCTACCCTCTTCCTGGTTCGCTTTTTTCGCAGTGTCACCGTCACTACCACCGTCCGCCTTGTCACTTGAAACTCGATTACGCAAAAAGCAAGCACCAAAATAAAAAGCAAAAGTAAGCTTGAAATCTTATATTATACATTTATTATTTCGAAACATGATATCTTCGAGAGGACAGACGGTTTGCCAGTTTTGTTGCACCATTTAGCACGTCCCAGGGGTCACGTGGATGGTAACGGCGGGTACTCCCTACGGACGTGGTGCAATTTCGATCACCCTCGTCAAGTGAGTAGGCAATTTAACTGTTAGAAGTTCTCAAGCCGCCCGGAGGCCTCTAACTTAACGACTGATATTATTGTAAGTGTAACACACTATTCCGTGCCCTATATAAGTAATATTCGACAACACGTTTGTGATCCTTCTGTCAAGGTTCAACTGTAGTATTAATAGTAGATTGTGTGACAAGGGTCTAAAATGAGCCATATTACCACGAGATAGTTATTTTCCTGAACGAAGTGAGGGAAAGCAGTTCGAGGGGTAATATGGCTTTCAGACCAGAATTATACAATCTACTTTTCACTTCAATTGCGAGAAAATAAATAAACAAAGGTTAACCACCCAAAATTATTAACAATACATTCTACGGGAAACATATATAATTTGGTAGCATTTTTTTTTAAACTGCTTTGACACACAAAACGCGCGAAAAAAGCTTACTGACCTTCCATTGAGAGCTTCAAAGCGTTGCTCGAACGATTTTAATTATTGTGAAATAGGGACTACTACAAACTTAATCTTTAGACTCTTTAGAGAAATTAATTCTGTTTCCTGATTGGTCGATTTTAGTAAAGCTGTATTCTGGTTGGTTAATACCCAATACCAAATATTTTTAGAGTCAAATTAGTGTTCTGTGATTGGTGGATTTAATAGGTAGAGTATTTTGATTGGTTAAATTCAAATGTTTTGTAAATCATAAACATATATTCATATTTTCCCTAGGGGTTAAATATACTACATTAGCCCCGCTTGACAAGTCTAATATGACACAATTTTCGAGCATGAGAAGTGAAAACTTTTTTGTTTTCTTCGTCCACGAAGAACTCGTTGCCACGTTAAAAATAAAAACCCTTATAATAAGATTATTTTAAATGTAATACTATTTTCTGTGGAGTGATGACCTGGTGAAGGTCGCGGGAATCAGGTGGAAACGAACGGCACAGGACCGGCCTAAATGGCGAGCCTTGGGGGGAGGCCTATGTTCAGCAGTGGACGTCTTTCGGCTGAAATGATGATGATGATGATGACTATTTCCTTGTTTGCAGCGTCAGAAGTGCCTGCGCAAGTGTTCCTCCGACGAGGACTGCAAGAGCAAGAAAAAAAAGTGCCTCTGCGACGGCGCCTGCGGCATGTCCTGCATCAAACCAGGTCAGTCTGCATGCGAGAAAGGTTATAGCCAACTTACCGATTTCGTACCGCGTCAACCAAAAATATACCAGTGCCTTTACCATGAGTTTGCATGATCGTACTCGCTAGCGACTGCGTAAAGTATCACTTAACTTTATGTACACACGGTAGGTATATTTTACTGTCAATTTTGAAGTATAAATGTATGAGCTGACAATTAAAATTTGACATTAAAATCTACCTAACGGTAGTACAAAAGTTATGTGATTACCCCGCCCCGCAGGTGAATCACGTAACTTTATGTACTAACGATAGATAGATTTTACTGTCAATTTTGAAGTATAAATGTATGAGGTGACAATTAAAATTTGACATTAAAATCTACCTAACGGTAGTACAAAAGTTACGTGATTATCCCGCCGGTAAAAGCAACAAAGTTCTAAAGTTTCCAGCTATTTATAAGATTGAAAAGAAAGAAAGAAAGAAAGAAACAATGTGATGTATGTATAAGGACGTGTATATTTCTAGATTTTTTACTACCTACACTAATAACACAAGAAAATTTAACTCATTTGTTCCAACATCATAAAACCTTCATAATTTAGACAAAGAGCCATAAAGACGACGTAAAGAAGTTATCATCCCAGAAAACCTCAACAAAAATCCCTCGTAACACACCTCCGTTTGCCAAATAAAATAAATTAGATTCGTCAAGGGTAAGGCGAAGAGGGCAGTCCGTCGAATAAAGGGCTCAAAGTACACCGTATCGGCGCGTACGGGCATTACCGGAACATACATCGATACATATCGCTCTTTTTAACGTTATACTGCAAGTTATGTTTTAGGGCATAAGACTCGCATTTTTCAATGAGTATTCTTATACCTTCAATCGATGGGCTCAGGAGTACCACGTCGTCAGCATAGCTGATATTATTAAAACAAACCCTATCAATATGACAGCCGATATGTGTTGGAGGCCTTCGGGCGGCTTGAGAACTTCTAACAGTCAAGTTGCCCACTCACTTGACAAGTCTAATTCCAATAAGGTCTAGTTTTCCCTCGGGTTGGAAGATCAGATGGCAGTCGCTTTCGTAAAAACTAGTGCTTACGCCAAATCTTGCGATTAGGTAGCGGACCCTGGGCATCCTTCAGGATGCAAATGGACTGGGATAACGCTAGGATGATGATGATGATCCTGGCAGGGTCGCCATGTAACATGATGATCTCCGACGGCGTCGGATCTCGGCATTCCTCACCAGTCTTGCAGTCTAATACCGAGCATGGCGCTCCATGGCTCTCTGTGCTACTCGGATTTTGTGCACAGCGTCATTTGTAAGCGTCCATGTCTTGGCACCGTACGTCATGGTGGGCAGGACACATTAGTTATAGAGGGGAGTTTTCAGGCATTGTGGAACATCCATGGATAACCCGTCTACCGATCTCTGGGATTTTTTTTTCACCGGGAGACGACGGCTTAGGAAGTCGTCCAGCTTGTTTACCTCCATCGAAATCCTATTAAAAAAAAGTTAACCACATCGGTACTGTATGGGACATGATATGATATGATACGATGTAATTTATTTATCTCACAATATACAAATATCACTTAAAATTAAACATAGTCAATTTTTAAGGAATTGAAATCGTGATCATCAGGGACTCTGGGCATCCTTCAGGATGCAAGCGTACCGGAATAACGCTAGGATGATGATGATGATGATTTGGTGTCAGCATCCCTTTTTTTTCTTTTTTTTTAACGTTGGGGAAATGCATTTACGCATCCCGCCTGGTTAGGAGGAACAAGGCGGGTATGATGGACTAACCGCGGCAAAAACACCTTGGACTACCGTCTAAACCCCCAACGAGTCCCGGCTACGCCTTGTAGAGTGGGACGCCACAGGATCACCACCGGAATTCGACCGCATGCATCCCGGCGGGCAGCCCACAGGGTAATGGGCTGCAGATCTTACGCCAGTTGAATGGGCGCATTTAATTCTATGGGAACATATTTGCAGGGTATCCCCTGACCCCCGCAATGTCTCCACCGGGAGGGTTCCATGCCGCCTATCAGCCCAGCGCTCCAAATGAGGCAGTATAGCCCCCACCGTCACCAAGCCGTAGTCCGCAGACCCCAACTCATCTTTCCTGGTGTCAGCATCCCTATAAGTTGACCGAGCACTGGCCGACTCATGGCGGGCTCAGTACGGTGTTAAGTTTTCCTGAAGGTCGTAATTATTTTATGAAGAGTGTTTTTATGAACAGCCCGCACTTTTTTACTCTGAAGAATGAACGGAATTTTGGCCGGCAGATAATTACTGCGGTGTTTTTTATAGCGCATTTACAGAAGGGCTCCCAACTTCGAAATGAACTATATGAGTGAGAGGGACAGCACGATACGAAGTTCGGATAGCCCCTCTGATTCAACGAAAACTTTCGATACAATTATCGAATCAAATAATATCTCGATTTGAAAACCCAGTGAACGATATGCAGTTCAAATCCGGGACCACCAGATGGAAAGCTGCTTTACCTCGGCAACAGTGAGTCCACAAAGATACTAACCCGACAAAATTAGTAACTGTGTTTGTACGAAGTGTTTCATCTGTTATACTATTTAGTAGAACAACAAGGCATTTTTAACCGACCAAAAAAGAAGGAGGTTTCAATTCGGTTGCATGTTCTTTTTTTTTTAATGTGTGTTAAGTACCTCAGAACTCCGTCGTTTATGAACCGATGTGAAAAAAAAATTCTGTAAAGAAAAAAATTGCAAACTCAAACAATTATATTTTATACAAACGCCTTAAGGGAGGAGTACAGCGACATCTACCAGAAGACTCATGCTTCATTAACGGCACTAACGTCTCAAATCATATTGAGAATCGTCAGTTGCGATGTGCCATCCCATCACAATACGTGAAATATAGTTTACGTTAGCAGCGGTACTGCTTAATACGAAGGAACGGTTGATGAATTTGGGACTGGGTGGCGATTGCACCTATAGCTCAGTTGAATAGACTGGCCGCGAGTGCCAGGAGGTCGCAGGTTCGAATCCTGCTCAGTGCCTAAATTTTTCAGTTTCTCCTTTATTCTAAATGTTTCAAATAATTGTTTGAAAGGATATGCTTCAAGGTTGGTCCCGTGGTTACCAGAATCAGTTCTGATGATGGGATCTATGAGGAATTGAGGGAACTCCTGAAAAATTCAAGGGAAACATATAGCGATTTCAGTATTTTCGGTAATAAATCAAGCATTTGGTGAACGAGAACTGATGAAGAAGACCACGGATGGTCATCCAAAACTCCTAGTGTTTCATGGGTGATATGAAGATATTTCGATCAAAAAATAAAACCGCCTTCAAAAAAAAGTAAAAAGTAAAAAATAATTGCCTTAATTCTGACATGAGACTTTACGCTTCTTAGGGTGGGTTTCACCAAACCGTCTGTAATCGTAAGCGGTGTTCGTCCAAATCTGATTGTATGGAAAGCTTGTCAAGTTTCTATGGGATGATAGCTGCCGGCGCCATATTTGACGATGACCGGCCTGTGATCGTATGTTGGTGTAACTGACCCTTATTGAACAATGTAGTAGTACCTATTGTAATATTTGAAGCCGGTGCCATCCAAAGAAATTGACTAAAGTTGACCAAATGGCACCGACTACAAAAATTACAATAGGTACGTCTACATTGTTCAATAAGCAGCGGAAAGTTTCATGTAAGAAGTAAGGCAATTATTTTGTAATTTTTAGTATTTTTATGTGTCGTTTTTTTTAATTTATTGCTCATATATATTAACTTTTTTTTCTAAATAAGTTTGCGCTTGACCACAAATCACCTGATGGTAAGCAATACTTCAAACTAATCGAGGGGTGAGTGCTCAAACCCAATAAGTCGTCTAAAAGGTTTTTTTGAAAATAGAACTCTACGTAATGGATGTTAAGTTCTTATTTCCAAAAACATTTATCTCGATTTATCGGGTTTGACCACTCACCCCTCGTAATACAAGGCTTATCCTAGCTGCGGAACAGCTTGTTGGCGAATATATTAAAATATACTCGTTCCTTAACTCCTACTATTACCTATATCTGTGCCAACCGTAGATATGTATCTGTTAGATACTAGATATTACATCCTTATTCATAAAAGCCTGTTCGTGTTCGTCTTGCCCCTTCGGCTAAACGGCTCTGGCACAGCTCCGTGGTGTCATTTGAAAAAAAGGCCAAGTGCGTGTCGGACCAAGCACAATGAAGGGTTCCGTATCAACACCTACTAGTCCACATTTAAACTCACTATCCAATACATTGCATCTAAAAAGGTCGTATCTTCATAGGTCCCCACGGCACTTACGACCTTTTGTTTGGGCAAGACATTTTTTGAGCGAAAATTCAAAAACCGTAAAACCTATATTATTTAAACCAAAAATCGTTGAAATTATATATATTTAAACCTCAATTTCTTTCTGAATTTTAAACTCCATATTTTCGAACTTAGAAGGGGACACACTTTTTATGACTGGCAGCTAATATCTCACCAACGGTTGACTTAAATGGAAAAGATTTTTAGAAACCTCCATATCATTTTTAAAGCCCTATCCATAGATACCCCACACCACTATGTGCGTTGAATTTTACGAAGTGCCCCTCAAATTTTTTTTTTGTAATATTACATCACTTTTATGTAGCGGTTCATAGAATACACCTTTTTACCAAACATAATTGTAGTGCTTATAGCCTCCGAGTAAATCGGCTGTGACATACGGACACGTACGTTCCGTTTTCGCCGTTTTGGCTACGGAAGCCTAAAAACAGTCACTGTGTTTCTACAGTGCTTCATCTGTTATACTGGTAACTAAGCTCGGGGCTACTCTGTCGGCTATTTGTCAGTGTGGCGTGTCGTGTATTAATCAGGCTACGTTCGGAGTGGATCTGTTTTCACAAAGGTAGTCAGGTGCTCGTAGATTCATTAGGTATCTAGATGTATTCGGATTAAACGGTCTACGTTTTCTATTAAAAAAAGAACTATGATATATATATCAAATATCAGTCATACGAGCTGTCTCCATGAGGATGAGAGGCACTAGAAGACACATCAAGGCCTTCGATTGCGAAGACGGAGCAGCAGTCCTACACTAAGCAAGATTTTCTAACCAACCTGATACATAATTAGAGGTCTTAAAACACGAGTGTGGTTTCATGAAACAAGCGTCAGCGAGTTTCATAATAGGATCACACGAGTGTTTTAATGCCTAATTATGTACAGTTGCATACACTACTTTATCTACATCCGTCTATTAAATCCTCTTCCATGTGTTCAGGAACCATTGCGTTGCAAGTGTAGTGAGGTCGAGCGTGAGCCCGTTGAAGTCTTTTGAGCACGAGCCTGTATCGTTATGGGCGGAGATAGCAATACCGTTTTTGATGCTGTTATGGCCATCTCCGTCCCGGACCGGCGCTACACTTTTTGAGCACATAAAAGAGGATTTACTGTATGGGTGTAGATAAAATATATTTCGGAACTCTGAAAGGAGATTGAACGGTACCGATCTGGGTCACTAGATTACTAGTGGCAACGTTCATTAGTAGGAGCGATTACCCTACCGTGTGGATTAGCTTCGGGTACCTGCTCATTACTTAAGGTACATAATTTATGGCTTTTCCAATAGGAATGATGACTAGAGATGCGCGGAATATGGGTTTGACCGAATACGAACATTCGGGCGAATATTAGGTCTAGCTGTTGTCGAACCGAATATTCGGCCGAATTATTCGGTTCAACGTAATCCTTTATCTATTGTTATAAAACAAGACTAATTGAATGGTAAAATTTTTATTCAAAATCAAAAATCAAAATCATTTATTCTGCAAATAGGCCAGAAGGGCACTTTTACATGTCAAAATATTAATTTACAATTTAAGAAAGTCTGACTATAATAAGTAATACACTTTTCATGTCAAAATATTAATTTACAGTTCAAGAAAGAATAATAATTTCGAGTTTACAAGTATAACAAAATTAATGTCATACAGTGAAGATAAACTTGCAAAGTTATCTATTACAAATATTACAACATCAGTAAAGTTAGAGATGTATAACGTCTCAAGATTAAACAAGGAGTATAATGAAATTAATATAATATCCCATGTTCATTATCAAAGCGAAAATATTGTCAATAAATAAGTTAAATCACTGTTAATAACGGGTTAAGTATTACTTTCAAGGATCAGTAACTATAATACACTCTTTTAACTTGTAACAAAACCCTCCTAATCCTCAAAATTTCGGTAAATATTCGGCAGCTGAACCGAATAATTCGGCCGAATACAGAACATTCAAAAACATGTCGAATATACCGAATACCGAATAATAACCAAATATTCGGCGCATTCCTAATGATGACTCATGTTACAATTTATAACAAAGTGTCGTCATACAGGGTGTATGGTTGTGGACTCCTTTTTCCGCACTTAGTCCGTGTAGGTCGGACCATTGTGCGTGGGTGAATACCAGCTAGGGAACTAGCCAGCCTAACTCCGACCAGATGCGCAGGATCTTCCTGGTGTCACCACAGGCTTCGCGGAGTGACCTCGGTGTGTTGAGGATTTGAGTCCGTTGTGCAGCTACACCTTCGCGTTCCAGGATGACGTGGGGGGGCTGTTTCATCGGCCGACAGGCATCCCCTGCATAGGGGGCTGTCGGTCGTACCTAGAACATATAAATGTTTGTTGAGTGGGCAATGTCCGGTGATAATGCCTACGATTATACGTAGTGACGGTCTGTTGAGAGAGAGCAGACGCCTAGTAAGGCGTGCATCCGGGTGTGGTATTGTTTCCCGGGATTGTCTGCATGTACTGGTATTTGTCCATTGATCAGCGTGTTGTTTTGATGTTCTGAGACGTAGCCATGACTTCAGCTGGTTAAAAGGTAGTGGAAGTATTGGGTTAGGGAAAACATTTTTTTTTTCTATGGGGCAAGTCGTCCAAGTCAGCCAACTGTTACTAAGACCAAAAATTTATTGCGTCAAAAAAAATTCTTCTACTTTTTTAAATCAGAACACGATACCGAATATGCCCTTTAACGGATCCTCACTAGTTTTATTACACGCTTATATTTATGTATGTAGAAATCATTTTTTTTTTATTTCTTTGGTCTAGGCATTATACTACTGACTCAATTAACATCAAATCGTAATATTATTATCCTTTCGATATAAAATAAATGAATAATACAATTATGCTTTCAATTTACAAAGCACATTAACTCACGAACGAGTACCGTTGCAAATTAAATTATGTACTTCAGTAATAAAGTTTAATTTAGATATAGCGGCTGCCGTTCGATGCTCTTTTGCTTTTATCATTATTAATATTCAGTGCGAAACCACGTTCGCGTAAGATGAGTGGTATTGTATGAATAATTCAATCTGGATAATACTTGCGGTACCACGGGTACTCGTTTGGAAACTCGACAGGAGCTCGCTGTATTTAAGCAGAATTCATATTCATATTCGGGTTGCGAATGACCGAATGATTTTATATATTTAGGTTAGGTTGCACCAAATGTACATTTTATCTAACAGCCATTCATGTAGGGCTTTCTTAAATGTATTAAATGGTAAGCATTTAATGTTAGATGGCAGCTTGTTAAATATTTCCACACACATTGCAGTACAATTTTTGTTAAAAATAGCAGTTCTTTTTTGCGTTCCTAGACCTTTTTAAGGCACGAGTGAATAGGCACCTTCTGGGTGAGCTCGCTTCATCCTCGGCCTCATCTTTGCTCCCTGGCTAGATGCTGGCCAAGAGCGATCCCATTTTTAATAATATAAAAAAAGTCTGTAATCGTAAGCGGTGTTCGTTAAAATCTGATTGTATGGAAAGTTTGACAAGTTTCTATGGGATGACAGCTGCCGGCGCCATACATATTTGACGATGACCAGCCTGTGATCGTATGTTGGTGCAACCATATCTTATAGTCTGACTCTTATAGTTGAAATTCTTAAATTGTAATATTTTGACTTTTAAAAGTGCCCTTGTGGCCTATTTGCAGAATAAATGTTTGAATTTCATTCTTTAATTTTGAAGAACTACTTACTTTTTATACTGAAATAACCAAAAGCATAATTCCAATAATCACATAAAGGATACAATTATTGACATTTTAAAGTCACAAAAGCATTACTGCTTTTATAGAATGCTGTATAATTTAGTACAGTTTTAGAAGTTTTAGGCTTGAAATATAGAGTGATGTTTGTAATGAATTTATTTTGAAATACATGTAAATTCTATGATACGAGACCGCAATAGTCGTATACTAGATAGTAACGAAGAAAAAATTACAAAATACTTATATATTACAAGAAAAATTGTAAATAAATGGGCGTTTATAACTGATAATAAACACTGCGCAAAACCCTGCTTCTATAATTTGCTCCAATAAACGCGGCAGGCGGACTTATTACAGATATAAATCACTGCTGGCTGCACTGCAAAGGAATGCGTGGTGCCTGAATTAATGGCCTGAGCGTTACGGTATCAAAAAGAGTTTTAGGGGCTTGCACAAATACGTATTTTGTATTTGTATCTCAAATGAAAAACAAAACTTCTATCATCATGGTTATAAGCCCGGGTAAAGGACCCCGATCCGACTAGCTTTCCTTTCTATTCTATTCCCACAACAAAATGTAAAATCATCACGATCCAAAACAGCTGACGACCAAAAAAACGACCTAAAAAGATCTCAAGCCAAATTGTTCTTGACACAAATAATTACGCAGAAACCGTAGTCACGAGCCTTCTGCTTGAGAGCTTCGGGTTTCACACTTATCGTTTATTAAAATTGCCAACCCGTGACACGATTCGCTTGTAAGCGTTTTATTTATGTGTAAAAAGCTCGGCTTTAGCGAGGTGTTATGAGCTTTTTCGGTGTGCGGGAAGAAATCTGAGGAATAGGATATTTATTACGTAATTTGTTATGTTTAAGGAAACATTTAAGTATATGCATATAATAATTAGTACTAGACAAGTCTCACATCTTTTTTCTTTTCATTAGGATTTGGCCGTTACAACAACTCAAATGGAACTTGTTTGTTTTAGTGTTGCCATACAATATAAACGTTATTTGAGCTGTGTTATTAAGAGCGGTCGTGTCGTCACCCATTATATATTAATTAGGTTAAGACTAATATATATATTTTTTGGTTGTCCTGAAAATCAGCGTCACGACACATCAGGTGTATAGCCACTTCTAATTTGTAATATCTTCTTTTTATCTGTATGTACACCAAATAAACGTTTTTTCTTTCTTTCTTTCTTTCTAATTTCACTTATTATGTACAAGAAAATGGGTGTGTTTCAGTTTTGATTTTTTTTGTGAATCGTTGTTAGATTGGGACAATTCAACCGGCTCCAAAAACACTAAAAAGTAAAAAATATTTGCCTTACTTCTAACGTGAGACTTCCTCTCCAACTCCAACCTCCCCCCCCTTTGGTGATCTTTGATGGCGTTCTAGGCGAGCCCCACACGAAAGCTCACATGTACTTTTTTGCACCATTTACATTTTATAGTAACTTATATTGTATAGTATTAGTTGATCTTGTGTTTATTTTCGTATATGCGTTATGCAAAAATAGACTCGCTGCGTTTGACGCGCGGAATGTAGATTTATAATTTCCTACAAGAGCAAATATTATTTCACGGTTTTATAGGTACAGTAAAAAATACAAGTGGTCACCTTGTACCTAGAAATTCTCAAGCCGCCCGGAGGCCTCTGATTTGGCTTAACGACTGCTATCATAGACAGCAGCCAGGATCATCGGCTTAACGTGCCTTCCAAAGGATGGAAGCTACTCAAAGCGGTCACTCATCAAGAACTGACCTGGGCCGATATTGCTTAATCTCGTATACCGCAGGTACGCGGGGGCAGCTGGACCACAAGCGATCCTACTCCGGACTCCTTAAAATATAAGAGAGAGAAACATTAGAGAGATGAATAAATTATACTGTACTTACACCGGACTCCTTAATATATAAGAGAGAGAAACATTAGAGAGATGAATAAATTATACTGTACTTACTCCGGACTCCTTAAAATATAAGAGAGAGAAACATTAGAGAGATGAATAAATTATACTGTACTTACTCCGGACTCCTTAAAATATAAGAGAGAGAAACATTAGAGAGATGAATAAATTATACTGTACTTACTCCGGACTCCTTAAAATATAAGAGAGAGAAACATTAGAGAGATGAATAAATTATACTGTACTTACTCCGGACTCCTTAAAATATAAGAGAGAGAAACATTAGAGAGATGAATAAATTATACTGTACTTACTCCGGACTCCTTAAAATATAAGAGAGAGAAACATTAGAGAGATTAATAAATTGTACTGTATTTCTTTCACTCTATGAATCTTTATACCAAATGCTCTTGCAAACACGAGCAAGATTTTTCTCACATCACATTTCCCCATTTCTATAATTCCTCACAACATTCAACATATTCTGTATAAAACCACTTCAATATTCATAAAAATCCGAGCATATTCACGTTAGCCGACTCAAAGAAATTTCGCTACCTACGTAAAATGCTTTAGGGATTGAAATCTGCACTTTTTCATGTCCAATTTTGTTGGTGAAGCTATTCAGATGATATACAACATCCCGCTACTGGCCTCGTGCTATTCAGCTTGATAATAAAAAATAACTGACCTGGTTTCTGAATGATAAACATGAACTTACGTGTGGCTTGTAGCGACAGAGGGGGAATAAGCTAAACACGTTCTACAATATATATCATTCTAGCGTTATCCCGGTACAGTTGCATCCTATAGAATGCCCGGGATCCCAAGAGTAGGCGTACACACTAGTTTTTACGGAAGCGACTGCCATCTGACCTTCCAACCTGAGGGAAAACCAGACCTTAGGAATTAGGCTTGTGAAGTAAGTGGGTAACTTGACTGTTAGAAGTTCTCGAGCCGCCCGAAGGCCTCTAACCTGGCATAGGGACTGCTATCATAGACAGCAGCTGGGATCAACGGCTTAACGTGCCTTTCAAAACACGGGAGCGCTCAGTTAATAACCACTCAAAGCGTTCACCCATCCAATAAACTGATATGAACTTCAGTAGATAAAATTTTCTTTAGCACTACCACAGAGTATACTTTTCTATATGACAGTCAATGTAAACAAACTCAGAGTCTTCGTTGCTAGGCACTATATACTATAGTACAGTTTTTATACTTCACTTCAATAGATGATTTGACACATATTTCTTCACTTTTGACTAGCAGGAACATATTAGGGATAAATGTGAAGGATTGAGAAAACAGAGAGGGTTTTAGAGAGGCAGCATCATTTCGTACCTCTCTATCGTCTGTCACCTTGTGAATTACAAATGTGTAGGGCTGAGAAAAAAGAGAGAGAGGGGGTTTTAGAGACATAGGGAACAGCATTATTCCGTACTTCTCTATCATCTGTCACCTAGTGAATCACAAATGTGGAGGGTTGCGAAAATAGGGGTTTTAGAGAGGTAGGGAACAGCATTATTTCGTACCTCTCTATCGTCAGTCACCTTGTGAATTACAAATGTGTAGGGCTGAGAAAAAAGAGAGAGAGGGGGTTTTAGAGAGATAGGGAACAGCATTATTCCGTACTTCTCTATCATCTGTCACCCAGTGAATCAAAAATGTGAAGGGTTGCGAAAAGAGGGGTTTTAGAGAGGTAGGGAACAGCATTATTTCGTACCTCTCTATCGTCTGTCACCTAGTGAATCACAAATGTGAATCACAAATGTGGAGGGTTGCGAAAATAGGGGTTTTAGAGAGGTAGGGAACAGCATTATTTCGTACCTCTCTATCGTCAGTCACCTTGTGAATCGCAAATATAGAGTGCCGAAAAAAGAGAGAGAGGGTTTTAGAAAGATAGGGAACAGCATTATTCCGTAATTCTCTATCATCTGTCACCCAGTGAATCAAAAATGTGAATGGTTGCGAAAAGAAGGGTTTTAGAGAGATAGGGAACAGCATTATTCCGTACTTCTCTATCATCTGTCACCTAGTGAATCACAAATGTGGAGGGTTGCGAAAATAGGGGTTTTAGAGAGGTAGGGAACAGCATTCACCTTGTGAATCACAAATATAGAGTGCCGAAAAAAGAGAGAGAGGGTTTTAGAGAGATAGGGAACAGCATTATTCCGTAATTCTCTATCATCTGTCACCCAGTGAATCAAAAATGTGAAGGGTTGCGAAAAGAGGGGTTTTAGAGAGGTAGGGAACAGCATTATTTCGTAACTCTCTATCGTCTGTCACCTTGTGAATCACAAATATGGAGGGCCGAGAAAAGAGAGAGAGAGGGTTTTAGAGAGATAGGGAACAGCATTATTCCGTACTTCTCTATCATCTGTCACCTAGTGAATCAAAAATGTGGAGGGTTGCGAAAATAGGGGTTTTAGAGAGGTAGGGAACAGCATTATTTCGTACCTCTCTATCGTCAGTCACCTTGTGAATTACAAATGTGTAGGGCTGAGAAAAAAGAGAGAGAGGGGGTTTTAGAGAGATAGGGAACAGCATTATTCCGTACTTCTCTATCATCTGTCACCTAGTGAATAACAAATGTGGAGGGTTGCGAAAATAGGGGTTTTAGAGAGGTAGGGAACAGCATTATTTCATACCTCTCTATCGTCTGTCACCTTGTGAATCACAAATATGGAGCGCCGAGAAAAGAGAGAGAGAGGGTTTTAAAGAAATAGGGAACAGCATTATTCCGTACTTCTCTATCATCTGTCACCTAGTGAATCACAAATGTGAATCACAAATGTGGAGGGTTGCGAAAATAGGGGTTTTAGAGAGGTAGGGAACAGCATTATTTCGTACCTCTCTATCGTCAGTCACCTTGTGAATCACAAATATAGAGTGCCGAAAAAAGAGAGAGAGAGGGTTTTAGAGAGATAGGGAACAGCATTATTCCGTACTTCTCTATCATCTGTCACCCAGTGAATCAAAAATGTGAAGGGTTGCGAAAAGAGGGGTTTTAGAGAGGTAGGGAACAGCATTATTTCGTACCTCTCTATCGTCTGTCACCTTGTGAATCACAAATATGGAGGGCCGAGAAAAGAGAGAGAGAGGGTTTTAGAGAGATAAGGAACAGCATTATTCCGTACTTCTCTATCATCTGTCACCTAGTGAATCAAAAATGTGGAGGGTTGCGAAAAGAGGGGTTTTAGAGAGGTAGGGAACAGCATTATTCCGTATTTTTCTATCATCTGTCACCTAGTGAATCACAAATGTGGAGGGTTGCGAAAAGAGGAGTTTTAGGGAGGTAAAGACAATCATTATTTCGTACCTCTCTATCGTCTGGCATCTTGTGAATCACAAATGTGGAGGGTTGTCAAAAGAGGGGTTTTAGAGAAGTAGGGAACAGCATTATTCCGTAGCTCTCTATTATCTTTCACTTCTTTAATCACAACCTTCAGACTGAAACTTCCAAATTAAAAGTCACGTGTCTTACTACTCATCTATAGTATCTTTTTTTTACGTAAAATGTATAGTACTAAATACGGCATACCTCAATTAATGGACACTATGAACCATCGCGGACAGGGATTGTTGAGCCACTTTCCAATCTTCGCAACTTTTGGGTGGCAAACAAGCGTACGGTCCACCCGATGGTAAGCGTCCACCGCAGCCTATAGACGCCCGCAACTCCAAAGGAGTCACGACTGTTGCCGACCTTTTATAAAATTTGAGGATGCATTGTGTTGACAGCAGAAGGGACAAATTTAGGTCCCTCGCTCTCAACACAGTGCATCCTCGGGAGCTCTGGCAACCTTGCTCACCTCCAGGAACACAACACTACATACTTGTATAGTAGATAATGTTATTATGGCGGTGGTGTTCTGCAGAGGCAGAGGCAGAGGTACTTACCCAGTTGGGCTGCTTTGTCTTCTTTGTCGTGTAACGCAAATCGGGACTGACACGACATCGGGTAACATCGAATATTCACTACACGGCTAAATTACGGAGAATGGCAAACGAATGAAATGAAATTAAATCATTTATTCTTCAATTTAGGCATGTTACATGCACTTATGAATGTCAAAAAACTACCACCGGTTCATAAAATAAACCTCTGCCTCGAGAAGAACCGGCGTAAGAAACTCGGCGAGGTGTAATTTTTTCAAAACAATATACAATATACAGGGATAAGCTCGCCTTTGTACATATATGTCAACTGTTCTTGTAATTTATGTTATGTTTTACTCATGTACAATAAAGAATTTTACATACATACATACAATGTATATAAAATAACGGGATCATAATACTACAGAATTCAAATGCTACAATATAAACATACATACATGTTTTTTAATATTAAGGACAAAATATTTCTGTGTTAGATTACTTGTGCGGGACGCTATCACTGCCAAATATCCCTGTCCATGATATAATCGTTTATCTTATAATATGCTTTTGAAATAAGTGTCTGTTTCACGACAGACTTAAATTTAGAATCCGTAAGTTCAGTAATGTGTCTTGGAATTTTATTGTAGAATTTTATACAATTTATATTTAATAAAGAAAGAAAGAGAAGAAAAATGATAGGACATCTCATACGCCAGGACGAATGGATCAGAACTATAATAGAAGGAAAGATAGAGGGAAAAAGGAAAAGGGGAAGACCTAGAATGACGTACATGAAGCAAATAAAACATAAAATAAATGCTACGTCATACAAAGAAGTGCAGGACAAAGCTGAATGTAGAATAAGCTGGCAATTACTTCACCGACAAGAGCCAAGCTCTTAAATATTATGATGATGATGATATTTTATAAAACCATCCCGGTTTGCGACTGTACAAAATATTTTTTGGAATGTTTAATGATATCTCTCTTGCACTAACTTGAGACCCAGCTTGTCCGTACTTGTTCCCACCTTTATTCAGTAAATGAGGAAAAACTTCACTTTTCTCACTTGACCTTGCCCCATATATTCTTATTCGAGTTTTGCTCCTCCTTTTCCTTGTTTGTAACGTGATATTACTGAAACTATTTGGGCCATTCTACTTTTTCATGTACATAATTTTCATACACTTTTTTAGTACTAATTTTGGAATACTTGGCTCTCACTCCATATTTTTGTATTATTATTAAATTTAGAAAGAGGTTCAATTGCAGTATCACTTCCGATAGTTTTGGTAATTAACGAACCACAGCTAATATCTATAAATCGATTAACTCAGTGGTACTTTGATGTCTCACCATTTGTATGACAAAATGGTTTTTACCACTATGTTTGTTACCCACATTTTACAGCAATATTTTAGTATTTTTACCTATAAATTTCTTTTATTAGGCTCAGGTACTATTTCTAAATCTTATTTTTGTACACTAATTCAATACATATCATTGATTTTTTTGGTAAAAGAAAACTGGTCATTATAAAGTAGAATTCGTGCTGTTCCTTTCACCCATATAGTATATGACACGAGAGTGAAAGCGGCGGCACGATACGAAATGTTTCAGAATGTGTAACTCAAGCCCTTTCATATGACACCCCACTTGACATAATTA
The DNA here is from genome assembly GCA_963556455.1 of Epiblema foenella. Taxonomy (NCBI): domain Eukaryota; kingdom Metazoa; phylum Arthropoda; class Insecta; order Lepidoptera; family Tortricidae; genus Epiblema; species Epiblema foenella. The sequence goes on along the minus strand of OY747118.1, from coordinate 12,404,077 downwards.
TTCACTAGACTTTCCAATTTTGAACCACCTATCTGCAATTTTTCACAAAATTAAAAAGAATATTAAAAAAACATGTTCTATGCATCTAGGTTACCCATCTTTAGAACTATTCCAAATTTCAAATCGATAGCATAAGTTGCTGCGTCGGCTAAATTCGGCTTTGGCACACCTCCGAGGTGTCCAAATACCTTATGGATGCCATGATTAGCTATTATCTATCATACGTCGGTTTACTCGAATGAAACAAGAGCTGACGATCCGGATCGTGACACCACATACGTCACTGTGGACACACACTCACACTTACGTTCGCATACCGTCGATAGGCTGATGCAAGGCTGATGACGTAGGTCGTGTCACCCACACTACTAACCTATATTATTATATATTGTTGTACCGTAAACTGTGGTGACTTTAGGAAAAAACGGGGCCACTTTGATAAATTTAGAACAATTATATAATCATCTATAAGTATTTCTAGTCTAATTCCATTTAGTAAACGGTTAGGAAATTTACCAAGATGTTTCACTGACCTTATTCTAACCAAATTAATACTAATACTATCATACGGTATAAAAACTGGATTTTTTAAGTCGCCCCTCAATTTGAAAGTAACCCCGATTGACTGTATCATGGTTTTACTAGACATAATACCTATTGTACTTAACTACTATTAATTATTCTGTGCCTAAAAATAGGTCAAAAACAACGCTCTGATCACGCAGTTCAAAGATAAACACTGCCTAAATTAATAATGTTTTGTTTACAAACGAGCTAATCATAAATCAGCCGGTTTAAACGGAAAAGTTCCGAAATCCGAGATAACAGGGAAAATGGCTGCTTAATTAAGTAAGAAATTAAGTGGGAGGCCCCGAATTATCGCTGAGGGAAAAACAACGCTACGGCTACGAGTATTTAGAGCAGCGTTAAGAGATATTCATTATCATTGTTACTGTTACAGGAAACCTTAAGAAAACGTAGAGTATATTAATTGACTGAATCCTTGATTTTAGATAAAATTCAAAAGCAGTCTCAAAAAATGTATTTAACACAGACTTACCAGACACGACCAAATAATAATACCACTACCGAGTGAGATGGTCATATGCAACTTTGTATAAGAGCGACAGAGAGTTACATTTATTTATTTATTTTATTTTTATTTATTTATTGAGAAAAAATATGTAACATTACAGGGAACACCCTACATATCATTTGTTAATTTTTTTTGTCGAGCACAACTTATTTTATATGACAGTTGTGCTCAATTACGTCACACAAGCGATTACCCGCCCGAGTTAAGGAGGTATTTTATGGTAAACCTGCAGCCACTTTAAACCAATTCTCAATTTATCTGCATAAGAACTTTTCTGTCACTTTTGGTGGCACGCGTATAGGATTTCTATAGAAATATTTATACTCTAAGCTATTTAATTATCGAAACTGCTCACAAAATATCACGAGAATCGGTTGAGAAATGCAGTTCGCATTCAGTCTGAGCAGCTGGAGAACAGACGGATGGACATCCGGATATACAGACGACATACGCATTTTTTGCTCAAGATAATAGTATAGTATAGACTATCCTCAAATCAAACTGAGGACTGGGGTAATAAACGCCGGCGACGGTAGGGATGGCGGCATGTCGATACAGGTTTTACTTAAACGTCGATAATTATATTAGTTTAATAGTTAATGTTACTTTAATGGGTAGTTCAAGTTATTTGATTGTTCGTCATGCTGAAAATCTCCAGAACGAAGATTTAGCAAAAGCACATTTAATGGACACACGTCCTCTCATAATCAATCTTCAAGACAACAGTGACAACGACGAGGACGAAATCGATTTATATTAAATTAGATACAGCATATTACTACTTTCATTAATTATATCATAAGATTCATACTTAAGACACGTATTTTATCTAATCACTTAATTCTATCGACATTCCTTGTTGCGGGTTTACTATCTGCACTAAATATGGGTCTCAGCCCGCTCCGTGAAAAACAATGCGAAAGAGATAACGCGAGCCTAATGGTTTTATTGCCTCAGTCCTCAGTTTGGTTTGAGGATAGTATAGCTGAGAAGGTCAAAACTCTCAGTAGCTCGATTCCACTCACACCTCAGATTCGGTTGAAACAGCTCAACCAAACTCACTGAGCGCAAACTCTTAGAGTATTCCAGTGTTCCAAACAACACGCGTGGTCGTGCCGGAGGTTTTCCCCTGGATTTTCCCCAGGCTACTCTCCAACCGCGCATTCCTATCGCTTTATTGGGCCCGGCCTATAAAGCCACAGTCAGGTTCAAAAAAAAGAAGGTCAATAGTAGATTGTTAACCAAGGGTTGAAAGCGAACCATTTCACCCAAGATATTTTGGCGTTCTTAATAGGCATGAGGTATATGTACCACTTAATGTGCAGTAATCGTAATTAATTGCTTTGATGTATCAGGGAAGCAAACGCAAAAACGTACGTTTGAGGGTACAGACGACTTCGCGTCATAATTATCGAAACATATTATATCAGGAAATATTTTTTACGTCTCTCCTGTTTGGAAAGTTCGATTTTCATGAGTATAGTAGCCGCGGGTTGAAAGTCGTTTTTCCGACCCTAGGGAGGAAAGTAATTTTTTTTTTAAGTTCTTTAGGCCGCGGGCGCGCGCATGTTTTTTATTACTGATCCACTTTTATTTCTCATTGATTTTCCTCATAGTCGAAATGAAAAACAGTGTTTAACTCGGGTGAAACCACTCATTTCAGCCTCGAACCATTGGCGCTCAAACTTCGTTCGAGAGCCAAAATATCTCGTATGAAACGAGTGGCTTTCAACCCTTGGTTAACAATCTACTTTTAAATTTCTAGTTATGTATCTGAGCCATTAGTTAACCATCACTACCATACTCATTCTTATGAATTTAAAAAGGAACCCGATCTTTAATATTTATTTTACCGATTTATTTTACCGGAATCTAACAGATTAAAGTAATTACTACTGAAACATTTCAAAAACGTACTTGAATTTTAACATGTAACGTTTCTTTACTTATATTTATAACATAATGTTGCTATTAACATTACAAATATTTCTACAGTTAAATTGTTTCACAGTTTAGGAAATTATGAAATGTATCAGAAATTGCCGATAACTAATATTGTGTTTATACTTACAGGTTTTGCAGGTAAAATGGTTTTCCCATAGCCATGTATCCTTAGCAAACTCTTTCACATTTCCTTCCCTGTACAATGCAGTGAATTTACCGCCATCCGTTTCCTTTTGTCTGTGGATTTATAGCGCCGCCATTTTGAACGGATGTAGCTATAGTCTAACAAAAACAAAGATCCGGCAACTAGCGTGGCTATGGCCAGAGGGGCTACCGCGAACTGAAAACGAACGAAGTTCGAATATCTCCTTCTCTGTCGCACTTGCTTATTCGTGTGACAGAGAGGGAGATATTCGAACTTCGTTCGTTTTCAGTTCCCGGTAGCCCCTCAGAATACCCGGAATAGCGTACTACTTCGTTTTTACGGGGTTTGAGTTTTTTTTTTTGCTGCGTTAGTGGCCGGATTGAGTTTGGTGTGGCTTAAAGCAGAATGGACTACCCTTTCCTTTTTAGGGTTCCGTACCAAAATGGTAAAAAAGGAACCCTTATGGTTTCACTTTGTCTGTCTGTCTGTCACATCGCTAAATATCTCAAGAACTACTTATGCTATAAATTTGGAATACTTATAAAGAAGGCTTATCTACATACATAGAACATGATTTATTTAAAATATTTTTTTTATTTTCTGGGAAAAATGTCATATGAAAGGGCTTAAATTGCACATTCAGAAACATTTTTTTATTTTTTTTACGTTGAGTAATTTTTGTTTTACGAGGGAAAATGTAAAAAAAATACCGTTCCCCCCCTTTTCTCCGAAGTTTACAGAGGAAAAAATATAAAATTATTACATAACATTGATATCAATGTATATTTTACAGGAAAAATATAACTGTAGCTCTATCTAGTTTTTCTTTTTTTTATCGTCAAAAAACATTTCTATTCTAAGTTTGTAATTTAATCACCTTTGCACTTTGTATGTATTTTTGGTTTATAAATTCCTACGAGATTATGCTGAAAGTACCTTCTTTCAAATAAGGAAAAAAAATTGAAATCGGTTTACGTGATAAAGAGTTATCCTTGAAAAACTACCATACATACAAAGTTATTCAGTCGCTCAAATTTGTAACAAAAGTCGCCGTTAGATGGCGCTGTACCCATGGGGTCCAATTTTCACACCAGGTTCTTGAGATTTTCCTGATTTAATAGGGTTGGAACGGTACACATCTGTGTACGGAACCCTCGGTGCGCGAGTCCGACTCGCACTTGACCGGTTTTTTTTATGTTATAGGGGGCAAACGAGCAGTAGCACTGCCATGAGTTTACAATGATCGTACTCGCTAGCGTCTGCGTAAACGATTTGTATGTACAAAAGTACAGCGCCTCTGGCGGTCACTCATAGAACTAAGGATCGGTAGTATGAGTTCTACGGTAAATTACCTATCGAAAACTAAACACTAGCGACTGACGTTTTGTAGCTGTCAAACGGCTATTACCGTAGAAAATCGGTACCATGAGTTACAAACTTGACAGATGCTATCGAACAATACGCTATCGAGTGTAGTAAACTATTTATCTATAGCGCTACCATGAGTCGACAGTGACCGTACTCGCTAGCGTCTGCGTAAACGATTTGTATGTATATCAGTACAGCGTCTCTGGTGGTCACTCATACGGATCGCCTGATGGTAAGCAATTACCGTCGCCCATAAACACTTGCAACACCAGAGGAGTCGCAAGTGCGTTGCCGGCCTTTCAGAAGGGAATATGTTCCTACTGACATTTTGGCGAGAACGGGTCCTTATCTATGGTAACTAGATATGCGTCGAATATTCGGTTATTATTCGGTATTCGGCATATGCGGCATGATTTTGAATGTTCGGTATTCAGCCGAATCATTCGGTTCAGCTGCCGAATAGTTACCGAAGAATTTTGAGAGGGTTTTGTTATAAGTGTCTTTTTATAGGGGATTGACGAGAGACATCATCCTGTTGTGGATTCGTTTTTATTATCAGTGACTTAGAGACCATATACATCTCTAACAATATTAAATTAATTTTAATTTTGACGCTCAGAGACCATGTACATCTCTGGGATAATATATTAATTTCACTCCTTGTTTAATCTTGAGACCTTATACATCTCTAACTTAATATTTGTAATAGATAACTTTGCAAGTTTATCTTCACTGTATGACATTAATTTTGTTATAATTGTTAAACTCGAAATTATTATTCCTTCTTGAACTGTAAATTAATATTTTGACATGAAAAATGTATTACTTATTATAGTCAGACTTTCTTAAATTGTAATTAATATTTTGACATGTAAAAGTGCCCTTGTGGCCTATTTACAGAATAAATGTTTGTATTTGTATTTGTATAAGTTACAAGAGTGTATTATAGTTACTGCTTCGTCAAATTAATACTTGACCCATTATTATCAGTGATTTAACTTATTTTTTTAATATTGACAATATTTCGCTTTTATTCATTTATTTAAACTTTATTGCACAAAAAGAATATAAGTACAAAGGGCGGACTTAATGCTATGAGGCATTCTCTACCAGTCGAACATGGGACCAAACAGAAACTAGCAAATGTGGGTTCAATGAGAAAATAATTCATAAAAGTTAAACGATGTCGAAAGAATAAACATACATATAATCGTAACTAATATACATTTACCACGGAATTATATATACAAATACTAATAATTAAATGCGGAATTATATGCTTTGATAATGAAAAAAAATTTTACCATTTACATTAGTCTGTTTTACAACAATAGATGAAGGAATTACGTTGAACCGAACAATTTGGTCGAATATTCGGTTCGGCAACAGCTGGACCTAATATTCTGCCAAATGTTCGTATTCGGTCAAACCCATATTCGGCGCATCTCTAATGATAACCATCTGTCTGATGTAGGTCTACGTTGTCACGGGAAACTAGCCCTTATTGAGATTAGGCTTCTCAAGTGAGTGAGTGACTAGACTAAGAAGTTCTCAAGCCGCCCGAAGGCCTGTAACTTGGCTTAACGACTGATATCATAGACAGAAGCCAGGATCATGATGAGCCTTCCATTAGTAACCACTCAAAGCGGATACCCATCCAAGAGTTGACCTCGGCCGACGTTGCTTAACCTCTCATACCGCACGTGGTACGGGCGCCGCCAGGCCACGAACGCTCCTATACTAACTACGGCATTGAAAAGTATTGTCACAGCTAATAAAGTAAACCTAATTAAATTATAAGTACCTGGACCATTCTACTTTTTCATGTACATAATTTTCAGACAATTTTTTTTAAATGCAGATTTTGGAATACTTGGCTGTCACTTCATATTTTTATATTGTTATTTAGAAAGAGGTTTAATTAGAGTATTTCTTCCGATAGTTTTGGTTATTAACGAACCACAGCTAAAATCCATAAATCAAGTAACTCAGTGGTTTTGGATGTCTTACCATTTGTATGAAAAAATGGTTTTTACCACCGTGTTACCCACCTTTTACAGCAATATGTTAATATTTAAGTGTTTTTACCTATAAATTCCTTTTATTACGTTCAGGTACTATTTCAAAATACTATTTTTATACACTAATTCAATACATATCATAGTTTTTTTTTGTAATAGAAAACTGGTCATGAAAAAGTAGAATGACCAACCTATATATTGTACCAACACATGTCAATTCCAAGAAGATTGCATAGCCTTTGTTCTTAGCCTCCATTCAGAAATACAGTATTTGAAATGACTTTTATTTCCGCTGTGCAACGGTTAAAATAGAGATTAGTAGATTGTGTCTCAAGGGAGCAAAATGAGATATTTACGGCGAGGGCGGTATATTGAGTTCTGAGTGAAGCGAAAGATTCTACAATAGAATCCTGAGCGTAGCGAGGGATTCTAAAGTAGAATCTTGAGCGTAGCGAGGGATTTAAGTGTATACGCCCAAGACGGAAATCATTTTGCTACCGTGTGACACATACTGCTTTTCACACCGTCTATGAGGCCCGCTGCTAAAAACATGAAATATCTTACAAATGATTTTACTACAGAGTGTCACATACTGCTTTTCACACCTTCTATGAGGAAAAGAGTCATTGTTGCCCTCAAATGAGGGAAGAAAAGTACAACTTTGATCCCTCATTCGAAGGCAACAATAACACTTTTCTGAATAGCAGGTGTGAAAATGGAATTTTTCGAAGCGCAAAGTTTATAAGTTTCTCAAGTGTTTTTCGAAGCGTAAAGTTCCTCAATTGTTGTGTATCTGACAGTAAAACGAACTTCCAGGTAATAAAATTTATATTTACTGCGTTCTTCTATTATTGTCTGACAAACGGAGCAACGTAAAATATCATTACAATAACTGTATTAATGTGAATATTACAGTGGCTATCTAAGGGGAGGTTTTAATAGTAGATTGTATGACAAGGGTCTAAAACTTCGTTCGGGAAAATAACTATCTCGTGGTAATATGGCTTTTATACCAGACTTATATACTCTACTTTTCACTTCGACTGCGAGAAAATAAATAAACAAAGGTTAACCATCCAAAATTAACAATAAATTCCACGGCGAACTTATATACAGGGCGTGCCACATGGAGGGAAAGTACCTTGAATATTGTAGATGGAACATTTTACTGAAAGAAGGCATTATTTTAATTTTAAAAACAATTTAAACTGCATTCACAGATATTTAAATAATAATTAAACCGTGAATCGGAAATCGAACCCGTTACACAAGAAAAATAATTACCCTGTAGCTTTATCATACCAATCGAAAGGCTTCATCATATGGATTATTTTTTGCTAAATAACATAGTATCAGAAATAAAAGGAAGACCATAAATTTTAACATTTTTAATACAAAATTAATCAATTGATCACGTGTAAAGGGTTCGATTCCCGGTTAAACCACAAAATTATTTAAATATCTGTGAATGCAGTCTAAATTGTTTTTTAAATTCATATAACGTCTTCTTTCAGTAAAATCTTCCATCTACAATATTCAAGGTACTTTCCCTCCATGTGGCATAGCCGTGGGACGCCCTGTATAATTGGCAACATGTTTTTTTTTCTAAACTGCTTTGACACACAAAACATAGACACCGCAGTTTGCGCGCAACATTCACGTGCAAAAAAAAGCTAACTGACCTTCCATTGAGCGCTTCAAAGCGTTGCTCTAACGAATTAATCACTTGTTTAATTACTGTGAAATAAGGACTACTACAAACTTAATCTTTAGACTCTTTAGAGAAATGAATTCTGTTTCCTGATTGGTCGATTTTAGTAAAGATTCTGGTTGATTAGTACCCAATACCAAATATTTTTTTACAGAGTTAAATTAGTGTTTTGTGATTGGTGGATTTAATAGGTGAAGTATTTTGATTGGTCTAAATTGAATGTTTTTTAAATCATAAATATGTATTCATATTTTCCCTAGAGGTTAAATGTACTACTTTAGTCCCGCTTGACAAGTCAAATATGACACACTTTTCGAGCATTTGAAGTGAAAAAAGGTACTTAATATCGTTTGATATTTAACAGCAGCTTTTCAGCAAAGGTCTGGTTTATCTTCTGTGTTGGAAGGTCAGATGGCAGTCGCTTTCGTAAAACTAATGCCTACGCCAAATCTTGGGTATATGCGGACCCTGGGTTCCTCCAAGCGCCAACAACAACACAACACCACAGACCTACTGGGTAAGTAGTGGTGTTATTAAATGTGGCCTTCTGTAAACTTCAATTGCTCCAAATATGAGCAAGATAAAGGTACTGTTACACATGCTCAAAATTAGCACGTAAAAAGCATGCTCATTAGTATGCTTAAGATGGGCATGCTTTTGAGTTGTACACATTTGCTTGGGATAAGCATACTACTACCATACTAACTACTAGCATGCTCATTAAGCAAGAGCGTCCACACTTGCTAATCTTGCTAATACCACGCCCCCTTCCACCCGCTCTGCACGTAGCATGCCCAAAAATCGCACGAGCGTCGATTTTTGAGCAAACTCGAAATTAGCATGCTCATTATTAGCAATGTTTCGACACACATACTACTAAGCAGCAATTGCTCATTAGTGGCATGCTTTCGTACTAGTAATCAGCATGTGTAACTGTAGCATAATATTCCGCTGTGCCCTACCTCTCTTGTTGGTTATAAGCATTTATAAGCCAAATACAAAATCGCTTACAAACTAGGAACAATCAGAAAGTCATTAATAAACCTTTTGAATACCGTAGTCGGCTGTGGGCAACAACTAAAAGTCGTGCCATTCACGCCACGTCGGCCACAGTTAACCTAAGCAAACTTTTGCATCAAGTTTATGATAATAATAAATAAATGATTCGACGTTTTTTGTAGTTCTTTAAGAACATACTAGCGATATTTATTTTAATAACTAATTTACGGGCGGTAATAATAGTTAAATAACAATAACTTAAATAATAATATCTCTCAATTCAAAAAAATCTGTATATGTATTTTTAGCTACGAATAATTTAAAATGATTCAATAACCCCCCGTGTGGTTGCCGGGTAAGAATTGCGCCACCCCATCTCTTCCCGTGGGTTTCATAGGAGTCGAATAAGGGAAAATCGGAGGGTGGGCAGCAGCATCCTTCGATCATTACCACCATCAAACTGCGGTCGCCAACCCGCTTGCCAAGCGTGGCGACTATGGCAAGTCCCCCCCAAATTGGGGGAGGCCTATGTTCAGCAGTGGACGTCTTTCGGCTGAAATGATGATGATGATGATTCAATAATGTTTGTTCGCCTTTTGCTATTCATTGGCGTAGACACTAGTTTTTAAGGAAGCAAGTGCCATCTGACCTTCCCGCCCTAGGGGAAATCAAATCTTAATTGGAAACTTCAGGTGAGTGGGAAACTTGACTGTTAGATGTTGACTGCAAGCCGCCGGAAGGCTTAACGACCGCTATCATAGACAGCAGTTGGGATCAACGGCTTAAAGTGCCTTCCAAAGCGATTTTCTATCTCTGCTGTTATTAAAGATACCGTAATACAGTCGCGTCGTTACTTGAATCATTTATTGGCAATACAATGTCGTGGACTCTTAAATATCGGGCGTTCAAAATAAACCTTCAGCACCTGATATTATCAAAAAGTCTTAGGTTGATACGAAATTCATATCTCTTAGGACCTTTCGTATCAGTACACCGAAATACAAAGTACAACATAAGATATTAGGATGTTAAGGCGTATACTTCTTTCGTGTTGATAAAAATAGTAGATTTTATGACAAGGGTCATTGAGCCATATATATACAAACAAGCTTACGGTCCTCCTGATGGTAAGCGGCCACCGCAGCCTATAGACACCCGCAACTCCAAAGGAGTCAACGCGTGCCAACCCTTTACAAAAATTTGAGGATGCACTGTGTTGACAACAGAAGAGACTAAATTAGGTCCCTCGCTCTAAACACAGTGCATCCTCAAATTTTGCTCACATCCAGGAACACAACACTACATAAGAGAGTTATTTTCCCTATTTTATACACTCTACTTTTCACTTGGATGGCGAAAAAATAAATAAACAAAGGTCATCCTCCGAAAATTAATAATAAATTAAACTGCGAACATTTATGTATAATTTGTTGCCCGGCGGCATGTTTTTCTTTCTAAACTGCTTTGACACTGCGGTTCGCGCACAATATTCACAAGCGAACAAAAGCTACTGACCTTCCCCATTGAGCGCTTCAAAGCGTTGCTCCAAACGATTTAATCACTTTTTTAATTATTGTGCAATTAGTACTACTAGGAACTTAATTTTTAGAAAAAAATAATTGTTTGGTGCTTGGTCGATTTTAGTAAAGCTGTGTTCTGGTTGGCTGATACCCAATACCGAATCTCGTTTAAAAAGGTTAATTACGATTAGGTTTGACAAAAATACGTATTTCCACTCCGATTTTTGTACTATTTTTACTGTTATTTTATATACATTGTATATTGTTTTGAAAAAATGACACCTCGCCGAGTTTCTTACGCCGATTCTTCTCGAGGCAGAGGTTTATTTTATGAACCGGTGGTAGTTTTTTGACATTCATAAGTGCATGTAACATGCCGAAATTGAAGAATAAATGATTTTATTTCATTTCATTTCGATTTACGCAAGTTACCATGCCTGGGCAACGAGCGAGATATAATAGCGAGACACAATTTTAACAGGTATATTCGCCTTAAGACTTCTGATAATAGAAAACGGTCGACCCTCGAAGTAAGTATTATTTGAGTATTGGGGATTGTACCCGGGAATCGAAGCAGAATGCAGAATCGACGAAAATCACTCATGCAGAGACCTGCTATTTTTCTTTGTAGCCTTTAGGGATCGGTGGTTACACAATTTGGAGTAATTTTATTTATTCTGGGTGCCCTGAAAACTTACTATTTTCTTCTTGACTGTATGCGGTTTTCTTCTTTCCTGACAGCCACAGAGTAAAGATTGTATAGAGATCCTATCGAGCGGTACGTGGTTAAACCCCATAAAAGCTGTGTTATTAAGAGCGGTCGTGTCGTCACCCATTATATATTAATTAGGTTAAGACTAGTATATATATTTTTTGGTTGTCCTGAAAATCAGCGTCACGACACATCAGTCGTGGGCCACGCTGAGCGACAACCTTTTTGGTGTATACCCATTTCTAATTTGTATTCTTCTTTTTATCTGTATGTACACCAAATAAACGTTTTTTCTTTCTTTCTTTCTTTCATAAAACGAGATAACTGCTTTTTGAAATAAGTACTTAACATATTATGTTACGCACTTATGTTACGTAGTTCTGTTTTCAAAAAACTTCTTACGCGACTTATCGAGGATTTGATCACTCATCTCTCGCTATCCGCGTGCCACCAAGAGGGACAGAAAAGTTTTAATGCAGATAAATTGTGTTGTTTAAAATGGCTGACGGCTTACCATAAATTACCTCCTTAACTTGGGCGGGTAATCGATTGTCTGCCACAAAATCTTTTGATATGATTGTTTGTGGCAGTTTAAAAAGAAACTATGAGAAGGACCAAAAATGATATCACTCTCTGTCGCCCATACAAAGTTGTCTACGAATCCTCTTCGGTTGTGTTATTATTATATTGATGTCTGGTCTGATTAGTCTGAGCCGGCGGCTTAACGTGGCCTAGATTTCCTTACAGGAGTATTCCTCTTAGATAAAGATAGCGACTATAATTACCTACATTATTATATTTTAATAATATTTTACATCGCTCCGTCTGACAGACAATAGTCGGAAATAGAATGAACGTAGTAATTTTTTTTTAATAAATAAATATTAGAGGACAATCTTACATAAATCGAACTAGTCCTACAGTAAGCTCAAGAAGGCTTGTGTTATGGGTACAAGACGACGATATATTTAATAGATATAAATACTAATACATAGAAAACATCCAAGACTCAGAAACAAATATTCATGCTCATCACACAAATATTTGCCCTGATCGGGATTCGAACCCAGGACCGTCAGCTTCACAGGCAGGTTCACTACCCACTAGGCTAAACCGGTCGTCGTAGTAATTCCACACTACACGGCCAATTTAAAACCAGCTTACGATTTTGTTCCGGTCGAAACGGCTGGGCCTTGAGGTGCGGAGGCAAGGAACTTAATTAAAGACCCGGGACGGCACCTGACATACAGGGGCTGTGACTAGGGCATGCAAAACGGGATCCCGGGATCCCAAATACCGTTGTTGTTTTGAATTGTTTTGAAAAAATGACACCTCGCCGAGTTTCTTACGCCGGTTCTTCTCGAGGCAGAGGTTTATTTTATGAACCGGTGGCAGTTTTTTGACATTCATAAGTGCATGTAACATGTCTAAATTGAAGAATAAATGATTTCATTTCATTTGATTTCACCAGGATCTCGAACCGATTTTTACGGTATTTCAATACCGGGACTGAAATAGACCAATACCGAAACATCGGAATATCGGTGTTGAAGATTTTGCATTACATTTTAATAGAAAAATATATAAGTGTTTGTGCTTTGGTAAATGTTTATAAGGAGGCAGTAATAAGAGACTTGAGTACAAATACAAATACAAATACTCTTTATTGCACACCTCAATCAAAGGATACAGTACAGTACAAAAAACACAATATATAATAGTAGTAGTTGAGTATTTATAATTATTCCGTTATTATTTGTAATTATTCTCTGCCCTACATTATTTTTCTACCCGTTTAACCTTCTAAGACCCCGCGTGCTATATAAAGGATCAAATGAGCATATGGAAAATAAGTCATATTTTGAAGATAGAGTTGCATTTGTTTTGGTTTGATTGATTTTAAATAAACTAAATTTCAAATTTGTAGTCGGAACTGTTAGATTCAAATTCGATTTTATATTTGGGTCATTCAACTTTTTCTTGTTGTTATTCTGTCCCGACCGCGAGGTGACAACAGTAACCGAGTTTCTTAGAAAAATGATTATAATATGGACTTTAAGCATGCTCAAGAGATGACCCATGTCCAAATGGATTTATGCTCATTGCTAAAATTCATGTTAGGTAGATTTAAACCCTATAAAATCACAGTTTTAAAGAGTGACTCAGGAGACGTAACCATGGCAACGAGCAACAAAGAATGGTTGATTCACCCATTTATTTGTATGGTCGGCTCAGGAGGATATAAAACACAGATAATTACAATGTGACGGTAATTGGTCACACGTATTCTCAGGTGAAAAATCCCGGGATACCGAAACCCCGGGATTGAGGTCCAATACCGGATTTCGATCCCGGGATTGAGAATCGTTCTGTATTGCATGCCCTAGCTGTGACCTGCGTTGCTGGCTCTTACCTGGTCCAGCAAATCTGTCGTTATCAATGACGTAGCAACGCGGTCGGCATTTTCACACATTTGGACTATATAGGTCACAACGAACTATACACCGTGGAAATCAATAACCCGAAAGATTTCTACCACATATTTTTGTCAGTACTCGTAAATAATGCTATATCAACATGGGGTCCAATTATGTCTTAATTAGATAGATAGAAATCGTTTATTCATGTAAAAACAATTACATAATACAGTTCACAAAATGCGCCAAACTGTAGCGAACAGTTTGTTGGCGTGTCGCGCTCAGTTTACTTTTTAACATAAGGTAATTGTTGTTTACAAATGTGAGTTATCTTCTTCTATTTTATTAGGTACTAATGAATTTACGAGGGCATGCAAGTTACAAAACGTTGGGAGCTTTAAATATTTTTGCTACTGTATAGTTCTAATAATGTATTGTTTAATCTCTTTTTAAAGACTGCTTTACTAAATTACTATTTCAGTACAAATTATATCATATTAATTGACCGTTTCTTTGTGAACAAACCTTTACTTCAGAGAGCGAGCGAGTTTAATTAATCTCAAGTTGAGAAACAGAGAGCGAGCATTGTCATTTTAGTGAAATCAATTTCAAACTATCAGCCAGTTATCAGTAAAGGTAAATAGTTTGCACTCTCGCGATTGAGAATAGAACAAAACTTTCGGAGTCAAACCTTTTTGTCGTATAGATACCAAACTTAATTAATTGAAACTGGCTGACAACCATTCAGTTAGTGCGTCTGCGTGTAAAAGTGGTAGGTTAGGTTAGGCTACGTCACGCCTTTAGGGTGTGTTAGAATTGAGATTTTACAACTTGTGATTTGTTTTTAATAAATAATATCTCATAAATTATGGGTTTTTGGACTATATGTTATCATTATCCTCCTAGCGCTATCCCAGTACAGTTTCATTCTGAATGATGCCCGTACAGTTTCATCCTAAAAGATGCCCGGGGTCCGCTACCTAATCCCAAGATTTGGCGTAGGCACCAGTTTTTAGGGAAGCAACTGCCATCTGACCTTCCAACCCGAGGGGAAACCAGACCTTATTGGAATTAGGCTTGTCAAGTGAGTGGGCAACTTATCTGTTAGAAGTCCTCGAGCCGCCCGAAGGTCTCTAACTTGGCTAAACGACTGCTATCATAGACAGCAGCCGGGATCAACGGCTTAACGTGCCTTCCAAAGCATGGGAGAGCTCAGTTTATAACCACTCAGAGCGGTCACCCATCCAATAAATGACCTATGCCCACGTTGCTTAACCTCGCATACCGCACGCGGTACGCGGGCGCCACTGGGCCACGAGCACTCCTTTGAACTATATGTTATATAACTTTATATACTCTAATTAGGCTTTAAAATCGTTGAATCCTGCTCGTGGCCTAAATTTTTTCAATTTTTCCTTCATTCTAATTTTTTTTATATCGTTGGTTTAAATCTTTCGGTTTATTAACGCCTACGGTGTATATTCAATAATAATTTAATTATTTATTTATTTATTTACAAATATGAGTTATCAACATAACAGCTTACTAAAAGTTAGTTAATCTAAAAGTTATCTTAATCTATTTACATAGAGGACATACAATATAGCAAGGCAAAAAATAACAAAACAGAATATGAAGTCTCATTAGAAATAATTTCCACAAAACTGTAAAAAGGTGGATAATATATATACCTAGCTTTTGTAAAAGGTAGCCGTGTAAGCTTTATGAAATGTCCGTGCAAACGATGGCAGCAATCGAGGGGCCAATTAGAGCTCCAAGTTTTTCCAACGATATTTCCACCGCGAAACCGAGAGCTCTGATACGAGTTAACACGTTAGTAGAGATGCGTCGAACAGTCGGTAACTACGCAGTATACAGTACTCTTTTGCAAACCTAAGAAACCTAAGAAATTTCCTGCCTAGCACAACCAAACTATGGAATGAACTGTCGCCTGCGGTATTTCCGAACCGATATGACCTTCAAACCTTCAAGAAAAAAGCATATTCCCTTCTGAAAGGCCGGCAACGCACTTACGACTCCTCTGGTGTTGCAGGTGTTTATGGGAGACGGTAATTGCTTACCATCAGGCGATCTGTCAGCTCGTTTGCCCCCTATAACATAAAAAACCTGGAGTTTTTAGGGTTCAATAGCCAAAATAAAATAATAATAAATAAATATTTGTGGACAATCTTACACAAATCAACTTAGTTCCAAACTAAGCAAAACTTGTACTATGGGTACTAACTAAGTGACGATTAACATACTTATATAGATAAATATACATATATTGATATATATAGAAAACATCCAAGACTCAGGAACAAATATTCGTGTTCGTCACACAAATAAATGCCCTGACCGGGATTCGAACCCTGGACCTCCAACTTCGAAGGCAGGGTCACTACCAACTAGGCTAAAGCGGTCGCAATGAGCAAAAACGGAACCCTTATAGATTCGTCATGTCCGTCCATTCGTCCGTATGTCACAGCCGATTTACTCGGAGACTATAAGCACTACAATTATAAAATTTGGTAGGAAGGTGTATTGTATGAACCGCTATATAAAAGTGATGTAAAATTACAAAAAAAAAATAATTAGGCGGGGCATACCATACATGTAACCAGTGCATGAAAAAAAAATTCAACGCACATGGTCGTGCGTGATATCCATGGATACTTGGATAGGCCTTCAAAAATGATATACCGTTGGTGAGATATTAGCTGTCAAAGTCATAAAAAGTTGTGTCCCCCCCCCCGCGCTCTAATTTCCAAACTATGAAGTTTAAAATTCTGAAACAGATTGAGGTGGTGTGCATTAGTAAATACTTTCAACGATTTTTAGTTTGAACACGATAGGTTTTACGGTTTTGAGTTTTCGTTGAAAAACTGTCTTGGTAAAAAGGTAAGTGCCGTGAGTTCCCTATGAAGATACGACCTTTTTAGATTCGTGTATTCGATAGTGCTTTTAAATGTGGACTAGTAGGTGTTGGTACGGAACCCTTCATTGTGCGTGAACCGACACTTGGCCGGGTTTTTTTTTAATGAAATATATTTGTCTTTTGAGCGAACCTCCATTATCTAATAGTTATGACTCCAGGGCGTCCTTTTGAGCGCCCCGGGGACACAGAAAAAGGGACAGTGAGACACCTATTACCTTAAGGGCAACAGGTCTTTTTTCCTCCTTAGAGAGGAGTCATTTTTGTAGTCCGCATGTACACTTGACGAATCAAGGATTTGACGAGTGTTTAACTTGACGAATCAAGCATTTGACAAGTGTCTGCGAAATCGTCTGTATGTAATGTGCAAACCTGTATACCTATACTACACTTCGTAATACCATATGTACTTTGTGACGTGTGTGTGTGTGTGTGTGTGTGTGTGTGTGTGTCTAGGTGCTATCATACGTAAGAGAGGTAGGGCACAGCAAAATGTCATCTTGCTCGAAGTAGTACTAGGGGAAGTACGTCCACCTAGCAGAAGACCGCAGCCATAATAACATTATCTTCTATACAAGAATGTAGTGTTGTGTTCCTGGAGGTGAGCAAGGTTGCCAAAGCTCCCGAGGATGCACTGTGTTGAGAGCGAGGGACCTAAATTTGTCCCTTCTGTTGTCAACACAGTGCATCCTCAAATTTTATAAAGGGTCCGCAACGCGTACGTGACGCTTTTGGAGTTGCGGGCGTCTATAGGCTGCGGTGGCCGCTTACCATCAGGTGGGCCGTACGCTTGTTAGCCACCGGCGTTGTATAAAAAAAACCTTAGGTACTTTGATTATCTAAGCTTTTGAGAAATCGCGTGTCTAAAAAATCGCATTCGCTCATCATCACTTATTATACCGTAAACCGGGGTTACTTTCAAATTGAGGGGCGACTTTAAAAATTCGGTTTTTATGCCATGTTTTTTTTTTAGTTAACCTTAAGTCAAGTTATACCTTCGTTAATCTCCTAACTATTTACTAAACTGAAACAAACTAGAAATACTTAGTGATGAATATATAAGTATTTTTTATGTATCAAAGTAGTTTACGGTATCCGACAACGTAGGTAAACCACAGCCATCTCTCGGTCTATAAAATCACCCCAACCTCGCGATTACTTATTCAGGGCCCGAACGTGTGAATACATCTTAAGGGTTTATATTTTATTCAATGTATTAGGTGTATAAATTGTTTTCGGGGTTTTTACTACGGTGTTTAGGCGGTAAATCAAGTTTCTAAATCAACGGGGCTAGCACATCTAGGGGGCTAGCATAACTGCCGCTGCGACGCGACGCGAGTAGAGATAAATCTACCCTCCTCTTTCCAATTCGCACAGTTCGAGTGAGATAGGAATCGCTGCGTCGCGCGAGATACGACTTGGCAGCAAGTTGTGCTAGCCCACCAGGTTTTAAAGGTTTTCGTATCAAAAGTGGGACATGAACTATACCTACAGGGCGTCCCACGGTTATGCCACATGGAGGGAAAGTACCTTGAATATTGTAGATGGAACATTTTACTGAAAGAAAACATTATTTGAATTTAAAAAACGATTTACTGCATTCATTTTGTATAATTAAGTACCTTTTTGAATACATCAAACTAGATTTTACGTTGCGAATTGGGCGAGGCAGAGTCTAATTTGAAAGAAAGAAAGAAACATTTATTCACAGACACAGAAGACACACATATTACAAAAAAAAAAAAAAACAACAACAGAAGAAAACAAACCACAACATGTGTGTCCTCGCGGCAGTGAAACGGACACTGGCTCAGCAATTTGTGTAAGTCCCAGCGTTCAATCGATATTTTTACGCTGCGGTTTTAAGGTATTAAATATGATTTAAACTTTAAATACCTTAAAACCGCACCGTAAAAATATCGAATATCATTGGTTATTATGGGCATGAGAACGAAGTTTACGTTTAAATTTTAATTGACTCGCATTGTAGCGCAGTCCCGATTTATTAAGAAATAAAGGAGGAAATAAGTTTTCGAAAGACAAAACTGTCTCAAAGAACTGACAGTCTACCCGTAACTCATATTTGCCATAATCAAGCTCAGGTATTGCAAAATAGTCACCATATTGTTCCAATTAGATATTAACCCGCGTAGCGCAACCACAAAGTGACATTTGACATTTCGGAGACCTCGCGCTACACTAGCGCCTCTAGCGGCGAATTCATACGCGATAGCCCCCATTAAAAGAGTGGGGCTAGAGGACCACTTTGCTCGCCCTTAAATCTTAAGAGGTCGATTTTAAGCAACCATAGCTAAGGTATTTTTAGGGTTCCGTAGCCAAAATGGCAAAAACGGAACCCTTATAGATTCGTCATGTCTGTCCGTCCGTCCGTATGTCACAGCCGATGTATTCGGAGACTATAAGCACTACAATTATTAAATTTGGTATACATAAAAGTGATGTGAAATTACAAAAAAATGTTAAATTAGGGGGGGCACTCCATACATGTAACCGGTGGATGAAAAAAAATAATGCAAAGCACATAGTCGTGCGGGGTATCGTTGGATAGGCCTTTAAAAATGATATGGAGGTTTTTAAAAAACTTTTTCCATTTTAGTCAATCGTTGGTGAGATATTAGCTGTCTAAGTCATAAAAAATGTGTCCCCCCCCCCCTCTAAATTTCAAACAATAGTTTAACCAACAAACCAACAAACTGACCTCAGTTTGGCGAAACTATTTGTATACCTACCACATAAGTTTATTTTGAATAAATAAAAAAAAAAAAAAAAAAATCTGAAAAAAATTGTGGTGGTGTGCATTAGCAAATACTTTCAATGATTTTTGGTTTGAACAATATAGGTTTTACAATTTTTGAGTTTTTCTAAAAACTGTCTTGCCCAAACAAAAGGTCGTAAGAGCCGTGAGTTCTCTATGAAGATACGACTTTTAGATTAGTATTGGATAGTGGTTTTAAATGTGGACTATAGTAGGTGTTGGTACGGAACCTCAGTGATTGCCTCCTGGAGGTACCGCCTGATAAAAGTATACTTACAATGAGTCGTAAAGAGCGCGGTATCGTCCGCGAACAACCCCAGTTGCACTTTAGGGTGCCTGGGAATGTCGTTCGTGAATAACGAATAAAGAGTGTTTTTTGCGTGGTCCGACATGCACTTGGCCGGTTTTTCTCCAATATTTCACAGCAAGCTCGATCACACAGATAAGAGTACATACTCGTAAGTATAAGTAGCAATTCGAATCATATGTATTATGTATGTATAAAATTGTATATCCGCAACTCCTTAACTTAAAAAATCTTTTGTAATTTAAGATTAATAGTTAAGTAAGTGATTATAAAATTATGTAAAAAATTTCACTGAAATAAACAGCTTAAATATATTTTATTTATGTAGCAAGAATCACAGACTGTTTCACAACATTAACTATTGTTTACAAAAAAAGATTGAAAGAGTCACCCTCAGGACTAGAGCGTGGGTCTGCGCCTTATTTACTGTCTCGCCGTAATGTAAACATTGAATATTATATCAGGCTTCAATACGGTACTTAAGAGTCCTTAGTTAAAAACGCTCATCTATTTAGGCCAATGTCTGTTTGAATGGGGGCTATCGTTTTTGTGCTCACCAGTTGGCGCCACTGTCGAGTGAGATCAAGCTGTCAAAAATTGTTACTGGTTATTATGGGTATAAGAACGAAGTTTACATTTAAGTATTTAATACCTTGAAACCATGTACCCGTTTATAGTTATACCTCCATACATGTAACCGATGGATGAAAAAAAAACTTTCAACGGACATAGTCGTGTGGGGTATCGATGGATAAGCCTTTAAAAATGATATGGAGGTTTCTAAAAAACTTGTCCATTTAATTCAACCGTTGGTGTGCCCCCCCTCTACTTTCCAAACTATAAAGTTTACAATTCTGAAAAAAATTGAGGTGGTGTGCATTAGTAAATACTTTCAACGATTTTTGTTTTGAACAATATAGGTTTTACGGTTTTTGAGTTTTCGCCTAAAAGCTGTCTTGCCTAAACAAAAGGTCGTAAGTGCTGTGAGTTCCCTATGAACATACGATTTTTTAGATTCAATGTATTGGATAGTGATTTTACGGAACGTGTTGGTACGGAACCCTTCATTGTGCGTGGTTCAACACGCACTTGGCCGGTTTTTTTGCCTTGTTTCTTTTGAAGTAGTCAAATTCCGAATCAACATCCCTATTCTACTACACTCAGTTAAATCAAAAAATGGCTATGTCACTATCTAAAACATTAATAAAATCATCGCATCCTTTAAATCATTTTATTGGTATTATAAATACTTTTGTCATAATTTGAAATCAAAACATTTTAAATCTTATAAGGCCTCTTAACTGAATATAATTTTACGTTGCTAATAAACCAAATTAACGAGGGAGGCAACGGGCGACCCTCCAGAGGGGCTACCGCGAACCACAAACGAAGTTTTACCTCTCTGTCCCACTTACGTACAGACTTTCAAGTGCGACAGAGAGGGAAAACTTCGTTTACAGTTCGCGGTAGCGCCCCAGGGCCTATCCCTTTCACTCTTGTGTTTATACACTATATGGGTGAAAGGGTCGGCATGATACGAAGTTCGGATTTCGGAGTTCGTAGTAGCCCCTCAGTGGCGCTACCGCGAACAGCAAACGAAGTTTTCCCTCTCTGTCGCACTTGCAAGTTTGCATTTAAGTGAGACAGAGAGGGAAAACTTCGTTTGTGGTTCGCGGTAGCCCCTCAGGCAGCTTTCTCGTGCAATCGCAATTAAGAGCGGGAACGCTGCCTGTGTCATGGACACCCCAAGAGCAGTAAATTTTGATAGCTATTTGTAATTGTTAGCTTTAGATTGATCTTAATTGTAGGTAGTATTAGTTTTATATTCAATCTGTGAATTTCTTAAGGGTCCTTATCAGTTAAAAAACGCCCATCTTTTACGCCATTTTCTGTTTGAATTGACACGTATCTTGACATTTTCTAAATGTTACTATCTAGAACACGACTATTGTAACCTTATGTCATAAACTTTAAAATGTATTTTTTAGATTTTCCATTAAGAAATATCGTTTCAAACATCACTCCAAATCGACCATTTTCAAGCTAAAAACTTGTATTTTCCGCTTAAATTCTACTACACACAATAAAATCGTAAAATGGCTATGTTACTATCTAAAACTTTAATAAAAACATCGTAGCCTTTAATGACTTTATTGGTATTATCAATACTATTGTCATAATTTGAAATCAAAACATTTTAAAACTTATAAGGCCTCTTAATATTAATTCATTATTAAATTGTTCATAAACAATAAAAATAGAGATAACTGCAAAAAAAACTATTAAATTATAATAACATTTCTCTCTTAATATTTTACGTAGTTTTAACTTAAATATTGTCAAATTTTTTTTAGTGTGTCCGGTAATTTATTAAACAATTTTGGAGCCATTGTAAAAAAAAATAATAAAGTTATTTATTATTAAATATGGCATTATGGATGGCGGGACGACCTGGATGCGTTTTTTAACTTGGCGAGAACAAGCTAACAATAGTGCCGAATGGAGGAAAAGAGGGGAGGCCTTTGCCCAGCAGTGGGACAAGTAAATAGGCTAGTTAAAAAAAATAAATAAATAAAGCTCATTTGAGAAATTAACGAAAATTCTTGGATCAAGTCCCGAAAGGATCGAAATAAGGAATTTTTCGCTTTCCAAAAGAAAAAAATTGATTTACGAATTTTGCTGTTGTAATAAACACTCTCTAATAACGTAATTTCAATATCAATCTCATTACGACGACCGCTTTAGCCTAGTTGGTAGTGACCCTGCCTTTGAAGCTGGAGGTCCCGGGTTCGAATCCCGGTCAGGCCATTTATTTGTGTGATGAACACGAATATTTGTTCTTGAGTCTTGAATGTTTTCTATGTATTTAAATATATATTTATCTATATAAGTATGTATATTGTATATCGTCACTTGACAAAACATTATTTATTGTTAAAATACATAACAAAAATATAGAAAATGTACAAACAGACGACGGCAATGAGGGACAAGAACAAAAACTGTGGGGCGGAGGGGGAGGTTGGTTATAAAATCTTGCTTAGTGTAGGATTCCTGCTCCGTCTTCGCAATCGAAGGCCTTGATGTGTCTTCTGGCGCCTCTCACCGTCATGGACACAGCTCGTATGACTGATATTTGTACTTTAACTTTTAGCCAGTAAATTATTTGTGAGTATGGTTTTTCCCATTTGGATGAAAATTTGGATGCTGTTTTTTTCAAAAAAATCATATATTCAGTTCCTAAAGCTCCATCACATGAGAATAGCTTTGCTTAGTTTGGGACTAGGTTGATTTGTGTAAGATTGTCCAAAAAGAAAAAGAAAGAAAGAAAGAAACATTTATTCACAGATACAGAAGACACACATATTACAAAAAAAAAACAGCAACAGAAGAAAACAAACCACAACATGTGTGTCCCCGCGGCAGTGAAACGGACACTGGCTCAGCATTATGCTGAGGTGTCAGACACCTACAGCGCTGATATCCAAAGATATCTATCTATCACCTATTCTAAACCTGACCCTATTTTAATCCATCTGAATGAACCAGTTCAACCTCTGTACCCGCAACGGCCGCAACCTAAATCTAGACGCAGTTTCAGCCATTCAGAAAAACCGCCAATTCAGGCCTCATCAAGAATTTATAAGCATCACAGGTGGCCCTTTGACCTATGTGCTATTCACAACAGAAAATGTGCCTCAGGAAAACCAATAACATAAATAATCTTATGTGACATGTATATTGTTTTAACCTGTTATTATCACTACATAGTATAAAACACAGTCGCTTTCTCTGTCCCTAATCCCTATATCCCTATGTATGTTTAAATCTTTAAAACTACGCAACGGATTTTGATGCGTTTTTTTTTAATAGATAGAGTGATTGAAGAGGAAAGTTTATAGGTATAATAACATCCATTAAATAGTGCACCCGTGCGAAGTCGGGGCGGGTCGCTAGTGTACAATAAAGTGCTTACATACATACATACAATACTTGTTGCGATCTATATGGTAGCAACCTTAAAATTGATAATTGTCTATGATATTTATAATGACAATAATTTGTTTTTCTATAAATTCATTCTTCTGAATAAAGCAAATGAGTCAACACGTCAAATCTGTATTTTATTTTCATAAAATTACAACTCGCAGAATCGATTCTTTAACAATACTAACATACGAATACCCAATTCATAAATACACATGTCGCAAATAGTGACTTTCCAAGTGAGTTCCAACCGTTGTTCTCCTATTAAGTGAATACCCAATTGTTACGGATCTCTGGGCCAGGATATACCGGGGACGAGGGATGAGATGAAGAGCCAGGATTATGAATAGCCGGGGCATAAAGCCAAGGGCACCGTCCATGACCGACTTGTGAATGAGCGAAACGTTTAGGTAGCCGTTTTGTAGCTCGCAGCCAGTACTGCGAACTTCGAATATCACTCTCGTGTTAGTTGAGCACCTATTTGATATTTTATATTTAATTTGTATGACTTATAACAATTGTTACTAATAAATTTTGTATTTGTATTCGTCTTCGGATGCCTGGCACTCTATCGTATCTTAGCACTACATCCTTCCATCTTGTTTTGGGTCTGCCCCTGCATCTGCGACCAGGGACGGAAAGCTGTAGTGCTAAGATTCCAACGTAGTCGGATGGTCTTCTCTTTATATGGCCATACCATCGCAGCCGACTCTCCTGAATTTTATCGGCGATGTCACGCATCCCCAGGCTCCCTCACACGTACTCGTTGCGGATTTTGTCGAGCCGGGTTTCGCCACACATCCACCATAGCATCTTCATTTCGGCAACTTGAATGGTATGCACATGCTTTTGAGTTACAGCTCATATCTTTTTTTTTATACAACGCCGGTGGCAAACAAGCCTACGATCCACCTGATGGTAAGCGGCCACCGTAGCCTATAGGCGCCCACAACTCCAAAGGAGTCACGCGTTGCCGACCCTTTATACAATTTGAGGATGCACTGTGTCGACAACAGAAGGGACAAATTTAGGTCCCTCGCTCTCAACACAGTGCATCCTCGGGAGCTCTGGCAACCTTGCTCACCTCCAGGAACACAACACTACATAATAGTATAGTAGATAATTTTATTATGGCTGTGGTCTTCTGCAAGGCGGAGGTACTTCCCCAGTTGGGCTGCTCCAAATTCGAGCAAGATGGCATTTTGCTGTGCCCTACCTCTCTTAAAATCTTATCTCGCTGCCATAAATTAGAACCGGCCTTATAGAGCAAATCCTTTAGCACTTTATTCTTGTCCGAATCTACACGATTGAAAAGTGAGACCTACACTTATATCTAGCTTTATCCACACAGGAAAACACTTGTGAATCTTGAAAGTGACTAGAGCCCCAACCCCCATAGGCAACGGTGCACGGTATCTGGCTACCAGGTATGCTTGTTTACAATCGTCGTTGTATTTAACAAATCTCAGTATCAAAATATACCGGAGATGAGTCGAATCGCTTTCTAAATCGGATAGCAGTTCTGATCTCGCAATTTAGACAACTGCCTAACTTTTATTGGACAGCCAAGTTTAACAATGCCAAAGGGTGATATGTAACTTTTGAGCACATAGTCGGTGCTTTCCTGCGGCGTTGGAAATCTTCTAAAAGTTCCACGTATGTTCGGCCATTTAAAATGTGGGATTTCTTGGCCGAGTTTTGGTGTCTTAGAATATAAATATTTCTATAGAGATACTATATAAGTACGCGTGCCACGTGACGGAAAAAGTCTTATGCAGATAAATTGAGAATTGGTTTAAAATGGGTGCCTGTTTAATATAAATTACCTCTTTAACTTTGGCGGGTAATCGCTTTTCTGATGTAATTGGGCACAACTGTCATATAAAATAAGTTGTGCTCGACAGAAAATAGTGAAATTAGGACCACAAATGATATGTAACTCTCTGTCGTTCTTATACAAAAATATATATGACCGTCTCGTTCGGTATTATTTGCGTGTCGCGTCTGGTAAGTCTGTATTTGGTGTATTCTCTATAGATTAGTGTTTGTTGTTGGAATATTTTTTTAATCAAGCCGAGCGGTAAGTAGTTAAGGTACGCGATTTTTAATCTGGGCGCCAACGTATATGGTACGAATTATTATTTCACAACCGCTATTAGAAAAGAGTGATTCTTACCCTCGAACGAGGGATCAACCGTACTTTTCTTCCCTTATACGAGGGCAAAAATGACTCTTTTGTCTTTTCCTCATAGAAGGTACGAAAATCAGTATGTGCCACTCGGTAGCAAAATTATTTGTAAAACATTTCATATTTTTAGCAGCGGTTCTCATAAGCGGTGTGAAAAGCAGTATGTGTCTCACGGTAGTATAATTATTTTCGTCTTGGGCGTAAACACTTGAATCCCTCGCTACGCTCAAGATTCTACTTTTCTATCGCAGAATATTTCACTTCACTCAGGATTCAATATGCCGCGCTCGCCGTAAATATATAATTTTGCTCCCTTGAGATACAATCTACTATTGATATTTCATTAAAACTGGCTTTTCGATGAAAAATACGGTGATGAAACGGATGTAATCCCAGCAAGGTATAATTTGTCCTCTAGAAAGTCAGGTGGTCGCTTTTGTAAAACTGTAGGCCACGCTAAATCTTCTTGGTGGAATTCCCATATGATAAATAAATAAATGTTGGGGTAAGTTGGCAAAGCGGAGTCCTGGCTCCATAGGATGCAACCAGGAAAACGATAGGAAGATAAGGATTAGATTTTTTTATACGGTTAATTATTGTAGTAACTTTTTTTTTATATCATGCTACAAGCTTGGGTTTCGTTATTAAATTAATTAATATTGTCTTAAATTTTATTATAGTTAATATTGTCTTAAATTTTATTGTTATCGTGTCATTTATACATGTCGCTGATACTTAAACTAGGTAAATCCTGTGCTGTAAGCATCAGCTCTCTTCCAGTTTGACTACGAACTATCAGTACAATATAAGTAATGAGACCGCTAACATGGATACTTGATTAATTTTAACTTTTGAATAAGTGTGATTATTAATAACTAATAATAACTAACATGCGCATATTTATTTATACATGTATAGTACTAACATACACTGTACATGTAGTGTAACTATACTTTAGAAAACGTTCACAACGAATAGAAACAAATACCTATATTTATGTAAGGTGCAGCGGAGCAATCTAGACTGCGGGAAGTTAAAACTAAACGAAAATATCTTTCGTGGTTTACATCATGTATGTAAGTAATCGCCGTTTCAAAGATCTTAACTCAGATTATTTAATTATAAGGGAATTACACAACGTAATTCCTCCCGCCCCTTTCCACCATCGGACGAGTAGGAATACGGTAAGGCGCCATCGTTTTACGGTGGCTGTTCCGAAAACTCGCACGAAGCGTCTTGCTTCCACCTTTATTGTGAAAACCGCCAAGCTGTGGAACTCCTTGCCGGAATCCTTGTTCCCCGTGAACTACAACCTTTTGGTCTTCAAAGCGAGAGTGAATCGGTTTTTACTAGGTAAGCGCGTTCCATCCTAGACCACAATATTGCTTACCATCAGGTGATTTGTGGTCAAGCGCAAACCTATTTAGAATTTAAAAAAAAGATAAACGTACCAATGCTCTACACCTTAGTGCCCAATGGATGACACCTCTGTCATCATATCAATAAGTTTGAAAGTGCCATATATTGGGTCAGTGTCGAGCACAGAGACGTTTATATTATATTCTAGTGGGATATCGAAAACAGAATACGTACAAAGCGTAAAGGAACAATTCATTATTTGTTTATATTAGAAAGGTTCTTTATGTAAATGAGGAAAACAGAAGTCCCTAAATGCTCCCCTGTGGCAACCCAAAAATCTTTATCGGACAGAAATTTTATCTTAGTACGCGATGTGCGGCGTACTTTTTTACTGTGGCTTCTTATTCATGCTGAATTAAATATGGCTTTTTACCTTAAACAGTACATGTATATGAATTGTTGATGATATTTTAATGTATTCACAAAGTCGAACGCTTTCGTTAAGTCCATATACTATATTTGTTGCGAACACACGATTTTGTTGATTTTCATACTTCTAAAAACTAAATTGTGCTTGTTCAAAGAAGAATACTGGCGACTTTAAATTAAAAGAATTGTAAACGTTTTATAAATGTCTTTGCAAAGAAAATGCATCTCGTTTCCAATAAATCTTCGCGGATGAAACTCGAAACTAAATAGATGTATACGTATAAATAACGGGCGTAGATTTCCTTTTAAAACTCGTGAATTCTGGAACAATAACTCAAGCAGCAAAGAATGTCGCTAGTGATGTGAAAAAATAGCCCGGATTACAGTTTTTCTTCCAATGTTAATACTTGAGCCAAATTGTTAACGAAAATAGCCAGTTATATATTATGTATTAAAGGCAAAGTTTTATTATTTTTAACTTTTAATACACAACAAAAAACGAGCAAAAAACAAACAACACAATAATATAAAGCATTATAAATAAAAAAATTGCCCTAAGTCTTCGGTGCTCGGTAGGGTTCCCAGAAGGCTGGCCGCATTGCCACGCTGGATAGCTATGCTAATCCGCTAGGCGAAATAGTGGCCAGCCCTCTGGTCACCGGAAGCCTCTATAAGGCGCCTTGCAATGTCCTTATAGAGGCGACGAGCACTTGGACCCCATGGCCCCAGGGTCTCAACCCCAAACGCCGCAAACATGTAACTACTGCCGAGAGTGGCATATTTGCGGCGCTTGAGGTTTTCAGCTGAGGATGCAGCTGCACCAGCATCAACTTTGGTGCCTGGAATATGGGACGGCGCCAGGGTATATATATATGCCACTCTCGGCAGTAGTTACATGTTTGCGGCGTTTGGGGTTGAGACCCTGGGGCCATGGGGTCCAAGTGCTTGTCGCCTCTATAAGGACAAGGCAAAGTTATATTTATAACTTTTTTATTAGGATGTTTTAATACCTATTTTTTAGTATAGTATGTATGGCATGGCATTAAAATATTAAATTTAGCGACACGCCTCATTGAAACCACAGGTGACCAGAGGGCGAACCAGCGTCAAAACTCCCAGTAGCTCGATTCACTCACACCTCGGATTCAGTTGAAACCGCTCAACCAATCTCACTGGGGCGCAAACTCTTAGAGTATCCCAGTGTTCCAAACTACACGCGTGGTCGTGCCGGAGGTTTTTTCCTGGATTATCCCCAGGCTACTCTCCAACCGCGCACTCCTATCGCTTTATTGGGCCCGGCCTTTAAAGCCGCAGTCAGGTTTAAAAAAAAGACCACGGGGTTGGCCAATACTTTGCACAAATATGAGTGTCGCTATTCAACGTGGCAATGCGGCCTGCCTTCTGGGCACACTGCCCATCGGCACTGATTTAGATGTTTTTATTCATAGGTAGTTTTTAGGGTTCCGTACCCGAAGGGTTACTAACACTCCGCTGTCCGTCTGTCTGTCTGTCCGTCTGTTACCAGGCTGTATTTCATGAACCGTGATAGTTAGACAGTTGAAATTTTCACAGATGATATTTGATGAGCGTTGGAGGGAGTACCATAGGCCTGTCGTCAGGGCTAGGGGTAACCCGCGATTTGGAGAGGTTCATATTAATTTATTGTAATTTTAATTTTATCTATTCAATTTAATTTAATTGAATTCAATGTCATTTTTAATTTTTATTTTTATTTTATAATGCTATCTATCTTAGATAGACTTGTTCTGGCATAAATTATTTTCATTTCATTTCATTTCATTTTCATTTCATTTCTCTTGCCGATATAACAACAAATACTAAAAAGCAGAATGAAATAAATATTTAAAGGGGCTCCCATACAACAAACGTCATTTTTGCCGTTTTTGTAGATAATGGTACGGAACCCATCGTGCCCGAGTCCGACTCTTACTTAGCCAGTTTCGAATTTTTTAAATTCGAATTTAATGTTTTCTATTTTTCACATAGTTTGTATAACCTGTTATTAAGGAAAGGTATTAAAAAAACATGGAGAAATCGTTGCGATCACAGCGCTATTTTTATTGTAATGTTTTTATTTATTTATTTATGTATATTAGGAGAACCAACAGCAGTACAAACAATGTAACAACATGCGTATTAACAGCATAGAGCCAATTACAGGATCTCACAGATAGCGCTAGAGTGTATATACTGAACTAAAGTGCGCACTCGTACACAATTACAAACTTTATTGGAACAAGAATGTTAAAATAGAAAAAAACACAACAAGCAATCCAGGCCCACTCTAAACTAATGTTTAACTTGAATAAATTAAATTGTAAATGACGAATATTAAATGAATATATGGCGTATGCTACAAAGCACTCAGCGAAAACACCTTTACGAAGACACCTTGTTAATTAAATATAAAAAAACGCTTTTTTTTGACGCAATAAAATTTTGGCCTTTGTTTAGACTTGGACAACCTGCCCCACAGAAAAAAAAATTTCGGGTCAAAAAAAATTTATTCTACTTTTTCCTAATCAGAACACGATACTGAATATGCCCTTAAACGGATCCTCACTAGTTTTATTACATCCTGTATAGAGTAATTATTTAAACCATTGTAATCATACTTTGGATGTCTGTTATCCAGAATATCCAAATCCTAAAGCATTGCGGTCATCCAAATGTGTCCCATCACTAGCAGAGGCCTCCAGGCTCGCAACTTCGGAGTTACGAAGTTATATTTAAGCGTCGTTGAAAAATTTACAAAACGCCGACGACTCACTTAGTGTAGGGGATTGTTTAATGGGACATTGACTGAGGGCTTCCTCCGAACTTTGAAATCCGAACTTCGTTACGTGCTATCCCTTTCCCTCATGTATAAGGGTGGATCAACTATTTTTTGTTGCTCGTTACCATAGTTACGTCTCCTGAGTCACTCTTTAAAACTGTGATTTTATAGGGTTTAAACCTACCAAACATGAATTTTAGCGATGAGTATCCATTTCGACATGGGTCATCTCTTGACCATGCTTGAAGTCTATATTATAAACATTTTTGTAAGAAACTCGGTTACTATTGTCTCCTCGCTGACGGGACAGAATAACAACAAGAAAAAGTTGATTGACCAAACAAAGTCGCTTTCTCTGTCCCTATGTCCCTATATCCCTATGTATGCTTATATCTTTAAAACTACGCAACGGATTTTGATGCGATTTTTTTTAATAGATAGAGTGACTCAAGGGGAAGGTTTAAGGATGATTCACATTAGACCGTTCCGTGTTCGGGCCGTACCGTCTCCGGGCCGGCCCGTCTCCGAGCTTTTTTGTGTGTCAATGTGCTAACCGTTCCGCGTCCGGGCCGGGCCGGGACCGTGCCGTTTCCGAGCCTCGGACGTAGGTAGATCGGCCGTCAAACGTTTGCATTGATAATAGAGCGACCGTTCCGTGTCCGGGCCGGCCCGTCTCCGAGCGTCACCGGGCCCGTCCGTGGTCGGGCGGCCGTCGATTTTCTGTCATAGAAAACGGGCCGGTCCGGACACGGAACGGTCTAGTGTGAATCATTCTTTATATGTATAATACATGCATCAGTATTGCACCCGTGCGAAGCCGGGGCGGGTCGCTAGTATAGTATATAACACGTGAGTGAAAGGGACGGCACGATACCAAGTTCGGATTTCGAAGTTCGTAGCAGCCCCTCTGCCTCAGAGATACCGAAAAGACACAGTCTGTACTTTCTAAATGCAATTCTGTTTTTAATGAAACTTAAGTAAAATGTATGTATGTATGTAAGCAATTTAAGTACGAAATAACATGTTATAACAATATACATGTCACATTAGATTAGAATACAAAGGCTAATTTATCCTATGCGGGATTTCTTCCAGCTAGCCTTTGAGGGATTGAGTGGGAAGTGGAAGAATGAGATAGACAAACTTACACCGTGTACCAAAACGTTTCAATAAGGTAACTGATAGAAAGATAAGATACACATACAATCAATTAATATCATAAATAAATAATTATTCAAAATAATATCTATACATATAATAAAGCTGTAGAGGTTCGAAAGTCTGTACATAGAAGATATTAGCAAAAAAATCGATGGAGGGGTCTTAGAATCGATAACAGAACACATTTCAACAGTTTTTAGAATTTGTGTCTGTTTGTCTGTCTGTTTATTTGTCTCACTATCACGCGAAAACTACCCAATAGATTTCAATACAACCTTCACTAATACTTTTAATTGATCTTCGGACGGGTTATAGGCTATAAAAATCATACAGATTGGGGATGAAAGGGGGTGAAAAGAGGAGTTTGAGAGGAACTTTGTATGAGAAGTCCTTCAATTCGTGACTTAAAGGCTTGAAAATTGGTAAGCATATAATTGGAAGCAAACTAAAAAGAATCCCATTAAAAACTATACAATAAATAGATAATATGTGAAAAAATGGAGGGTAAAAAAGTGCTTAGGGGACTAGCGACTAATAACCAAAAATCCCTCAACCCATAGTAACTGTTTGAAATTAGAGATTTAATTATGTTAGTCAGTTGTTGTCAACATTGTCAAACCAGTGCCTTGAACTTCGTCTACCTATAATTGATATATCTTCGTTGTTAGAGTGGTCGAGTGTGATAACGGTGTCATCTGAGGGCCTACAAAATAGAGCAAATTCCTACTATTCCCACTAATATTATAACTTTGAAAGTTCGGATGTTTAGATGTTTGGATATTTGTTACTCAATCACGCAAAAACGGCTGACTGGATTGTGATGAAACTTGGTACACAACGAGTTTATAGCCTGGATTAACATATAGGATACTTTTTATCCCTTCGTCATCCCTGAAATAGATAAATTCGGGGGTGGAAGTTGAATTTCATAGATCCAGAATCATGTAGAATATTTATAATACCCGCTGACTTACGAAAATTCGACTCAGATGAACCAGTGTAAGTCTGAGCTCCAAATATGTACATAGTTGTCACGAATCGTAGGGTCAAGATACAGTAAGGACGTATCGTGAGGCGAGTGTAGACTGTTGTACGTAATTTACGATATTTGACGTTTGGCGTGTCAAAGACGTGCCATTACACAGATGCCATTCATTCAAGTCGAATCGAAGTTAATGTAGATTATTTACTCCTTGCAGAATTCAATAATTTGAGTCTTATAGTTGCTAAGATAAAGTACGTATTTTCATGTACAGTTTTTAGTTTTACCATCGTAGTTATAAACTGAGTAATGTCGCTACCAATTGATTATGATGAGCTATTATTATGAAAGATTTCGGATATTTGTGACTCTTAGAGCTTAATTATCTTAAAACCAAAGCGACTGATGTGAATGTGAATGTTCACCGCATTTCAGTAATTACCTGAAGTTCTATTAATTATTTACATGCATAATTGTAAGCAGTACCTAAATAACGCAAATCTATTATGATTTAGATTTGCGTTATTTAGGTACTGACGTACAGCCTTTAAAGCGCTTGCGTTTTAAATCAAAACTTACTGACCCATTGAGCCTAAATAACTTTACTGTTTATAAAATTGGAGATTAAATAGATTGGACGTAGATGATTGTTGTCAGCATTGACTGACCAGCGCTTTGATATATGCCTACATAAAAATTATAGAAATTCCACTCCACTCTATTCTTTTTATTTAAACAAAAATGGATGGTTGAGAAATGTAAAATAGTTTTATTTTTCTTGAACCAGACTGGCTTCACAGGCCGGGCCCAATAAAGCGATAGTGAGTGCGCGTTTGTTTGGAGAGTGGCCTGGGGAAAATCCAGGAGAAACCTCCAACGCGACCACACGGGGGGTTTAAACACTGCAACTGGAATACTCTAAGAGTATGCGCTCCAGTGAGATTGGTTGAGCGGCCTCAACCAAATCTGAGTTGTGGGTGGAATCAAACTACTGGGAGTTTTGTCGCTGTTTCACTAAACCAATCCTTGCTAAGAAAGGACCAACTAAGAACTCAGCCAGGCCCGACCTGGGTCGGACTGACTCTACCCGGTATGCAGCGGTATTGGGATGAATAGGGACTATATGTGTCTGCGATATCGCGATCGTGCGGTGGACATCCCCGCCGGCAGGGTAATTTTGTGTCTATCCTAAGGACCCATAGAAACCGTTACAAATCTTTTTGGTTACTATAGGTCAGCTATCCAAAATACTTATTCAATGTAGGTAATATGAAAACATGGATTATCTGACTGATTAGTTTATACATAATTGGAAAACGATAATATGCGCGTAGGTAGTTAAAAATATTACTACTGTTTTAAGTTGAAGTTAAGGAAGCGCGAGTCTTTTTGGTAGATGTCACTCTGAGTACGCATCCCCAAGGCTTTGAAGAAGAGAAGAAAGAACTGGTTGAAGGATCCGGTAACCGAGTGTGATTACTGATTTTTCATGCAGACAGCTTAGTTAAAGTGATTGGCTGCGTATGTCAGGATGTCACCGGTTCGATTGTACGTTTTGGAAAGTGTTTCTTCACTAGAAAAATACCTATGATTAAAGTCTTAGTCAACTACAAGTACATATGAAAAAAATTCTTAGTAAACTAGAAATATTAAATAAAGTTTCATACAGAGGGATAATGCGTAGAGACATGTGCCCAAGGTGACCGGTGTTCACTGCAAGTAGAGCGTGTCATGTTGTTGTAGGTCATACAGATCTTGGGTTATAATGTATGACTCCTAACACGTTGCAATTCGAGAAACAGAAATTTTTGTTCCATTCAATCATAATATGTTTTCCCCTGTAGTCGCTACATCGAGCATGTGAGTACTAATACTCGGAAAGTAGGGAATTGGGAAACTTCATAGAACAAGCGAACGAATGTGCATACGTACGCAACATCGAACCATGACACCACTATACTACATGGATTTGATGACGTAGTTTCTTAGCACACATTGTGTTTCGTTACGTAGTACAAGAAATCATAAAAATTATTTGTACTTATATATACTATATGGGATCGAGTCGACGGCGTTCTCGGGGCTGGAATGAAATGTGTATTTAACGTCTGAATTTCCTGGCCAGTACCCTTGACCAGTACCTATTGAAAAATCATATTACCCATTTTATTTCATTATCCGCCTATTACATCCTACTTCAAGACACATGCCTCCTTTCATGAACAAG
Organism: Epiblema foenella; assembly: GCA_963556455.1. Classification (NCBI taxonomy): domain Eukaryota; kingdom Metazoa; phylum Arthropoda; class Insecta; order Lepidoptera; family Tortricidae; genus Epiblema; species Epiblema foenella. Next base: position 12,368,996 of record OY747118.1, on the reverse strand, counting down.
GGGGCCCATTTCACTTGCTAATATATTTATAGGAATAAGAAACTTTGTAAGGTTGTAACTTTGAGACGTAAAAACGTTTCAGTACATTTTGAGTGAGTCAGTTAAGTAGTTTATAACCTAACCTGCAGAATATATTCACCAAGGGGAAGGAATAGTCAGTAGACGTTCACGCGAACGAAGTCGCGGGCAAAAGCTAGTACATAAATAAATATATTATTAGACCAAATCACAAGTCGTTGGAGAGCCCCAATTTCTTGAAATAAGAATCAAATATATTAGTTTTATATAATTTTTAGATCTATAAACACAGCCAGATGGTTAGGTTAATGTCCTAGTGCTTGACACCAGGCACGCAGAGGGGGGGATAGTTGGGATTTATCCTCCCCGAAAACGTTTTTAGCCGTCAGTTTATCAGTGATTACAGCGATTTTTACACAGTTCACACGGTTGTTTCAATGTTTGTCCCCCCCCCCGAACCAAATGAAATGAAATGAAATCATTTATTCTTCAATTTAGGCATGTTACATGCACTTATGAATGTCAAAAAACTACCGCCGGTCCATAAAATAAACCTCTGCCTCGAGAAGAACCGGCGTAAGAAACTCGGCGAGGTGTCATTTTTTCAAAACAATATGCATATAAAATAATAGTAAAAATAGTACAAAATTCAAATGCTACCTACAGTATAAACATACATACATATTTTTTAATACTAAGGACAAAATATTTCTGCGTTAGATTACTTGTGCGGGACGCTATCACTGCCAAACATCCCTATCCATGATGTAATCGTTTATCTTATAATATGCTTTTGAAATAAGTGTCTGTTTCACAACAGATTTAAATTTAGAATCCGTAAGTTCAGTAATGTGTCTTGGAATTTTGTGTACAAAAGTCTGGATACGTGCCTGCTTGACACTGACTGAATACATGGCACTTACAAAAATAAGTAATTTTGAATTTAATCTTTAATCTTCAAGGCAAGAGTGAATAGGCTATTACTGAACCAGGGAGCTACATCTTAAGGCTGGTCATCGCTTTCCATCAAGCGAGACTAAGGCCAATCGCTGTTCAGTCAGATAAATAAACAAATGTATATTTAAATTATATAGATAGGGAGCCACTCCCAACACCCCATAGTTTAATAAAATCTTAAATGTAACTATAAACTATGTAGACTGAAATATATATATATTGGAAGAGATCGCTCTTTAGCGATAAGACCGCCTGTTGTTCTGCCTCTGTCTCCCTGTGTCTATGTTTTTTGTTTTTATGTGCTATTTTATTATGTGAGGTGTGCAATAAAGAGTATTTGTATTGTATTGTATTTGTATATTTGTAATTTAATACTGCAATAAACAGATTAAATTTTAATTTAATTATTTTTAAGTCATTCATAAAAATAAAAAAACAACAATCAATAAACTAGTAACGATATACATTTAATCGATCTCTTAGTTATCCCCTATAGACCCAACTAATTTAAATGTAGAAATGTGACATTACAGAATTGGTCGCAAAACAGGTGGTGTCAGGTGAAACAATACATCGGACGCGGGTCGGTCCCCGGGCGGTAATTCCGCATTTACGTACCGCTAAAATACAGTGGAGAAATTTGTGCGTTAACGGTCGCTTTATAAAAAATGCGTGAGTTTCAGACGTCTTTAAGGTTGAATATCGGTCGACATGTTTCGAACAAAAACATGGCTCTTAATCATGAGAACCAGCCGCGACGACGCGTCTAGCACTGCGCGATCTGTTACAGTAACATTTCGAGCGATATTCGACGTTTACTTCAATAGAAGGAAATTTATTGTCTATTATCCTGTTTGGTTTATGGAATTAAGTTGGCCTTTTGTCTGTAACTTGTCACCATATAATCAAAACCGACAAAAAATAATTGCTTAACATCTATTAGCTCAATATGAGACTTTACGCTTCTTATTCAATGTATGTATTGTAATTTTTGAAGTTGGTGCCATCCAAAGAAACTGTCTAAAGTTGACGAAATGGCACCGACTATAAAAAATACAATACCTACATTGTTCCTCATATAGTTAAAATAAAATAAATAAATATTAGAGGACAATCTTACACAAATCGAACTAGTCCCACAGTAAGCTCAAGAAGACTTTTGTTATGGGTACTAGATGACGATATATTTAATAGATATAAATACTTAAATACATAGAAAACATCCAAGATTCACAAACAAATATTCATGCTCATCACACAAATATTTGCCCTGACCGGGATTCGAACCCAGGACCATCAGCTTCACAGGCAGGTGCACTACCCACTAGGCTAAACCGGTCGTCATAGTTACAATCTAATTAAGAACTTCCTACTTTTTTTAGAATTAAATCGATTAAAAAATAAATAAACGCGTCGCTTGTAACCGAAGATGGCTCCGTATGTTTCCGCGCGAAGGTGACACGAAAGGGAATGGCAAACTGAACAAGAGTTATATTAAAAGTCCCATAGGTCGTGACCTGTTCGCTACTTCCAGAGTAATAACATGGGAGACGTATTGTTATTTGCTCACAGTAAGGTCGACAGAGCTCCCGAGGACGCGCCGTGTTGAGAGCGAGGGACCTTCGTACGTCAAGGGTGTCTGCTCGAGATTTCTCGAACTCGAGACAACTCGAGAGTTTCGCCTCCATTCGAGACGAGAAATAAATAGCCGACTCTCGAGACTCTCGAGTTCTAGCGAACACGAAATTGTTGAGATGTACAGCACTAGCTGCGTGTTGTCTCCACACTAGTAATGTTGACTGGTTACTATGGTTACATTCTTTCTTATTTAATTGTGTCGTAATGTTTGAATATATTATGTTTTGTGATAAATAACAGTTTGCTTATTCTTCTACCTAAAACCTCAACAGAAATAAGGGGGGTCAGTTTCGCCATTTTGCCGTACACCAAGTCACGAAAAGTTTAATTAGGAAAGAATTTAATATTTATGAGTTTACGGGAAAATGTACTCCTAATCTTGAGATGTTATATCAAGCCCTTATGACCGTCAAGCCCACTTCTACGGAAAACGAGCGTGTTTTCAGTCTGGCTAGAAACAGTAACCAAGATAATAAGAAACCGACTTTCGGACAAATCGATTAACACTTTAATATTCTTAAAGGCCTACTTTTTAAGACAAAAATACCTTTTTAATAATTACTGATTGAATTACAAAAATGATTAACACTTACACATGAATGATCATACAAAATGGATAATATATATCTCACTTAGATCATTAAAAGACTGTTAAATATGATTGTTGAAACTCCTCAATTTTATGTCACGTCATTGTAGTTTAAAAAAATCGTTTGTTTGTGATGATTATTGTATTATTTGCATTTGATTCCTATCCTAATCTTATTTAAAATTGTCTTTGTTAGAAGAAAAGATCTCTATCAAAAATACCAGTTTATGTGTGATCAAAAGACTAAGAGTAAGATAAGTTTTTGTATGTTTGTAAGAAGAGTTTTAATGTTGTTTTGTATTTCGAACTTGTAGTACAAAATTAAATAAAAGAATACTGATTTTTATTTGTTTTCATTTTATATTTAGCAATAATTTACAATTTCTTACCAAAGACTCGAGAATCGAGACAACTCGAGAAATTGGAGTCGAGAATTATCGAAACTCGAGAAAAAAAATGAGTCGAGGAACCAGAAACCCTATACGTCACTTTAGCTGTCAACACGACGTTTTTTTATTGGAACCTGACTGTGGCTTTAGGCCAGTTTTTTCAGATTTTCATGCATTTTAATGGCGGTTGGGTAGTTTATTATAAAATGGTCGTTATTTTAATGTTATCTTATCATATGAGCATGATGTATGTGAGCCAAAAATACGAGTTTCACTTTTAGATTAAACAAAATACTAGTCCCTTTTTGCGGTCGCTTAACAAAACATGGGTCACATTATTCCGTATTCCAGCTTTAAAGCTAAAGGTCAAAGCTTTCATATGCATAGTTCGCAGAGCTTTGCAGCTAGCGCTTAAGCTTACATGTCCAACCTAGCTTTATGATGTCAGAATATAACTTGTGCAGTTATTTAAGTCGTAGCTGAGAGTTTTCGTAAAAAAATGTACGTGGCCTTTTTTTCTAAGAATTCCATATTATTTACATTTAATTTATTCAGAATTGTTGATACTATCTATAATAAGGTTATAGGGTTAACCTTTGTTGCAAGAAAAAAATCGGCCAAGTACAACAATGATATTTTTGCGTGCGTTTTTATTTATTTAAACTTTGTGTGCGTGCGAGTCGGACTCGCGCACGAAAGATTCCGTACCATTATCTATAAAAACCCCCCGCCATTTGTACAATTTGTGTATTTTGTGCAACAAAGTTTAAATAAATAAAAACGCACGCAAAAATATCATTGTTGTACGGGAGCCCCCATAAATATTTATTTTATTATGTTTTTAGTATTTGTTGTTATAGCGGCAACAGAAATACATCATCTGTGAAAATTTCAACTGTCTAACTATCACGGTTCATAAGATACAGCCCGGTGACAGACGGACGGACGGACAGCGAAGTCTTAGTAATAGGGTCCGTATCGTATCCAAAGGGTAAAAACCCTAAAAAGTGTCCTAAATATTCTATTCCGGATCGTCACAATTTTGTATCATCTTTTTACAAGAGTATGAAGGTGACGCACTGGAAGAAAAGGTATCGACAGTATCAAATATTCTGTATGAACAAAAACAAAATGGAATAGAATGAAGGCCGGTGGACAACCGACGCATCTTTTGCCGGTGTTGTTTTTATGTTGTTTATGAATTTTAATTGATTTTTTTATGAATTTTAATTGATTTATTGTATATCGCCGCCTGGTTAGTACCCACAGTACTACGAGTGCAATTTTGGGACTAGGTTGATTTGTGTAAGAGTGCCACTTGTCAGGGCATAATCGACATTAAGATCAATAAGTAATAACAGTTACAGATTAGTAAGAGAAACAAAGATAGTTGATATATGAAAGTGTATTGGAGTAAAAGAGAGGAGACGAACTTGAATAAAAACACTTTCCAAGATGTCATCGTTTCATTTAACAGCCTAACATGGCGCTGCGGCAAATTAAGTTAAAATAAATAGTAAATCATTAACGAAAGTCAAAAATAAGTGCATTCAAAGTCATGCTGACTATAGCGGGTCCTGTAGACAGGCATAATATCAATTTTTAGTCCATTTGGGGAATATTGATATGCTACGTGTGTAAACTTAGCATATCATTTGGTAGAAATCCATGTTTTATTTTTTCAGCAAAAACAGCAGAACTATTGCCGAAACGTATCAGGAACTATAGAGCTATGCTGCATGCGAATAGAACTCCAATTATTTTGTGATCTGCTGGAACTTGATATGCTAACTTCACGGACATGTGTAATAATGAGTTGCGGTAAGGACTCATACGTGAGAAAACTTTGGAGGCTATAACTCAAAAACGATTATGAATATGAACATAATTGTTTCTTTTCCTTAATAAAGAAAAGTAAAAATAAAATAACTGGCCACCAATCTGTTAGCATTTTTGTCCACCTGCCATCACTGAACCTGTACACCGAATTTCGAAATCCGAACTTCGTATCGTGCCATCCCTTTCACTCTCGTGTTATCCACTATATGAGTGAGAGGGACGGCACGATACGAAGTTCGGTGTAGCCCCTCTGGCAAATGTCCTGCTCAACTCCACTTGACTTATACGATAATTTATGTATGTGTCTCTCTTCCTCACTGTCCCAGACACGTTAAGGGATGATCACTCTCCCTTATTCTGAGCACGAAGATGCAAATTTTACAACTCAAAACTAAACTGCCACAACTCCAAATCGATACGTACGCAATTTTATTGCTTATATCTATAACTTTAAGGCTTAGAATAATTTTAACTCACGCACCGATGTGTCCATTAGATTTTGAGAAATAGAATGTGACAAATACGCGGTGCTTGATGCGATTACAAGGTTTATATGAAGGATGATACGGGCCAGAGTCGTGTGAAGGTTCAAGTGGGTTTTGGGTTTAATATGGCATGTCCACTGCTTTACAGGGTTTGGGATAAAAAGTAATATCCGATTTATATGAAGTGAATGTTAATCTGTGAGGTAGTACGTTATGTGAATTATAAAAAATGGTAGGGTCTATAGGCCTGTTACTGATCAAACGTCTAAATGTCTCTTTTCACACCTGCTATTCAGAATAGAGTTATTGTTGCCTTCGAATGAGGGATCAAAGATGTACTTTTCCTCCCTCATTTGAGGGCAACAATGACTCTTTTCCTCATAGAAGGTGTGAAAATCAGTATGTTACACTATGTAGTAAAATCATTTTTAAGATATTTCATGTTTTTAGCAGCGGGCCTCATAGACGGTGTGATAAGCAGTATGTGTCACACGGTAGCAAAATTATTTCCGTCTTGGGCGTAAACACTTGAATCCCTCGCTACGCTCAAGATTCTACTTTGGAATCCCTCGCTACGCTCAGGATTCTATTGTAGAATCTTTCGCTTCACTCAGAATTCAGTATACCGCCCTCGCCGTAAATATATCATTTCGCTCCCTTGAGACACAATCTACTATTTCACTTCTCTTGCTCGAAAAGAGTGTCATATTAGACTTGTCAAGCGAAGCTAAAGAAGTATATTTAACCCCTAGGGAAAATATGAATACATATTTATGATTTACAAAACATTAAATTTAGACCAATCAAAATACTTCACCTATTAAATCCACCAATCACAAACTCTTTAAAAAATATTTGGTATTGGGTATTAACCAACCAGAATACAGCTTTACCAAAATCGACCAATCAGGAAACAGAATTAATTTCTCTAAAGAGTCTAAAGATTAAGTTTGTAGTAGTCCCTATTTCACAATAATCAAAAAAGTGATTAATTCGTTCGAGCAACGCTTCGAAGCGCTCAATGGAAGGTGAGTATTGCGCGTGAATGTATGTAGCGCGCGAACTGCGGTGTTTATGTTTTGTGTGTCAAAGCAGTTTAGAAAAAAAAACATGTTGCCTAATTATACATAAGTTCGCCGTGGAATTTATTGTTAATTTTGGATGGTTAACCTTTGTTTATTTATTTTTTCGCAATCGAAGTGAAAAGTAGAGTGTATAACTCTGGTCTAAAAGCCATATTACCCCTCGAACTATTTTCGCTCACTTCGTTCGGGAAAATAACTATCTCGTATGGCTCTTTTTAGACCCTTGTCATACAAACTCAAACTCTCTTTCTAAATAATGTGTTCAGAATTTCTTACAACCCTATTTCACCTTCTTCAAACTTATCTGGTAATAATAATAACGAAGTTTTACAAAGACCAGCACTATGATCAAGGTTAGCTGTCAAGGGCGTCTCGGCCACAAGGTTGACTTGACAAGCTTTGTTCCAGAAATTAGATCTTGAGTGGACTAGGGATGGGACGATTACCGATAAAAGAAACTAATGAAAATCAAACTAACTAACTCTTTAGATTACAATAAAATACAATACAAATATTCTTTATAGCTCACCACAAAATAGTACCTACATGAAAAAAAACCGGCCAAGTGCGAGTCGGACTCGCGCACGAAGAGTTACATACCAATATCTACGCATAAAAATCACGTTTGTTGTATGGGAGCCTACTTAAATATTTATTTTATTCTGTTTTTTAGTATTTGTTGTTATAGTGGCAACAGAAATACATCATCTGTGAAAATTTCAACTGTCTATCACGATTCATGAGATAAATCCTGGTGACAGACGGACATACAGACAGACAGACGGACAGACCGACAGACAGACGGACTGACAGTGGAGTCTTAGTAATTGGGTTCCTTTTTACCCTTCGGGTACGGAACCCTAAAATGGTAGATAACAGGCGGTCTTATTGCTAAAATGCGATCTCTTCCAGACAACGTTGTGTGGTGGAGACAACATAATAATTTGACATGAGTAGGTGAAACAGAAATACTAAGTATTTGGATGGATCAACTATTTTTTGTTGCTCGTTGCCATGGTTACGTCTCCTGAGTCACTCTTTAAAACTGTTATTTTATAGTTTAAATCTACCGAACATGGGTTTTAGCGATGATCAAAATTCCATGTTATAAACATTTTTCTATGAAACTCATTTACTGTAGGAATTATTGGGAAAAGTCTCACTAAAAATAAAACCGGGTTATATAGCAGTATTTTTTTGTCGCTGTACATAACTGGTCGGCCATTTTGGTTTTGTAAGAGGAACAGACATTCCTTTCACATTAAGCCGTCGTCTCCCGATGAAAAAAAAAAAACATTCTTTTGTTATGGTCCCTGGGATCCCAGGGACCGGTAGACGACGGTTTTAGTTGTGTACCAGGAATATTATGTCCCCTACCAGTGCTGGTATACCTACGGTCAGAGAGCCTGGTCATGTGTTCTCCCACGCACATGTAATAAATTCCCTAAACATTTGTTACTAGATCTGAATAATAAAAAAGACAAAACATTCAGAAATGCCATTAAGTTATATTTGTATAAAAATCAATCTGTTAAAATATTCTTAGTTACTTAATGAATTAGGTAACTAAGAATATTTTAACAGCAACAATGTATACTGATTAATAAAATTGTATATCCGCAACTCTTTAACTTAAAAAATCTTTTGTAATTTAAGATTAATAGTTAAGTAAGTGATTATAAAATTATGTAAAAAATTTCACTGAAATAAACAGCTTAATTTTTTTTTTGGTAATGTAACTTGGTTATGTACGGAGAACAAGGGTCAGGTTCGATTAAATTTTAGTATGTATATTTTTACTATATCAGCAAAAAATATTAGCAATTTAGCGTCTCCGTCCAACACTACATCTTCAGCCAACATCTCAATTCTCAACAGACACTCCTGCTTTGCTGACAGTTTGAACTCTGAAAATAATAGACCGTTGAAAATGTACCTACGTTTTTCAATGATTTAATAAAGTTGGAAGGTTTATTTAATCAAAATATAAAAAGAAGGTGTAGGTAAGTAAGTACTTAAAAATGATCTTTCCTCAATACCAAAAGTTTGAATCAAGGTTTAATGAGGGCTATCACGTATGAATTCGCCGCTAGAGGCGCTAGTGTAGCGTGAGGTCTCCGAAATGTCAAATGTTACTTTTTGTGGTTGCGCTACGAGGGTTAATATCTAATTGGAACAATATGGTGACTATTTTGCAATACCTGAGCTTGATTATGGCAAATATGAGTTACGGGTCAATGACTGTCAGTGTTTTGAGACAGTTTTGTCTTTCGGAAACTTATTATAGGCGACCCGGCCTATGCTCTATGATCCTAATGGTTGACCCATGCCAACCTCGCTTATGGCATGCGTCAATACCTACAAATAGTGGACTGTAATGGAAACAAAGGTAGCTACTGACTCTACTATCTGTTGAAACACTGAAGACTCACTGACTCTAATAGAATGTTCTGCTACGCAGTTAAGTAAATTTTATGTTTGTTTGAAATAATAAGAAATAATTCGGATATAATGCGGTTTTATATTAAATATCACAGGTACGATCCTTAGCCTAAGTTATCTAGCAAAATAAACACTGTACGACACGATTTGACTTATTTATAACGAATTTAGCTAAATCTAGGTATAAACTTCTAGACTTCCTATGCTGAGTACTGATGCGAGCGGGGTTCCTTATTCACTTTTCTTCTTTGGGATCCTAGCTGCTTGTCGTAGTGTTCCTCTGGTACTGAATGAAGTGAATGAGCAACCCTCTCTTATATTCAGCCCAGTTGGCCCGTGGAGAGAGCCATGTCTCTTACGGTTAAATGCCGAGCAGGTTCAGACCACGCCCCTAGTATATATACCGTGGTTTACTGAGATCGAGCTTCACTCGATCTCCTGAGGCTGCAGATAGCCTTACTCGTCTCGTGTCAATCTTGACGAGTCGCTATTCGACTCGTCCATACGAGACTCGCTAACTTAGGGCATGATTCGATCTGCGCTGGTCCTGAGAGCAGTTGATGCTGCGCAAAAACTACTTTCACTGAATATTATTATTTGGCGAGATGCGCCACGCGGTCAACTTCGCGTGCCTGATTACAACACAGGGCTTACTATATGCGCGGGAGCGCCTACTAGGTATGAGAGAGATCTCATGCCTCCAGGACCAGCCGTTCGTGAGCTATTTCACGATACGTGGCATTTTGATAGTGAAAATATCAGTCATGGATCGATATTTTTACTTTCTTGCGCAATCTTCATTATTATTGCGCCATATGCAATGGAATCTTCCACTGCAACTATTACGCAGTATCGCGTAAGAAATAAGGTAACTCGCTAGTAAGTTCGCTTACGTTCATTCCCATAGGGCGAATGACTACCAAATACGTAAATAACATTGATTCACTTAAATATTTCAACTTAAATAACATGAACGCTCTTAAATCTACCTAGCCCTATTGTGTTTATCTTTATTGATACTAATGTGGCCCTTATTGGCCTTACATGCTAGGTACATGATCTAGAGGTGGGTTCTGTCCTCTACACTCCCCGCCGTCTGAAGACTCAGACTCCTGTGACCTCGGTGGCCAGACTCCTGTGTCATCGGTGGCCATGGTCATCAGGCTTCAGCGGGATCGGGACTCGGCGCAGGCTGGGTGCTCGACGCAGGCTCGTGGCTCGGAGTGTGCTCGATGCTCGACGCAGGCTCGTTGCTCGGAGCGGCCGGCACCAACACGGCCAGCCGTGAAGTCGCACGGCGTAGCACGCCGTACGTTGTGCGGACGTCCACGTTCCGCACTTTTCCGTCGGGCCCTGGGTAGGTGGCCACGACTAGCCCTCGCGGCCATACGTTGCGAGGGCTTGCGGGGTCGGCGACTAACACACAGTCGCCGACGTGGATCTGCTGGGCCCCACCGCCGGAGGATTGGCGGGGGGCTAGCAGTGGGTAATACTCTTTCACCCATCGCCGCCAGAAGTGGTCTGCCAGTGCCTGTACTTGGCGCCATCTTCTTCTGTCGTCTTCCTCGCTGGGACCGATGACAGGCTGCTGGATCGTCGACAGCAGCAAGAAGTGGTTCGGCGTCAGCGCGACGTCGTCGCCAGGCTCGGTGGGCACGTGCGTGAGTGGTCTTGCATTTACCACGTACTCCACTTCTGCAAGGAGCGTCAGGAAGATTTCTTCGCTCGGCGCTCTCTCGTTCATTGTATATGCCAGCGCGTTCTTAATGGTTTTGACCATTCTCTCCCAGCTGCCGCCCTGTGATGGCGCAGCCGGGGCGATGAAGCGCCAGTTCATTCGATGTTGCAGCCCGTAGTTCTGGAGTGCCGGTAGCCATTCTTCGTGGGCCGCCTTCAGCTCCAGGGCGGCCGCGCGGAACGATGTCTGGTTATCGCTCCACATCGTCTGTGGCCATCCTCGTCGCGCCGCGAAGCGTCGCAGCGCGTTGATGGCACTGTCGGTTGACAGGCTGTGCACGACTTCCAGGTGGACCGCACGCGTCGTCAGACACGTGTACAGCGCGACCCACCTCTTCTCGCGACGCCTGCCGATCGTGACCCACATCGGGCCGAAGTAATCTTGTGCTGCGTGCGTGAAGCAGCGCTGGTAGGCCTCCAGCCGCTCGGCCGGGAGGTCTCCCAAAGGTTGCGCGCGCGGACTCGCGCGGCGCAGGCGACAGAGCGCGCACGCCTGGGATACGGCGCGCACACTCGGCCGCAGATGAAGCACCCATAGCTTCTGCCTTAAATCATTAACCACAGCCTCATTATTAACATGCGCGCCCCTACAATGGGCGCGCTTTATTAGAAGTTTAGTATAGGACTCCCTACCGTCCAGGATAATGGGCTTCTCAGCCGTGTACCGTACCGGTGCACGGCTGAGCCTGGTTCTCATTGTCAGCAATCCTTCCGACGAGAGCTCTGGATCCAGTTTATACAGTTTTGACTGTTTGGACAGCTTTCCTCCTGCTGTCAGTATCCTCAGCTCCTCTGGGAAGCTGCAGCGCTGGCTCCGCTGCGCCAGCAAGTGCTCCGCCGCCTGCAGGTGCTTTGCCTCAAGTCGCTTGTTTCTGTCGCGCGACTTGAGCTTGTCTATAAACAATAACATGTAACCGACCGCCCTCACGAGGCGCTCAAAACTACCGAAGCGCTCTGTGTTCGGTAGCGAGGTCGCCGGTTCACTCGTTGTGGTCAGGACCGTCTTCAGCTTTCTCCCTTCTGCTGGCTCCACGTCCCGTGTGGAGATAATGGGCGGCCGCTGGTCCTGTATACTAACCTGCTGACTCTGTTGCAGGTGTATAGCGTCATCCGCCGGGCGCACGCCGTCCTTGTGACTCCCATCCTTGGAGTCGATGGCGGTGCGCGGGATGATCGCGTCGTGAGCCTCTTCGTTGCACCACGCGTGGTACGCGGCTCGCTCGTTCGTCGGAGGGAATCCTGGATTCTTCCCGAATATGGCCCACCCCAGTACGCTCTTCATCGCGACTGGGGCGTCTCGTGGGCCGGTCCTGATTACTTCCGGTATCAATAGTTGCCAGTTGTCGGCACCCAACAGCAGCTGTGGCACTCCATACTGGCTCACAGCTCCGCGGGCTTCTCGCAGGTGCTCGTACCTGTCCAACAATGTGCTATCTACGGCCTGGCCTCTCAGGCCGAGGTTACTCACCGTCCTCATCTCGACGGGGTGAGCCAAGCCTCCTTTCTGAGACCGTATGTACGCGGACACTCGCTCGGAGTGCCCCTTGTGCGCGATCCCTCCGACGCCGCGTACAGTCAGCTGATCCCGTGGTCCAGTGGCGCCTATGTGATCAGCGACTGCCTGCTCGAGGAGAGAGACGGTCGATCCCTCGTCCAGCAAGCAGAGGATATGGGCCTCGCCCTTAGGGCCCGATATCGTGACTGGAAGGACTTTTAACAATACCTCGGTTGTTTCCTTGGCGTTGCTGGCGTAACTGCTTTGCTCGACCGCGCTGTCCGGTTCTCGCGTCGTGCCCTCCTTGCACGGCGGCGGCGGCGTCATACTTGCCGTCGCTGACAGCGGTCGCGGTCCTTCGTAGTGAAGCAGTTCGTGATGGGGACGTGAGCAGCCCGGTACGCTGCAGCCTTCGTCATTGCACTGCGAGCGTTGGTGCCTGGCACTCATGCACTTGAAGCAGACCCTGTTCTGCTTCGCCCACTCCCATCTCGCCGGTAATTGTAGTGCCTGCAGCTTCCTGCACTCGTTGGTCTTATGACCGGCACTACAGTACAGACATACCTGTATTCGCGACGTCTGTACTTGCTCCGTCGCGTACGCCACCTTTGAGGGCAACGGCCGCCGCGGCTCCGCATACTTCGTTTGCTGGGGCGCCGGCGGGCGGTTGCTAGCTCGGTTCTGGGTCCTAGGTGCGTACGTTTGAGGCGGTGCTCCCCGCGGTACGTTCCTTGTGACGGGCGCGCTGGCGTGGGTGAATTCTAGTTGCAGATCACTCTCTTCCAGTAAGAAGTCTGCCATCACCTGGATCTCCGCCAAGCCGCCGTCTCTATGCCCACGTGCATAATCACAGTACCGCGATCGTAGGTGCGGACTCAGTCTGTCCGTCACCTCGCGCACTAACAGCGGGTTATTCGCGTAGTGCGCGTCGTCCAGATCCATGAGCGTGCTTACTATGTTCATGATCTGGATTGCGAAGTTGTTGAGCTCGTTCGCGCTCGACCCGACGTGTGGTAGCCTCCTGAGATCTTCTAGCGCCTTGTCTACTAGAAAGTCTTTGCGACCGTACTGTTTGTTAAGTATCCTAATTACCAGATCAGGAGTGGTCGCCGTCGACAGGATGTGCTGCACGCACGCCTTCGCTTCACCTTTGACTGCGGCCCTCAGCCGCGCCACGTTCTCGTAGCCGTTAAACTTGTAACGCTTGTTGCTTTCATTATACGTGTTAATGAAGCAACGCCACTCGCTGACGTCCCCGCTGAAGTGTGGCAACTCGTACACCTCCTTGGTCGCGGGACGCGCTGCGGTCTGCATGCGCTCGAACAACTCTACCATACCTTCTGGCGTCGTTGTTGCTGTGAACCTAGAATGAGGCGTCCTTGGCTCGTTCGTGCGTTCTGGTTCACGTGCATGCTCGCTCTCGTACTCCAGTCCCCGGGATGGAGAAAGGGGGCGCCGGCGGGCGCTCGTCGCCCCGCGCTCCAGCTTCTCCTGGCTCCGCTCGATTGGACGCCTCGGCGTCTCTCCCATGCGAGCTGGGGCTGATTCATGTTCGTACGAGGCGACTGATCGGTTGTCCCGGGTCGGTAGCTCTCGACGATCTTCCTCGTCGTGTCGCTCCGCGGACTCGTCCACCCATCGAGCGACTCGGTCGCTACCACCGGAACTTTCCGAGTTTATTTGGGCTATTCTTGCCTGTAACCGCCTGTTAACTAGGTCGGTTTCGATCGCCAGCTCTTGGCGCCGTAGATGCGCCAGCTGTTCTGCAGCCTCGACTTCGGCTTGCAGTCGGCGACCCTCTGCTCGACTGCTCCGGCGCGAAGTCATGCTTGCCGGTCCGGGAGATCTGTATGGGGTGGATTGGACGAGGTCCACGAAAGCGACATTCCTTGTTGTCGCGTCGCCACTCGTCGCTGGATGGTGCTCAGCCCGTTGCGGATCGACGACGTGTGTTCGGTCCAGCGCGTTGTCGTCCGGCTGTCGCTCCCTCTTCCGTAGGCGGCCGCCCTGCTCGCGGCGCCATCTCCCCTGTTCATGGATACTCGGTGACCGTGGTGGCTGCTCATGTACCAAGGTCGTCACTCCGACCCTGGCACCAGCTGGGTGCCTACTCACTTTTGCTGATTTCTTGGGCCTCTGCTCTGCAACTTGTCGCTCGTTCTCTAAAATTGCAGAAAACCTGGGTGGTTCGGAGAGCGCCCCTTGGGCACCGGTGATGGTGCCAGCAGCATTGCTAGCGTTGCCAGCCCGTGCGCCGTCGGCGCCAGTGGCAGTGCTAGCGGTAAGGCCAGCGGTGCCATCGGCGCCAGCGGCGCCAGCGGCAGCGCTAGCGTTCTTCACTCTTCTCCTGTCCGATGGTCCCTGCTGGTCAGCAAGTCGCTCCTGATGCACCTTGTGTGCTAGGACCGCCGATAGGGGGAACCTGGACCGTTCGGAGACGGCCCCTCGGGCCGTAGTGATGGCGCCAGCGTCCACACCAACGGTGCCAGCTGGGTCGCCAGGGGCGGCGCCAGCAGCCACTTGCTGCCTCGCCGCCTGTTCGGAGAAGGCCCCTCGGGCCATGTAGTCGGCGCCAGCGTCCACACCCGCGGTGCCAGCTGGGTCGCCAGGGGCGGCGCCAGCAGCCACTTGCTGCCTCGCCGCCTGTTCGGAGAAGGCCCCTCGGGCCATGTAGTCGGCGCCAGCGTCCACACCCGCGGTGCCAGCTGGGTCGCCAGGGGCGGCGCCAGCAGCCACTTGCTGCCTCGCCGCCTGTTCGGAGAAGGCCCCTCGGGCCATGTTGTCGGCGCCAGCGTCCACACCCGCGGTGCCAGCTGGGTCGCCAGGGGCGGCGCCAGCAGCCACTTGCTGCCTCGCCGCCTGTTCGGAGAAGGCCCCTCGGGCCATGTAGTCGGCGCCAGCGTCCACACCCGCGGTGCCAGCTGGGTCGCCAGGGGCGGCGCCAGCAGCCACTTGCTGCCTCGCCGCCTGTTCGGAGAAGGCCCCTCGGGCCATGTAGTCGGCGCCAGCGTCCACACCCGCGGTGCCAGCTGGGTCGCCAGCGGCGGCGCCAGCAGCCACTTGCTGCCTCGCCGCCTGTTCGGAGAAGGCCCCTCGGGCCATGTAGTCGGCGCCAGCGTCCACACCCGCGGTGCCAGCTGGGTCGCCAGGGGCGGCGCCAGCAGCCACTTGCTGCCTCGCCGCCTGTTCGGAGAAGGCCCCTCGGGCCATGTAGTCGGCGCCAGCGTCCACACCCGCGGTGCCAGCTGGGTCGCCAGCGGCGGCGCCAGCAGCCATTCGCTGCCGCGCGGCCTCGGCGCCTTCCCTCAGGAAGGCTATGCGTCTCTCCTCCTGGTCGCGGTCCGACGTTTGTGACCTCGTCACATACATGACGCGCGCAGAAGGGGAGGATCTGGATCGTGTTCTCCGATACGCGGGCACTTTCATCCGCTCTACTCCGCTCGCAACGTACTACCTAACCGATTCAGTACCAACCGACGATAGGTATACGCACGCGTGATTCTAAACCGTGTTCAAGTTCGATCAGCTGATCAGCTGATTTACGCGACTCGACTCGTACCGCGAGTTACGCACACGAACGTTCACAAACAATGAGTACACGATTCAATAAACAACGATTTAATAGTTCAATAATCACGCTAACCTAAAGTCACTATGCTAGATAAAAGGATCGTATTTAATATTTAAAACAAAAATAGTTACGGCTTAGACCGCCCGTGGTACTAAGCGCGCACTTCCAAAACAAAATAAAACCGCTCGTGAAACTAAAAACAATACGTGTTGCAACCCGATGCTAACAACGCAGTCACGAAAATAAAATAATATCCGAAAGTTAATTTAACACTACTACGTATTAGGTCCCGACGCCCTTAATACGCAGTTCCAAATAAAAACAAATCCGCTAATTAAATTAACACTACTACGCATTAAGCCCCGTTGCCTTAATACGCAGTTTCAAACAAACAAAACACGATCGCGAAAGTTAACACCACTGCTCGCTAAGTCCCGACGCCGTTAACGAGTAGTTAAGAATAAATCCGTTCACTGATGTTAACACTTGCTGCACCTTAAGGCCCGACGCCCTTAATTGCAACTCGCAGACCGATCGCTACTACGCACCAAAGTCCCGACACCCTTTAGTGGCGGAGCGTTCCAGAATATTCTCGCGCGAATATTCGGATTACGCAATATTACGCAATATTACGCAATACCTGGTTGTATTACGTCACTGTTCACTAACTGCGCACTTCGCGTATGTTCGGCACTGATTCTATTGTTTACGACGTCACAGCATCCCAACAGATCCGGTTCGCTAAGGACCAAAAATATAGGCGACCCGGCCTATGCTCTATGATCCTAATGGTTGACCCATGCCAACCTCGCTTATGGCATGCGTCAATACCTACAAATAGTGGACTGTAATGGAAACAAAGGTAGCTACTGACTCTACTATCTGTTGAAACACTGAAGACTCACTGACTCTAATAGAATGTTCTGCTACGCAGTTAAGTAAATTTTATGTTTGTTTGAAATAATAAGAAATAATTCGGATATAATGCGGTTTTATATTAAATATCACAGGTACGATCCTTAGCCTAAGTTATCTAGCAAAATAAACACTGTACGACACGATTTGACTTATTTATAACGAATTTAGCTAAATCTAGGTATAAACTTCTAGACTTCCTATGCTGAGTACTGATGCGAGCGGGGTTCCTTATTCACTTTTCTTCTTTGGGATCCTAGCTGCTTGTCGTAGTGTTCCTCTGGTACTGAATGAAGTGAATGAGCAACCCTCTCTTATATTCAGCCCAGTTGGCCCGTGGAGAGAGCCATGTCTCTTACGGTTAAATGCCGAGCAGGTTCAGACCACGCCCCTAGTATATATACCGTGGTTTACTGAGATCGAGCTTCACTCGATCTCCTGAGGCTGCAGATAGCCTTACTCGTCTCGTGTCAATCTTGACGAGTCGCTATTCGACTCGTCCATACGAGACTCGCTAACTTAGGGCATGATTCGATCTGCGCTGGTCCTGAGAGCAGTTGATGCTGCGCAAAAACTACTTTCACTGAATATTATTATTTGGCGAGATGCGCCACGCGGTCAACTTCGCGTGCCTGATTACAACACAGGGCTTACTATATGCGCGGGAGCGCCTACTAGGTATGAGAGAGATCTCATGCCTCCAGGACCAGCCGTTCGTGAGCTATTTCACGATACGTGGCATTTTGATAGTGAAAATATCAGTCATGGATCGATATTTTTACTTTCTTGCGCAATCTTCATTATTATTGCGCCATATGCAATGGAATCTTCCACTGCAACTATTACGCAGTATCGCGTAAGAAATAAGGTAACTCGCTAGTAAGTTCGCTTACGTTCATTCCCATAGGGCGAATGACTACCAAATACGTAAATAACATTGATTCACTTAAATATTTCAACTTAAATAACATGAACGCTCTTAAATCTACCTAGCCCTATTGTGTTTATCTTTATTGATACTAATGTGGCCCTTATTGGCCTTACATGCTAGGTACATGATCTAGAGGTGGGTTCTGTCCTCTACACTTATTTCCTCCTTTTTTCCGAACAAAACGGGACTGCGCTGCAATGCGGGATGTTCGATATTTTTACGATACGGTTTTAAGGTATTACATATGATTCAAATGTAAACTTCGTTCTCATGCCCATAATAACAAATGACAATTTTTGACAGCTGGACTTTACTCGACAGTGGCGCCAACTGGTCAGAGTCACATACCCGTTGCCGACCCTTAAAAATTTGAGGATGAGCTGTGTTGATAACAGAAGGGATAAATTTAGGTCCCTCGCTCTCAAAACAGTGCATCCTCGGGAGCTCTGGCAACCTTGCTCACCTCCAGGAACACAACACTACATATTTATATAGAAGATAATGTTATTATGGCTGCGGTTTTCTGCAAGGCGGAGGTACTTCCCCAGTTGGGATGCTCCAAATTCGAGCAAGATGACATCTTGCTGTGCCCTACCTCTCTTTGTGTTATTATTAATTATTATTATTAATAACCAAGCATAATTAAATTTTTAAATTTTAATTAAATGGACTGTCGAGGAATGTCCATCATTTATTACTGTCCAATCCAGTAGTCCTCGGAAAGACTCTTGAAAGATTTGTTTGAACGCCTGAAAAACTTGTCATAGCAATGTTGCTTAAGTATTTGATATTTTACTCGTTGCGAACACTAAGGGTGGGTTGCACCAAACCGTCTGTAATCGTAAGCGGTGTTCGTTAAAATCTGATTGTATGGAAAGTTTGACAAGTTTCTATGGGATGACAGCTACTGGCGCCATATTTGACGATGACCGGCCTGTGATCGTATGTTGGTGACTACCACATTTATAAAGGGTCGGTAACGCGCACGTGACTCCTTTGGAGTTGCGGGTGTCTATAGGCTGCGGTGGCCGCTTACCATCAGGTGGGCCGTAAGCTTGTTTGCCACCGGCGTTGTATAAAAAGAAAAAAAAATTGCCCAGGCTGAAATGAAAACAGAGGGCCTACTCCGAACATCGAAATTCGTATCGTGCTGTCCCTTTCGCTCTCGTGTTAAACACTATATGAGTTATATTTTTATACAAACGCCTTAAGGGAGGCGTACAGCGACATCTACCAGAAGACTCATGCTTCATTAACGGCACTAACGTCTCAAATCATATTGAGAATCGTCAGTTGCGATGCGCCATCCCGTACCCAAATTTTAGAAAAAAAGGAAAAATTAAAAAAATTAGGCACCGAGCACCGGGCGACTGGCCGCGAGTGCCTGGAGGTCGCAGGTTCGAATCCTGCTCGGTGCCTACATTTTTAAATTTTTCCTTTATTCTAAAATTTACTATATGAGTTATTCAATAAGTTATATCTCTGATACGTGTATGTTTTTTGTTCCAGATCGTGAATGCCCCGAGCTCGAACAACCAGAGAACGGAAATGTGGCAGTCACCGGACGATTCTTCGGAGATAAGTAAGGGAATGATGGAAACACTAACCGCTATTCACCCCTTCAAGGCCTCGCCTCGCGGTAGCGGAGCGGTAGAGCTATGTCACACCGGCCCGCGCTCGAATTGCGCGGTAGCCGCGCGGTCCCGCGCTTGGCCGGCGTGATATAGCTCATAACGTTCCGTGCATTCAGATCAGCGCGGGGCCGCGCGCAAACTGCGACCGCGCCGCTACCGCGTTGAATGTGGCGAGGCCTTTATTCATAAACCTTAGAATGGGGCTGTTGCCTAAAAAAATATTATTACTCCAAAAGAATCAGGGCGAAAAAATATGTCAACTGGTAAAAACCTATTTATGTAACTCAAAAAATAACGAAGCTACAACCGTTTTAGGGTGGGTTGCACCAAACCGTCTGTAATCGTAAGCGGTGTTCGTTAAAATCTGATTGTATGGAAAGTTTGACAAGTTTCTATGCGATGACAGCTGCCGGCGCCATATTTGACGATGACCGGTCTGTGATCGTATGTTGGTGTAACCGACCCTTAATGTTGCATAGATCGCTACAGATCCGTGACGTTACGGACCTCGAGCGCCATAAGTAAATGAAGATCGTTCGTTTTGTGAAAGAGGAACATTATATGCCGCCTCTTATAATTTTGAAGATCGTTTATTATAACTATGTAATAATTTACCCCCTTATTCATAAAAATTAACAAACCTCTGCTAACTAAAATGGGTTTTGTCCCTTTCCCACATACACAAATGTCAAAGTGACAGATAAGGACAAACGAATATTAACGGCATTTAAATTCGGGGTTTATGAATACGGGGGTTATTCTTTGAGTTTATTTTTTCGCCTTTTGATTGTTTTGATCATTTTTCGAGAAAATTCGACGTTATTAACCGACTTCAAAAACAGGAGGAGATTCTCAATTCGACTGCATGTTTTTGGTGTCAAAATCCCTATAGACAGACCTTTCAGTCTAAAGTATCAGTGTTGTGCTTAAAATTTGATTGACCTCCATTATTAAAGTCGAATTATTCTCATTATTAATTAGTGCCCTTTTTTCTTTTTTTAACCTGGCTGTGGCTTTAGGCCGGGCCCAATAAAGCGATTGGAGCGCGTGGTTGGAGGGTAGCCTGGGGAAAATCCAGGGGAAAACCTCCGGCATGACCACGCGGGTGGAATTTAGTGGCATCAGTGTTGCCAGATGGTTATATTTCTTACATTTTTCGTAACTTTTGACCGGCTCGCGTAACATGTAAGTCACTTCTGTTGTAAAGGATTTTTTTGTAACTTTTGAGGATAATGAGACTGTATTTAAAAAGAAAGGTAATTTTATCTAACCGGGATCAAGCGACACAATTTATAGGCTTCCATACAGAAAAGGTGACAAAATAACTTACATAGTACGACTCTGTCTGTCCGTCTCTTGCAACTTTGTATGACATATGAGACACCGCCGTAATTCTGTCGCCGAACTCGCCGAATTGTAGCTGTATATGGCGACTCGTTTCTTAGAATCGAATGTGTTGATAAGTAATTATGAACGTTTTGATAAGTAATTATACTAATTATGAAAAATATATAAAATGTAACTTTTGCATTAGAAAATGTAACTTTTCAAGAAAAGAAATGTAACTTTCGTCCCAACGGGCCTGGCAACACTGAGTGGCATACATATCAGCTATTGTCATGATTTGCTTTCCCAGGGCGGAGTACACGTGCACACACGGCTTCCACGTGGTCGGTCTCCAGAGTCGCAGCTGCCAGGCTGATGGCCAGTGGGCCGGGATGGCACCAGCTTGCAAGAAAAACAGTGAGTGTGCACGTAATTACATACTAATAAGCCAAAACCATGTCTGCTATGGCCCATCGTTAGCCATGGGCGCTAACGATGGGCCTCATAAGAAAGCTCAAGGTCACCCAAAGAGCAATGGAAAGAGCTATGCTCGGGGTTTCTCTGCGTGATAAAATTAGGAATGAAGCTATCCGTAGCAGAACTGGGGTCACCGATATAGCCTTCAAAATTGCGAGACTTAAGTGGCAGTGGGCAGGGCACATTGCTCGCAGGACTGACGGTCGATGGGGCCAGAAACTGCTTGAGTGGCGTCCACGCACCGGAAGACGAGCTGTCGGTAGGCCTCCGACAAGGTGGAGTGATGACCTGGTGAAGGTCGCGGGAATCCGGTGGAAACGAACGGCACAGGACCGGTCTAAATGGCGAGCCTTGGCGGAGGCCTATGTTCAGCAGTGGACGTCTTTCGGCTGAAATGATGATGATGATGATGATGAAGCCAAAACCCCAATGTAGGCATTACTAGAATCGTTTTCATACAAACAGAACCAGTCACATACCTGTTGTGCCGCTCCGTCATTGAGAAGACCGCGTTTTAAGCATCAAGCATGGGCTGGTCGCCCAGCATCATAGGACTGTATCTCCAATAGTTTTCTTAATAACTACGTGTCACAGTTGTCTTTAGTTATACACCAACACAGTTTAATCCACAATTACATAATGATTTAACAATATTTCCGACCGTAAAAAGCAGCGCGGCAATCCACTTTATTCCATATTTGATAAACTAAAAGTTTTTATCTTTTGACACTATCGCTAGGAGCGCTACTGTCTAATTCGATTTGAATGAAGAACGATTCAGGTTTTATGCCTAAACAGTGAGTGATCTTTTATACTAGTGGTTCTGTGAGTTAGGACAGTGTGTGATTTTTGTTTATTCCAAAAACTGAATCGAAAGAAATTCTATGTATTATCGAACCTGCTGATAAAATTTCACTAAAATCGTGTGAGAAGACAGTATTACGATTACGTCTTAAATAGCACGCGTCATTCGTCCTTCAAGATTGCTTAAAATAAATGAAATAAATGAACTTTATTCTGCAAATAGGCCGCAAAGGCACTTTTACAAGTCAAAAACTACTAGCGTTTCTCATGAGACCACTGCCGAGAAGAAACGCCGAAAGAAACTCGACAGTCAGTCATTTTCTCCAAAATATGCTTATTACAATGATACTACTTAACCTACTTAAGTAAATGTAAGTGGTAAATAACAAAAGAGAATTGAAAGAAAAACGAGGAAAAAATAACAATAGGTATTTACAATGTGTAGTTACACAAAAAAAAGCTTTCTTTGAAATCGCATTGATCATTAATCAGAAAATAAATTAAGTATAGACCACATTGTCACGCGTTGTGTCGCTACGATATTGGGGACTAAGAGAAATTATGAAGAGCAAAGGTAACATTTTCAATACCTGCAGCAAAACATTAGCCCCCTTATTCATAAACGTTCATCAAACCTACTTTAGCTAAAATGCCGTTAATATTCGTTTGTCATCTGTCACTTTGACATTTGTGTTTGTGGGAAAGGGACAAAACACGTTTTAGTTAGCAGAGGTTTGTTAAATCTTATGAATAAGTGGGTAAGAGTGCACCACTGGAAAAATGGCGGGCCAGATGCCTTCACATTTCTATTAAAGCAATTTAAACCTTTGGCAAAGGCCCTAGAGTTCATAATCCGGTAAAGAGTTAATGCACATGCAGTTTTTATTTACGAAGTATGCTTATCTTTTATGACGGACTATAATATGGTAGCAAAGCGCACAATAGGACAATGAATTGGACACAAGAAAAACACAAACACTATACCAAAACATTATAAACTTGCGCGACTAGGAGACTGCCATCTGAGATAACCTATTGCAATCACTAATTTTTTTTTTACCGATTTTCATTTCTTCGGAAACTTTTAGGTTTTGTGATAATTCTCCGAATATACAACTCGCCAGTTTTTTCACTACGATATTTGACTTTTCACTGCTTTTTTTTCACAATCCATTTTTCACTTCTCCAGCACTATATATCGCAAATTTTGTTTTTTTTTTATTTTCTACACATAACTAGGCTACCGGGAGAGCGAAACCTTTCAGAGAAAAACCGACTAATGTTGTTAGGTACAAAAGACTAAGGTGCTTAGTCTTCTGGTGTGGTGTTAGGTTTTTTATGCTCCTTAAGAAATCATGCTAGCTTGCTTGTTTGCATGCATGCGTGTGTGCTTGTTTGCTTGCATTCATGGATGCTTGCTTACTTGCATGCATGCATGCGTGCTTGCTTGCTTGCTTGCATGCATGCATGCGTGCTTGCTTGCTTGCTTGCATGCATGCATGCTTGTTTATTTGCATGCATGCATGTGTGATTGAAAAAAAATACGAATAGTTGTGAAACCGATTCGTTACATCGGAGTAATGACATTGCGGGCAATGCAATCATTGGGAATGATGGATGTGAAACCAGAAATGTTGACTGGTAGAGAATGCCATACGACAATAAGTCCGCCTTTTGTACGATAAGGTTTCTTTTGTGCAATAAAGATAAATAAATGACCAACCGCTAACATTCGAAGTGAACTTTCGGACAAACGAAAAAAAAATGAAACAACTTTTGTTGAACAGTTTTTGGGGAAGCGAAAAAAGGACAAATATTTTTGGGCCGGGTTTTATAAAGATTCGTTTGACCAAATATCAGATCAAATTTCAGTAACTCAGGGTCATACGCGGATTTAGGTTCGCGTCTTTCCTATGGACATACCAAAAGTTAAGGACTACAAAGCTTAATTTTGGATTGAACCAGTAACCCGCATAAACAGTGTCTCCGTTTCTATAAAGCCCTGTAATAAAAACATAGCTAGCATGCACATAAGCCGTTAACTATTGACCACAGGAGGGACGACTTTTGTTTTTTCAACTAAGTATGACCCCTCAGTTCATTTTTTGACATAAACCGACATAAGGTCTAACGGATCTTTATAAAACCCGGCCTTAGTGTTTCAGATAGGTAACCGCCATCTGACCTTCCAACCCAAGAGGAAAATTAGAACTTATTGGAATTAGGCTTATCAAGTGAGTAGGCTACTTGGTAGGCTACTTGGTTGCTAGAAGTTTTCAAGCCGCCCATAGGCTTTGACTATTAAAATAAAAACACCCAATACTTGACGTATTTCTATATTTAATTTGAACAACTGTAGTCCAAATGAAATTATGCAACTGTTAGGTCCGTGTTACACGGCACAAGTGTGCTCGGGCAAGTATCAAAATAATTGCTCTTGAGGCTGTATATCATTTTAATTGTTTCATATAATTAAATAACCCATAAGGTTTACAGTATGAATCGTTCAGAAATTTTAATGTCAAAATATCAAAATCTTATATTAACGCTCCAATGTTTTTTTTTTTATACAACGCCGTGGCAAACAAGCTTACGGTCCATCTGATGGTAAGCGGCTACCGCAGCTTATAGACGCCCGCAAATCCAAAGGAGTCACGTATGCGTTGCCGACCCTTTAAAACATTTGAGGATGCACTGTGTTGACAACAGAAGGAACACATTTAGGTCCTTCGCTCTCAACACAGTGCATCCTCGGGAGCTCTGGCAACCTTGCTCACCTCCAGGAACACAACACTACATACTTGTATAGTAATCATATGCTATAAATCTCCATTTCAACCACAAAATTGCGTTCACATTGCCACGTGACAAACAGATTAATTTTGCTTTCGATCTCTTTAACCGGCTACATGCATTGCAACCGGAAAACGAACCTTACGTAGTCATGTATAGGATTCAAAATAGAATATAACCCGCTTGCAGATTTATTCCATCCTCTTTAAAGCGATTTGGATTTTGTGTGTCGTGAACAGAATTGAAATTTCACTGAGTTTCATTACGGATCTGCTTTATTCATTTGCTATTTAAATAAGGTCTGTAACTACATGAAAATTGGGTTTAAATTACGTTACTTATTACATATTGGCAATTTATGAATTACTGAATATGCAATGAAATCGTATTTACAGCATAATTAGGTAGATTTTTCGAATTGAAATTGTATTAAAACGATGTATAGTCGAATGAATATTCGAAATATCGAGTTTAATTGACATAATGGCTTTTCGGCCGAAATTGTTTCTGTATTACGCTATTTTGGTGCAAAATGAGATATGTAAAAACCTTATATTCTGCTTCAAAATGCTTTCGTAGGTCCGAATTTTGGATTTCCAGATTTACGGTTGTTCTCATCTACAGATCGCATTTCTCTACCGATTCTCGTGAAATTGTGTGAGCAGGTTTAATTCATTTTTTTTTTCTAGTCGTCAGTTTTTGAAAAATTTCAAAAATAATTTTGGTTTGTCTCCTCTACAGGTCGCATTTCTCAACCTCGTAAACTTTTGTGAGCAGATTCGATAACTATATAGAATTTTTTTATTATGTCAGTTTTTGGAAAATTAAAAAAAAAGTCGCGAGGTCTACAACTCACAGAGCCACTAGTTTATATACCCGACACTAAGGCCGGGTTTTATAAAGATCCGTTAGACCAGATGTCAATTCAAATTTCAGTAACTCAGTACATTTTTTGACATAACAAACCGACATAAGGTCTAACGGATCTTTATAAAACCGAGCCTAAGTCTTGCCGATGACTTCGTACCTGTATAAATAGCCCTTTTAATACAGTTGCACAAAAAGTGGTACTTTATGTAGCTATATATCGTGCGCAATGTTAGATTTCTCGCCCTAGTGCTTTTTACTTTTTCAATTTTTTTCTTAATTTACCGTTGGTCTAAGCCATACATCCAACCGAACAGTTTTAGGTTCAATTAGTTTATTTATTTATTTAATATAGCGTTTGGAATTAAAACTGTACTTCTATTATATTAAAAACATTGAAATTGCAGATTATACAAGTTAAGGGGTTGTCATATATTAAAAACAATAACTGCTTTCAAAATGTTGACTGATTGAGTAGACCAATAGTTATTTTTGTGATATACCATTTATACGGTTGTGAAATAAAATGTAACTATTTAAACTACGCCCGATATATAAACCAGGTACCGTGCAAAGCTCAAAATGACAAGTAGGTAAAAGCATTTTGTTTTGTCTCTTAATTACTGTTTTCTTTTTTTTTCTTGATATTTTTCGCGACTGTATTAAAAACGTCGTTTAATATACGGGCGGAAATCGCATTTTCACTCGTCCCGAGTCGTGTCCATTTCACAACTCGGGCATTTTGCACGACAAAATGACATACCTTCCGCACTTGCATCAAACTGTACTATTTCACTTCTCCTATTTAAAAAAAAGTCTTTTGTAGTCAGTCACTTTTGCTCCCTCTTGATATTTTTTTTACTTTTTTATTTCTGCCCTGACGACAGGGAGCAACAAAGAGTTTTGCTACCTTTGCCTGGTCGCAGGCGGACGGTGCGCGCGGGCGGCGGCTGCGCGGGCGCCAGTCCTGTAACACAGGGAATATAATTATACTAGTTTAGGACCCAAAGAGACATGGTTTTTTGGCAATAAACATTTCAATTTCTATTTCTATGATTTTAAAGCACGAATTTTTGTCATACATTTACATAGAAACTGAAAAAACGTACATAATCAAAATTACTAGTATTATAGCAAGGGCGGTCTAACATGACCTTCTAAATCACCCCTTACACCTACTTACCAAACACCCTATATAGTAACGAGAAGAAAATGTCAAATACATACTTGTCATTTTACACAGAATATGTCCTAAATAGATGAGAGTTTTTAACTAGCCTACTCCTTCTCCTTTGGGGCTAGGTCGATTTGTGTAAGATTAGAATTACGATTTGAAACGGGATATTTACCATGTATATTTGTATTTGTGTACTCACAAATACAAATATACATGGTAAATATCCCGTTTCAAATCGTAATTCTAATGTAAATTACCATGTGAGCTTGAAATCTTACATTTATTTATTTATTTATTTTATTTGGAGATCCAACAGCTATTATATAACATTACACAATCGAGTAGATACAAATAGCCAATTATAGGAACTCACAGGTAGTGCCATGATACTTAACTAATAGGTACTAATATTATGCGCTAACGTAACCGCACATGCAACAAAAACAAAAAAAGGGAAATAATCTGTTACAAATTAAAGGTTTAAAATTAATTATTGTGTAAGATTGACAATATTTATTCACTTCTCTTATAACCACCCCCATCACACCTGCCTCGCACTAATCAACCATTCCGCCCAGTCTACTGCCTGCAACCCCCCACCATCGAGCACGCCCGGCACTCCGCACTCCCTGAGCAAGCCACATTCGACCTTGACGCCACCGTGCAATACCACTGTCACACTGGCTACGTCACCAACGGGTTCCCCAGGGCTAAGTGCTTGGCCATCGACAACCAGGCGTCGTGGTATGGGCCCGACATCAGTTGCGAGCGTGAGTATCCTGAGAATCACACTTAAGCCGCTTAAGCCGTCGTGTCCCGGCGAAAAGATAAACAACAGCATTCTTTTGTTACGATCCCTGGGACCGGTAGACGACGGGTTGGGTTGGGTGATAGACCGGCGAGTTATAGAATCGCGAAAGTTGACAAACTTTGCTCTGCACGATATCTAGACAGACGTATGAGCTATAAGGTCTTACTCGGCTCGACGTCGATGACACACGAAGAACCTTCGCAAAATACGCGTTCTTTGAAACGCCTGAATATGTCTGTAGCTGTCAACACAACGAATCCTCAAGTCAAGAAAGGGTCGGCAATGCCCTTCAGATTCTTCTGGAGTCGCAAGCGTCCATAGGCTATGATGTCTGATCACGATCAGACAGGCTGTAAGCTTGTATGCACCGTCTTTGTAAATTTAAATTTAATAGTCGGTTAACTGTGATCCGGAGTGTATGACACTGATATAGTTCTGAGGAGTCACGACACGTAACAACAGACAAATATGTGATAATCCACATCGAAAGGGACCTTATGGCGGGAGGCGCTTATGTTACACCTATTCACTATTGTATTGGAACAGCGGCAATAAAGGCGTAAGTGCCGGCCGCCATAAGGTCCCTTTTAATATGGATTATCACATATGAATCTGGCCTCCCGTTTCACCCCAGCACGCTCCTGCGGCGAGCCAGGCGACGTCCCCCACGGATGGGTGACAGCCGACTGCCACACCTTCGGCTGCCGCGCCGTCGTGCAATGCGGCCAGGGTTTCGAGCTGGTGGGCAAGGCGGAGCGCTACTGCCAGGCTGATGGCGCGTGGGCGCCAAAGGAGCTGCCGACTTGCGTCCGTGAGTAGCTTGAACTATGGAGGGTTTTGGTTGTGAGTCTGTTGATGCTAGAGGGAAAGGTTTTACTGAGGGTCTACTTATTTTTACTGAGGATTTACCGCACATCGACATCCAATGTGCCTATTTTGCTTACTGACTGTCTATTAGCGTCTTATTTTACTGGTCTGGAACATTGTAACGGCGAAATTGGTTTAATTGACAAAAAACATATCGTAACCCTGTTACTTTATCGCATTGTCTTTTAAATGTGGATGTAACCAAAATAAATATGTAGGGCGCAGGAGGCCAACACCCACAGGGTCGATCGAAAAGGTGTGATTAAAGTTTATTAAGAGTTGGCTAAGTTTTGTTAATCTCGAACCTATCAGATGTTACAAATCTCAATCTAGTTGAATCACAAATACTCTTTTTATTAATGCTTAGTTTCCGAAGTTAACTTTAAACAAAACAAAAATTGTATTCTGGAATAGTTAAGAAATATTTGAATCCTTCATTATTTGTTGAAACACAAACTGATTATGTTACATGTACATTTCACCTTCGTACATCACATGTAACACATTCTACAATTCTAACTGCTGTTATTACATCAGTTTGTATTTAAATAATAGCTGAATATAAGTTCGGAGATTAAATTATTTAGACTTTTGTTCAAATCTTACAGACTCATAACTAAAACCTTAATAATGACCTTATCCTGTACTTCTAGCGTTGCTTCGTGACAATGTAGTTGCCGATTTCAGTGTCGTCCTTCATTTTGGAATGTTGCATGGTTTTCAAATTAATGTGAATAATGGAGATCTTACAATTTTGTACCGACATAGTATTATGAGAGAGAATTTTATACATGATCTAATCTACAAGATAGCTAAATTTTCATTATGGGAAAATCAAAGCATACACCTATATAAATATATTGTCTCTGATCTAAATACTGATGACTGATGATCATCATAGTTGGTAATATGATGATAATCCTCTTCGTTAGTATGATCAATGGAGATTTTTCCTCTTCATAAACATAGCTAAAAATTAAGTTCTAACTGTGAGACAGGTTAGAGCGAATACCATTCCGTAATCTTATCTAGTTAACGTTGTTAATATCTTGACCTTATTTTCCATCTTCAAACAGAAAGATTTCACAATCCGTCTCGCTTTAACATGAACTTCGTCCGTTTACCAGCCTTCCGATTTGGATACAAACTGATCTCTCATTATACAATGAATCGGTTAGTTCGCATGGCGCTTCCTCTGTCGTGATATCATGGCTTTCATAAGCAATTTCATTGTCATGACGCAATTAGTGTAGTGGACCTCCCACTGAATCGGAATTAATTTTTTTCGAAAATAGATAGTTATTTTTATTACCATGACATGTAATAGGTTTATTAATCGAGTACAGCTATTTAAAACTAAATTACCTGTGTTATGTTATGCTATTTATAGCTGCATAAAAGACATGCCGGTCCCATAATAGTGCCTTGAGGGACCTCAAAGAATATTTTATTGGCTTAAAAATAAAATGATGGAATGAACAGATTGTAATCAATTTGTTTCTGACATTGAAGCTAGACGCTAAAAATTCAATATAGCTACTACTACTTTTTTAAGCATTTTCAGATATATAACGACCCTTTTGTATCGAAAGCTTCAGTCATGTCTGAGAGTAATAGTATCAATAAAATTTATTCATGAATTAAACATATTTAGGTCACCTTAGATATACATATAGAAAGATAAAGATCTTGATACAAGTTATTAAATTATTTCCCAAAAATGATTTGCAAGCTATGAGGTACTTCATTTATACTACAACAACTCCTAAGTTTTAAGAAACCTCGAAGTGATTTCTCCTAATGCTAACATAGCTTAGTTGCTTGCTAACATTTTTGATCCGAAGAATATTTTCTGAAAGTAAGTGGGAACTCCACTATTTTAATCTCTAATAATAAAATTAAAACCATCTTTTTTCTCCTTTCCTGCTGCTCAATAGAAGGAGGAGAGAAGGGGACAGATTGAGTCGATCATACATTACGTAGTGTGTTTAATGAAACATATTTGTGATCATAACATTATATACTTGTTGTCGTATTCAAATTCTATGACAGTAGTAACAATCCTTCCGAATTTTGTCAGTCAAAATGGCCATGATAAAATTTTACTTAAAATAGGTCTTAAATGCCCTTAGCTTATTTAAAACTACATGTGTGTAGATCATTGTAGCAATGGCTTTAAATCGATGTTGAACGTGCAAGAATTTACTGTATAATAATTTCTTAACTGTACTTACTAGTAGTGAAAATAAATCTATAAATTAAACATCGTTTTATTTGCATGTCGCTTTCAAACTGCATGTGTCCAACAATTATTTTTAATGTGAAAATGTTGATTGATAAAAGCGCCATCTGTGTTTTCACGCGTGCGTTACGTTAAAGCGACGCGTGTCGCCATCTAGTGGTCACACAGGTGCAGTGCCCGCCGCCAGAGGCGCCGCGCCACGGCAAGGCAGTGTATACGTCCTGCGCCTACAACTCAGTCGTATCCTATGAATGCAAATATGGATACAGACTGGTGGGAGATGCTACAAGGCGGTGTGGAGCTGATAAGAAGTGGTCGGGCACCCAGCCTTTGTGCAAAGGTAAAACTGCTTTCTATATGTTATTTTATCTTTTACGCTTTTAATATATCATAATACGCTAATAATATCATCTAAAACCCCGCAAACATGATGGAATACGCTCTGCTTGGCATTCCCTATCCCTATATGCCTTAATCCGTAAAAAAATTCAGGGAATTACATTGCCATATTTGACTTTTAAGATTATACTGTTGTTTTCTTTTTAGGATCTATTTAAGCAGAAACTGACACGTTATTAGAATCTGCTACTTTCTACTATGGAACTATCCATTACGTACTAACGATAAAAGGTTAAGAGATTCGATTCAAGGAAACTACAGATTACTTAAATCTGATGACAATATTTTTATGAAGACAGAACTTTTGGAACATGAACTTTGTTACATTATACTCCATCTTCGTTTTCATTTCATCGGTTTATACTTGTAAACGCCCCGCTGCTGGGCACTGCTATCGTCTCATTGGTGAGAGCATTTAGTCCTCTCGCTGGCTCACTGCTGGTTGGTGACGTCACATACACCATTGAATTTCTCCGCATATCTATGCAGGTTTCCTTATTATGTTTTCCTACACCAATATCCATGTTTTCTTTCACGTTATTTCTTCTATCACGTCGGTGGCAAACAAGCGTACGGCCCGCCTGCTGGTAAGTGGTCACTGTAGCCTGCGAACCCATAGCCAATCCTTTAAAATGTATGTACTCCTTTTTTGAAGAACCCCATTCCGCTTCCACAACCGGAGCTACCGAGGGAGGAAATTCCTCTGATACTCTATTACTACCTAAATACTACAAACATCTTAAAATATTTCCAGAAATCAACTGCGGGCACCCAGGCCAGCTCTGGAATGGTTGGCTGGAGAACATCTCGTCGGGCACGGGGCTCGGGGCGTCCATCATCTTCCGATGCCAGGATGGAATGAAGATGGAGGGGAACGGGTCTGCGATCTGCCAGAACGACGGGACATGGAGTCATCCTTTACCTCAGTGTTTAGGTAATCCATACTGTTATAAATGCGAAAGCGCAGTTTATCGAAGTACAGCAGCTATACGTACCCGTAAGGTTCGAGCACAATATAAGCAAAGGTTACATAAACCTGCTGCCAAATTAGGACTTACCTCAAAAAACTGCTATATCATGTGTATGACAATTTATAATAAGATACCCGATAGTTTTAAGTGTCAGAAATTAAACTTATTTAAGAATTTAGTTAAGAATCTACTCATACATAAATGTTATTATAATATCAATGACTTTCTGAATGATTCGTTTTGATTGTAATCTCTTTTCTGACATTTATTTCAATTTTTATTTTTATTGTAATTTCTTGCCTGACATTTATTTTAATTTTTATCTTTAATTGTATTTTTAATTGTGTTTTAATTGTAATATTTTGTTATTTGAATATTTTGATGACATTAATTTTAATAATATATAAGTAGAATAAGACGTATGTACACCTGAAAAGGTAGGGTATGGTGAGTCCACCAGATGTACTGCAAGAGATACTGCAAATTGTAACCTATTTCCCACATACATGAATAAATCATCCATTCATTCATTCATTCATTCATTCAAAGTATGTCTGTCTGCATGTTACCTCTTCACGCTTAAACTTGGAGCGCTTGTGGCCTAGCGGCGCCCGCTTACCGCGACCGGTATGCGAGGTTAAGCAACGTCGGCCTAGGTCAGCTCTTGGATGAGTAACCGCTTTGAGTGGTAACTGAGCGCTCCCGTGCTTTGGACGGCACATTAAGCCCTTGATTCCGACTGCTGTATATGATAACAGTCGCTAAGCCAAGTGAGAGGCTTTCGGGTGGCTAACTTCTAACAGTCAAGTTTCCCACTCATCCGACAAGGGGGATCGA